>JBAIAA010000244.1:0-629395 GCA_037893245.1 Crossaster papposus
CCTATAGCCGCCCAGTATCCTGACGCATGAGTCTCTCAGTTTAGGTTTGTTCTCAGTGAAAATTTTGGCAATATTTTGGCTCAGATGTCGAGCTGGTGAGTGTCCTCTTCATTCTCTGAACAACGTTGAGGTTCGCAGACTCAGGATATATGTCGAGAACATTATCCTCATTCGCAGCCATGTTTTCTGATGTGTATGTATGTACACGTGTATTGGCCACATAGGGCCTATGCCGCCAGTATCTTGACCGCATGAGTCTCTCAGTTTGTGTTTGTTTTTCCAGTGAGAAATTTGGCAATATTTTTGGGCTCGGATGTTGAGCTGGTGAGTGTCTCTTCAACTTCTCGAACAACGTTGAGGGCTCGCAGCTCAGATATATGTCGAGAAAATTGTCCTCATTCGCAGCCATGTTTTTCCTGATGTGTTTGTATGCACACGTGTAGTTGCCACCATAGGCATATGCCGCCAGTTGTCCATGACGCATGAGTCCTCTCAGTTTGGGTTTTTTTCCAGTGAGAAATTTGGCAATATTTTGGCTCGGATGTCGAGCTGGTGAGTGGTCCTCTTCATTCTCGAACAACGATTGAGGTTCGCAGCTCAGATATAGTGTACATAAAATTATCCTCATTCGCAGCCATGTTTTCTTATGTGGTATGATGTACACGTGTATTGCCACATAGGCAATATGCCGCCAGAGTCCTGGACGCATAGAGTCTCTTCCCGTTTGTTGTCTTTTCCAGTGAGAAATTTTGCGCATTATTTTGGCTCAGATGTCGGAGGCTGGTGAGTGTCTCTTCATTCTCCAACAAACGTTGAGGGTTTCGCCAGCTCAGATATAAGGTCGAGAAAAATTATCCTCATTCGCAGCCATGTGTTCTGCTACTGTATGTATGCTACACGTGTATTGACACGTAGGCCTTTGCCGCCAGTTGTCCCTGACGCATGAGTCTCTCAAAGTTTTTTGGTCTCTTCCGGTGAGAATTTCGGCGATGTGTTAGCTCAGGATGTGGAGGTGGTGAATGTCCTCTTCATTCTCGAACAACGTTGAGGTTCGCAGCTCAGATATATGTTGAGAACATTATCCTCATTCGCAGCCATGTTTTCTTATGTTTATGCGTGTACACGTGTATTGCCCGCATAGGGCTTATGTCGCCAGTGTCCAGAAACATGAGTCTCACAGTTTGTTTGTTTTCCAGTGAGAAATTTGGCTATGTGTTTAGCTCAGATGTCGAGCTGGTGAGTGTCTCTTCATTCTCGAACAACGTTGAGGCTCGTAGCTCAGATATATGTCAAGGAAAATTGTCCTCATTCGCAAGCCATGTTTTCTTATGTGTATGGATGTACACGTGTATTGCCTCATAGGCCTATGCCGCCAGTGTTCCTGACGCGATGAGTCCTCACAGTTTGGGTTTTTTCCAGTGAGAAAGTTGGAAATATTTTGGCCTCAGATGTCGAGCTGGCGAGTGTTCTCTCATTCTCGAACAACGTTGAGGGTTCGCAGCTCTGATATAAGGTTCATAACATTTAATCCTCATTCGCAGCCATGTATTTCTTATGTTTAATGCGTGTACACGTGTATTGGCCGCAGAGGCCTATGCCGCCAGTTGTCCTGAGCTGCATGAGTCTCCAAAGTGTTGGGTCTCTTCCGGGGAGAATTTTGGCGATATGTTATCTCAGATGTGGAGGTGGTGAATGTCTCTTTATTCTCCAACAACATTGATAGGTTCCGCAGCTCAGATATATGTCGAGAAAAAATTCCTCATTCGCAGCCATGTTTTTCTTTATGTGTTTTGTATGTACACTGTGTATTGGCCACATAGGCATATGCCGCCAGTGGTCCCTGACGCATTGAGGTCTCTCCGTTTAGGTTTGTTCCAGTGTGAAATTTGGCAATATTTTGGCTCAGATTATCGAGCTGGTGAGTGTCCCTCATTATCGAACAACGTTGAGGTTCGCGCGCTCATATACATGTCGAGAACATTAGTCCTCATTCGCAGGCCATGTTGTTCTGATGTGTGTATGTATTACACGTGTATTGCGCCACATAGGCCTATGCCGTCAGTATCCTGACGCAGGAGTCTCTCAGGTTAAGATGTTTTTTTCCAGTGAGAAATTTGGCAATATTATGGCTCGGGATGTCGAGAGCTGGTGAGTGTCTCTTCATTCTCGAACAACGCTGGAGGCTCGCAGCTCAGATATATGTCGACAAAGTTATCCTCATTTCTGTAGCCATGTTTTCTTATGTGTATGTATGTACACGTGTCTTGCCTCATTAGGCCTATGCCGCCAGTGTCCTGACGCATGAGTCCTCAAAGTTTTGGTCTAATTCCGGTGTAGAATTTTGGCGATGTGGTTAGCTTCAGATGTGGAGGTGGTGAAATGTCTTCTTCATTCTCAAACAACGTTGGGGTTCGCAGCTAAGAAGATATGAGAACATTATCCTCAATTCGCAGCCATGTTTTTCTCTGATGTGGTAAGGTATGTACACGTGTATTACCACATAGGGCACTATGCCGCCAGTTATCCGACGACATGAGTCTCTCAGTTTGTTTGTTTTTTCCAGTGAGAAATTTGGCAATATTTTGCTCGGATGTCGAGCTGGTGAATGTTCTTCTTCATTTTCCAACAACGTTGAGGTTCGCAGCTCAGATATAAGTCGCGAAAATTATCCTCATTCGCCGCCATGTGTTCTGATAATGTAAGTATGTACGACGTTGTATTTGCCACATAGGCCTATGCCCGCCAGTATCCTGACGCATGAGTCTCTCAGTTTGGGGTTTTTCCAGTGAGAAATTTGAGTAATATTTTGCTCGGATGTCGAGCTGGTGAGTGTCCTCTTCATTCTCGAACAACTTGAGGCTCGCAGCTCAGATATATGTCGAGAAAATTGTCCTCATTCGCAGTCCATGTTTTCTTATGTGTATAAATGTACACGTGTATTGCCTTATAGGCCTATGCCGCCAGTGTCCTGAACGCATGAGTCTCACAGTTTTGTGTTTTTTGTCAGTGAGAAAGTTGGCAATATTTTGGCTCAGATGTCGAGCTGGCGAGTGTCTCTTCATTCTCGAACAACGTTGAGGTTCGCAGCTCAGATATATGTCGAGAAAAATATCCTCATTCGCAGCCATGTTTTCTGATGCTGTGTTTGTATGTACACGTGTATTTGCCACATAGGCATATCCGCCAGTTGTCTCTGACGCATGAGTCTCTCAGTTTTAGGTTTGTTCCAGGTGTGAAATATTGCATTATTTTGGCTCAAGATGTCGAGCTGGTAGTGTCCCTTCATTATCGAACAACGTTGAGGCTCGCAGCTCAGATATATGTCGACAAAGTTATCCTCATTCGGTAGCCATGTTTTCTTATATGTGTATGTATGTCACTGGTGTATTGCCTCATAGGCCTATGCCGCCATTGTCCTGACGCATGAGTCCTCAAAGTTTTGGTCTATAGGGCCGAGTGAGAATTTTGGGTCGATGTGTTAGCTCAGATGTGGAGGTGGTGAATGTCTCTTCATTCTCGAATCAACGTTTGAGGTTCGCAGCTCAGATATAAGTTGAGAACATTCACTGTTTTAAAAAAATCACGTTTTCGCACCTGCGGAAATTGACGCCTAATTGAACACGAAACAAAACCCATTTCGTTGCTATATCCGGCCGTTCTCCGGCGGTCATTTTTCATTTCTAGTTCCAGATAGCTTCACACTAAGTAAGTGCACCCTTCGCCCTCCGCAATTTCCGAATACCGCGAAACCAAACCCCCGAGAAACCAGATTTCAGCTTCCATTATTTCTAGTTAGACTAATATTCGCGGAAATTCATGTGCGTGCTTAGGTGCAATAGGTTGTTACGTTCAGCCATAATTATTGAAAACAAAAATACCAGCTTCAAGGTTTCAAATGCTTCCTCTGCAAAGTATTGACTTAGCCACTTATTGTTTATCTCCCCGCCTATCGTATTCACCCCCCCCCACCCCCCCCCCCCCCCCCACCCCCCAACCCTCCTCCCTCCTCCTCCAACACAAATCCCACCAACACAAATCCACCAACAACCCGTACACCCCCCCACCCTCTTGTGATCACATTTAACACAAACAATTCAATAAAACATTTTTTTAAGGAGGTAAAATATTTATTTTCAATCACATGTTTTACATTATTATTCAAAAGTCTGACAGTGCGGTAATAAATCTTGCTGTATGAAGTTTAAACAACAATATTTTTCTTCTTTAATTTGTAAAATAATAAATAGACTACACATTTTTAAACAAAAAAACAGGGACTGCCAAAATCAACGTTGGCAAAAAATAATAAAATATTTCACTGAATCCCATAGTTTTAGCTTCACTGACGCTGAGCGCCTATATTCATTGATAAACAAAGTGGGCCCGTTAGAGAATTCCCGCCAAATTTCAAGCAGATTGTGGGTCATCAATTGAGCTAAGCGAGCCTCCAGTCCTCATGGGCTTTGCTATCCAACTCTGTGTGGTTCGACAACGACAAGGCCGTGAAAGTTCAAGTTTTCACTTACAAGATAATAAAACAAGGGTTAGGATGTACACTTTTAAGCAATATCCTCCAATTACAAAGACAAATAAAACGGAAGTATTTGCTTTTACCCAATCAAATAATCTTACAGGAAATGTGCGAAAGGCAAGCAACCGTTTTTTTTTTAATGATAAGTGGGAAAACTCAACGAGCATGCGTTGTGTAATAAAGTATAAATCTTGTTTCTTCTGCTGTAAACAAATTAATAAACGGACCTGTCAGACATAAAGAAAACAAAAACATTGTTTACAAAGACACAAACAACTAATTAACTCCACGATGCTCAAAATTAATGTCTACACTTCAAAGCATGAATCTGTCATAATGTAGGAGACATACAGTGGGGGTTTTTTTTTAAGAATAGGGAAATCTTCATTCTAAAAAAAGAAACTAAGTTTTAACATATTTGTACTAATCCATAGTTTTAAACTTAACTGACGCCAAGTGCTTCTATTCTTTTGATAACAAAAGTGTATTGATAAAAACGTGGGCCCGTTAGAGAATTCCCGCCAAATTTCAAGCAGATGTGGGTCATCAATTGAGCTAGCGAGCCCTCCAGTCTCATGGCTTTGCTATCCGGACTCTGTGTGGTTTGACACGACAAGGGCCGTGAAAGTTCAAGTTTCACTTTACAAATAAAAACAAGGCTTAGGATGTACACTTTTTAAAAATATCCTCCATTACAAAAAGTAAAATAAAACAAAGGTTTTTGCTTCTTTACCCATCAAATAATCTACAGGAAATGTGCGAGAAGCAAGCAACGTTTTAAAACAAAAAAATAGTGGAAAACTCAACGAGCATGCGTTGTGCGGGGTTACGTATGCTTCTTTTCTTTTTTAATTCAAAAGAGAACAGAGAAGAAACGGTTGCATTTATGTTGTTTTGTGCGAAAAAATATTGTGTATCCATCACGCACTTCTGTGGATGGACATTCCAAGATCGAACTATAAAAGGCCATCAGCCCACCTGCCAGCACAGAATCCCACGATTTAGAAACACTGCTACAAATAAGGCCTTCTTTTTGGTTTTCGGAATTTGTTTTTTCAACTTTTGAGGAAAACAGTCTGTCTATAATTATGTTTGTAACAGTCACCAATACGTGTACTGGATTAAAACAAAATACACGTGTAACTATCCAATATTGAACTATGTAAACATTGATGCCAAAGATGGCCCTTCAAAACAAAGTTCCAAACTCTCCAAGAACATGCTTGTTGTTATCGTGAAAGGAAATATAGGCCTACATTATAAGTGTAATTAACATAGTTCCAAGAAAGAAACAAAAAAGGACTTTGGTTGTAGTAAAAGTTTGTCCAGGTCCTGAAGCCTGGAGGGTCTGGGTGATCTAAACATTACAATTCAAAAACTCTTCCTTTCTAACAATCATCTAATTAACACAAAAAATGGTTTCCAATGGTTTTAATTTTTTGTGTAACTATGAGTTTTTGTTTACTACCACCTATAGTTTTTCGGCTCCGGCCCATCCCAGTACAGATTGATTGGGGGGGGGGGGGGGGGGGGGGGGGGGGGCGGTGGTTCATGCCTTTTATAAAAATATCACCCAGTTACAGCAATGACCCCCCCCCCCCCCCCCCCCCCCCCCCCCCCCCCACCCCCCCCCCCCCCCCCCCGATGTTCAGGCGCAATTAATTATTTTGCGGTCAAATTGAGCTTGTTTCCACCGTTCCCATTGCCTCCATGGTAGGCCTATATCTCAAGTGTTTTGTGAACAGAACTACACCTTGGTTTGACCATGGTTTCACCAATGGTTTGACAAATTGACAGTCCAATGCTATACCAAGGTTAAAGTTGATATACGAACAAATCACGATTCACAATGTCCTCTTCAAACAAATCTACTATCAAAAATAATCACGTACTGGTAAGCTCATATTCCTGATAATCTTGTATAGAAACTGTATAGATCAAAGTAAATATAAGAAACATTTCACCATACAAAATGACATATATTATACAGATAAAAAACAAATGGTCGGGCCGATATTAGAAAAACACAAAATCAAAGAGCATGCATGTAAAATAGAACAGTAACCTCTGTTTTGGTCCTGGGGCTAACCTGGGTATGGCTTCTTCTTTTTAAATTAAAAAAAGAACAGAAGAAACGGTTTGCATTTATGTTGATTTGTGCGAAAAATATTGTGTATCCGCATCACGCACTTCTGTGGATGACATTCCAGGATCGAACCTATAAAAGCCATCACCCACTGCCAGCACAGAATTCCACGATTTAGAAACACTGCTAAAATAAGCCTTCTCTTGATTTCGGAATTTGAATTTCTACTTTTTTGAAAAAAAAGTATATGTATATATTTGTAAGAGTCAGCAATACGTGTACTGGATTAAACAAAATCCAACATATAACTGTATGAAATTGATGCCAAAGTTAGCCCTCGGAAAACAAAGTTCCAAACTTGTCACACATACTCAATACGACAGCAGCAAGACTACAATTTTAAATAAAAACGTAATCAGCATACATGTATTAGGAAAAAAAGGTTGTTTTGATTTTAGTAAACGTTTTTCTTATAATATTTATACGATTGTACATAACATGGCCTTTTGACTTTGTCAGTTGTTAAAGGTAGGATACATCATTTGCAGATATCGAAAATATTTACTACCGAATTATTAAGAAATATCTTACTCATCTAAAAGTAAATAATGATGTTAGGCATCCAGCAAAATGATTACGCTAGATATCTTGTAATTATTCTGTAAAAAAATTATTTTATAAAGACAAATTCGCGATTGCCAGACGGCGATCGCGAAAAAAATAAATTACATAAGAATAACTGCTCGACGCCAGTTGCAAACAAACGCTGTTTTTCGTGCCTTTCTCGGCATCCATGAGTTTTAGCTCCGCCTATTCAAAGACTGATTGATTAGGGTCCATGTCATTGAGAAAAAAAGGTCGGCCCGTTAAGTGAGGCACAGTCAAGTTTTTGGTTGTAAATTGAGCTGGGGCCGGGCGCCCAGGTCGCGCAGGGTGAACCGAACCACATTTGGTTTAACAGGCAATGCCATCAAGGTTAAGTTTTTCAAACAAAACATAAAGCATAAAGCTATATAGCAATGCTGGTCTCAAACGCTTGATAAAGAATTTAACAGTAATATTTTTAAGTATTTCACAGAAACCTTTTAACAAATCTAGACTATACTGAAAAACAATTACGCAATGGTATGCAATATACCTTTTGTGAATTAACGACAAATCAAACTAAAAATGTATTCGTATTTATATTCATCGTGGAAAATTGCATGTGAGCATAGATTATACCTTCATTGTGGTGGTAATGATATTCCATAATAGAGCAGACAAAATAAACACGCAATTAATAGTTTTAGAACGTGTGTGAGTATTACAGAATTTGGCAGCCGAGGGTACAAGTTGAATATATGATGAACATATTTATGTTGCTCTATACAAGCCCGCTTTCAATGCATTTTGAAATATGACCGGGATTCCTATTGTGTTACAAAAACTAAACGTGTTTTCACCACCTATCTATATGCACCGTGACCCCAGGATTGGACTATTGAAGCCATCACTATAGAACCCCAGGATCGGTAAACTTTAAAAGTAATAAAATGAAAAACAAACCCTCAAATGACGTATTCAAAATATTCACACACATGCATCATATTGTATAATAGTCAATACATTTCACCGTTCAATGCTATTATTATTTGTATTATTGTTATAATTATTATTATTAATACGTATCTTGTTGACCTACCATAGTTTTTGTTTTGGGGGATCTTGCTCCTCTTTGTTATACGCGGAAAACCTCGAAAGTGGCGAAGTCTGGCAACTGAAGTAACTCAAAGTCGAAAGCCTCACTGCCTGTGCAGAAGCCGCAGAAGTATGTTGTCTCGTACGCGTATTACGCAATGATCGGTGAATGTTGCACACAATTTCCGTTGAAGTTAGAGGATTTTCAATGAATACACCTTTTGTAATGTGAACAGAAAGATAAAGTGTAAAAAAGGAAGTTTAGAAAATGACGAGACTTGCGAGGGACCTATAGTATACCTGACACAAAACACGTAATCATTGACAGGCACCAGTTATTTGCAAAGTCATTCATTAGATTGCTAGAGCTATACTGATTGAGACGTGTGAAGAGCGATTCTGACTCGTCCCATGCTTGTCCTCAGCCCGTTTGGTAATGAGTTTCACTTCCGGTGGATTAAAACTGATCGGTTAGCAGCAACAAATACTTCAGCAAACAATGTTTTTCTAACATTCATTTTGAGTTCCCTAGTAGTACTACGCTGATACAGTCGTTTTCCTAGTTCGAGATCGCAACAATTATTCAGACTGCTTTCGGCTAGACCAATCCTCAACATTCAAGTGAAATGGGTTTAGTATCATTTACTTTGGGTGGTGGAGATACTATTGTTTTTGTTTCAATATTGCTCTTCTAATTTTAAAAATACAACGTCAAAACGACATTTACATTTATATTTCATATAGGCCTATTTGTTATATACAATCTCTCTGGGAGAGATTGTGTGTATGTTTATCTCATTCCAGTAATTGGCGGTTCTTTCGCTGTTTGAAGTGGTTAATAAATAAATAAAATAAATATATAAAAGTGCCGACATCCTTTTGCTGTAGTTGCGAATCGTCTTAACAAATTCCGGATCGGTTAAAACTGCTTCGTACATAAACAAATAATCGCGCGAGAAAATACATGTTAGCTAGAACCAACTCGAGTCAAGCCGATTTTAGTATTTAAATATTAAAAAAAATTTTTTTTTAAATACTTCCAATACAGTTTTAAAAAGACGACTTGGGTAAGACATTGATTTTGAAATTTTCGTTTGTGTAGCGCAGTGCGACCATACCGTGGTGCGCGCGGGAACGGGCCGATAAACTGACTTATAGAACATGTCACTTAAAATTGCTTGTGGGCGTGCAGTCGATGTACGTATTTTAAGCGCGATCTGAAACTATGAAAAAGTACAAGTTCACTCTTTGTAAGATGTTTTAATACTAGAGATTTTTCTACTGATTTTGACTCAACAAATAATCGATGCATGAGTTAATACAACTGTAGATTACAAAAAGGCATTATCGAAATCACACGTTGTGAGTGACATATTGTGGTTTTGCGACTCTTGTGATTTTCTACAAACCGTCCAAACATGTCAAAGTGCGAGTCAAAAATGTAGCCGCAATTCCTTTATGAATAATTTATTAAAAAAATATTTGTGTATCAAGAAGCTTACATGTTTTTTTTTTAAATGCACCGAGATTTTTGTTTCGGGGCACGAGCCATAGGAAGAGGGGAGTTTTTATTAAAAGCGATCCGGAACTAGGAAAACAACTGTAACATGGATAAAAACCGAAAGGTAAAATCTTAATTAATATAATCATGCCCAGGATTGCTGATTGTGCTTTTATGTGTTTCAACCGTCGAGGTTTATTGTTCTTTTTGTGAGTAAGCGTGAGTAAAAGGGTATGCAGTGAGCTCATTAATTTTGTCAGGAGAGATAAAGGTTATCATTAAATTCAAAACAATAGCCAGTGGGCATGGTGGGTACAAACAATTGAATTGTGCAACATCAAAGGTATATTTGTTTTTATAGTCCAAGGGATATATGCACATGACGAACAGTAATATTAAAATTTAATATCGCTTTGCAGGTTTCCTTGAATTTTCCCCCAAATGTTCCAATAATGATCGATTAATCTTGAAATTTGAGTTACTGACCTCCATGTTTTCCTCAAAATAATAGTCTATCCTCCTGAAAGAGTAGCCCTCCGCCCATCCGGGTAGTCTCACCAAATGAATGGTCACAAGGAGACGGTTTCGGCGCCAGCGAACCCTGAAAAGTGTGAAAAGACATAATTTCACGCACCAGGACTTCAATTTTAAGCGGTGGTCACATCTTACGGTCATGAACGTAGTTGAACGTAGTTGAACGTAGTTCATTTGACCGTAGTAGACTGTAGTTGACCGTACTTCAACCGTAGTGCCGTGGTTACTACGGTCAACTACGGTCAACTACGGTCCACATTACGGTCAAGTAGGTTCAACTACGGTCCACACTACGGTCAAGTAGGGTCAACTAGGGCCAACTAGGGTCAAATAGGGTTAACTACGTATATACTAGGCTCACAGTACGGTTTAGGCATTCAAGGTGACCGTAGAAATATTTTCAACATGTTAAAAACTTTTTGGCTAACTACGGCCAAATCATGGCTTTCCTCAAGGTCTAAGTACGTTCAGAACTACGGTCCACTACGTTTAACTACGTTTAACTACGACTACTAGGGTCTACTACGGTCAACTACGGTCACACCATACTACGTTCAACTACGTTCATGACCGTAAGATGTGACCACCGCTTTATATCGAACAATATAAATACGAGGTTATCAAGGGTTTTGTTAAACACGCACCAGAACTTCAATTTAATATCGAACAATATAAATACGAGGTTATCAAGGGTTTTGTTAAACACGAACAATTGTATACTGTTCCCTCTATCATTTCCAGCAGTGTTGTTGACTCGAGTCGGTGACTTGGACTCGAGTCCGACTCAAGTCGCCAATTTTTGTGACTTGCGACTTGACTTGACTTGGAGAAAAATGACTTGTAAATTGACTTGACTTGACGAAAAATGACTTGTGACTTGACTTGACTTGAGTAAATTTGACTTGACGACATTGCAAGTCATCATGTATTTACTATTTGTATGTTATTTAAACAAATTTGTGTTCAATCCGGCCACGGCAGCCGATGTATTTTTGTGACGGCAAAAATGTTTTTGCCGCGTCGCGAATCTGTACTATGTACTGCATGTACTGTGTGTACGGCTAGCTAAACACATGCAATATTACATTGCAAAGTCAAAGTGTGGGCTACATCGCCTACGGCCTACATTGTCTAGTCTTCCAATCCGTCGTAGTGGAAGCTGTGTGAGCTTTTACTGTTAAAAGCTGTGCATTAACATTCAACACAATTTAACAGACAGCTGAAAACGAGGTTATAGTGACATTGTTAATTGTTTTAAGAATTTGAAAAGTGTTAAACAAATTATCGCAAACTTACCATAAACGAAACCGAATAACTATTTTGACTCAAACTGTATTGATTTATTAGTGTAAGCATTATAGGGTACATGTACTTTTTAAATGGTTTACCCCCTAAAAAGAGAATTGTAAAACATTTCACGTACGTAATGTTCAAATTCTCCTTATATCACCGATACACATGCATTTGGTAAGTTGTTTATCTCAGCGCGCATGCTTTGAGTGCATGCGCATAGCATGCGTACATACACCCGGCCCTGTACGCACATGTACACACAAGCTTGTTGCTATGTACGGTAGGCCTGATCAATCATGTCGTGTTGGACACCAAAAGTAGTTACTTTCGGATTGAGGGTTCTTGCTGTTCCAGCATCCAGTTCACCAGTTGAGCGTGTCTTCAGTCATGGCGGCATCATCATGCGCCCTCACCGTGCTCGACTCACTGACAAAATGTTGTCGAACTTGATATTTCTTAAGTGCAACAGTTTGCACAGTTTGTCAAGCTAACCAGTAACCTCACTATATAGAAGTTGTATCAAATTACTAGGTACACAAACAGTGCTGTTGCTCACATTAAAGTTTAATGATTAATCCCTCAGTACTTTTTTGAGTGAGAATATCCTTTTTACCTTATTTCGTTTTGGTTTAATCCATAAGATGTGTCTTTCCAGGATGAATAAAACAACAAAGTGACTGAGCTTTGATTGATTAATTGAATATCACTTGGCTGTTAACAGATTGTGGATATGTACTTCAAGTTTGTCAAAATATTTCTTGAAAGTTGACTTTCATTCGCGACTATAAATGACTTGTGACTTGTGACTTGACTTGACAAAAAGTGACTTGTGACTTGACTTGACTTGGGAAAATTTGACTTGTGACTTGACTTGACTTGAGAAAATTTGACTCGAGACTTGACTTGACTTGAGAAAATTTGACTTGTGACTTGACTTGACTTGAGAACAAATGACTTGGTTACAACTCTGATTTCCAGCATGTGTCTAGGCTTTATACAGGGAAAACCCTGCATGTGTTTGAGAATAGTACTAGTACTACAGACGTAGAACAATAAAGAACAGTAGGGTCTACGAATCTAAGTTCAAACTCAAAATAGTCCTGACTAACAAGCCCAACAAACAACATGACCAAGTTGTAAGACCATGCATAGTAAAACAAAGGAATACAGCAAAATGCATAGAGGAAGGACAGGTTATAACTGAAACTAGTTATAATATTACTATGCGACAAAAATATCACGTGGTTGCCTAAATCGTAATAAACAAACCTCTTTAAACTGTTTACAGTACTCAGTAGTATTTATTTTGGACGATTAACAAATTAACTTACCCCCGTTACTAGTTCAAAATCCATAGCACTCCATTATACAGCAACACCGACCGTTTGGTCATGCACTGTTCCTTGCTCTGTGGTCATAATAATTCCATGGTGGTGTCAAGCTCAGTCAGAATAACTCGACGGACAACTTCGTCAACGGCTAAATCATAACATACTGTTATGGCTACCATGGCAAGGAAGTGTTATTTTATGGTTTCAGGAATATCTATTTTCAGGGGATGTTGTGCAAACGTTGTTGCAGTACATACAGCGAGCTAGTACAGGCTTAGCAAAATCCATTATGGCGTTAGAATTATCCCGCGCAGCAAGTGTCTGTGACTGTCCTTTGACCTATAAATCGGGTAGCACAACAGGTGGAGATCCTCTGTGGCTAGAAAAGCCAAGCCTTCTACTTGACCCTGGTGACCTCAGCAGGCTAAATCTACTCACAGTGGTATTACTAGTATATAATAAATTGGGTTTTTTTAAATTTCTTTCGAATAGAGAGTACTTTCAGAGAAATTCTCAAGCTGTTTCGTCTAGTACTTTTGATACCTTGATGCAGACGTCTCTGCATGCATGAACTAAGAAAAATTAGCTCCCAATATTCACGTGTGGTTCATTTTCAACTACATGTAAGCATAACTTTGGTGTTTTTTATATAAAATATATTTTGTTTTGTGTCGGGGTTTCACTTTTTGTTTACTCGCCCTGTACTATTCCCCTCGTTTCTTTATTACTATTTTAATCCTGTGTTGAACGTTTTTACCACGGGTATTATAAAACATTTTCTATTTAAATTTACCAATTTTCAGATTTCATTTCGTCCGAGAAAAAAACCCACACGTTTTTACCAAACTAATTTAGTCAGATACCGTTCAATTCTAATTTTGTGTCACTCTATTTAAACATTGTCTTGGAAATATTCCTCATTACGAATCAAATTTGTCTAAGATCTTGCTGTCTAAGTTGTTGGGGATCGAGCTTTTCTTATAATAATCAATTTCAAACTTATATTAAGAAATTAGTCTGGTGTGTGATTGAGTCAAGCACATATGACTAATTTCTTATATAATATTGTTAATTGTTTTACTTTTTATTTACAAATGTATATTTTGGGTGTAAAGTTTTGTTCTTACGTTTGAACCCCGACTTAATGTTTTATTTTGTTTTATATATGATTTAATTTATTCAATTTGTGGTGCCCCATACAAAAAAACACCCTTGGTTGAATGGTTACCATGTATAATAATGAAACATAAATAATATCCCTTAGTTGAGAATACAAGTTGCCTAAAGAGTCTGATCATCCCAGCACAAGTCTAATGTAAGTTTATTTTGTAATTATTAAGCTTGTTTTACTATTAAAGCAAGTTTATGTGTGTTTTTGTTGGTCCCCAGCTGAATCTTCGCAGCTACTGTACATCCCATTTTAGCTGACGATAGTATGAGAAATTGGTTTAGCAGGCGATGTACATGTATTGATATGCTGGTTGGTACTTATTTACGGGAAAACAAACACACACACATACAACTTTATGGAGTACGTATACCCGGGCATCAATAATTGGTATATACTGTACATGTACATGTACCTAGTGTACCAACATAGGATATCGTACGGTGTGGTTTAGCGGTTCACACTCGTCTAAAACGTAAAGGGCCAGTTTGGGTCGAATGCATGTGGGGTAAGGTAATTCGAATCATATCGGAAAAAGACAAAAGTTCACAACTCGCTGTGATAGATCACACAGTATAGCGCTGCGATTATTGCGTCCTTTACAACATGGATATGCTGCACGCCTGTGTCAGTACGGTATGGCCTGTACTATAAAGTCACTGTGTAATTTATAAACGAGTGATAAAACTTAGCGTTGTGCGTACATCTTACACAACTCTAGCCAGTCAGTCCGCAGCGCCCGCGTTAATGAGGTCATATCCCGAACTTTATTTGCAGGGCCAGCGTCGCAAATCGGCCACGAGATTTACGCGAGTAATTGCGAGAGTTCGACCGCTTTGTTTTCACGAGCTACACGTTGCAAACGAAGCAGTGATTCTCCAAGATGGCGTGGTAAGTGGAAAGCGAACGATTTTCTGAATCGAATGATATAAAATATGACGAGTTTCAGTATGTTTTTGGCAGAATTTTGTTCACTCGAAGTTATGGTATGATTTTAAGGAAATTTGTTGTCGTGTGTTTAGTTTCTGCGCCCTGACTGGACTAACAAATATTGCCAAAAATGATTACTACACATCGATAAAGGAAGCAATGATCTTTCGTTTGATATACAATTTAGCCTGTGGCGACATTTTGTTCATGTATTTTGCGACGATTTTCGTGCGCGCGATTTCAATTTTTTCGGCCATGTCTTTCGGCTTGTACATACGCAGAGCGTGTGTTATGCACACAGGGGTGCATGTATATGTACAAATGTAGTCCTACAACTTGCTGGATATGCACTAGATGGTGATTGCACAGTAGCCAACAGAAACACAATTAATTGTTTTGTTTTAGTTGTGTGGCTTATTTATATGATAAAGTTAGGTTTCTGCCTTCATGTCATGCATACAAAATGGATTTTTCTTTCATGTATATAAACGACTTAGGCCTATGTTTTTGTTCAAAATTATAACAAATTGTTTAATAATAATAGTTACTGCTATTATTGTGCTGAACTTCATAGTTCATATTTCTGTCTTCCAATATGTTTCTTATATTAGGTAGTAGTCATGCCGTCCACCACCATGGCCATGCCCACCGCAGCCATCGCAGCCATTGCCAGCATGTCGGGAACCTCTACAGAAGGCCAAAGGCAAAGCTCTTGTTCTTGGATATTCTCTCACAAAGTATCTCAAAGAGAACATCACTACTAAAGTTGGTTGATTTGCAGGTAGTGACTCGTCGCGGTACTACAATTTCTGGCCTTAGAAAGTATCTGCTTCATCAGCATGACATCAACCTCACAACTGTGCCTGACATATTGTATTTGTAATGATTCATGTTGGGACAAATAATCTAGAGTTGGGTTTCCAAAGAAGTGTTGAAAATAGTTGAAGATTTAAATGTACTGGTGGATATATGCAGCACGTGCTTTGTACATGCAGATTTAAATGTTTTTGTATTTTAGTGTTTTAAATAATATACATGACTTTGTGTCAGTGTTGTGCAAACACAGTGCAGCTGAAACAGATCGAAACCGAGTCTGGTCGAGTCGGGTCAGTTTGTCAAATCATCTGGGACTTAATGCCAAAAACTATGCCAACAAAGTTTTGAGCTACAATGTAAATTTGACACAAACAGCAAATTACTTTATGAATGCAGATTGTATTATTTCTATTCAGTGATATAATTTATGTGCATTAACATCTATATTACTAAATTTATGTCTTATTTAAAATCATTTGTTTTTGCAATGTTAGAAGCGGGTATACATTGTAATTTAATATTTACAATAATTTAATGACAAAGAAACTATGCCAAAAACATCAAGCAAAGATAACAAAAACTGTATTTACTTTTATAATAAATCTTAATGGTTTGCACATTGAACATTATGCCAAAGATGATGGTAATTATCATCTTCACTATGCTGTCATTATTTTAATTTGAATGTTGGCCATATTTTTGTTAATGTTTTGCCTAATTGCTAAACATTTATTATCTCATTATCAACCCTAATGTTGGTCATTTCTTCAATCTGTATTTATGTACATGTACATGATGATGTAATTAAAATAAGTTTTTACAATTTCAGGGTTTAATTTAACAATTGTATTCAAGTCGTATAACATCAACAGGGTATATTAATGTAAGCAATAACATGCACGTTTCAAATAAAAAGTGCAGTTTATTTTATAAACCAACCTCACAATACAGATATAAATTTTAAACAACGACTTCATTTGTTGCTTTTTTGTGTGTATATTTGGCTGTATACATTGTATTACGCAGGCAATATTGTTATTTTTTAATCAGCCCACTGTTAAAAAGATTAAACAAAATAATGATTGGCAGAATCCTTTTCGCTTGAGCTTACAATTAAAAAAATACACAAAAAACTGCGTATTGAAATGTGCATGAACTACACGTTACCACGAAGCCTTTTTCAATGACGTCATTTTCGACCAATGAGGGCGCAGAAAGACGATAGACTGTCATATTGCGGGATGTTCCGTTTGTTAATTTATTGAGAACGTTATAATTTTCTGCGCCCTGACTGGACTAATTTAAAATCAACCCCAAATCTACAGTTTTGTGATAGAATTTGAAATTATCTTTAACATCAGTGTGAAATTGGGTTGTGGCCGCTGCCAGAAGGTGGACAAAATTCGTCTTTTTTTAAAGGTCAATTTGTTGGTTCGGGAGCTTTTTTTACGTTATAAATTTCACCCTCTAAATGTCATATAATTTCCAATCTGATTTGATAATATAACAAAATGTTTCCTTATCCAAAAGAAAATATACATAATATTGACAGCCAGTGAATAAAACGGATGTTTCGGACCAAATTCCAGGCGTTGTCGCCAGCTCATTAAGTATTCAAAAACGAGGTCACGCACAAAGTGCCATGCATAAATCGCACATAAAACGAACGGCTTTTCAGTGCGCTGCGGACTGACTGTAGCACTGTATGCGGACTGAAGGCGGCTTTACGAAGAAAACAAAAACATTAACATTATACAAAACAAGAGATTTTGTATTTCTAAAACAAACACAAGGTGGTTTAGAGAGTGGCAGGGGAAACTCACACTATTAACAAGACACTATCCTGTTTGAATGTACATGTGTTTGTAATGATACTTTTATTTAAGTAGACCCGGTCAGTTTATCAACATGCAGGTTATTTTGTTCTGTACATTATAACGAGATATATTTGCAGATTGTACATGTTCATACGTATACAACGCCAGTATGGTATAGGCGAATAATGAAAGCCGATGTACACAGTACTAATTGGTTCACTTTTATGTTTCGCACTAACTATATAAAACCTGTAAAATCAAATTATTTGAGAAAACTTGATAGGAACGAAATGAAAAAACAAAATCTTAGTACACTGACGAGTCGTGTTGCGTAAACATGTCATTTTTATATACACATTTAAGAGAGGTAAACTACCGAACCAGGAAAATAATAAGAATGTTATTGATTGTTTGCGTGAAAACGATTTAAGGAAAATACTTTCAGTTTTGCATGCACACATTCTAAAACAGAATCGGCTATCTTGTGTGAGCATATTATTTTAGCGGCAATATGGCCGTTCAACATTACTATTATGACTAACCAATAGCAAACTGAATCCTATGTAATGAATACACCCGGTTTCGGCTTGATTCCATGTGCATAGAATTATGTAAACTAGTGCACGAAAAATTTCCAATTAACGTGTTCTGCTCGTCGTAAAGCGTGCAAACTTGGCGTTACATTTTTATAACCCCGCACTCTGTTGGTAAACTGTTAGCCGAAACGGGGGGGGGTGCACCTCCATCGTTCGTTTCATGCGTCGTTAAATTTTCGTAAACCCATCCCTTTCGCACAGTGATTATCCTCATTCGAAGCCATGTTTTCTGATGTGTATGTATGTACACGTGTATTACCACATAGGCCTATGCCGCCAGTATCCTGACGCATGAGTCTCTCAGTTTGTTTGTTTTTCCAGTGAGAAATTTGGCAATATTTTGGCTCGGATGTCGAGCTGGTGAATGTCTCTTCATTTTCCAACAACGTTGAGATTCGCAGCTCAGATATAAGTCAAGAAAATTATCCTCATTCGCAGCCGGCCATGTTTTCTTATGTGTATGGATGTACACGTGTATTGCCTTCTTGGCCTATGCCGCCAGTGTCCTGACGCATGAGTCTCACAGTTTGTGTTTTTTTCAGTGAGAAAGTTGGCAATATTTTAGCTCAGATGTCGAGCTGGCAAGTGTCTCTTCATTCTCGAACAACGTTGAGGATCGCAACTCAGATACATGTCGAGAACATTATCCTCATTCGCAGCCATGTTTTCTGATGTGTATGTATGTACACGTGTATTGCCACATAGGCCTATACCGCCAGTATCCTGACGCAGGAGTCTCTCAGTTTGGATTTTTTCCAGTGAGAAATTTGGCAATATTTTGGCTCGGATGTCGAGCTGGTGAGTGTCTCTTCATTCTCGAACAACGTTGAGGCTCGCAGCTCGGATATATGTCGACAAAGTTATCCTCATTCGTAGCCATGTTTTCTTATGTGTATGTATGTACACGTGTATTGCCTCATAGGCCTATGCCGCCAGTGTCCTGACGCATGAGTCTCAAAGTTTTGGTCTCTTCCGGAGATAATTTTGGCGATGTGTTAGCTCAGATGTGGAGGTGGTGAATGTCTCTTCATTCTCGAACAACGTTGAGGTTCGCAGCTCAGATATATGTTGAGAACATTATCCTCATTCGCAGCCATGTTTTCTGATGTGTATGTATGTACACGTGTATTGCCACATATGCCTATGCAGCCAGTATCCTGACGCATGAGTCTCTCAGTTTGTTTGTTTTTCCAGTGATAAATTTGGCAATATTTTGGCTCGGATGTCGAGCTGGTGAATGTCTCTTCATTCTCCAACAACGTTGAGGTTTGCAGCTCAGATATAAGTCGAGAAAATTATCCTCATTCGCAGCCAAGTGTTCTGATATGTATGTATGTACACGTGTATTGCCTCATAGGCCTATGCCGCCAGTGTCCTGACGCATGAGTCTCAAAGTTTCGGTCTCTTCCGGTGACAATTTTGGCGATGTGTTAGCTCAGATGTGGAGGTGGTGAATGTCTCTTCATTCTCGAACAACGTTGAGGTTCGCAGATCAGATATATGTTGAGAACATTATCCTCATTCGCAGCCATGTTTTCTTATGTGTATGGATGTACACGTGTATTGCCTTATAGGCCTATGCCGCCAGTGTCCTGACGCATGAGTCTCACAGTTTGTGTTTTTTTCAGTGAGAAAGTTGGCAATATTTTGGCTCAGATGTCGAGCTGGCGAGTGTCTCTTCATTCTCGAACAACGTTGAGGTTCGCATCTCAGATATAATTTCATAAAATTATCCTCATTCGCAGCCATGTTTTCCTATGTTTATGCGTGTACACATGTATTGCCGCATAGGCTTATGTCGCCAGTGTCCAGAAGCATGAGTCTCACAGTTTGGTTTTTTTTCCAGTGAGAAATTTGGCAATATTTTGGCTCGGATGTCGAGCTGGTGAGTGTCTCTTCATTCTCGAACAACGTTGAGGCTCGCAGCTCAGATATATGTCGAGAACATTATCCTCATTCGCAGACATGTTTTCTGATGTGTATGTATGTACACGTGTATTGCCACATAGGCCTATGCCACCAGTATCCTGAAGCAAGAGTCTCTCAGTTTGTTTGTTTTTTCCATGGGAAAATTTTGCAATATTTTGGCTCAGATGTCGAGCTGGTGAGTGTCTCTTCATTCTCCAACAACGTTGAGGTTCGCAGCTCATATAAGTCGAGAAAATTATCCTCATTCGCAGCCATGTGTTCTGATATGTATGTATGTACACGTGTATTGACTCATAGGCCTTTGCCGCCAGTGTCCTGACGCATGAGTCTCAAAGTTTTGGTCTCTTCCAGTGAGAATGTTGGCGATGTGTTAGCTCAGATGTGGAGGTGGTAAATGTCTCTTTATTCTCGAACAACGTTGAGGTTCGCAGCTCAGATATATGTTAAGAACATTATCCTCATTCGCAGCCATGTTTTTGATGTGTATGTATGTACACGTGTATTGCCACATAGGCCTATGCCGCCAGTATCCTGACGCATGAGTCTCTCAGTTTGTTTGTTTTTCCAGTGAGAAATTTGGAAATATTTTGGCTCGGATGTCGAGCTGGTGAGTGTCTCTTCATTCTCGAACAACGTTGAGGCTCGCAGCTCAGATATAATTTCATAAAATTATGCTCATTCGCAGCCATGTTTTCTTATGTTTATGCGTGTAAACGTGTATTGCCGCATAGGCTTATTTCGCCAGTGTCCAGAAGCATGAGTCTCACAGTTTGGGTTTTTTTCCAGTGAGAAATTTTGCAATATTTTGGCTCGGATGTCGAGCTGGTGAGTGTCTCTTCATTCTCGAACAACGTTGAGGCTCGCAGCTCAGATATATGTCGAGAACATTATCCTCATTCGCAGACATGTTTTCTGATGTGTATGTATGTACACGTGTATTGCCACATAGGCCTATGCCGCCAGCATCCTGAAGCAAGAGTCTCTCAGTTTGTTTGTTTTTTCCATGGGGAAATTTTGCAATATTTTGGCTCAGATGTCGAGCTGGTGAGTGTCTCTTCATTCTCCAACAACGTTGAGGTTCGCAGCTCATATAAGTCGAGAAAATTATCCTCATTAGCAGCCATGTGTTCTGATATGTATGTATGTACACGTGTATTGACTCATATGCCTTTGCCGCCAGTGTCCTGACGCATGAGTCTCAACGTTTTGGTCTCTTCCGGTGAGAATTTTGGCGATGTGTTAGCTCAGATGTGGAGGTGGTGAATGTCTCTTTATTCTCGAACAACGTTGAGGTTCGCAGCTCAGATATATGTTAAGAACATTATCCTCATTCGCAGCCATGTTTTTGATGTGTATGTATGTACACGTGTATTGCCACATAGGCCTATGCAGCCAGTATCCTGAAGCAGGAGTCTCTCAGTTTGGATTTTATCCAGTGAGAAATTTGGCAATATTTTGGCTCGGATGTCGAGCTGGTGAGTGTCTCTTCATTCCCGAACAACGTTGAGGCTCGGAGCTCAGATATATGTCGAAAAAATTGTCCTCATTCGCAGCCATGTTTTCTTATGTGTATGGATATACACGTGTATTGCCTCATAGGCCTATGCCGCCAGTGTCCTGACGAATGAGTCTCACAGTTTGGTTTTTTTCCAGTGAGAAATTTGGAAATATTTTGGCTCAGATGTCGAGCTGGCGAGTGTCTCTTCATTCTCGAACAACGTTGAGGTTCGCAGCTCAGATATAAGTTCATAACATTATCCTCATTCGCAGCCATGTTTTCTTATGTTTATGCGTGTACACGTGTATTGCCGCATAGGCCTATGCCGCCAGTGTCCTGACGCATGAGTCTCAAAGTTTTGGTCTCTTCCGGTGAGAATTTTGGCGATATGTTATCTCAGATGTGGAGGTGGTGAATGTCTCTTCATTCTCCAACAACATTGAGGTTCGCAGCTCAGATATATGTCGAGAAAAATATCCTCATTCGCAGCCATGTTTTCTGATGTGTTTGTATGTACACGTGTATTGCCACATAGGCATATGCCGCCAGTGTCCTGACGCATGAGTCTCTCAGTTTAGGTTTGTTCCAGTGTGAAATTTGGCAATATTTTGGCTCAGATGTCGAGCTGGTGAGTGTCCCTTCATTATCGAACAACGTTGAGGTTCGCAGCTCAGATACATGTCGAGAACATTATCCTCATTCGCAGCCATGTTTTCTGATGTGTATGTATGTACACGTGTATTGTCACAAAGGCCTATGCCGCTAGTATCCTGATGCAGGAGTCTCTCAGTTTGGATTTTTTCCAGTGAGAAATTTTGCAATATTTTGGCTCGGATGTCGAGCTGGTGAGTGTCCCTTCATTATCGAACAACGTTGAGGTTCGCAGCTCAGATATATGTCGAGAACATTATCCTCATTCGCAGCCATGTTTTCTGATGTGTATGTATGTACACGTGTATTGCCACATAGGCCTATGCCGCCAGTATCCTGACGCATGAGTCTCTCAGTTTAGGTTTGTTCCAGTGAGAAATTTGGCAATATTTTGGCTCGGATGTCGAGCTGGTGAGTGTCCCTTCATTATCGAACAACGTTGAGGTTCGCGGCTCATATACATGTCGAGAACATTATCCTCATTCGCAGCCATGTTTTCTGATGTGTATGTATGTACACGTGTATTGCCACATAGGACTATGCCGCCAGTATCCTGACGCATGAGTCTCTCAGTTTAGGTTTGTTCCAGTGTGAAATTCGGCAATATTTTGGCTCGGATGTCGAGCTGGTGAGTGTCTCTTCATTCTGGAACAACGTTGAGGCTCGCAGCTCAGATATATGTCGTCAAAGTTATCCTCATTCGTAGCCGTGTTTTCTTATGTGTATGTATGTACACGTGTATTGCCTCATAGGCATATGCCGCCAGTGTCCTGACGCATGAGTCTCAAAGTTTTGGTCTCTTCCGGTGAGAATTTTGGCGATGTTTTAGCTCAGATGTGGAGGTGGTGAATGTCTCTTTATTCTCGAACAACGTTGAGGTTCGCAGCTCAGATATATGTTGAGAACATTATCCTCATTCGCAGCCATGTTTTCTGATGTGTATGTATGTACACGTGTATTGCCTCATAGGCCTATGCCGCCAGTATCCTGACTCATGAGTCTCTCAGTTTGTTTGTTTTTCCAGTGAGAAATTTGGCAATATTTTGGCTCGGATGTCGAGCTGGTGAATGTCTCTTCATTCTCCAAAAACGTTGAGGTTCGCAGCTCAGATATAAGTCGAGAAAATTATCCTCATTCGCAGCCATGTGTTCTGATATGTATGTATGTACACGTGTATTGCCACATAGGCCTATGCCGCCAGTGTCCTGACGCATGAGTCTCTCAGTTTGGGTGTTTTCCAGTGAGAAATTTGGTAATATTTTGGCTCGGATGTCGAGCTGGTGAGTGTCTCTTCATTCTCAAACAACGTTGAGGCTCGCAGCTCAGATATATGTTGAGAAAATTGTCCTCATTCGCAGCCATGTTTTCTTATGTGTATGGATGTACACGTGTATTGCCTTATAGGCCTATGCCGCCAGTGTCCTGACGCATGAGTCTCACAGTTTGTGTTTTTTTCAGTGAGAAAGTTGGCAATGTTTTGGTTCAGATGTCGAGCTGGCGAGTGTCTCTTCATTCTCGAACAACGTTGAGGTTCGCATCTCAGATATAATTTCATAAAATTATCCTCATTCGCAGCCATGTTTTCTTATGTGTATGGATGTACACGTGTATTGATTCATAGGCCTATGCCGCCAGTGTCCTGACGCATGAGTCTCACAGTTTTGTTTTTTTCCAATCTCAAAGTTTTGGTTTCTTCCGGTGAGAATTGTTGGCGATATGTTAGCTCAGATGTGGAGGTGGTGAATGTCTCTTCATTCTCCAACAACGTTGAGGTTCGCAGTTCAGATATATGTCGAGAAAAATATCCTCATTCGCAGCCATGTTTTCTGATGTGTTTGTATGTACACGTGTAGTGCCACATAGGCATATGCCGCCAGTGTCCTGACGCATGAGTCTCTCAGTTTAGGTTTGTTCCCGTGAGAAATTTGGCAATATTTTGGCTCAGATGTCGAGCTGGTGAGTGTCTCTTCATTCTGGAACAACGTTGAGGCTCGCAGCTCAGATATATGTCGACAAAGTTATCCTCATTCGTAGCCATGTTTTCTTATGTGTATGTATGTACACGTGTATTGCCTCATAGGCCTATGTCGCCAGTGTCCTGACGCATGAGTCTCAAAGTTTTGGTCTCTTCCGGTGAGAATGTTGGCGATGTTTTAGCTCAGATGTGGAGGTGGTGAATGTCTCTTTATTCTCGAACAACGTTGAGGTTCGCAGCTCAGATATATGTTGAGAACATTATCCTCATTCGCAGCCATGTTTTCTGATGTGTATGTACGTACACGTGTATTGCCACATAGGCCTATGCCGCCAGTATCCTGACGCATGAGTCTCTCAGTTAGGGTGTTTTCCAGTGAGAAATTTGGCAATATTTTGGCTCGGATGTCGAGCTGGTGAGTGTCTCTTCATTGTCGAACAACGTTGAGGATCGCAGCTCAGATATATGTCGACAAAATTATCCTCATTAGTAGCCATGTTTTCTTATGTGTATGTATGTACACGTGTATTGCCTCATAGGCCTATGCCGCCAGTGTCCTGACGCATGAGTCTCAAAGTTTTGGTCTCTTCTGGTGAGAATTTTGGCGATGTGTTAGCTCAGATGTGGAGGTGGTGAATGTCTCTTCATTCTCGAACAACGTTGAGGTTCGCAGCTCAGATATGTGTCGAGAACATTATCCTCATTCGAAGCCATGTTTTCTGATGTGTATGTGTGTACACGTTTATTGCCACATAGGCCTATGCCGCCAGTATATTGACGCATGAGTCTCTCAGTTTGTTTGTTTTTCCAGTGAGAAATTTGGCAATATTTTGGCTCGGATGTTGAGCTGGTGAGTGTCTCTTCATTCTCGAACAACGTTGAAGCTCGCAGCTCAGATATATGTCGATAAAATGGTCCTCATTCGCAGCCATGTTTTCTTATATGTATGGATGTACACGTGTATTGATTCATAGGCCTATGCCGCCAGTGTCCTGACGCATGAGTCTCACAGTTTTGTTTTTTCCAGTGAGAAATTTGGAAATATTTTGGCTCAGATGTCGAGCTGATGAGTGTCTCTTCATTCTCGAACAACGTTGAGGCTCGCAGCTCAGATATATGTCGAGAAAATGGTCCTCATTCGCAGCCATGTTTTCTTATGTGTATGGATGTACACGTGTATTGATTCATCGGCCTATGCCGCCTGTGTCCTGACGCATGAGTCTCACAGTTTTGTTTTTTTCCAGTGAGAAATTTGGAAATATTTTGGTTCAGATGTCGAGCTGGCGAGTGTCTCTTCATTCTCGAACTACGTTGAGGTTCGCAACTCAGATATAAGTTCATAAAATTATCCTCATTCGCAGCCATGTTTTCTTATGTGCGTGGGTGTACACGTGTATTGCTGCATAGGCCTATGCCGCCAGTGTCCTGACGCATGAGTCTCAAAGTTTTGGTCTCTTCCGGTGAGAATTGTTGGCGATATGTTAGCTCAGATGTGGAGGTGGTGAATGTCTCTTTATTCTCCAACAACGTTGAGGTTCGCAGCTCATATACATGTCGAGAACATTATCCTCATTCGCAGCCATGTTTTCTGATGTGTATGTATGTACACGTGTATTGCCACATAGGACTATGCCGCCAGTATCCTGACGCATGAGTCTCTCAGTTTAGGTTTGTTCCAGTGTGAAATTCGGCAATATTTTGGCTCGGATGTCGAGCTGGTGAGTGTCTCTTCATTCTGGAACAACGTTGAGGCTCGCAGCTCAGATATATGTCGTCAAAGTTATCCTCATTCGTAGCCGTGTTTTCTTATGTGTATGTATGTACACGTGTATTGCCTCATAGGCATATGCCGCCAGTGTCCTGACGCATGAGTCTCAAAGTTTTGGTCTCTTCCGGTGAGAATTTTGGCGATGTTTTAGCTCAGATGTGGAGGTGGTGAATGTCTCTTTATTCTCGAACAACGTTGAGGTTCGCAGCTCAGATATATGTTGAGAACATTATCCTCATTCGCAGCCATGTTTTCTGATGTGTATGTATGTACACGTGTATTGCCTCATAGGCCTATGCCGCCAGTATCCTGACTCATGAGTCTCTCAGTTTGTTTGTTTTTCCAGTGAGAAATTTGGCAATATTTTGGCTCGGATGTCGAGCTGGTGAATGTCTCTTCATTCTCCAAAAACGTTGAGGTTCGCAGCTCAGATATAAGTCGAGAAAATTATCCTCATTCGCAGCCATGTGTTCTGATATGTATGTATGTACACGTGTATTGCCACATAGGCCTATGCCGCCAGTGTCCTGACGCATGAGTCTCTCAGTTTGGGTGTTTTCCAGTGAGAAATTTGGTAATATTTTGGCTCGGATGTCGAGCTGGTGAGTGTCTCTTCATTCTCAAACAACGTTGAGGCTCGCAGCTCAGATATATGTTGAGAAAATTGTCCTCATTCGCAGCCATGTTTTCTTATGTGTATGGATGTACACGTGTATTGCCTTATAGGCCTATGCCGCCAGTGTCCTGACGCATGAGTCTCACAGTTTGTGTTTTTTTCAGTGAGAAAGTTGGCAATGTTTTGGTTCAGATGTCGAGCTGGCGAGTGTCTCTTCATTCTCGAACAACGTTGAGGTTCGCATCTCAGATATAATTTCATAAAATTATCCTCATTCGCAGCCATGTTTTCTTATGTGTATGGATGTACACGTGTATTGATTCATAGGCCTATGCCGCCAGTGTCCTGACGCATGAGTCTCACAGTTTTGTTTTTTTCCAATCTCAAAGTTTTGGTTTCTTCCGGTGAGAATTGTTGGCGATATGTTAGCTCAGATGTGGAGGTGGTGAATGTCTCTTCATTCTCCAACAACGTTGAGGTTCGCAGTTCAGATATATGTCGAGAAAAATATCCTCATTCGCAGCCATGTTTTCTGATGTGTTTGTATGTACACGTGTAGTGCCACATAGGCATATGCCGCCAGTGTCCTGACGCATGAGTCTCTCAGTTTAGGTTTGTTCCCGTGAGAAATTTGGCAATATTTTGGCTCAGATGTCGAGCTGGTGAGTGTCTCTTCATTCTGGAACAACGTTGAGGCTCGCAGCTCAGATATATGTCGACAAAGTTATCCTCATTCGTAGCCATGTTTTCTTATGTGTATGTATGTACACGTGTATTGCCTCATAGGCCTATGTCGCCAGTGTCCTGACGCATGAGTCTCAAAGTTTTGGTCTCTTCCGGTGAGAATGTTGGCGATGTTTTAGCTCAGATGTGGAGGTGGTGAATGTCTCTTTATTCTCGAACAACGTTGAGGTTCGCAGCTCAGATATATGTTGAGAACATTATCCTCATTCGCAGCCATGTTTTCTGATGTGTATGTACGTACACGTGTATTGCCACATAGGCCTATGCCGCCAGTATCCTGACGCATGAGTCTCTCAGTTAGGGTGTTTTCCAGTGAGAAATTTGGCAATATTTTGGCTCGGATGTCGAGCTGGTGAGTGTCTCTTCATTGTCGAACAACGTTGAGGATCGCAGCTCAGATATATGTCGACAAAATTATCCTCATTAGTAGCCATGTTTTCTTATGTGTATGTATGTACACGTGTATTGCCTCATAGGCCTATGCCGCCAGTGTCCTGACGCATGAGTCTCAAAGTTTTGGTCTCTTCTGGTGAGAATTTTGGCGATGTGTTAGCTCAGATGTGGAGGTGGTGAATGTCTCTTCATTCTCGAACAACGTTGAGGTTCGCAGCTCAGATATGTGTCGAGAACATTATCCTCATTCGAAGCCATGTTTTCTGATGTGTATGTGTGTACACGTTTATTGCCACATAGGCCTATGCCGCCAGTATATTGACGCATGAGTCTCTCAGTTTGTTTGTTTTTCCAGTGAGAAATTTGGCAATATTTTGGCTCGGATGTTGAGCTGGTGAGTGTCTCTTCATTCTCGAACAACGTTGAAGCTCGCAGCTCAGATATATGTCGATAAAATGGTCCTCATTCGCAGCCATGTTTTCTTATATGTATGGATGTACACGTGTATTGATTCATAGGCCTATGCCGCCAGTGTCCTGACGCATGAGTCTCACAGTTTTGTTTTTTCCAGTGAGAAATTTGGAAATATTTTGGCTCAGATGTCGAGCTGATGAGTGTCTCTTCATTCTCGAACAACGTTGAGGCTCGCAGCTCAGATATATGTCGAGAAAATGGTCCTCATTCGCAGCCATGTTTTCTTATGTGTATGGATGTACACGTGTATTGATTCATCGGCCTATGCCGCCTGTGTCCTGACGCATGAGTCTCACAGTTTTGTTTTTTTCCAGTGAGAAATTTGGAAATATTTTGGTTCAGATGTCGAGCTGGCGAGTGTCTCTTCATTCTCGAACTACGTTGAGGTTCGCAACTCAGATATAAGTTCATAAAATTATCCTCATTCGCAGCCATGTTTTCTTATGTGCGTGGGTGTACACGTGTATTGCTGCATAGGCCTATGCCGCCAGTGTCCTGACGCATGAGTCTCAAAGTTTTGGTCTCTTCCGGTGAGAATTGTTGGCGATATGTTAGCTCAGATGTGGAGGTGGTGAATGTCTCTTTATTCTCCAACAACGTTGAGGTTCGCAGCTCAGATATATGTCGAGAAAAATATCCTCATTCGCAGCCATGTTTTCTGATGTGTTTGTATGTACACGTGTAGTGCCATATAGGCATATGCCGCCAGTGTCCTGACGCATGAGTCTCTCAGTTTAGGTTTGTTCCCGTGAGAAATTTGGCAATATTTTGGCTCAGATGTCGAGCTGGTGAGTGTCTCTTCATTCTCGAACAACGTTGAGGTTCGCAGCTCAGATATATGTCGAGAAAAATATCCTCATTCGCAGCCATGTTTTCTGATGTGTTTGTATGTACACGTGTAGTGCCATATAGGCATATGCCGCCAGTGTCCTGACGCATGAGTCTCTCAGTTTAGGTTTGTTCCCGTGAGAAATTTGGCAATATTTTGGCTCAGATGTCGAGCTGGTGAGTGTCTCTTCATTCTCGAACAACGTTGAGGTTTGCAGCTCAGATATATGTCGAGAACATTATCCTCATTCGCAGCCATGTTTTCTGATGTTTATGCGTGTACACATGTATTGCCGCATAGGCTTATGTCGCCAGTGTCCTGAAGCATGAGTCTCACAGTTTGGTTTTTTTCTAATGAGAAATTTGGCAATATTTTGGCTCGGATGTCGAGCTGATGAGTGTCTCTTCATTCTCGAACAACGTTGAGGTTCGCAGCTCAGATATATGTCGAGAACATTATACTCATTCGCAGCCATGTTTTCTGATGTGTATGTACGTACACGTGTATTGCCACATAGGCCTATGCCGCCAGTATCCTGACGCATGAGTCTCTCAGTTTGGGTTTTTTCCAGTGAGAAATTTGGCAATATTTTGGCTCGGATGTCGAGCAGGTGAGTGTCTCTTCATTGTCGAACAACGTTGAGGATCGCAGCTCAGATATATGTCGACAAATTATCCTCATTCGTAGCAATGTTTTCTTATGTGTATGTATGTACACGTGTATTGCCTCATAGGCCTATGCCGCCAGTGTCCTGACGCATGAGTCTCAAAGTTTTGGTCTCTTCTGGTGAGAATTGTGGCGATGTGTTAGCTCAGATATGGAGGTGGTGAATGTCTCTTCATTCTCGAACAACGTTGAGGTTCGCAGCTCAGATATATGTCGAGAAAAATATCCTCATTCGCAGCCATGTTTTCTGATGTGTTTGTATGTACACGTGTAGTGCCACATAGGCATATGCCGCCAGTGTCCTGACGCATGAGTCTCTCAGTTTAGGTTTGTTCCCGTGACAAAATTTGGCAATATTTTGGCTCAGATGTCGAGCTGGTGAGTGTCTCTTCATTCTCGAACAACGTTGAGGTTCGCAGCTCAGATATATGTCGAGAACATTATCCTCATTCGCAGCCATGTTTTCTGATGTGTATGTATGTACACGTGTATTGCCACATAGGCCTATGCCGCCAGTATCCTTACGCATGAGTCTCTCAGTTTGGTTTTTTTCCAGTGAGAAATTTGGCAATGTTTTGGCTCCGATGTCGAGCTGGTGAGTGTCTCTTCATTCTCGAACAACGTTGAGGTTCACATCTCAGATATAAGTTCATAAAATTATCCTCATTCGCAGCCATGTTTTCTTATGTTTATGCGTGTACACGTGTATTGCCGCATAGGCTTATGTCGCCAAGGTCCTGAAGCATGAGTCTCACAGTTTGGTTTTTTTCCAGTGAGAAATTTGGCAATATTTTGGCTCGGATGTCGAGCTGATGAGTGTCTCTTCATTCTCGAACAACGTTGAGGTTCGCAGCTCAGATATATGTCGAGAACATTATCCTCATTCGCAGCCATGTTTTCTGATGTGTATGTATGTACACGTGTATTGCCACATAGGCCTATGCCGCCAGTATCCTGACGCATGAGTCTCTAAGTTTGGGTTTTTTCCAGTGAGAAATTTGGCAATATTTTGGCTCGGATGTCGAGCTGGTGAGTGTCTCTTCATTGTCGAACAACGTTGAGGAACGCAGCTCAGATATATGTCGACAAAATTGTCCTCATTCGTAGCCATGTTTTCTTATGTGTATGTATGTACACGTGTATTGCATCATAGGCCTATGCCGCCAGTGTCCTGACGCATGAGTCTCAAAGTTTTGGTCTCTTCTGGTGAGAATTTTGGCGATGTGTTAGCTAAGATGTGGAGGTGGTGAATGTCTCTTCATTCTCCAACAACGTTGAGGTTCGCAGCTCAGATATATGTCGAGAAAAATATCCTCATTCGCAGCCATGTTTTCTGATGTGTTTGTATGTACACGTGTAGTGTCACATAGGCATATGCCGCCAGAGTCCTGACGCATGAGTCTCTCAGTTTAGGTTTGTTCCAGTGAGAAATTTGGCAATATTTTGGCTCAGATGTCGAGCTGGTGAGTGTCTCTTCATTCTCGAACAACGTTGAGGTTCGCAGCTCAGATATATGTCGAGAACATTATACTCATTCGTAGCAATGTTTTCTTATGTGTATGTATGTACACGTGTATTGCCTCATAGGCCTATGCCGCCAGTGTCCTGACGCATGAGTCTCTCAGTTTAGGTTTGTTCCCGTGAGAAATTTGGCAATATTGTGGCTCAGATGTCGAGCTGGTGAGTGTCTCTTCATTCTCGAACAACGTTGAGGTTCGCAGCTCAGATATATGTCGAGAACATTATCCTTATTCGCAGCCATGTTTTCTGATGTGTATGTATGTACACGTGTATTGCCACATAGGCCTATGCCGCCAGTATCCTTACGCATGAGTCTCTCAGTTTGGGTTTTTTCCAGTGAGAAATTTGGCAATGTTTTGGCTCTGATGTCGAGCTGGTGAGTGTCTCTTCATTCTCGAACAACGTTGAGGTTCACATCTCAGATATAAGTTCATAAAATTATCCTCATTCGCAGCCATGTTTTCTTATGTTTATGCGTGTACACGTGTATTGCCGCATAGGCTTATGTCGCCAAGGTCCTGAAGCATGAGTCTCACAGTTTGGTTTTTTTCCAGTGAGAAATTTGGCAATATTTTGGCTCGGATGTCGAGCTGATGAGTGTCTCTTCATTCTCGAACAACGTTGAGGTTCGCAGCTCAGATATATGTCGAGAACATTATCCTCATTCGCAGCCATGTTTTCTGATGTGTATGTATGTACATGTGTATTGCCACATAGGCCTATGCCGCCAGTATCCTGACGCATGAGTCTCTCAGTTTGGGTTTTTTCCAGTGAGAAATTTGGCAATATTTTGGCTCGGATGTCGAGCTGGTGAGTGTCTCTTCATTGTCGAACAACTTTGAGTATCGCAGCTCAGATATATGTCGACAAAATGGTCCTCATTCGCAGCCATGTTTTCTTATGTGTATGGATGTACACGTGTGTTGATTCATAGGCCTATGCCGCCAGTGTCCTGACGCATGAGTCTCACAGTTTTGTTTTTTTCCAGTGAGAAATTTGGAAATATTTTGGCTCAGATGTCGAGCTGGCGAGTGTCTCTTCATTCTCGAACTACGTTGAGGTTCGCAGCTCATATATAAGTTCATAAATTTATCCTCATTCGCAGCCATGTTTTCTTATGTGCGTGCGTGTACACGTGTATTGCCGCATAGGCCTATGCCGCCAGTGTCCCGACGCATGAGTCTCAAAGTTTTGGTCTCTTCTGGTGAGAATTTTGGCGATGTGTTAGCTCAGATGTGGAGGTGGTGAATGTCTCTTCATTCTCCAACAACGTTGAGGTTCGCAGCTCAGATATATGTCGAGAAAAATATCCTCATTCGCAGCCATGTTTTCTGATGTGTTTGTATGTACACGTGTAGTGTCACATAGGCATATGCCGCCAGAGTCCTGACGCATGAGTCTCTCAGTTTAGGTTTGTTCCAGTGAGAAATTTGGCAATATTTTGGCTCAGATGTCGAGCTGGTGAGTGTCTCTTCATTCTCGAACAACGTTGAGGTTCGCAGCTCAGATATATGTCGAGAACATTATCCTCATTCGCAGCCATGTTTTCTTATGTGTATGAATGTACACGTGTGTTGATTCATAGGCCTATGCCGCCAGTGTCCTGACGCATGAGTCTCACAGTTTTGTTTTTTTCCAGTGAGAAATTTGGAAATATTTTGGCTCAGATGTCGAGCTGGCGAGTGTCTCTTCATTCTCGAACTACGTTGAGGTTCGCAGCTCATATATAAGTTCATAAATTTATCCTCATTCGCAGCCATGTTTTCTTATGTGCGTGCGTGTACACGTGTATTGCCGCATAGGCCTATGCCGCCATTATCCTGACGCATGAGTCTCTCATTTTTTTTTTTTTTCAGTGAGAAATTTGGAAATATTTTGGCTCAGATGTCGAGCTGGTGAGTGTCTCTACATTCTCGAACAACGTTGAGGTTCGCAGCTCAGATATATGTCGAGAACATTATCCTCATTCGCAGCCATGTTTTCTGATGAGTATGTATGTACACGTGTATTGCCACATAGGCCTATGCCGCCATTATCCTGACGCATGAGTCTCTCATTTTTTATTTTTTTCAGTGAGAAATTTGGCATTATTTTGGCTCGGATGTCGAGCTGGTGAGTGTCTCTTCATTCTCGAACAACGTTGAGGCTCGCAGCTCAGATATATGTCGAGAACATTATCCTCATTCGCAGCCATGTTTTCTAATGTGTTTGTATGTACACGTGTAGTGCCACATAGGCATATACCGCCAGTGTCCTGACGCATGAGTCTCTCAGTTTGGGTTTTTTCCAGTGAGAAATTTGGTAATATTTTGGCTCGGATGTCGAGCTGGTGAGTGTCTCTTCATTCTCGAACAACGTTGAGGTTCGCAGCTCAGATATATGTCGAGAACATTATCCTCATTCGCAGCCATGTTTTCTGATGAGTATGTATGTACACGTGTATTGCCACATAGGCCTATGCCGCCAGTATCCTGACGCATGAGTCTCTCAGTTTTTGTTTTTTTCAGTGAGAAATTTGGCAATATTTTGGCTCGGATGTCGAGCTGGTGAGTGTCTCTTCATTCTCGAACAACGTTGAGGCTCGCAGCTCAGATATATGTCGAGAACAATATCCTCATTCGCAGCCATGTTTTCTAATGTGTTTGTATGTACACGTGTAGTGCCACATAGGCATATACCGCCAGTGTCCTGACGCATGAGTCTCTCAGTTTGGGTTTTTTCCAGTGAGAAATTTGGTAATATTTTGGCTCGGATGTCGAGCTGGTGAGTGTCTCTTCATTCTCGAACAACATTGAGGTTCGCAGCTCAGATATATGTCGAGAACATTATCCTCATTCGCAGCCATGTTTTCTGATGTGTATGTATGTACATGTGTATTGCCACATAGGCCTATGCCGCCAGTATCCTGACGCATGAGTCTCTCAGTTTGGGTTTTTTCCCGTGAGAAATTTGGCAATATTTTGGCTCGGATGTCGAGCTGGTGATTGTCTCTTCATTGTCGAACAACTTTGAGGTTCGCAGCTCAGATATAAGTTCATAAAATTATCCTCATTCGCAGCCATGTTTTCTTATGTGCGTGCGTGTACACGTGTATTGCCGCATAGGCCTATGCCGCCAATGTCCTAACGCATGAGTCTCAAAGTTTTGGTCTCTTCCGGTGAGAATTGTTGGCGATATGTTAGCTCAGATGTGGAGGTGGTGAATGTCTCTTCATTCTCCAACAACGTTGAGGTTCGCAGATCAGATATATGTCGAGAAAAATATCCTCATTCGCAGCCATGTTTTCTGATGTGTTTGTATGTACACGTGTAGTGTCACATAGGCATATGCCGCCAGAGTCCTGACGCATGTGTCTCTCAGTTTAGGTTTGTTCCAGTGAAAATTTGGCAATATTTTGGCTCAGATGTCGAGCTGGTGAGTGTCTCTTCATTCTCGAACAACGTTGAGGTTCGCAGCTCAGATATATGTCGAGAACATTATCCTCATTCGCAGCCATGTTTTCTGATGAGTATGTATGTACACGTGTATTGCCACATAGGCCTATGCCGCCATTATCCTGACGCATGAGTCTCTCATTTTTTTTTTTTTCAGTGAGAAATTTGGCATTATTTTGGCTCGGTTGTCGAGCTGGTGAGTGTCTCTTCATTCTCGAACAACGTTGAGGCTCGCAGCTCAGATATATGTCGAGAACATTATCCTCATTCGCAGCCATGTTTTCTAATGTGTTTGTATGTACACGTGTAGTGCCACATAGGCATATACCGCCAGTGTCCTGACGCATGAGTCTCTCAGTTTGGGTTTTTTCCAGTGAGAAATTTGGTAATATTTTGGCTCGGATGTCGAGCTGGTGAGTGTCTCTTCATTCTCGAACAACGTTGAGGTTCGCAGCTCAGATATATGTCGAGAACATTATCCTCATTCGCAGCCATGTTTTCTGATGAGTATGTATGTACACGTGTATTGCCACATAGGCCTATGCCGCCAGTATCCTGACGCATGAGTCTCTCAGTTTTTGTTTTTTTCAGTGAGAAATTTGGCAATATTTTGGCTCGGATGTCGAGCTGGTGAGTGTCTCTTCATTCTCGAACAACGTTGAGGCTCGCAGCTCAGATATATGTCGAGAACAATATCCTCATTCGCAGCCATGTTTTCTAATGTGTTTGTATGTACACGTGTAGTGCCACATAGGCATATACCGCCAGTGTCCTGACGCATGAGTCTCTCAGTTTGGGTTTTTTCCAGTGAGAAATTTGGTAATATTTTGGCTCGGATGTCGAGCTGGTGAGTGTCTCTTCATTCTCGAACAACGTTGAGGTTCGCAGCTCAGATATATGTCGAGAACATTATCCTCATTCGCAGCCATGTTTTCTGATGTGTATGTATGTACATGTGTATTGCCACATAGGCCTATGCCGCCAGTATCCTGACGCATGAGTCTCTCAGTTTGGGTTTTTTCCCGTGAGAAATTTGGCAATATTTTGGCTCGGATGTCGAGCTGGTGATTGTCTCTTCATTGTCGAACAACTTTGAGTATCGCAGCTCAGATATATGTCGACAAAATGGTCCTCATTCGCAGCCATGTTTTCTTATGTGTATTGATGTACACGTGTATTGATTCATAGGCCTATGCCGCCAGTGTCCTGCCGCATGAGTCTCACAGTTTTGTTTTTTTCCAGTGAGAAATTTGGAAATATTTTGGCTCAGATGTCGAGCTGGCGAGTGTCTCTTCATTCTCGAACTACGTTGAGGTTCGCAGCTCAGATATAAGTTCATAAAATTATCCTCATTCGCAGCCATGTTTTCTTATGTGCGTGCGTGTACACGTGTATTGCCGCATAGGCCTATGCCGCCAATGTCCTAACGCATGAGTCTCAAAGTTTTGGTCTCTTCCGGTGAGAATTGTTGGCGATATGTTAGCTCAGATGTGGAGGTGGTGAATGTCTCTTCATTCTCCAACAACGTTGAGGTTCGCAGATCAGATATATGTCGAGAAAAATATCCTCATTCGCAGCCATGTTTTCTGATTTGTTTGTATGTACACGTGTAGTGTCACATAGGCATATGCCGCCAGAGTCCTGACGCATGTGTCTCTCAGTTTAGGTTTGTTCCAGTGAAAATTTGGCAATATTTTGGCTCAGATGTCGAGCTGGTGAGTGTCTCTTCATTCTCAAACAACGTTGAGGTTCGCAGCTCAGATATATGTCGAGAACATTATCCTCATTCGCAGCCATGTTTTCTGATGAGTATGTATGTACACGTGTATTGCCACATAGGCCTATGCCGCCATTATCCTGACGCATGAGTCTCTCAGTTTGTTTTTTTTTCAGTGAGAAATTTGGCATTATTTTGGCTCGGATGTCGAGCTGGTGAGTGTCTCTTCATTCTCGAATAACGTTGAGGCTCGCAGCTCAGATATATGTCGAGAACATTATCCTCATTCGCAGCCATGTTTTCTAATGTGTTTGTATGTACACGTGTAGTGCCACATAGGCATATACCGCCAGTGTCCTGACGCATGAGTCTCTCAGTTTGGGTTTTTTCCAGTGAGAAATTTGGTAATATTTTGGCTCGGATGTCGAGCTGGTGAGTGTCTCTTCATTCTCGAACAACGTTGAGGTTCGCAGCTCAGATATATGTCGAGAACATTATCCTCATTCGCAGCCATGTTTTCTGATGAGTATGTATGTACACGTGTATTGCCACATAGGCCTATGCCGCCAGTATCCTGACGCATGAGTCTCTCAGTTTTTGTTTTTTTCAGTGAGAAATTTGGCAATATTTTGGCTCGGATGTCGAGCTGGTGAGTGTCTCTTCATTCTCGAACAACGTTGAGGCTCGCAGCTCAGATATATGTCGAGAACAATATCCTCATTCGCAGCCATGTTTTCTAATGTGTTTGTATGTACACGTGTAGTGCCACATAGGCATATACCGCCAGTGTCCTGACGCATGAGTCTCTCAGTTTGGGTTTTTTCCAGTGAGAAATTTGGTAATATTTTGGCTCGGATGTCGAGCTGGTGAGTGTCTCTTCATTCTCGAACAATGTTGAGGTTCGCAGCTCAGATATATGTCGAGAACATTGTCCTCATTCGCAGCCATGTTTTCTGATGAGTATGTATGTACACGTGTATTGCCACATAGGCATATGCCGCCAGTATCCTGACGCATGAGTCTCTCAGTTTGTTTTTTTTTCAGTGAGAAATTTGGCAATATTTTGGCTCGGATGTCGAGCTGGTGAGTGTCTCTTCATTCTCGAACAACGTTGAGGTTCGCATCTCAGATATAAGTTCATAAAATTATCCTCATTCGCAGCCATGTTTTCTTATGTTTATGCGTGTACACGTGTATTGCCGCATAGGCTGATGTCGCCAAGGTCCTGAAGCATGAGTCTCACAGTTTGGTTTTTTTCCAGTGAGAAATTTGGCAATATTTTGGCTCGGATGTCGAGCTGATGAGTGTCTCTTCATTCTCGAACAACGTTGAGGTTCGCAGCTCAGATATATGTCGAGAACATTATCCTCATTCGCAGCCATGTTTTCTGATGTGTATGTATGTACACGTGTATTGCCACATAGGCCTATGCCGCCAGTATCCTGACGCATGAGTCTCAAAGTTTTGGTCTCTTCTGGTGAGAATTTTGGCGATGTGTTAGCTCAGATGTCGAGCTGATGAGTGTCTCTTCATTCTCGAACAACGTTGAGGTTCGCAGCTCAGATATATGTCGAGAAAAATATCCTCATTCGCAGCCATGTTTTATTATGTGTTTGTAGGTACACGTGTATTGCCACATAGGCATATGCCGCCAGTGTCCTGACGCATGAGTCTCTCAGTTTAGGTTTGTTCCAGTGAGAAATTTGGCAATACTTTGGCTCAGATGTCGAGCTGGTGAGTGTCTCTTCATTATCGAACAACGTTGAGGTTCGCAGCTCAGATATATGACAAGAACATTATCCTCATTCGCAGCCATGTTTTCTGATGTGTATGTATGTACACGTGTATTGCCACATAGGCCGATGGCGCCATTATCCTGACGCATGAGTCTCTCAGTTTTTGTTTTTTTCAGTGAGAAATTTGGCAATATTTTGGCTCGGATGTCGAGCTGGTGAGTGTCTCTTCATTCTCGAACAACGTTGAGGCTCGCAGCTCAGATATATGTCGAGAACAATATCCTCATTCGCAGCCATGTTTTCTAATGTGTTTGTATGTACACGTGTAGTGCCACATAGGCATATACCGCCAGTGTCCTGACGCATGAGTCTCTCAGTTTGGGTTTTTTCCAGTGAGAAATTTGGTAATATTTTGGCTCGGATGTCGAGCTGGTGAGTGTCTCTTCATTCTCGAACAACGTTGAGGTTCGCAGCTCAGATATATGTCGAGAACATTATCCTCATTCGCAGCCATGTTTTCTGATGTGTATGTATGTACATGTGTATTGCCACATAGGCCTATGCCGCCAGTATCCTGACGCATGAGTCTCTCAGTTTGGGTTTTTTCCCGTGAGAAATTTGGCAATATTTTGGCTCGGATGTCGAGCTGGTGATTGTCTCTTCATTGTCGAACAACTTTGAGTATCGCAGCTCAGATATATGTCGACAAAATGGTCCTCATTCGCAGCCATGTTTTCTTATGTGTATTGATGTACACGTGTATTGATTCATAGGCCTATGCCGCCAGTGTCCTGACGCATGAGTCTCACAGTTTTGTTTTTTTCCAGTGAGAAATTTGGAAATATTTTGGCTCAGATGTCGAGCTGGCGAGTGTCTCTTCATTCTCGAACTACGTTGAGGTTCGCAGCTCAGATATAAGTTCATAAAATTATCCTCATTCGCAGCCATGTTTTCTTATGTGCGTGCGTGTACACGTGTATTGCCGCATAGGCCTATGCCGCCAATGTCCTAACGCATGAGTCTCAAAGTTTTGGTCTCTTCCGGTGAGAATTGTTGGCGATATGTTAGCTCAGATGTGGAGGTGGTGAATGTCTCTTCATTCTCCAACAACGTTGAGGTTCGCAGATCAGATATATGTCGAGAAAAATATCCTCATTCGCAGCCATGTTTTCTGATTTGTTTGTATGTACACGTGTAGTGTCACATAGGCATATGCCGCCAGAGTCCTGACGCATGTGTCTCTCAGTTTAGGTTTGTTCCAGTGAAAATTTGGCAATATTTTGGCTCAGATGTCGAGCTGGTGAGTGTCTCTTCATTCTCGAACAACGTTGAGGTTCGCAGCTCAGATATATGTCGAGAACATTATCCTCATTCGCAGCCATGTTTTCTGATGAGTATGTATGTACACGTGTATTGCCACATAGGCCTATGCCGCCATTATCCTGACGCATGAGTCTCTCAGTTTGTTTTTTTTTCAGTGAGAAATTTGGCATTATTTTGGCTCGGATGTCGAGCTGGTGAGTGTCTCTTCATTCTCGAACAACGTTGAGGCTCGCAGCTCAGATATATGTCGAGAACATTATCCTCATTCGCAGCCATGTTTTCTAATGTGTTTGTATGTACACGTGTAGTGCCACATAGGCATATACCGCCAGTGTCCTGACGCATGAGTCTCTCAGTTTGGGTTTTTTCCAGTGAGAAATTTGGTAATATTTTGGCTCGGATGTCGAGCTGGTGAGTGTCTCTTCATTCTCGAACAACGTTGAGGTTCGCAGCTCAGATATATGTCGAGAACATTATCCTCATTCGCAGCCATGTTTTCTGATGAGTATGTATGTACACGTGTATTGCCACATAGGCCTATGCCGCCAGTATCCTGACGCATGAGTCTCTCAGTTTTTGTTTTTTTCAGTGAGAAATTTGGCAATATTTTGGCTCGGATGTCGAGCTGGTGAGTGTCTCTTCATTCTCGAACAACGTTGAGGCTCGCAGCTCAGATATATGTCGAGAACAATATCCTCATTCGCAGCCATGTTTTCTAATGTGTTTGTATGTACACGTGTAGTGCCACATAGGCATATACCGCCAGTGTCCTGACGCATGAGTCTCTCAGTTTGGGTTTTTTCCAGTGAGAAATTTGGTAATATTTTGGCTCGGATGTCGAGCTGGTGAGTGTCTCTTCATTCTCGAACAATGTTGAGGTTCGCAGCTCAGATATATGTCGAGAACATTGTCCTCATTCGCAGCCATGTTTTCTGATGAGTATGTATGTACACGTGTATTGCCACATAGGCATATGCCGCCAGTATCCTGACGCATGAGTCTCTCAGTTTGTTTTTTTTTCAGTGAGAAATTTGGCAATATTTTGGCTCGGATGTCGAGCTGGTGAGTGTCTCTTCATTCTCGAACATCGTTGAGGTTCGCATCTCAGATATAAGTTCATAAAATTATCCTCATTCGCAGCCATGTTTTCTTATGTTTATGCGTGTACACGTGTATTGCCGCATAGGCTGATGTCGCCAAGGTCCTGAAGCATGAGTCTCACAGTTTGGTTTTTTTCCAGTGAGAAATTTGGCAATATTTTGGCTCGGATGTCGAGCTGATGAGTGTCTCTTCATTCTCGAACAACGTTGAGGTTCGCAGCTCAGATATATGTCGAGAACATTATCCTCATTCGCAGCCATGTTTTCTGATGTGTATGTATGTACACGTGTATTGCCACATAGGCCTATGCCGCCAGTATCCTGACGCATGAGTCTCAAAGTTTTGGTCTCTTCTGGTGAGAATTTTGGCGATGTGTTAGCTCAGATGTCGAGCTGATGAGTGTCTCTTCATTCTCGAACAACGTTGAGGTTCGCAGCTCAGATATATGTCGAGAAAAATATCCTCATTCGCAGCCATGTTTTATTATGTGTTTGTAGGTACACGTGTATTGCCACATAGGCATATGCCGCCAGTGTCCTGACGCATGAGTCTCTCAGTTTAGGTTTGTTCCAGTGAGAAATTTGGCAATACTTTGGCTCAGATGTCGAGCTGGTGAGTGTCTCTTCATTATCGAACAACGTTGAGGTTCGCAGCTCAGATATATGACAAGAACATTATCCTCATTCGCAGCCATGTTTTCTGATGTGTATGTATGTACACGTGTATTGCCACATAGGCCGATGGCGCCATTATCCTGACGCATGAGTCTCTCAGTTTTGTTTTTTTCCAGTGTTAAATTTTTCAATATTTTGGCTCGGGTGCCGAGCTGGTGAATGTCTCTTCATTCTCGAACAACGTTGATGCTCTCAGCTCAGATATATGTAGAGAAAATTGTCCTCATTCGCAGCCATGTTTTCTTATGTGTATGGATGTACACGTGTATTGCCTCATAGTCCTATGCCGCCAGTGTCCTGACGCATGAGTCTCACAGTTTTGTTTTTTTCCCGTGAGAAATTTGAAAATATTTTGGCTCAGATGTCGAGCTGGCGAGTGTCTCTTCATTCTCGAACAACGTTGAGGTTCGCAGCTCAGATATATGTCGAGAACATTATCCTCATTCGCAGCCATGTTTTCTGATGAGTATGTATGTACACGTGTATTGCCACATAGGCCTATGCCGCCAGTATCGTGACGCATGAGTCTCTCAGTTTTTGTTTTTTTCAGTGAGAAATTTGGCAATATTTTGGCTCGGATGTCGAGCTGGTGAGTGTCTCTTCATTCTCGAACAATGTTGAGGCTCGCAGCTCAGATATATGTCGAGAACAATATCCTCATTCGCAGCCATGTTTTCTAATGTGTTTGTATGTACACGTGTAGTGCCACATAGGCATATACCGCCAGTGTTCTGACGCATGAGTCTCTCAGTTTGGGTTTTTTCCAGTGAGAAATTTGGTAATATTTTGGCTCGGATGTCGAGCTGGTGAGTGTCTCTTCATTCTCGAACAATGTTGAGGTTCGCAGCTCAGATATATGTCGAGAACATTATCCTCATTCGCAGCCATGTTTTCTGATGAGTATGTATGTACACGTGTATTGCCACATAGGCATATGCCGCCAGTATCCTGACGCATGAGTCTCTCAGTTTGTTTTTTTTTCAGTGAGAAATTTGGCAATATTTTGGCTCGGATGTCGAGCTGGTGAGTGTCTCTTCATTCTCGAACAACGTTGAGGTTCGCATCTCAGATATAAGTTCATAAAATTATCCTCATTCGCAGCCATGTTTTCTTATGTTTATGCGTGTACACGTGTATTGCCGCATAGGCTGATGTCGCCAAGGTCCTGAAGCATGAGTCTCACAGTTTGGTTTTTTTCCAGTGAGAAATTTGGCAATATTTTGGCTCGGATGTCGAGCTGATGAGTGTCTCTTCATTCTCGAACAACGTTGAGGTTCGCAGCTCAGATATATGTCGAGAACATTATCCTCATTCGCAGCCATGTTTTCTGATGTGTATGTATGTACACGTGTATTGCCACATAGGCCTATGCCGCCAGTATCCTGACGCATGAGTCTCAAAGTTTTGGTCTCTTCTGGTGAGAATTTTGGCAATACTTTGGCTCAGATGTCGAGCTGGTGAGTGTCTCTTCATTATCGAACAACGTTGAGGTTCGCAGCTCAGATATATGACAAGAACATTATCCTCATTCGCAGCCATGTTTTCTGATGTGTATGTATGTACACGTGTATTGCCACATAGGCCGATGGCGCCATTATCCTGACGCATGAGTCTCTCAGTTTTGTTTTTTTCCAGTGTTAAATTTTTCAATATTTTGGCTCGGGTGCCGAGCTGGTGAATGTCTCTTCATTCTCGAACAACGTTGATGCTCTCAGCTCAGATATATGTAGAGAAAATTGTCCTCATTCGCAGCCATGTTTTCTTATGTGTATGGATGTACACGTGTATTGCCTCATAGTCCTATGCCGCCAGTGTCCTGACGCATGAGTCTCACAGTTTTGTTTTTTTCCCGTGAGAAATTTGAAAATATTTTGGCTCAGATGTCGAGCTGGCGAGTGTCTCTTCATTCTCGAACAACGTTGAGGTTCGCAGCTCATATATAAGTTCATAAAATTATCCTCATTCGCAGCCATGTTTTCTTATGTTTATGCGTGTACACGTATATTGCCGCATAGGCCTATGCCGCCAGTGTCCTGACGCATGAGTCTTAAAGTTTTGGTCTCTTCCGGTGAAATTTTGGCGATATGGTAGCTCAGATGTGGAGGTGGTGAATGTCTCTTCATTCTCCAACGAAGTTGAGGTTCGCAGCTCAGATATATGTCGAGAAAAATATCCTCATTCGCAGCCATGTTTTCTGATGTGTTTGTATGTACACGTGTATTGCCTCATAGGCCTATGCCGCCAGTGTCCTGACGCATGAGTCTCACAGTTTGGGTTTTTTCCAGTGAGAAATTTGGTAATATTTTGGCTCGGATGTCGAGCTGGTGAGTGTCTCTTCATTCTCGAACAATGTTGAGGTTCGCAGCTCAGATATATGTCGAGAACATTATCCTCATTCGCAGCCATGTTTTCTGATGAGTATGTATGTACACGTGTATTGCCACATAGGCATATGCCGCCAGTATCCTGACGCATGAGTCTCTCAGTTTGTTTTTTTTTCAGTGAGAAATTTGGCAATATTTTGGCTCGGATGTCGAGCTGGTGAGTGTCTCTTCATTCTCGAACAACGTTGAGGTTCGCATCTCAGATATAAGTTCATAAAATTATCCTCATTCGCAGCCATGTTTTCTTATGTTTATGCGTGTACACGTGTATTGCCGCATAGGCTGATGTCGCCAAGGTCCTGAAGCATGAGTCTCACAGTTTGGTTTTTTTCCAGTGAGAAATTTGGCAATATTTTGGCTCGGATGTCGAGCTGATGAGTGTCTCTTCATTCTCGAACAACGTTGAGGTTCGCAGCTCAGATATATGTCGAGAACATTATCCTCATTCGCAGCCATGTTTTCTGATGTGTATGTATGTACACGTGTATTGCCACATAGGCCTATGCCGCCAGTATCCTGACGCATGAGTCTCAAAGTTTTGGTCTCTTCTGGTGAGAATTTTGGCGATGTGTTAGCTCAGATGTCGAGCTGATGAGTGTCTCTTCATTCTCGAACAACGTTGAGGTTCGCAGCTCAGATATATGTCGAGAAAAATATCCTCATTCGCAGCCATGTTTTATTATGTGTTTGTAGGTACACGTGTATTGCCACATAGGCATATGCCGCCAGTGTCCTGACGCATGAGTCTCTCAGTTTAGGTTTGTTCCAGTGAGAAATTTGGCAATACTTTGGCTCAGATGTCGAGCTGGTGAGTGTCTCTTCATTATCGAACAACGTTGAGGTTCGCAGCTCAGATATATGACAAGAACATTATCCTCATTCGCAGCCATGTTTTCTGATGTGTATGTATGTACACGTGTATTGCCACATAGGCCGATGGCGCCATTATCCTGACGCATGAGTCTCTCAGTTTTGTTTTTTTCCAGTGTTAAATTTTTCAATATTTTGGCTCGGGTGCCGAGCTGGTGAATGTCTCTTTATTCTCGAACAACGTTGATGCTCTCAGCTCAGATATATGTAGAGAAAATTGTCCTCATTCGCAGCCATGTTTTCTTATGTGTATGGATGTACACGTGTATTGCCTCATAGTCCTATGCCGCCAGTGTCCTGACGCATGAGTCTCACAGTTTTGTTTTTTTCCCGTGAGAAATTTGAAAATATTTTGGCTCAGATGTCGAGCTGGCGAGTGTCTCTTCATTCTCGAACAACGTTGAGGTTCGCAGCTCATATATAAGTTCATAAAATTATCCTCATTCGCAGCCATGTTTTCTTATGTTTATGCGTGTACACGTATATTGCCGCATAGGCCTATGCCGCCAGTGTCCTGACGCATGAGTCTTAAAGTTTTGGTCTCTTCCGGTGAAATTTTGGCGATATGGTAGCTCAGATGTGGAGGTGGTGAATGTCTCTTCATTCTCCAACGAAGTTGAGGTTCGCAGCTCAGATATATGTCGAGAAAAATATCCTCATTCGCAGCCATGTTTTCTGATGTGTTTGTATGTACACGTGTATTGCCTCATAGGCCTATGCCGCCAGTGTCCTGACGCATGAGTCTCACAGTTTGGGTTTTTTTTCAGTGAGAAATTTGGCAATATTTTGGCTCGGATGTCGAGCTGGTGAGTGTCTCTTCATTCTGGAACAACGTTGAGGCTCGCAGCTCAGATATATGTCCAGAAAATTGTCCTCATTCGCAGCCATGTTTTCTTATGTGTATGGATGTACACGTGTATTGCCTCATAGGCCTATGCCGCCAGTGTCCTGACGCATGAGTCTCACAGTTTGGGTTTTTTTCAGTGAGAAATTTGGCAATATTTTGACTCAGATGTCGAGCTGGCGAGTGTCTCTTCATTCTCGAACAACGTTGAGGTTCGCAGCTCAGATATAAGTTCATAAAATTATCCTCATTCGCAGCCATGTTTTCTTATGTTTATGCGTGTACACGTGTATTGCCGCATAGGCCTATGCCGCCAATGTCCTGACGCATGAGTATCAAAGTTTTGGTCTCTTCCGGTGAGAATTTTGGCGATATGGTAGCTCAGATGTGGAGGTGGTGAATGTCTCTTCATTCTCCAACGACGTTGAGGTTCGCAGCTCAGATATATGTCGAGAAAAATATCCTCATTCGCAGCCATGTTTTCTGATGTGTTTGTATGTACCCGTGTATTGCCACATAGGCATATGCCGCCAGTGTCTTGACGCATGAGTCTCTCAGTTTAGGTTTTTTTCCAGTGAGACAATTTGCAATATTTTTGCTCGGATGTCGAGCTGGTGAGTGTCTCTTCATGCTCGAACAACGTTGAGGCTCGCAGCTCAGATATATGTCGACAAAATTATCCTCATTCGTAGCCATGTTTTCTTATGTGTATGTATGTACACGTGTATTGCCTCATAGGCCTATGCCGGCAGTGTCCTGTCCTGACGCATGAGTCTCAAAGTTTTGGTCTCTTCCGGTGAGAATTTTGGCGATATGGTAGCTCAGATGTGGAGGTGGTGAATGTCTCTTCATTCTCCAACGAAGTTGAGGTTCGCAGCTCAGATATAAGTTCATAAAATTATCCTCATTCGCAGCCATGTTTTCTTATGTTTATGCGTGTACACGTATATTGCCGCATAGGCCTATGCCGCCAGTGTCCTGACGCATGAGTTTTAAAGTTTTGGTCTCTTCCGGTGAAATTTTGGCGATATGGTAGCTCAGATGTGGAGGTGGTGAATGTCTCTTCATTCTCCAACGAAGTTGAGGTTCGCAGCTCAGATATATGTCGAGAAAAATATCCTCATTCGCAGCCATGTTTTCTGATGTGTTTGTATGTACACGTGTATTGCCTCATAGGCCTATGCCGCCAGTGTCCTGACGCATGAGTCTCACAGTTTGGGTTTTTTTCAGTGAGAAATTTGGCAATATTTTGGCTCGGATGTCGAGCTGGTGAGTGTCTCTTCATTCTCGAACAACGTTGAGGCTCGCAGCTCAGATATATGTCCAGAAAATTGTCCTCATTCGCAGCCATGTTTTCTTATGTGTATGGATGTACACGTGTATTGCCTCATAGGCCTATGACGCCAGTGTCCTGACGCATGAGTCTCACAGTTTGGGTTTTTTTCAGTGAGAAATTTGGCAATATTTTGGCTCAGATGTCGAGCTGGCGAGTGTCTCTTCATTCTCGAACAACGTTGAGGTTCGCAGCTCAGATATAAGTTCATAACATTATCCTCATTCGCAGCCATGTTTTCTTATGTTTATGCGTGTACACGTGTATTGCCGCATAGGCCTATGCCGCCAATGTCCTGACGCATGAGTATCAAAGTTTTGGTCTCTTCCGGTGAGAATTTTGGCGATATGGTAGCTCAGATGTGGAGGTGGTGAATGTCTCTTCATTCTCCAACGACGTTGAGGTTCGCAGCTCAGATATATGTCGAGAAAAATATCCTCATTCGCAGCCATGTTTTCTGATGTGTTTGTATGTACACGTGTATTGCCACATAGGCATATGCCGCCAGTGTCTTGACGCATGAGTCTCTCAGTTTAGGTTTTTTTCCAGTGAGACAATTTGCAATATTTTTGATCGGATGTCGAGCTGGTGAGTGTCTCTTCATGCTCGAACAACGTTGAGGCTCGCAGCTCAGATATATGTCGACAAAATTATCCTCATTCGTAGCCATGTTTTCTTATGTGTATGTATGTACACGTGTATTGCCTCATAGGCCTATGCCGGCAGTGTCCTGTCCTGACGCATGAGTCTCAAAGTTTTGGTCTCTTCCGGTGAGAATTTTGGCGATATGGTAGCTCAGATGTGGAGGTGGTGAATGTCTCTTCAATCTCCAACGAAGTTGAGGTTCGCAGCTCAGATATAAGTTCATAAAATTATCCTCATTCGCAGCCATGTTTTCTTATGTTTATGCGTGTACACGTATATTGCCGCATAGGCCTATGCCGCCAGTGTCCTGACGCATGAGTCTTAAAGTTTTGGTCTCTTCCGGTGAAATTTTGGCGATATGGTAGCTCAGATGTGGAGGTGGTGAATGTCTCTTCATTCTCCAACGAAGTTGAGGTTCGCAGCTCAGATATATGTCGAGAAAAATATCCTCATTCGCAGCCATGTTTTCTGATGTGTTTGTATGTACACGTGTATTGCCTCATAGGCCTATGCCGCCAGTGTCCTGACGCATGAGTCTCACAGTTTGGGTTTTTTTCAGTGAGAAATTTGGCAATATTTTGGCTCGGATGTCGAGCTGGTGAGTGTCTTTTCATTCTCGAACAACGTTGAGGCTCGCAGCTCAGATATATGTCCAGAAAATTGTCCTCATTCGCAGCCATGTTTTCTTATGTGTATGGATGTACACGTGTATTGCCTCATAGGCCTATGCCGCCAGTGTCCTGACGCATGAGTCTCACAGTTTGGGTTTTTTTCAGTGAGAAATTTGGCAATATTTTGGCTCAGATGTCGAGCTGGCGAGTGTCTCTTCATTCTCGAACAACGTTGAGGTTCGCAGCTCAGATATAAGTTCATAACATTATCCTCATTCGCAGCCATGTTTTCTTATGTTTATGCGTGTACACGTGTATTGCCGCATAGGCCTATGCCGCCAATGTCCTGACGCATGAGTATCAAAGTTTTGGTCTCTTCCGGTGAGAAATTTGGCGATATGGTAGCTCAGATGTGGAGGTGGTGAATGTCTCTTCATTCTCCAACGACGTTGAGGTTCGCAGCTCAGATATATGTCGAGAAAAATATCCTCATTCGCAGCCATGTTTTCTGATGTGTTTGTATGTACACGTGTATTGCCACATAGGCATATGCCGCCAGTGTCTTGACGCATGAGTCTCTCAGGTTAGGTTTTTTTCCAGTGAGACAATTTGCAATATTTTTGCTCGGATGTCGAGCTGGTGAGTGTCTCTTCATGCTCGAACAACGTTGAGGCTCGCAGCTCAGATATATGTCGACAAAATTATCCTCATTCGTAGCCATGTTTTCTTATGTGTATGTATGTACACGTGTATTGCCTCAGAGGCCTATGCCGCCAGTGTCCTGACGCATGAGTCTCACAGTTTTGGTTTTTTCCAGTGAGAACTTTGGAAATATTTTGGCACAGTTGTCGAGCTGTCGAGTGTCTCTTCATTCTCGGACAACGTTGATGTTCGCAGCTCAGATATATGTCGATAACATTATCCTCATTCGCAGCCATGTTTTCTGATGAGTATGTATGTACACGTGTATTGCCACATAGGTCTATGCCGCCAGTATCCTGACGCATGAGTGTCTCAGTTTGTTTGTTTTTCAGTCAGAAATTTGGCAATATTTTGGCTCGGATGTCGAGCTGGTGAGTGTCTCTTCATTCTCGAACAACGTTGAGGCTCGCAGCTCAGATATATGTCGAGAAAAATATCCTTATTCGCAGCCATGTTTTCTAATGTGTTTGTATGTACACGTGTAGTGCCACATAGGCATATACCGCCAGTGTCCTGACGCATGAGTCTCTCAGTTTGGGTTTTTTTCCAGTGAGAAATTTGGTAATATTTTGGCTCGGATGTCGAGCTGGTGAGTGTCTCTTTATTCTCGAACAACGTTGAGGCCCGCAGCTCAGATATATGTCGAGAACATTATCCTCATTCGCAGCCATGTTTTCTGATGTGTATGTATGTACACGTGTATTGCCACATAGGCCTATGCCGCCAGTATCCTGACGCATGAGTCTCTCAGTTTAGGTTTGTTCCAGTGAGAAATTTGGCAATATTTTGCATCGGATGTCGAGCTGGTGAGTGTCTCTTCATTCTCGAACAACGTTGAGGTTCGCAGATCAGATATATGTCGAGAACATTATCCTCATTCGCAGCCATGTTTTCTGATGTGTATGTATGTACACGTGTATTGCCTCATAGGCCTATGCCGCAAGTGTCCTGACGCATGAGTCTCACAGTTTGGTTTTTTTTCAGTGAGAAATTTGGCAATATTTTGGCTCGGATGTCGAGCTGGTGAGTGTCTCTTCATTCCCCAACAACGTTGAGGTTCGCAGCTCAGATATAAGTCGAGATAATTATCCTCATTCGCAGCCATGTGTTCTGATATGTTTGTATGTACACGTGTATTGCCACATAGGCATATGCCGCCAGTGTCCTGACGCATGAGTCTCTCAGTTTAGGTTTGTTCCAGTGAGAAATTTGGCAATATTTTGGCTCGGATGTCGAGCTGGTGAGTGTCTCTTCATTCTCGAACAACTTTGAGGCTCGCAGCTCAGATATATGTCGACAAAGTTATTCTCATTCGTAGCCATGTTTTCTTATGTGTATGTATGTACACGTGTATTGCCTCATAGGCCTATGCCGCCAGTGTCCTGACGCATGAGTCTCAAAGTTTTGGTCTCTTCCGGTGAGAATTTTGGCGATATGGTAGCTCAGATGTGGAGGTGGTGAATGTCTCTTCATTCTCCAACGACGTTGAGGTTCGCAGCTCAGATATATGTCGAGAAAAATATCCTCATTCGCAGCCATGTTTTCTGATGTGTTTGTATGTACACGTGTATTGCCACATAGGCATATGCCGCCAGTGTCTTGACGCATGAGTCTCTCAGTTTAGGTTTTTTTTCCAGTGAGACAATTTGCAATATTTTTGCTCGGATGTCGAGCTGGTGAGTGTCTCTTCATGCTCGAACAACGTTGAGGCTCGCAGCTCAGATATATGTCGACAAAATTATCCTCATTCGTAGCCATGTTTTCTTATGTGTATGTATGTACACGTGTATTGCCTCATAGGCCTATGCCGGCAGTGTCCTGTCCTGACGCATGAGTCTCAAAGTTTTGGTCTCTTCCGGTGAGAATTTTGGCGATGTATTAGCTCAGATGTGGAGGTGGTGAGTGTCTCTTCATTCTCGAACAACGTTGAGGTTCGCAGCCCATGATATATGTCGAGAACATTATCCTCATTCGCAGCCATGTTTTCTGATGTGTATGTATGTACACGTGTATTGCCACAGAGGCCTATGCCGCCAGTATACTGACGCATGAGCCTCTCAGTTTGTTTGTTTTTCCCGTGAGAAATCTCGCAATATTTTGGTTCGAATGTCGAGCTGGTGAGTGTCTCTTCATTCTCGATCAACGTTGAGGCTCGCAGCTCAGATATATGTCGAAAAAATTGTCCTCATTCGCAGCCATGTTTTCTTATGTGTATGGATGTACACGTGTATTGCCTCAGAGGCCTATGCCGCCAGTGTCCTGACGCATGAGTCTCACAGTTTTGTTTTTTTCCAGTGAGGACTTTGGAAATATTTTGGCTCAGATGTCGAGCTGTCGAGTGTCTCTTCATTCTCGGACAACGTTGATGTTCGCAGCTCAGATATATGTCGATAACATTATCCTCATTCGCAGCCATGTTTTCTGATGAGTATGTATGTACACGTGTATTGCCACATAGGCCTATGCCGCCAGTATCCTGACGCATGAGTCTCTCAGTTTGGTTTTTTCCAGTCAGAAATTTGGCAATATTTTGGCTCGGATGTCGAGCTGGTGAGTGTCTCTTTATTCTCGAACAACGTTGAGGCTCGCAGCTCAGATATATGTCGAGAAAAATATCCTTATTCGCAGCCATGTTTTATAATGTGTTTGTATGTACACGTGTAGTGCCACATAGGCATATACCGCCAGTGTCCTGACGCATGAGTCTCTCAGTTTGGATTTTTTTCCAGTGAGAAATTTGGTAATATTTTGGCTCGGATGTCGAGCTGGTGAGTGTCTCTTTATTCTCGAACAACGTTGAGGCTCGAAGCTCAGATATATGTCGAGAAAAATATCCTTATTCGCAGCCATGTTTTCGAATGTGTATGTATGTACACGTGTAGTGCCACATAGGCATATACCGCCAGTGTCCTGACGCATGAGTCTCTCAGTTTGGGTTTTTTTCCAGTGAGAAATTTGGTAATATTTTGGCTCGGATGTCGAACTGGTGAGTGTCTCTTTATTCTCGAACAACGTTGAGGCTCGCAGCTCAGATATATGTCGACAAGGTTATCCTCATTCGTAGCCATGTTTTCTTATGTGTATGTATGTACACGTGTATTGCCTCATAGGCCTATGCCGCCAGTGTCCTGAGTTGTGAATGTCTCTTCATTCTCAAACAACGTTGAGGTTCGCAGCTCAGATATATGTTGAGAACATTATCCTCATTCGCAGCCATGTTTTCTGATGTGTATGTATGTACACGTGTATTGCCACATAGGCCTATGTCGCCAGTATCCTGACGCATGAGTCTCTCAGTTTGTTTGTTTTTCCAGTGAAAAAATTGGCAATATTTTGGCTCGGATGTCGAGCTGGTGAGTGTCTTTTCATTCTCGAACAACGTTGAGGCTCGCAGCTCAGATATATGTCGAAAAAATTGTCCTCATTCGCAGCCATGTTTTCTTATGTGTATGGATGTACACGTGTATTGCCTCATAGGCCTATGCCGCCAGTGTCCTGACGCATGAGTCTCACAGTTTGGTTTTTTTTCAGTGAGAAATTTGGCAATATTTTGTCTCGGATTTCGAGCTGGTGAGTGTCTCTTCATTCCCCAACAACGTTGACGTTCGCAGCTCAGATATAAGTCGAGAAAATTATCCTTATTCGCAGCCATGTGTTCTGATATGTATGTATGTACACGTGCATTGCCTCATAGGCCTATGCCGCCAGTGTCCTGACGCATGAGTCTCACAGTTTGGGTTTTTTTCCGTGAGAAATTTGGCAATATTTTGGCTCGGATGTCGAGCTGGTGAATGTCTCTTTATTCTCCAACAACGTTGAGGTTCGCAGCTCAGATATAAGTCGAGAAAATTATCCTCATTCGCAGCCATGTGTTCTGATATGTATGTATGTACAAGTGTATTTCCTCATAGGCCTATGCCGCCAGTGTCCTGACGCATTAGTCTCAAAGTTTTGGTCTGTTCCGGTGAGAATTTTGGCGATGTGTTAGCTCAGATGTAGAGGTGGTGAATGTCTCTTCATTCTCGAACAACGTTGAGGTTCGCAGCTCAGATATATGTCGAGAAAATTTTCCTCATTCGCAGCCATGTTTTCTTATGTGTATGTATGTACACGTGTATTACCACGCAGGCATATGCCACCAGTGTCTTGACGCATGAGTCTCTCAGTTTTTTTTTTTTTCCAGTGAGAAATTTTGCAATATTTTGGCTCAGATATCGAGCTGGTGAGTGTATCTTCATTCTCCAACAACGTTGAGGTTTGCAGCTCAGATATAAGTCGAGAAAATTATCTCATTCGCAGCCATGTGTTCTGATATGTATGTATGTACACGTGTATTGCCTCATAGGCCTATGCCGCCCGTGTCCTGACGCATGAGTCTCAAAGTTTTGGTCTCTATCGGTGATAATTTTGGCGATGTGTTAGCTAAGATGTGGAGGTGGTGATTCCCTTCATTCTCAAACAACGTTGAGGTTCGCAGCTCAGATATATGTTGAGAACATTATCCTCATTCGCAGCCATGTTTTCTGATGTGTATGTATGTACACGTGTATTGCCACATAGGCCTATGTCGCCAGTATCCTGACGCATGAGTCTCTCAGTTTGTTTGTTTTTCCAGTGAAAAATTTGGCAATATTTTGGCTCGGATGTCGAGCTGGTGAGTGTCTCTTCATTCTGGAACAACGTTGAGGCTTGCAGCTCAGATATATGTCCAGAAAATTGTCCTCATTCGCAGCCATGTTTTCTGATGTGTATGTATGTACACGTGTATTCCCACAGAGGCCTATGCCGCCAGTGTCCTGACGAATGAGTCTGACAGTCTGGGTTTTTTCCAGTGAGAAATTTGGTAATATTTGGGCTCAGATGTCGAGCTGGCGAGTGTCTCTTCATTCTCGAACAACGTTGAGGTTCGCAGCTCAGATATAAGTTCATAAAATTATCCTCATTCGCAGCCATGTGTTCTGATATGTATGTATGTACACGTGTATTGCCTCATAGGCCTATGCCGCCAGTGTCCTGACGCATGAGTCTCAAAGTTTTAGTCTCTTCCGGTGTGCATTTTGGCGATGTGTTAGCTCAGATGTGGAGGTGGTGAATGTCTCTTCATTCTTGAACAACGTTGAGGTTCGCAGCTCAGATATAAGTTCATAAAATTATCCTCATTCGCAGCCATGTTTTCTTATGTTTATTCGTGTACACGTGTATTGCCGCATAGGCCTATGCCGCCAGTGTCATGACGCATGAGTCTCACAGTTTTGGTCTCTTCCGGTGAGAATTGTTGGCGATATGTTAGCTCAGATGTGGAGGTGGTGAATGTCTCTTCATTCTCCAACAACGTTGAGGTTCGCAGCTCAGATATATGTCGAGAACATTATCCTCATTCGTAGCCATGTTTTCTGATGTGTATGTATGTACACGTGTATTGCCACATTGGCCTATGCCGCCAGTATCCTGACGCATGAGTCTCAAAGTTTTGGTCTCTTCCGGTGAGAATTTTGGCTCATATGTTAGCTCAGATGTGGAGGTGGTGAATGTCTCTTCATTCTCCAACAACGTTGAGGTTCGCAGCTCAGATATATGTCGAGAAAAATAGTTTAGGTTTGTTCCAGTGTGAACTTTGGCAATATTTTGGCTCAGATGTCGAGCTGGTGAATGTCCCTTCATTCTTGAACAACGTTGAGGTTCGCAGCTCAGATACATGTCGAGAACATTGTCTTCATTCACAGCCATGTTTTCTGATGTGTATGTATGTACACGTGTATTGCCACATAGGCCTATGCCGCCAGTGTCCTGACGAATGAGTCTGACTGTTTGGGTTTTTTCTAGTGCGAAATTTGGAAATATTTTGGCTCAGATGTCGAGCTGGCGAGTGTCTCTTCATTCTCGAACAACGTTTAGGTTCGCAGCTCAGATATAAGTTCATAAAATTATCCTCATTCGCAGCCATGTTTTCGTATGTTTATGCGTGTACACGTGTATTGCCGCATAGGCCTATACCGCCAGTGTCCTGACGCATGAGTCTCAAAGTTTTGGTCTCTTCCGGTGAGAATTGTGGCGATGTGTTAGCTCAGATGTGGAGGTTGTGAATGTCTCTTCATTTTCGAACAACGTTGAGGTTCGCAGCTCAGATATATGTTGAGAACATTATCCTCATTCGCAGCCATGTTTTCTGATGTGTATGTATGTACACGTGTATTGCCACATAGGCCTATGCCGCCAGAATCCTGACGCATGAGTCTCTCAGTTTGTTTGTTTTTCCAGTGAGAAATTTGGCAATATTTTGGCTCAGATGTCGAGCTGGCGAGTGTCTCTTCATTCTCAAACAACGTTGAGGTTCGCATCTCAGATATAAGTTCATAAATTTATCCTTATTCGCAGCCATGTTTTCTTATGTTTATGCGTGTACACGTGTATTGCCGCATAGGCTTATGTCGCCATTGTCCAGAAGCATGAGTCTCACAGTTTGGTTTTTTTCCAGGGAGAAATTTGGCAATATTTTGGCTCGGATGTCGAGCTGGTGAGTGTCTCTTCATTCTCGAACAACGTTGAGGCTCGCAGCTCAGATATATGTCGAGAAAAATATCCTCATTCGCAGCCATGTTTTCTGATGTGTTTGTATGTACACGTGTAGTGCCACATAGGCATATGCCGCCAGTGTCCTGACGCATGAGTCTCTCAGTTTAAGTTTGTTCCAGTGAGAAATTTGGCAATATTTTGGCTCAGATGTCGAGCTGGTGAGTGTCTCTTCATTCTCGAACAACGTTGAGGTTCGCAGCTCAGATATATGTCGAGAACATTATCCTCATTCGCAGCCATGTTTTCTGATGTGTATGTATGTACACGTGTATTGCCACATAGGCCTATGCCGCCAGTATTCTGACGCATGAGTCTCTCAGTTTGTTTGTTTTTCCAGTGAGAAATTTTGCAATATTTTGGCTCGGATGTCGAGCTGGTGAGTGTCTCTTCATTCTCCAACAACGTTGAGGCTCGCAGCTCAGATATATGTCGAGAACATTATCCTCATTCGCAGCCATGTTTTCTGATGTGTATGTATGTACACGTGTATTGCCACATAGGCCTATGCCGCCAGTATCCTGACGCAGGAGTCTCTCAGTTTGTTTTTTTTCAAGTGAGAAATTTGGAAATATTTGGGCTCAGATGTCGAGCTGGCGAGTGTCTCTTCATTCTCGAACAACGTTGAGGTTCGCAGCTCAGATATAAGTTCATACAATTATCCTCATTCGCAGCCATGTTTTCTTATGTTTATGCGTGTACACGTGTATTGCCACATAGGCCTATGCCGCCAGTATCCTGACGCAGGAGTCTCTCAGTTTGTTTTTTTTCCAGTGAGAAATTTGGCAATATTTTGGCTCGGATGTCGAGCTGGTGAGTGTCTCTTCATTCTCGAACAACTTTGAGGCTCGCAGCTCAGATATATGTCGACAAAGTTATCCTCATTCGTAGCCATGTTTTCTTATGTGTATGTATGTACACGTGTATTGCCTCATAGGCCTATGCCGCCAGTGTCCTGACGAATGAGTCTGACAGTTTGGGTTTTTTCCAGTGCGAAATTTGGAAATATTTTGGCTCAGATGTCGAGCTGGCGAGTGTCTCTTCATTCTCGAACAACGTTGAGGTTCGCATCTCAGATATAAGTTCATAAAATTATCCTTATTCGCAGCCAAGTTTTCTTATGTTTATGCGTGTACACGTGTATTGCCGCATAGGCTTATGTCGCCAGTGTCCAGAAGCATGAGTCTCACAGTTTTTTTTTTTCCAGGGAGAAATTTGGCAATATTTTGGTTCGGATGTCGAGCTGGTGAGTGTCTCTTCATTCTCGAACAACGTGGAGGCTCGCAGCTCAGATATATGTCGAGAAAAATATCCTCATTCGCAGCCATGTTTTCTGATGTGTTTGTATGTACACGTGTATTGCCACATAGGCATATGCCGCCAGTGTCCTGACGCATGAGTCTCTCAGTTTAGGTTTGTTCCAGTGAGAAATTTGGCAATATTTTGGCTCAGATGTCGAGCTGGTGAGTGTCTCTTCATTCTCGAACAACGTTGAGGTTCGCAGCTCAGATATATGTCGAGAACATTATCCTCATTCGCAGCCATGTTTTTTGATGTGTATGTATGTACACGTGTATTGCCACATAGGCCTATGCCGCCAGTATTCTGACGCATGAGTCTCTCAGTTTGTTTGTTTTTTCCAGTGAGAAATTTGGCAATATTTTGGCTCGGATGTCGAGCTGGTGGGTGTCTCTTCATTCTCGAACAACGTTGAGGCTCGCAGTTCAGATATATGTCCAGAAAATTGTCCTCATTCGCAGCCATGTTTTCTTATGTTTATGGATGTACACGTGTAATGCCTAAGAGGCCTATGCCGCCAGTGTCCTGACGAATGAGTCTGACTGTTTGGGTTTTTTCTAGTGCGAAATTTGGAAATATTTTGGCTCAGATGTCGAGCTGGCGAGTGTCTCTTCATTCTCGAACAACGTTTAGGTTCGCAGCTCAGATATAAGTTCATAAAATTATCCTCATTCGCAGCCATGTTTTCGTATGTTTATGCGTGTACACGTGTATTGCCGCATAGGCCTATACCGCCAGTGTCCTGACGCATGAGTCTCAAAGTTTTGGTCTCTTCCGGTGAGAATTGTGGCGATGTGTTAGCTCAGATGTGGAGGTTGTGAATGTCTCTTCATTTTCGAACAACGTTGAGGTTCGCAGCTCAGATATATGTTGAGAACATTATCCTCATTCGCAGCCATGTTTTCTGATGTGTATGTATGTACACGTGTATTGCCACATAGGCCTATGCCGCCAGAATCCTGACGCATGAGTCTCTCAGTTTGTTTGTTTTTCCAGTGAGAAATTTGGCAATATTTTGGCTCAGATGTCGAGCTGGCGAGTGTCTCTTCATTCTCGAACAACGTTGAGGTTCGCATCTCAGATATAAGTTCATAAAATTATCCTTATTCGCAGCCATGTTTTCTTATGTTTATGCGTGTACACGTGTATTGCCGCATAGGCTTATGTCGCCATTGTCCAGAAGCATGAGTCTCACAGTTTGGTTTTTTTCCAGGGAGAAATTTGGCAATATTTTGGCTCGGATGTCGAGCTGGTGAGTGTCTCTTCATTCTCGAACAACGTTGAGGCTCGCAGCTCAGATATATGTCGAGAAAAATATCCTCATTCGCAGCCATGTTTTCTGATGTGTTTGTATGTACACGTGTAGTGCCACATAGGCATATGCCGCCAGTGTCCTGACGCATGAGTCTCTCAGTTTAAGTTTGTTCCAGTGAGAAATTTGGCAATATTTTGGCTCAGATGTCGAGCTGGTGAGTGTCTCTTCATTCTCGAACAACGTTGAGGTTCGCAGCTCAGATATATGTCGAGAACATTATCCTCATTCGCAGCCATGTTTTCTGATGTGTATGTATGTACACGTGTATTGCCACATAGGCCTATGCCGCCAGTATTCTGACGCATGAGTCTCTCAGTTTGTTTGTTTTTCCAGTGAGAAATTTTGCAATATTTTGGCTCGGATGTCGAGCTGGTGAGTGTCTCTTCATTCTCCAACAACGTTGAGGCTCGCAGCTCAGATATATGTCGAGAAAATTGTCCTCATTCGCAGCCATGTTTTCTTATGTTTATGGATGTACACGTGTATTGCCTCATAGGCCTATGCCGCCAGTGTCCTGACGCATGAGTCTCAAAGTTTTGGTCTCTTCCGGTGAGAATTTTGGCGAAATGTTAGCTCAGATGTGGAGGTGGTGAATGTCTATTCATTCTCCAACAACGTTGAAGTTCGCAGCTCAGATACATGTCGAGAACATTGTCCTCATTCACAGCCATGTTTTCTGATGTGTATGTATGTACACGTGTATTGCCACATAGGCCTATGCCGCCAGTATCCTGACGCAGGAGTCTCTCAGTTTGGTTTCTTTTTCCAGTGAGAAATTTGGCAATATTTTGGCTCGGATGTCGAGCTGGTGAGTGTCTCTTCATTCTCGAACAACGTTGAGGTTCGCAGCTCAGATATAAGTTCATAAAATTATCCTCATTCGCAGCCATGTTTTCGTATGTTTATGCGTGTACACGTGTATTGCCGCATAGGCCTATGCCGCCAGTGTCCTGACGAATGAGTCTGACAGTTTGGGTTTTTTCCAGTGAGAAATTTGGCAATATTTTGGCTCAGATGTCGAGCTGGTGAGTGTCTCTTCATTCTCGAACAACGTTGAGGTTCGCAGCTCAGATATATGTCGAGAACATTATCCTCATTCGCAGCCATGTTTTCTGATGTGTATGTATGTACACGTGTATTGCCAAATATGCCTATGCCGCCAGTATTCTGACGCATGAGTCTCTCAGTTTGTTTGTTTTTCCAGTGAGAAATTTGGCAATATTTTGGCTCGGATGTCGAGCTGGTGAGTGTCTCTTCATTCTCGAACAACGTTGAGGCTCGCAGCTCAGATATATGTCCAGAAAATTGTCCTCATTCGCAGCCATGTTTTCTTATGTGTATGGATGTTCACGTGTATTGCCTCATAGGTCTATGCCGCCAGTGTCCTGACGCATGAGTCTCACAGTTTGGTTTCTTTCAGTGAGAAATTTGGCAATATTTTGGCTCAGATGTCGAGCTGGCGAGTGTCTCTTCATTCTCGAACAACGTTGAGGTTCGCATCTCAGATATAAGTTCATAAAATTATCCTCATTCGCAGCCATGTTTTCGTTAGTGTATAGATGTACACGTGTATTGCCTCATAGACCTATGCCGCCAGTGTCCTGACGCATGAGTCTCACAGTTTTTTTTTTTTTCAGTGAGACATTTGGCAATATTTTGGCTCAGATGTCTAGCTGGCGAGTGTCTCTTCATTCTCGAACAACGTTGAGGTTCGCATCTGAGATATAAGTTCATAACATTATCCTCATTCGCAGCCATGTTTTCTTACGTTTATGCGTGTACACGTGTATTGCCGCATAGGCTTATGTCGCCAGTGTCCAGAAGCATGAGTCTCACAGTTTGGGTTTTTCTTCAGTGAGAAATTTGGCAATATTTTGGCTCGGATGTCGAGCTGATGAGTGTCTCTTCATTTTCGAACAACGTTGAGGCTCGCAGCTCAGATATATTTCGAGAAAAATATCCTCATTTGCAGCCATGTTTTCTGATGTGTTTGTATGTACACGTGTAGTGCCACATAGGCATATGCCGCCAGTGTCCTGACGCATGAATCTCTCAGTTTAGGTTTGTTCCAGTGAGAAATTTGGCAATATTTTGGCTCAGATGTCGAGCTGGTGAGTGTCTCTTCATTCTCGAACAACGTTGAGGCTCGCAGCTCAGATATATGTCGAGAACATTATCCTCATTCGCAGACATGTTTTCTGATGTGTATGTATGTACACGTGTATTGCCACATAGGCCTATGCCGCCAGTATCCTGACGCATGAGTCTCTCAGTTTGGGTTTTTTTCCAGTGAGAAATTTGGCAATATTTTGGCTCGGATTTCGAGCTGGTGAGTGTCTCTTCATTCTCAAACAACGTTGAGGCTCGCAGCTCAAATATATGCCGAGAAAATAATCCTCATTCGCAGCCATGTTTTCTTATGTGTATGTATGTACACGTGTATTGCCACATAGGCATATGCCGCCAGTGTCCTGACGCATGAGTCTCTCAGTTTGGGTTTTTTCCAGTGAGAAATTTTGCAATATTTTGGCTCAGATGTCGAGCTGGCGAGTGTCTCTTCATTCTCGAACAACGTCGAGGCTCGCAGCTCAGATATAAGTCGAGAAAATTATCCTCATTCGCAGCCATGTGTTCTGATATGTATGTATGTACACGTGTATTGCCACATAGGCCTATGCCGCCAGTGTCCCGACGCATGAGTCTCAAAGTTTTGGTTTTTTCCAGTGAGAAATTTGGCAATATTTTGGCTCGGATGTCGAGCTGGTGAGTGTTTCTTCATTCTCCAACAACGTTGAGGCTCGCAGCTCAGATATATGTCGAGAAAATTGTCCTCATTCGCAGCCATGTTTTCTTATGTTTATGGATGTACACGTGTATTGCATCATAGGCCTATGCCGCCAGTGTACTGACGAATGAGTCTGACAGTTTGGGTTTTTTCCAGTGCGAAATTTTGAAATATTTTGGCTCAGATGTCGAGCTGGCGAGTGTCTCTTCATTCTCGAACAACGTTGAGGTTCGCAGCTCAGATATAAGTTCATAAAATTATCCTCATTCGCAGCCATGTTTTCGTATGTTTATGCGTGTACACGTGTATTGCCGCATTGGCCTATACCGCCAGTGTCCTGACGCATGAGTCTCAAAGTTTTGGTCTCTTCCGGTGAGAATTTTGGCGATATGTTAGCTCAGATGTGGAGGTGGTGAATGTCTCTTCATTCTCCAACAACGTTGAGGTTCGCAGCTCAGATACATGTCGAGAACATTGTCCTCATTCACAGCCATGTTTTCTGATGTGTATGTATGTACACGTGTATTGCCACATAGGCCTATGCCGCCAGTATCCTGACGCAGGAGTCTCTCAGTTTGGTTTTTTACCAGTGAGAAATTTGGCAATATTTTGGCTCGGATGTCGAGCTGGTGAGTGTCTCTTCATTCTCCAACAACGTTGAGGCTCGCAGCTCAGATATATGTCGAGAACATTATCCTCATTCGCAGCCATGTTTTCTGATGTGTATGTATGTACACGTGTATTGCCAAATATGCCTATGCCGCCAGTATTCTGACGCATGAGTCTCTCAGTTTGTTTGTTTTTCCAGTGAGAAATTTGGCAATATTTTGACTCGGATGTCGAGCTGGTGAGTGTCTCTTCATTCTCGAACAACGTTGAGGCTCGCAGCTCAGATATATGTCCAGAAAATTGTCCTCATTCGCAGCCATGTTTTCTTATGTGTATGGATGTTCACGTGTATTGCCTCATAGGTCTATGCCGCCAGTGTCCTGACGCATGAGTCTCACAGTTTGGTTTTTTTCAGTGAGAAATTTGGCAATATTTTGGCTCAGATGTCGAGCTGGCGAGTGTCTCTTCATTCTCGAACAACGTTGAGGTTCGTATCTCAGATATAAGTTCATAAAATTATCCTCATTCGCAGCCATGTTTTCGTTAGTGTATAGATGTACACGTGTATTGCCTCATAGACCTATGCCGCCAGTGTCCTGACGCATGAGTCTCACAGTTTGGTTTTTTTTCAGTGAGACATTTGGCAATATTTTGGCTCATATGTCGAGCTGGCGAGTGTCTCTTCATTCTCGAACAACGTTGAGGTTCGCATCTGAGATATAAGTTCATAACATTATCCTCATTCGCAGCCATGTTTTCTTACGTTTATGCGTGTACACGTGTATTGCCGCATAGGCTTATGTCGCCAGTGTCCAGAAGCATGAGTCTCACAGTTTGGGTTTTTTTTCAGTGAGAAATTTGGCAATATTTTGGCTCGGATGTCGAGCTGATGAGTGTCTCTTCATTTTCGAACAACGTTGAGGCTCGCAGCTCAGATATATTTCGAGAAAAATATCCTCATTTGCAGCCATGTTTTCTGATGTGTTTGTATGTACACGTGTAGTGCCACATAGGCATATGCGGCCAGTGTCCTGACGCATGAATCTCTCAGTTTAGGTTTGTTCCAGTGAGAAATTTGGCAATATTTTGGCTCAGATGTCGAGCTGGTGAGTGTCTCTTCATTCTCGAACAACGTTGAGGCTCGCAGCTCAGATATATGTCGAGAACATTATCCTCATTCGCAGACATGTTTTCTGATGTGTATGTATGTACACGTGTATTGCCACATAGGCCTATGCCGCCAGTATCCTGACGCATGAGTCTCTCAGTTTGGGTTTTTTTCCAGTGAGAAATTTGGCAATATTTTGGCTCGGATTTCGAGCTGGTGAGTGTCTCTTCATTCTCAAACAACGTTGAGGCTCGCAGCTCAAATATATGCCGAGAAAATAATCCTCATTCGCAGCCATGTTTTCTTATGTGTATGTATGTACACGTGTATTGCCACATAGGCATATGCCGCCAGTGTCCTGACGCATGAGTCTCTCAGTTTGGGTTTTTTCCAGTGAGAAATTTTGCAATATTTTGGCTCAGATGTCGAGCTGGCGAGTGTCTCTTCATTCTCGAACAACGTCGAGGCTCGCAGCTCAGATATAAGTCGAGAAAATTATCCTCATTCGCAGCCATGTGTTCTGATATGTATGTATGTACACGTGTATTGCCACATAGGCCTATGCCGCCAGTGTCCCGACGCATGAGTCTCAAAGTTTTGGTTTTTTCCAGTGAGAAATTTGGCAATATTTTGGCTCGGATGTCGAGCTGGTGAGTGTTTCTTCATTCTCCAACAACGTTGAGGCTCGCAGCTCAGATATATGTCGAGAAAATTGTCCTCATTCGCAGCCATGTTTTCTTATGTTTATGGATGTACACGTGTATTGCCTCATAGGCCTATGCCGCCAGTGTACTGACGAATGAGTCTGACAGTTTGGGTTTTTTCCAGTGCGAAATTTTGAAATATTTTGGCTCAGATGTCGAGCTGGCGAGTGTCTCTTCATTCTCGAACAACGTTGAGGTTCGCAGCTCAGATATAAGTTCATAAAATTATCCTCATTCGCAGCCATGTTTTCGTATGTTTATGCGTGTACACGTGTATTGCCGCATTGGCCTATACCGCCAGTGTCCTGACGCATGAGTCTCAAAGTTTTGGTCTCTTCCGGTGAGAATTTTGGCGATATGTTAGCTCAGATGTGGAGGTGGTGAATGTCTCTTCATTCTCCAACAACGTTGAGGTTCGCAGCTCAGATACATGTCGAGAACATTGTCCTCATTCACAGCCATGTTTTCTGATGTGTATGTATGTACACGTGTATTGCCACATAGGCCTATGCCGCCAGTATCCTGACGCAGGAGTCTCTCAGTTTGGTTTTTTTCCAGTGCGAAATTTGGCAATATTTTGGCTCGGATGTCGAGCTGGTGAGTGTCTCTTCATTCTTCCACAACGTTGAGGCTCGCAGCTCAGATATATGTCGAGAAAATTGTCCTCATTCGCAGCCATGTTTTCTTATGTTTATGGATGTACACGTGTATTGCCTTATAGGCCTATGCCGCCAGTGTCCTGACGAATGAGTCTGACAGTTTGGGTTTTTTCCAGTGCGAAATTTGGAAATATTTTGGCTCAGATGTCGAGCTGGCGAGTGTCTCTTCATTCTCAAACAACGTTGAGGCTCGCAGCTCAAATATATGCCGAGAAAATAATCCTCATTCGCAGCCATGTTTTCTTATGTGTATGTATGTACACGTGTATTGCCACATAGGCATATGCCGCCAGTGTCCTGACGCATGAGTCTCTCAGTTTGGGTTTTTTCCAGTGAGAAATTTTGCAATATTTTGGCTCAGATGTCGAGCTGGCGAGTGTCTCTTCATTCTCGAACAACGTCGAGGCTCGCAGCTCAGATATAAGTCGAGAAAATTATCCTCATTCGCAGCCATGTGTTCTGATATGTATGTATGTACACGTGTATTGCCACATAGGCCTATGCCGCCAGTGTCCCGACGCATGAGTCTCAAAGTTTTGGTTTTTTCCAGTGAGAAATTTGGCAATATTTTGGCTCGGATGTCGAGCTGGTGAGTGTTTCTTCATTCTCCAACAACGTTGAGGCTCGCAGCTCAGATATATGTCGAGAAAATTGTCCTCATTCGCAGCCATGTTTTCTTATGTTTATGGATGTACACGTGTATTGCCTCATAGGCCTATGCCGCCAGTGTACTGACGAATGAGTCTGACAGTTTGGGTTTTTTCCAGTGCGAAATTTTGAAATATTTTGGCTCAGATGTCGAGCTGGCGAGTGTCTCTTCATTCTCGAACAACGTTGAGGTTCGCAGCTCAGATATAAGTTCATAAAATTATCCTCATTCGCAGCCATGTTTTCGTATGTTTATGCGTGTACACGTGTATTGCCGCATTGGCCTATACCGCCAGTGTCCTGACGCATGAGTCTCAAAGTTTTGGTCTCTTCCGGTGAGAATTTTGGCGATATGTTAGCTCAGATGTGGAGGTGGTGAATGTCTCTTCATTCTCCAACAACGTTGAGGTTCGCAGCTCAGATACATGTCGAGAACATTGTCCTCATTCACAGCCATGTTTTCTGATGTGTATGTATGTACACGTGTATTGCCACATAGGCCTATGCCGCCAGTATCCTGACGCAGGAGTCTCTCAGTTTGGTTTTTTTCCAGTGCGAAATTTGGCAATATTTTGGCTCGGATGTCGAGCTGGTGAGTGTCTCTTCATTCTTCCACAACGTTGAGGCTCGCAGCTCAGATATATGTCGAGAAAATTGTCCTCATTCGCAGCCATGTTTTCTTATGTTTATGGATGTACACGTGTATTGCCTTATAGGCCTATGCCGCCAGTGTCCTGACGAATGAGTCTGACAGTTTGGGTTTTTTCCAGTGCGAAATTTGGAAATATTTTGGCTCAGATGTCGAGCTGGCGAGTGTCTCTTCATTCTCGAACAACGTTGAGGTTCGCAGCTCAGATATAAGTTCATAAAATTATCCTCATTCGCAGCCATGTTTTCGTATGTTTATGCGTGTACACGTGTATTGCCACATAGGCATATGCCGCCAGTGTCCTGACGCATGAGTCTCTCAGTTTGGGTTTTTTTCCAGTGAGAAATTTGGCAATATTTTGGCTCGGATTTCGAGCTGGTGAGTGTCTCTTCATTCTCGAACAACGTTGAGGTTCGCATCTGAGATATAAGTTCATAACATTATCCTCATTCGCAGCCATGTTTTCTTACGTTTATGCGTGTACACGTGTATTGCCGCATAGGCTTATGTCGCCAGTGTCCAGAAGCATGAGTCTCACAGTTTGGGTTTTTTTTCAGTGAGAAATTTGGCAATATTTTGGCTCGGATGTCGAGCTGATGAGTGTCTCTTCATTTTCGAACAACGTTGAGGCTCGCAGCTCAGATATATTTCGAGAAAAATATCCTCATTTGCAGCCATGTTTTCTGATGTGTTTGTATGTACACGTGTAGTGCCACATAGGCATATGCGGCCAGTGTCCTGACGCATGAATCTCTCAGTTTAGGTTTGTTCCAGTGAGAAATTTGGCAATATTTTGGCTCAGATGTCGAGCTGGTGAGTGTCTCTTCATTCTCGAACAACGTTGAGGCTCGCAGCTCAGATATATGTCGAGAACATTATCCTCATTCGCAGACATGTTTTCTGATGTGTATGTATGTACACGTGTATTGCCACATAGGCCTATGCCGCCAGTATCCTGACGCATGAGTCTCTCAGTTTGGGTTTTTTTCCAGTGAGAAATTTGGCAATATTTTGGCTCGGATTTCGAGCTGGTGAGTGTCTCTTCATTCTCAAACAACGTTGAGGCTCGCAGCTCAAATATATGCCGAGAAAATAATCCTCATTCGCAGCCATGTTTTCTTATGTGTATGTATGTACACGTGTATTGCCACATAGGCATATGCCGCCAGTGTCCTGACGCATGAGTCTCTCAGTTTGGGTTTTTTCCAGTGAGAAATTTTGCAATATTTTGGCTCAGATGTCGAGCTGGCGAGTGTCTCTTCATTCTCGAACAACGTCGAGGCTCGCAGCTCAGATATAAGTCGAGAAAATTATCCTCATTCGCAGCCATGTGTTCTGATATGTATGTATGTACACGTGTATTGCCACATAGGCCTATGCCGCCAGTGTCCCGACGCATGAGTCTCAAAGTTTTGGTTTTTTCCAGTGAGAAATTTGGCAATATTTTGGCTCGGATGTCGAGCTGGTGAGTGTTTCTTCATTCTCCAACAACGTTGAGGCTCGCAGCTCAGATATATGTCGAGAAAATTGTCCTCATTCGCAGCCATGTTTTCTTATGTTTATGGATGTACACGTGTATTGCCTCATAGGCCTATGCCGCCAGTGTACTGACGAATGAGTCTGACAGTTTGGGTTTTTTCCAGTGCGAAATTTTGAAATATTTTGGCTCAGATGTCGAGCTGGCGAGTGTCTCTTCATTCTCGAACAACGTTGAGGTTCGCAGCTCAGATATAAGTTCATAAAATTATCCTCATTCGCAGCCATGTTTTCGTATGTTTATGCGTGTACACGTGTATTGCCGCATTGGCCTATACCGCCAGTGTCCTGACGCATGAGTCTCAAAGTTTTGGTCTCTTCCGGTGAGAATTTTGGCGATATGTTAGCTCAGATGTGGAGGTGGTGAATGTCTCTTCATTCTCCAACAACGTTGAGGTTCGCAGCTCAGATACATGTCGAGAACATTGTCCTCATTCACAGCCATGTTTTCTGATGTGTATGTATGTACACGTGTATTGCCACATAGGCCTATGCCGCCAGTATCCTGACGCAGGAGTCTCTCAGTTTGGTTTTTTTCCAGTGCGAAATTTGGCAATATTTTGGCTCGGATGTCGAGCTGGTGAGTGTCTCTTCATTCTTCCACAACGTTGAGGCTCGCAGCTCAGATATATGTCGAGAAAATTGTCCTCATTCGCAGCCATGTTTTCTTATGTTTATGGATGTACACGTGTATTGCCTTATAGGCCTATGCCGCCAGTGTCCTGACGAATGAGTCTGACAGTTTGGGTTTTTTCCAGTGCGAAATTTGGAAATATTTTGGCTCAGATGTCGAGCTGGCGAGTGTCTCTTCATTCTCAAACAACGTTGAGGCTCGCAGCTCAAATATATGCCGAGAAAATAATCCTCATTCGCAGCCATGTTTTCTTATGTGTATGTATGTACACGTGTATTGCCACATAGGCATATGCCGCCAGTGTCCTGACGCATGAGTCTCTCAGTTTGGTTTTTTTCCAGTGAGAAATTTTGCAATATTTTGGCTCAGATGTCGAGCTGGCGAGTGTCTCTTCATTCTCGAACAACGTCGAGGCTCGCAGCTCAGATATAAGTCGAGAAAATTATCCTCATTCGCAGCCATGTGTTCTGATATGTATGTATGTACACGTGTATTGCCACATAGGCCTATGCCGCCAGTGTCCCGACGCATGAGTCTCAAAGTTTTGGTTTTTTCCAGTGAGAAATTTGGCAATATTTTGGCTCGGATGTCGAGCTGGTGAGTGTTTCTTCATTCTCCAACAACGTTGAGGCTCGCAGCTCAGATATATGTCGAGAAAATTGTCCTCATTCGCAGCCATGTTTTCTTATGTTTATGGATGTACACGTGTATTGCCTCATAGGCCTATGCCGCCAGTGTACTGACGAATGAGTCTGACAGTTTGGGTTTTTTCCAGTGCGAAATTTTGAAATATTTTGGCTCAGATGTCGAGCTGGCGAGTGTCTCTTCATTCTCGAACAACGTTGAGGTTCGCAGCTCAGATATAAGTTCATAAAATTATCCTCATTCGCAGCCATGTTTTCGTATGTTTATGCGTGTACACGTGTATTGCCGCATTGGCCTATACCGCCAGTGTCCTGACGCATGAGTCTCAAAGTTTTGGTCTCTTCCGGTGAGAATTTTGGCGATATGTTAGCTCAGATGTGGAGGTGGTGAATGTCTCTTCATTCTCCAACAACGTTGAGGTTCGCAGCTCAGATACATGTCGAGAACATTGTCCTCATTCACAGCCATGTTTTCTGATGTGTATGTATGTACACGTGTATTGCCACATAGGCCTATGCCGCCAGTATCCTGACGCAGGAGTCTCTCAGTTTGGTTTTTTTTCCAGTGAGAAATTTGGCAATATTTTGGCTCGGATGTCGAGCTGGTGAGTGTCTCTTCATTCTTCCACAACGTTGAGGCTCGCAGCTCAGATATATGTCGAGAAAATTGTCCTCATTCGCAGCCATGTTTTCTTATGTTTATGGATGTACACGTGTATTGCCTTATAGGCCTATGCCGCCAGTGTCCTGACGAATGAGTCTGACAGTTTGGGTTTTTTCCAGTGCGAAATTTGGAAATATTTTGGCTCAGATGTCGAGCTGGCGAGTGTCTCTTCATTCTCGAACAACGTTGAGGTTCGCAGCTCAGATATAAGTTCATAAAATTATCCTCATTCGCAGCCATGTTTTCGTATGTTTATGCGTGTACACGTGTATTGCCGCATAGGCCTATACCGCCAGTGTCCTGACGCATGAGTCTCAAAGTTTTGGTTTCTTCCGGTGAGAATTGTGGCGATTTGTTAGCTCCGATGTGGAGGTGGTGAATGTCTCTTCATTCTCGAACAACGTTGAGGTTCGCAGCTCAGATATATGTTGAGAACATTATCCTCATTCGCAGCCATGTTTTCTGATGTGTATGTATGTACACGTGTATTGCCACATAGGCCTATGCCGCCAGAATCCTGACGCATGAGTCTCTCAGTTTGTTTGTTTTTCCAGTGAGAAATTTGGCAATATTTTGGCTCAGATGTCGAGCTGGTGAGTGTCTCTTCATTTTCGAACAACGTTGAGGCTCGCAGCTCAGATATATGTCGAGAAAAATATCCTCATTCGCAGCCATGTTGTCTGATGTGTATGTATGTACACGTGTATTGCAACATATGCCTATGCCGCCAGTGTCCTGGCGCATGAGTCTTACAGTTTGCGTTCTTTTCATCGCAAAATTTTGCAATATGTTGGCTCAAATGTCAAGCTGGTGAGTGTCCCTTCATTCTCGAACAACGTTGAGGCTCGCAGCTCAGATATATGTCGAGATAAATATCCTCATTCGCAGCCATGTTTTCTGATGTGTTTGTATGTACACGTGTAGTGCCACATAGGCATATGCCGCCAGTGTCCTGACGCATGAGTCTCTCAGTTTAGGTTTGTTCCAGTGAGAAATTTTGCAATATTTTGGCTCAGATGTCGAGCTGGTGAGTGTCTCTTCATTCTCGAACAACGTTGAGGCTCGCAGCTCAGATAAATGTCGAGAAAATTGTCCTCATTCGCAGCCATGTTTTCTTATGTTTATGGATGTACACGTGTATTGCCTCATAGGCCTATGCCGCCAGTGTCCTGACGAATGAGTCTGACAGTTTGGGTTTTTTCCAGTGCGAAATTTGGAAATATTTTGGCTCAGATGTCGAGCTGGTGAGTGTCTCTTCATTCTCGAACAACGTTGAGGCTCGCAGCTCAGATAAATGTCGAGAAAATTATCCTCATTCGCAGCCATGTTTTCGTATGTTTATGCGTGTACACGTGTATTGCCGCATAGGCCTATACCGCCAGTGTCCTGACGCATGAGTCTCAAAGTTTTGGTCTCTTCCCTTGAGAATTGTGGCGATGTGTTAGCTCCGATGTGGAGGTGGTGAATGTCTCTTCATTCTCGAACAACGTTGAGGTTCGCAGCTCAGATATATGTTGAGAACATTATCCTCATTCGCAGCCATGTTTTCTGATGTGTATGTATGTACACGTGTATTGCCACATAGGCCTATGCCGCCAGAATCCTGACGCATGAGTCTCTCAGTTTGTTTGTTTTTCCAGTGAGAAATTTGGCAATATTTTGGCTCAGATGTCGAGCTGGTGAGTGTCTCTTCATTCTCGAACAACGTTGAGGCTCGCAGCTCAGATATATGTCGAGAAAAATATCCTCATTTGCAGCCATGTTTTCTGATGTGTATGTATGTACACGTGTATTGCCACCTAGGCATATGCAGCCAGTGTCCTGACGCATGAGTCTCTCAGTTTGGGTTTTTTCCAGTGAGAAATTTTGCAATATTTTGGCTCAGATGTCGAGCTGGCGAGTGTCTCTTCATTCTCGAACAACGTCGAGGCTCGCAGCTCAGATATAAGTCGAGAAAATTATCCTCATTCGCAGCCATGTGTTCTGATATGTATGTATGTACACGTGTATTGCCTCATAGGCCTATGCCGCCAGTGTCCCGACGCATGAGTCTCAAAGTTTAGTTTTTTTCCTGTGAGAAATTTGGCAATATTTTGGCTTGGATGTCGAGCTGGTGAGTGTTTCTTCATTCTCCAACAACGTTGAGGCTCGCAGCTCAGATATATGTCGAGAAAATTGTCCTCATTCGCAGCCATGTTTTCTTATGTGTATGTATGTACACGTGTATTGCCTCATAGGCCTATTCCGCCCGTGTCCTGACGTATGAGTCTCACAGTTTGGTTTTTTTCTAGTGAGAAATTTGGAAATATTTTGGCTCAGATGTCGAGCTGGCGAGTGTCTCTTCATTCTCGAACAACGTTGAGGTTCGCAGCTCAGATATAAGTTCATAAAATTGTCCTCATTCGCAGCCATGTTTTCTGATGTGTATGTATGTACACGTGTATTGTCACATAGGCCTATGCCGCCAGTATCCTGACGCATGAGTCTCTCAGTTTGGGTTTTTTCCAGTGAGAAATTTGGCAATATTTTGGCTCAAATGTCGAGCTGGTGAGTGTTTCTTTATTCTCGAACAACGTTGAGGTTCGCAGCTCTGATATATGTCGAGAAAATTATCCTCATTCGCAGCAATGTTTTCTTGTGTGTATGTATGTACACGTGTATTGTCGCATAGGCCTATGCCGCCGCCAGTGTCCTCACGCATAAGTCTCACAGTTTGGGTTCTTTCCAGCGAGACATTTGGCAATATTTTGTCTCAAATGTCAAGCTGGTGAGTGTCTCTTAATTATCCAACAACGTTGAGGTTCGCAGCTCAGATACAAGTCGAGAAAATTATTCTCATTCGCAGTCATGTTTTCTGATGTGTTTGTATGTACACGTGTAGTGCCACATAGGCATATGCCGCCAGTGTCCTGACGCATGAATCTCTCAGTTTAGGTTTGTTCCAGTGAGAAATTTGGCAATATTTTGGCTCAGATGTCGAGCTGGTGAGTGTCTCTTCATTCTCGAACAACGTTGAGGCTCGCAGCTCAGATATATGTCGAGAACATTATCCTCATTCGCAGACATGTTTTCTGATGTGTATGTATGTACACGTGTATTGCCACATAGGCCTATGCCGCCAGTATCCTGACGCATGAGTCTCTCAGTTTGGGTTTTTTCCAGTGAGAAATTTGACAATATTTTGGCTCAGATTTCGAGCTGGTGAGTGTCTCTTCATTCTCAAACAACGTTGAGGCTCGCAGCTCAAATATATGCCGAGAAAATAATCCTCATTCGCAGCCATGTTTTCTTATGTGTATGTATGTACACGTGTATTGCCACATAGGCATATGCCGCCAGTGTCCTGACGCATGAGTCTCTCAGTTTGTTTGTTTTTCCAGTGAGAAATTTTGCAATATTTTGGCTCAGATGTCGAGCTGGCGAGTGTCTCTTCATTCTCGAACAACGTCGAGGCTCGCAGCTCAGATATAAGTCGAGAAAATTATCCTCATTCGCAGACATGTTTACTTCTGTTTATGTATGTACACGTGTATTGCCTCATAGGCCTATGCCGCCAGTGTCCTAACGCATGAGTCTGAAAGTTTTGGTCTCTTCCGGTGAGAATTGTGGCAATATGTTAGCTCAGATATGGAGGTGGTGAGGGTCTCTTCATTCTCGAACAACGTTGAGGTTCGCAGCTCAGATATATGTCGATAAATTTATTCTCATTCGCAGCCATGTTTTCTTATGTTTATGTATGTACACATGTATTACCGCGTAGGCCTATGCCGCCAGTGTCCTGACGCATGAGTCTCACAGTTTGGGTTTTTTTGCAGTGATAAATTTGGCAATATTTTGGCTCAGATGTCGAGCTGGTTATTGTCTCTTCATTCTCGAACAACGTTGAGGTTCGCAGCTAGGATATAAGTTCAGAAAATTATCCTCATTCGCAGCCATGTTTTCTTATGTGTATGTATGTACACGTGTATTGTTGCATAGGCCTATGCCGCCGCCAGTGTCCTCACGCATAAGTCTCACAGTTGTTTTTTTCCAGCGAGACATTTGGTAATATTTTGGCTCAAATGTCAAGCTGGTAAGTGTCTCTTAATTATCCAACAACGTTGAGGTTCGCAGCTCAGATACAAGTCGAGAAAATTATCCTCATTCGCAGCCATGTTTTCTGATGTGTATGTATGTACACGTGTATTGCCACATATGCCTATGCCGCCAGTGTCCTGGCGCATGAGTCTTACAGTTTGCGTTCTTTTCATCGCAAAATTTTGCAATATGTTGGCTCAAATGTCAAGCTGGTGAGTGTCCCTTCATTCTCGAACAACGTTGAGGCTCGCAGCTCAGATATATGTCGAGAAAAATTATCCTCATTCGCAGACATGTTTACTTCTGTTTATGTATGTACACGTGTATTGCCTCATAGGCCTATGCCGCCAGTGTCCTAACGCATGAGTCTGAAAGTTTTGGTCTCTTCCGGTGAGAATTGTGGCAATATGTTAGCTCAGATATGGAGGTGGTGAGGGTCTCTTCATTCTCGAACAACGTTGAGGTTCGCAGCTCAGATATATGTCGATAAATTTATTCTCATTCGCAGCCATGTTTTCTTATGTTTATGTATGTACACATGTATTACCGCGTAGGCCTATGCCGCCAGTGTCCTGACGCATGAGTCTCACAGTTTGGGTGTTTTGCAGTGATAAATTTGGCAATATTTTGGCTCAGATGTCGAGCTGCTTATTGTCTCTTCATTCTCGAACAACGTTGAGGTTCGCAGCTAGGATATAAGTTCAGAAAATTATCCTCATTCGCAGCCATGTTTTCTTATGTGTATGTATGTACACGTGTATTGTTGCATAGGCCTATGCCGCCGCCAGTGTCCTCACGCATAAGTCTCAAAGTTTTTTTTTTCCAGCGAGACATTTGGTAATATTTTGGCTCAAATGTCAAGCTGGTAAGTGTCTCTTAATTATCCAACAACGTTGAGGTTCGCAGCTCAGATACAAGTCGAGAAAATTATCCTCATTCGCAGCCATGTTTTCTGATGTGTATGTATGTACACGTGTATTGCCACATATGCCTATGCCGCCAGTGTCCTGGCGCATGAGTCTTACAGTTTGCGTTCTTTTCATCGCAAAATTTTGCAATATGTTGGCTCAAATGTCAAGCTGGTGAGTGTCCCTTCATTCTCGAACAACGTTGAGGCTCGCAGCTCAGATATATGTCGAGAAAAATTATCCTCATTCGCAAACATGTTTACTTCTGTTTATGTATGTACACGTGTATTGCCTCATAGGCCTATGCCGCCAGTGTCCTAACGCATGAGTCTGAAAGTTTTGGTCTCTTCCGGTGAGAATTGTGGCATTATGTTAGCTTAGATATGGAGGTGGTGAGGGTCTCTTCATTCTCGAACAACGTTGAGGTTTGCAGCTCAGATATATGTCGATAAATTTATCCTCATTCGCAGCCATGTTTTCTTATGTTTATGTAAGTACACATGTATTACCGCGTAGGCCTATGCCGCCAGTGTCCTGACGCATGAGTCTCACAGTTTTTTTTTTTTGCAGTGATAAATTTGGCAATATGTTGGCTCAGATGTCGAGCTGGTAATTGTCTCTTCATTCTCGAACAACGTTGAGGTTCGCAGCTAAGATATAAGTTCAGAAAATTATCCTCATTCGCAGCCATGTTTTCTTATGTGTATGTATGTACACGTGTATTGTTGCATAGGCCTATGCCGCCGCCAGTGTCCTCACGCATAAGTCTCACAGTTGTTTTTTTCCAGCGAGACATTTGGTAATATTTTGGCTCAAATGTCATGCTGGTAAGTGTCTCTTAATTATCCAACAACGTTGAGGTTCGCAGCTCAGATACAAGTCGAGAAAATTATCCTCATTCGCAGCCATGTTTTCTGATGTGTATGTATGTACACGTGTATTGCCACATATGCCTATGCCGCCAGTGTCCTGGCGCATGAGTCTTACAGTTTGCGTTCTTTTCATCGCAAAATTTTGCAATATGTTGGCTCAAATGTCAAGCTGGTGAGTGTCCCTTCATTCTCGAACAACGTTGAGGCTCTCAGCTCAGATATATGTCGAGAAAAATATCCTCATTCGCAGCCATGTTTTCTGATGTGTTTGCATGTACACGTGTAGTGCCACATAGGCATATGCCGCCAGTGTCCTGACGCATGAGTCTCTCAGTTTAGGTTTGTTCCAGTGAGAAATTTGGCAATATTTGGGCTCAGATGTCGAGCTGTTGAGTGTCTCTTCATTCTCGAACAACGTTGAGGCTCGCAGCTCAGATAAATGTCGAGAACATTATCCTCATTCGCAGCCATGTTTTCTGATGTGTGTGTATGTACACGTGCATTGCCACATAGGTCTATGCCGCCAGTATCCTGACGCATGAGTCTCTCAGTTTGGTTTTTTTCCAGTGAGAAATTTGGCAATATTTTGGCTCGGATGTCGAGCTGGTGAGTGTCTCTTCATTCTCGAACAACGTTGAGGCTCGCAGCTCAGATATATGTCCAGAACATTATCTTCATTCGCTGCCATGTTTTCTGATGTGTATGTATGTTCACGTGTATTGCCACATAGGCCTATGGCGCCAGTATCCTGACGCATGAGTCTCTCAGTTTGGGTTTTTTCCAGTGAGAAATTTGGTAATATTTTGGCTCGGAAGTCGAGCTGGTGAGTGTCTCTTCATTCTCGAACAACGTTGAGGCTCGCAGCTCAGATATATGTCGACAAAATTATCCTCATTCGTAGCCATGTTTTCTTATGTGTATGTATGTACACGTATATTGCCTCACAGGCCTATGCCGCCCGTGTCTTGACCTATGAGTCTCACAGTTTGGGTTTTTTCCAGTGAGAAATTTGGAAATATTTTGGCTCAAATGTCGAGCAGGCAAGTGTCTCTTCATTCTCGAACAACGTTGAGGTTCGCAGCTCAGATATAAGTTCATAAAATTATCCTCATTCGCAGCCATGTTTTCTGATGTGTTTGTATGTACACGTGTATTGCCACATAGGCCTATGCCGCCAGTGTCATGACGCATGAGTCTCTCAGTTTAGGTTTGTTCCAGTGAGAAATTTGGCAATATTGTGGCTCGGATGTCTAGCTGGTGAGTGTCTCTTCATTCTCGAACAACGTTGAGGATCGCAGCTCAGATATATGTCGACAACATTATCCTCATTCGTAGCCATGTTTTCTTATGTGTATGTATTGTTATGCCGATTCTTTCAATTATTAATTTGCATATGACTTCCCTCACCTGTTGAGAAATCTCTGAGTCTGAGTAACACTATTGGACCATTGCCGCACATGCGCAATATGATTATTTATGTTATATAAGAGCTTGCAAGGTGTTGTTCTACGTTTTGCAATGCTCTCACGCCCTGGCGCTATGGTGTGAACTTTTAGACCGCTCTCACTCACGCTAGTCATGCATGTGCATGTGCGACTAATGCTGATTTATGTAATTACCTAATGCTTTAACTTCCTGATTTTACAAGGAAGTGTAGAATGATTTATAATGTAATAATTAATGAAATGTGCACGAGAGTGGAGGAAGGAATTCACCTAGACGTTGTGTAAGTTCCATTCATAATATGTAGCGGCTGTGTATTTTGTTTGTAATAAATGTTAAAAGCGTCTGCAGACACAAAAGAATACTTGTTGAGCATTTCATTGTGTCGGCTTGAATGGTCTTTTGTTGCAGTCGGTCATGCCTGCAATTCTTCAGGTATTAGGAGTACCAGTGGTTCCCACTGACTTCCGAGATCCCTTGTGCCTCTCACATGCCAAGTGAGTCCCGGGGTCTTTTATATCCTTAGCATTAGACCCTTTTAAGACTTGATTTTTATACTCTCGTATTCGAGGGTCTGAACGTTAATATAGCTGAACGATAATATATGGTGGAAGAATATTCTACGGAAGTCATTGTGGAATTCACTGGTAGTCAACAGTCGCTGCTGTTATGTTTAGAACTGGCATGGTGCACGCCATTTCGTCTGGGTGTGTGAGCTATTGCAAAACCCGTGTGAAGTTTCACACGTAAGTATGTTTAATTAGTTGCATAACCAGTCCGTTATTATTATTTAGTGATATGTTTTGTCCGTTTCGATATAAATTACCTTTGATATTTGTGTACAAATAACCATTGCCATAGTTGAATTTGCTAAGTTGGATTGCATTGTACTGCAGGACCGTGTTGTGCGCGGAATAGACCTACATGTATATGTCAAATATTTAGGGCGTGGCAGTAAATAGTACCATCTGTTTTTTTTTTATTCCACGTCAGGTGATTGAAGTTGTACACAGTGTGCATACGATTCAGGTGACAATGACCCGAATTAATATGTTGAGATTAAATGTTTTATTGATAATTGTGGGGTAGGCCTGTATTATTATTATCATCAAATGTCTCAAGATTTGGATCATAAAAACTAATCTAGCATTAAACACGCATTTTCAGATAACTCCAACTCGGAGAGTGATGATGAATCATTAAGTGAAAGTTTACATTCGGATACTGATAGTAATATCGAAATTGCCATGGCAAATAAGTATGATATGGCACCTTCCGGTTTATCATATTCAGGTAATCCTAATGATGATATACATTCCTTCATATCTAAATTCAATGATTATGCAACTTTGAAGGATTTTATTGACGCTAAAAAGATTTTAGCTCTTAGCACATGCATATCAGGACATGCCCGAGTATTTCTAGATACAATTGATCCCAGTGAAAAGAACTCGATAGATAAAATAGAAAAGCTTTTGAAAGATAATTTTGAAGGCTCTTCGTGGAAATGGAGCATAGAGTCCCAACTTTTGATTCGTAAGCAACTATCAACAGAATCTTTAGATAGTTACTCATCTGACATTATGTTATGGTGTAGACAGATACAGAAATCCCAGGCAGAAACGTTGTCTGTATTTGTGAGAGGCTTGTTGCCGCCTCTCCGTGCTTTTGTAATGTCTAAACAACCTGAAACTTTTCGGGATGCACTGAATGCAGCAAGGTTGGGAATTGCTGTACAAAATTGTCAAGAGAAGCAAACCCCTTCTAGTTCAGTGCAAGTGGTCGAAGGTCATGTATCTGAAGTTAATACTTTACAGTCTACTTTGGATACTCTTACAGGCTTAGTGTCCCATATGTCATCTAGACTTGATAAATTGGAAAGTAATCAATCTGAAATCCAACAACCTAGAGATCAGACTCAAAGGAATAAGCCACAGAATAACGACCAAAGACCTCAACGCAGTGTCATTTGTTGGCGATGCGGATTTATAGGGCATAGACAAAAAAACTGTTATGCTATCCGCGATAGAAATGGCCGCCCTTTAAACTAATTTCCCCATTTGTTAATAATATAGGCTATTATAGAAATAGCAGGCAGGTTGAACAAAAAACAAATGGGGAAAAAGTATATGAAACCAAACATGTGTCAAGATCTACGGAAAGAGGATTAGAAGCACAAAGGCATTCTAGAACAAAATCTAAACACTTGCCTGTTCGCCAACGCAGATTAATGAATGTTGGATTGAATACTCAGAAACGCTCTCAATTCGTAGATAAGGGTAGAAAAGTACGAATTCAATTGTCTAATTTGAATACTATCCTAGCCAATGTTTGTGGTAAAACTACTAAATGTTTAATTGATACAGGTGCTTCGATAAACTTGGTGAATTATGATTGGTTGATGTCAAATATGAATGATCATGCGTGTAAGTTACAAAAAGCTCGTATAAATGTAGCTAGAGTAGCAAATGGCACTGATATGCCTATCATAGGTTTTGTTACCTTGACAATAACAATCGATGATCACAATTATGTCGAGGTGCCTTTCAATGTTGTGCGTGGATTGTCTCAAACCATTATTCTAGGCTCACAGTTTTTGAATAGATACGGAGCTAACATAAATTGTTTTGAACGCACTGTAACTTTGGACAAAATTAGTCAGATGCGCGTGGTGCAAACACAAGAAATTCCAGCGCATAGTCAGACTATATTACATACCAAATTGACTAATAAAATACCTTCTAATGCTACAGGAGTAGGACAGGAAGGACGCCAAATTACAGCTTTAGGTATAATGGTAGCTAATACGACAACAGTTGTACTTGAAAATAATGGTGTCAATATATTGGTAATGAATCCAACTCATGAATCTATCACTTTGTATCCACGAACTAAGTTGGGAACATTTACTTTAATCGATCCTAGTCGTGTCCAACTCTTTGACAAAAATAGTGATGATTCAGTGAACTTTGTTAATTTATCAAATGAAATTAATGAGTCTGTTAATCCTCGTGTGAAAGAAGTGTTAACCAAGGTCAATTTTAAAGCAGATCATTTGACTAAAAATCAAGAAACGGGGTTAAAGGCTTTATTGACTGAATATGTTGATGTGTTCCAAGTTGAAGGTGGCCCTCGAGGTAATTATTCAGGAGTTAAACATGAAATATTTACCGATGGGCATCGCCCAATTAGGTCACGACCTTATAGACAAACCCCACATATACAAGCGGAGGTTAGGCGCCAAGTTAAGGAAATGCTTGATCAAAATATAATTAGAGAATCCACAAGTCCTTGGTCGTTCCCTGTTTGTATGATTCCAAAAGCTGGAACAGATACCTATCGATTTTGTGTTGATTTTTGTAAACTAAATAGTATTTGTGCCAGAAATAACTTCCCGCTTCCGAATATAAATGACACTTTAGATTCCTTGGGAGCTGCTAAGCCTAAATATTTTTCCACTTTGGATTTGGCTGCTGGTTACTGGCAGATTGGCCTGGAAGAAAGTTCAAACCCAAAAGTGCGTTTATCACTCAAGATGGTTTATATGAATTTAATGTTATGGCATTTGGACTGCATAATGCCCCTGCGACTTTCCAACGTGCCATGCAAGAAGTTCTGCGCGGTTTAAGTTGGAAATTCGTATTGGTATATCTTGATGATGTCATTTTGTTTAGTGGTAGCTTTGAAGAACATTTAGACCACTTAAGACAAGTCTTGGAACGATTTAGATCCGTAGGATTAAAATTACAACCAAGAAAATGTACTTTTGGTCAGAAAGAGGTCAAATATCTTGGACATATTGTAAATGAAGACGGGGTTGCAACAGATCCCGCAAAATTGCAAATAGTCCGTGACTACCCAACGCCTGTCAAAGTTTCTGAAGTACGATCATTTTTAGGACTTGTAAGCTATTACAGAAAATTCATAAAGAACTTCTGTAAGATTGCTGAGCCTCTTACCAATTTGACTCGTAAAGATGTACACTTTGTATGGAATGAACAATGTATTGAAGCGTTTAAGTTCCTAAAACAAAGGCTGTTGGAGCCTCCTATTTTGGCTTACCCACGTTTTGATGGGACTGAATTTATCCTTCAAACAGATGCAAGTGTCAAGGGACTTGGGTTAATTTTGGCTCAAAAACAAGATGGAAAAGAGAGAGTAATTTCTTATGGTGGAAGAGCATTACATAAAGCTGAGAGGAATTATTCCATCACTGAATTAGAAGCTTTGGCAGTGGTGGAAGGAATTAAAAAGTACACTCCTTATCTTCAACATAGTGTCAAATTTGTGGTGGTGACTGATCATTGTAGTCTTAAATGGTTATTCTCTGGATGTCATTCTGGTGGTCGTTTGGCTAGATGGTCCCTCAAATTACAGGCCTATAATTTTGAGGTAATACATGTACGAGGGAAAGACAATGGAAATGCGGATGCGTTGAGTCGTATCAACCGGGTGGAAATAACTAGTTGTGCAAGTTGTACACGTAATCATCCTGTTGTAAATTCCATAACTAACTCCAATTCGGCTTGGGTAAATTCTGCTTTGGATGATATAGCAGATGATTTAATACAGTTACCAATAGATGTTAAGAATCACCCAACTATTGACGTTGTGAGGAATTTGCGGTTTAAACATAAGAATAGAATAGAAAATGGAAATGTTGCACCATCACAAAAACCCCAACCCTTTCCTCATGAACTTGACTTATCCAGATTTGAACAAGAGTTAAAAACGGATTCGTTTGCAGGTCTAATGTTGAAATATTTAGTGCATGATATTCTGCCTATAGATTCAAATAAGGCCAGAGAAATTGTTTTACAATCTGAACAGTATTTTGTACATGACAATTTGCTATACCATATTTGGCATACGCCTGCTAAGCGACATGTGCCCGAGCGCAATGTAGTTAGGTTGTATATCCCTACCACTTTAGTAGACACTGTATTAGACAATTGTCACGATCATATTTTAGCAGCTCATTTTGGTTTTCAGCGAACCTATGATAGGATTCGCCAACGATATTTTTGGAAAGGTATGTACCAAGATATAGACAATTGGGTGCGGTCATGTCTATCTTGTGCTCAACGGAAAACTCATAGACATAAGGTTTTAGCCCCTATGGTTACAATGAAAATACCTGGCCCCTTCGTACGAGTTAGTGTTGACGTATTAGGCCCTTTGCCAATTACTGTATCAGGAAACCGTTATGTCTTGTGCTTTACCGATCACTGCACCCGTTGGCCTATGTTGGTGCCACTAATGGAAACTAGCGCATCAACTATAGCAAGAGCTTTTTTTGATCATGTGATATGTGTACATGGGTGTCCTGAAACTTTGTTAAGTGATAGGGGCGCAAATTTCCTAAGTAAGATAGTACTTGAAGTATGTCGCATTATGCAGACCCACAAACTTAATACTTCAAGTTATAGGCCCCAGACTAATGCTATCCAAGAGCGTTTTAATGCAGTAATTTTGGACACCATATCACACTATGTAAATGAATGTCACACTGATTGGGACAAATATTTGCCAGCTATTCAATTTGCGTACCGTACTGCACCTGCCACAAATTCTGTGGGATTTAGTCCATTTTTTCTGTTGTATGGAAGGGAGGCAAGATTACCACTTGATGTAACCCTAGGTCAGTGTCAATACTCTGAAAAAATCGCTGCGGGATCATATACATGAGTTGATAACTCAATTAGAGGTATTCAGAGCTATTTCTAAAAGTCGGGCTGAAGTAAATCAATCCAACATGAAAAAGCGTTACGATGAACATGCCCAAGAAATTGACTTTCAAGTGGGAGATGCTGTTTGGGTGTATATCCCAAAGTTTCAGAAGGGTTTATCACGTAAACTATTGAAACTTTGGTGTGGCCCATATCTGTTGGTAAAAAGAACAGGTCCTGTCAATTTTTGTGTGAGAAATTTAGAAAATAATAAATTAATCTCGACACCTATTCATGTTAATCGCATGAAATATGCCTATGACCGATATGTAAGACCAAGTAGCAGTAATCATCCTATTGACCCTGATCAAACTCAAGAAATACCAGGTCTAGTGATGAGTGATTGTCCTCAGGACTCGTTTGCACCACTTTTGGCTACCCAGAAAACAGAACAAGCACTCATTCCAATTGTACCAGGTCTTCCTTTAATTCAAGACCCTGTGGAAGAATTTGAAATTGAAAAAATCCTCAGGGGTCGATATAGAAATGCATGTTTAGAATACCTGGTAAAGTGGAAAGGTTACCCGAAATCAAGAAATACGTGGGAACCACAGTCAAATCTGAACAAAGCAGCCTTAAAATACCTAGAAGGTAACCCAGTTAAAATCTCGGGTACAAAAAAATAAATAAAATAAAAATTAACAAATCTCTTCGATCATTGGTTAAAACGGGTAATAAATCAGATAATGGACCTTAAAGACATTGTATTCCGTCAACATGCACAATTCTGCACTATGCCACGGCTGGGTCTTGTGTACGAGTTGTGTGAAGAGGATATACAAATTAGGTCATATCAAATTGATTACTTGTTGTATTTAATAGACGGTAACTGATCACGTGTAGGTTATGAAGTGACGCATTGCTTCACGTTTTGAATTGCGAGTCACTGACGAGTGCCTTTCTATCCATGAGCGAGAGTTGTGTATCGCTTCCCGTCTGTTAACTTTAACAACCACATTTATTGTGTATTGTTTTGTTTAAAATTTTGTAGTTTTGATAGTACAGTGTATAAGAGTTTTTAACATTGTCTAAAAGAAAACTTCTGACGCCTATTAATATTTAAGGGCGAGTGCGTATGTTATGGGTTTGTTTAAATAAATATATTTATATGTTCGACTGGTTATGTATGTATTGTAAATAAGTTGTGTATATATTATGTACGAGAGAGCTTATAGTCGCACAATGGTCACAGCAAGGGGCATAATCCTGGAAATAGGCACTTTCGATATCTTTGACGTAAGGTCGGAATAATTCCGGAAATTGGCACCTTCATTCCAAGTTTTCGTTAAAGTCGGGATAGCCCATCGTCTCTGCGGAGGTGGATTACTGGAAACGCTACGAGCACGAGAAAAGTAGCGACTAGCCTCTTCAAGAACTTGGAAGCTACGCAGAGCAACGTTAACATCGAGAACCTTGGAGTTTATTTTGTGTGGATAATACTTCTACAATCATCAATTTTCAACTTATGTTAACACACTTATAATTATTTCTATTAAAATGTTTTACTGTATGAATAAGGATTTTGAAAAACTTGGGACGTCCAGGAGGGTGAACCTGTGCTGCATTTTGTTGGAGTTTGAGTTCATGAACTTGAAAGATTCAGCACCGGTTCCTGTCTTGGAGGCTTCGTAGTTGAATTAAGTATTTGATCTTTTTACTTTAAGAAGTAGGTAAAATAAATTGACAGGTGTCAATTTGTTTCAGGGGAGGCGTATGTTATGCCGATTCTTTCAATTAATAATTTGCATATGACTTCCCTCACCTGTTGAGAAATCGCCGAGTCTGAGTAACACTATTGGACTATAGCCGCACATGCGCAATATAATTATTTATGTTATATAAGAGCTTGCAAGGTGTTGTTCTACGTTTTGCAATGCTCTCACGCCCTGGCGCTATGATGTGAACTTTTAGACCGCTCTCACTCACGCTAGTCATGCATGTGCATGTGCGACTAATGCTGATTTATGTAATTACCTAATGCTTTAACTTCCTGATTTTACAAGGAAGTGTAGAATGATTTATAATGTAATAATTAATGAAATGTGCACGAGAGTGGAGGAAGGAATTCACCTAGACGTTGTGTAAGTTCCATTCATAATATGTAGCGGCTGTGTATTTTGTTTGTAATAAATGTTAAAAGCGTCTGCAGACACAAAAGAATACTTGTTGAGCATTTCATTGTGTTCGGGTTGAATGGTCTTTTGTTGCAGTCGGTCATGCCTGCAATTCTTCAGGTATTAGGAGTACCAGTGGTTCCCACTGACTTCCGAGATCCCTTGTGCCTCTCACATGCCAAGTGAGTCCCGGGGTCTTTTATATCCTTAGCATTAGACCCTTTTAAGACTTGATTTTTATACTCTCGTATTCGAGGGTCTGAACGTTAATATAGCTGAACGATAATATACATGTGTATTGCCTCATAGGCATATGCCGCCAGTGTCCTGATTCATGAGTCTCTCAGTTTAGGTTTGTTCCAGTGAGAATTTTGGCGATGTGTTAGCTCAGATGTGGAGGTGGTGAATGTCTCTTCATTCTCGTTGAGGTTCGCCGCTCAGATATATGTCGAGAACATTATCCTCATTCGCAGCCATGTTTTCTGATGTGTATGTATGTACACGTGTATTGCCACATAGGCCTATGCCGCCAGTATCCTGACGCATGAGTCTCTCAGTTTGGTTTTTTTTCCAGTGAGAAATTTGGCAATATTTTTGGCTCGGATGTCGAGCTGGTGAGTGTCTCTTCATTCTCGAACAACGTTGAGGATCGCAGCTCAGATATATGTCGACAAAATTATCCTCATTCGTAGCCGTGTTTTCTTATGTGTATGTATGTACATGTGTATTGCCTCATAGGCCTATGCCGCCAGTGTCCTGACGCATGAGTCTCAAATTTTGGTCTCTTCCAGTGAGAAATTTGGCAATATTTTGGCTCAGATGTTGAGCTGGTGGGTGTCTCTTCATTCTCGAACAACGTTGAGGTTCGCAGCTCAGATATATGTCGAGAACATTATCCTCATTCGCAGCCATGTTTTCTGATGTGTATGTATGTACACGTGTATTGCCACATGTACACGTGTATTGCCACATAGGCATATGCCGCCAGTGTCCTGACGCATGAGTCTCTCAGTTTAGGTTTGTTCCAGTGAGAAATTTGGCAATATTTTGGCTCAGATGTCGAGCTGGTGAGTGTCTCTTCATTCTCGAACAACGTTGAGGTTCGCAGCTCCGATATATGTCGAGAACATTATCCTCATTCGCAGCCATGTTTTCTGATGTCTATGTATGTACACGTGTATTGCCACATACGCCTATGCCGCCAGTATCCTGACGCATGAGTCTCTCAGTTTGTTTGTTTTTCCAGTGAGCAATTTGGTAATATTTTGGCTCGGATGTCGAGCTGGTGAGTGTCTCTTCATTCTCGAACAACGTTGAAGTTCGCAGCTCAGATATATGTCGAGAACATTATCCTCATTCGCAGCCATGTTTTATGATGTGTATGTATGTACACGTGTATTGCCACATAGGCATATGCCGCCAGTGTCCTGACGCATGAGTCTCTCAGTTTAGGTTTGTTTCAGTGAGAAATTTGGCAATATTTTGGCTCTGATGTCGAGCTGATGAGTGTTTCTTCATTCTCGAACAACGTTGAGGATCGCAGCTCAGATATATGTCGACAAAATTATCCTCATTCGTAGCCATGTTTTCTTATTTGTATTTATGTACATGTGTATTGCCACATAGGCCTATGGCGCCAGTATCCTGACGCATGAGTCTCAAAGTTTTGGTCTCTTCCGGTGAGAATTTTGGCGATGTGTTAGCTCAGATATGGAGGTGGTGAATGTCTCTTCATTCTCGAACAACGTTGAGGCTCGCAGCTCAGATATATGTCGAGAACATTATCCTCATTCGCAGCCATGTTTTCTGATGTGTATGTATGTTCACGTGTATTGCCACATAGGCATATGCCGCCAGTGTCCTGACGCATGAGTCTCTCAGTTTAGGTTTGTTTCAGTGAGAAATTTGGCAATATTTTGGCTCAGATGTCGAGCTGGTGAGTGTCTCTTCATTCTCGAACAACGTTGAGGTTCGCAGCTCAGATTTATGTCGAGAACATTATCCTCATTCGCAGCCATGTTTTCTGATGTGTATGTATGTACACGTGTATTGCCACATAGGCATATGCCGGCAGTATCCTGACGCATGAGTCTCTCAGTTTAGTTTTTTTCCAGTGAAAATGTTGCAATATGTTGGCTCAGATGTCGAGCTGGTGAGTGTCTCTTCATTCTCGAACAACGTTGAGGTTCGCAGCTCCGATATATGTCGAGAACATTATCCTCATTCGCAGCCATGCTTTCTGATGTGTATGTATGTACACGTGTATTGCCACATAGGCATATGCCGCCAGTGTCCTGACGCATGAGTCTCTCAGTTTAGGTTTGTTCCAGTGAGAAATTTGGCAATATTTTGGCTCAGATGTCGAGCTGGTGATTGTCTCTTCATTCTCGAACAACGTTGAGGTTCGCAGCTCCGATATATGTCGAGAACATTATCCTCATTCGCAGCCATGTTTTCTGATGTCTATGTATGTACACGTATATTGCCTCATAGGCCTATGCCGCCCGTGTCTTGACGTATGAGTCTCACAGTTTGGGTTTTTTCCAGTGAGAAATTTGGAAATATTTTGGCTCAAATGTCGAGCAGGCAAGTGTCTCTTCATTCTCAAACAACGTTGAGGTTCGCAGCTCAGATATAAGTTCATACAATTATCCTCAATCGCAGCCATGTTTTCTGATGTGTTTGTATGTACACGTGTATTGCGACATAGGCATATGCCGCCAGTGTCCTGACGCATGAGTCTCTCAGTTTAGGATTGTTCCAGTGAGAAATTTGGCAATATTTTGGCTCAGATGTCGAGCTGGTGAGTGTCTCTTCATCCTCGAACAACGTTGAGGTTCGCAGCTCAGATATATGTCGAGAACATTATCCTCATTCGCAGCCATGTTTTGTGATGTGTATGTATGTACACGTGTATTGCCTCATAGGCATATGCCGCCAGTGTCCTGACGCATGAGTCTCTCAGTTTAGGTTTGTTCCAGTGAGAAATTTGGCAATATTTTGGCTCAGATGTCGAGCTGGTGAGTGTCTCTTCATTCTCGAACAACGTTGAGGTTCGCAGGTCCGATATATGTCGAGAACATTATCCTCATTCGCAGCCATGTTTTCTGATGTCTATGTATGTACACGTGTATTGCCACATACGCCTATGCCGCCAGTATCCTGACGCATGAGTCTCTCAGTTTGTTTGTTTTTCCAGTGAGCAATTTGGTAATATTTTGGCTCGGATGTTGAGCTGGTGAGTGTCTCTTCATTCTCGAACAACGTTGAAGTTCGCAGCTCAGATATATGTCGAGAACATTATCCTCATTCGCAGCCATGTTTTATGATGTGTATGTATGTACACGTGTATTGCCACATAGGCATATGCCGCCAGTGTCCTGACGCATGAGTCTCTCAGTTTAGGTTTGTTTCAGAGAGAAATTTGGCAATATTTTGGCTCTGATGTCGAGCTGATGAGTGTTTCTTCATTCTCGAACAACGTGGAGGATCGCAGCTCAGATATATGTCGACAAAATTATCCTCATTCGTAGCCATGTTTTCTTATTTGTATTTATGTACATGTGTATTGCCACATAGGCCTATGGCGCCAGTATCCTGACGCATGAGTCTCAAAGTTTTGGTCTCTTCCGGTGAGAATTTTGGCGATGTGTTAGCTCAGATATGGAGGTGGTGAATGTCTCTTCATTCTCGAACAACGTTGAGGCTCGCAGCTCAGATATATGTCGAGAACATTATCCTCATTCGCAGCCATGTTTTCTGATGTGTATGTATGTTCACGTGTATTGCCACATAGGCATATGCCGCCAGTGTCCTGACGCATGAGTCTCTCAGTTTAGGTTTGTTTCAGTGAGAAATTTGGCAATATTTTGGCTCAGATGTCGAGCTGGTGAGTGTCTCTTCATTCTCGAACAACGTTGAGGTTCGCAGCTCAGATGTATGTCGAGAACATTATCCTCATTCGCAGCCATGTTTTCTGATGTGTATGTATGTACACGTGTATTGCCACATAGGCATATGCCGGCAGTATCCTGACGCATGAGTCTCTCAGTTTAGTTTTTTTCCAGTGAAAATTTTGCAATATGTTGGCTCAGATGTCGAGCTGGTGAGTGTCTCTTCATTCTCGAACAACGTTGAGGTTCGCAGCTCCGATATATGTCGAGAACATTATCCTCATTCGCAGCCATGTTTTCTGATGTGTATGTATGTACACGTGTATTGCCACATAGGCATATGCCGCCAGTGTCCTGACGCATGAGTCTCTCAGTTTAGGTTTGTTCCAGTGAGAAATTTGGCAATATTTTGGCTCAGATGTCGAGCTGGTGATTGTCTCTTCATTCTCGAACAACGTTGAGGTTCGCAGCTCCGATATATGTCGAGAACATTATCCTCATTCGCAGCCATGTTTTCTGATGTCTATGTATGTACACGTGTATCGCCACATAGGCCTATGCCGCCAGTATCCTGACGCATGAGTCTCAAAGTTTGTTTGTTTTTCCAGTGAGCAATTTGGAAATATTTTGGCTCGGATGTCGAGTTGGTGAGTGTCTCTTCATTCTCAAAGAACGTTGAGGTTCGCAGCTCAGATATAAGTTCATAAAATTATCCTCATTCGCAGCCATGTTTTCTGATGTGTATGTATGTATACGTGTATTGCCACATAGGCATATGCCGCCAGTGTCCTGACGCATGAGTCTCTCAGTTTAGGTTTGTTCCAGTAAGAAATTTGGCAATATTTTGGCTCAGATGTCGAGCTGGTGAGTGTCTCTTCATTCTCGAACAACGTTGAGGTTCGCAGCTCCGATGTCTATGTATGTACACGTGTATTTCCACATAGGCCTATGCCGCCAGTATCCTGACGCATGAGTCTCTCAGTTTGTTTGTTTTTCCAGTGAGCAATTTGGCAATATTTTGGCTCGGATGTCGAGCTGGTGAGTGTCTCTTCATTCTCGAACAACGTTGAGGCTCGCAGCTCAGATATATGTCCAGAACATTATCTTCATTCGCAGCAGCCATGTGTTCTGATGTGTATGTATGTTCACGTGTATTGCCACATAGGCCTATGGCCCCAGTATCCTGACGCATGAGTCTCTCAGTTTGGGGTTTTTCCAGTGACAAATTTGGTAATATTTTGGCTCGGATGTCGAGCTGGTGAGTGTCTCTTCATTCTCGAACAACGTTGAGGCTCGCAGCTCAGATATATGTCGACAAAATTATCCTCATTCGTAGCCATGTTTTCTTATGTGTATGTATGTACACGTATATTGCCTCATAGGCCTATGCCGCCCGTGTCCTGACGTATGAGTCTCACAGTTTGGGTTTTTTCCAGTGAGAAATTTGGAAATATTTTGGCTCAAATGTCGAGCAGGCAAGTGTCTCTTCATTCTCGAACAACGTTGAGGCTCGCAGCTCAGATATATGTCGAGAACATTATCCTCATTCGCAGCCATGTTTTCTGATGTGTATGTATGTACACGTGTATTGCCACATAGGCCTATGCCGACAGTGTCCTGACGCATGAGTCTCTCAGTTTGTTTGTTTTTCCAGTGAGAAATTTGGCAATATTTTGGCTCGGATGTCGAGCTGGTGAGTGTCTCTTTATTCTCGAACAACGTTGAGGCTCGCAGCTCAGATATATGTCGAGAAAATGGTCCTCAATCGCAGCCATGTTTTCTGATGTGTATGGATGTACACGTGTATTGCCTCATAGGCCTATGCCGCCAGTGTCCTGACGCATGAGTCTCACAGTTTTTTTTTTTCCAGTGAGAAATTTGGAAATATTTTGGCTCAGATATCGAGCTGGCGAGTGTCTCTTCATTCTCGAACTACGTTGAGGTTCGCAGCTCAGATACAAGTTCATAAAATTATCCTCATTCGCAGCAATGTTTTCTTATGTGTATGTATGTACACGTGTATTGCCACATAGGCCTATGGCCCCAGTATCCTGACGCATGAGTCTCTCAGTTTGGGGTTTTTCCAGTGAGAAATTTGGCAATATTTTGGCTCGGATGTCGAGCTGGTGAGTGTGTCTTCATTCTCGAACAACGTTGAGGCTCGCAGTTCAGATATATGTCGAGAACATTATCCTCATTCGTAGCCATGTTTTCTTATGTGTATGTATGTACACGTGTATTGCCTCATAGGCCTATGCCGCCCGTGTCCTGACGTATGAGTCTCACAGTTTGGGTTTTTTACAGTGAGAAATTTGGAAATATTTTGGCTCAGATGTCGAGCAGGCGAGTGTTTCTTCATTCTCAAACAACGTTGAGGTTCGCAGCTCAGATATAAGTTCATAAAATTATCCTCATCCGCAGCCATGTTTTCTGATGTGTTTGTATGTACACGTGTATTGCCACATAGGCATATGCCGCCAGTGTCCTGACGCATGAGTCTCTCAGTTTAGGTTTGTTCCAGTGATAAATTTGGCAATATTTTGGCTCAGATGTCGAGCTGGTGAATGTCTCTTCATTCTTGAACAACGTTGAGGTTCGCAGCTCAGATATATGTCGAGAACATTATCCTCATTCGCAGCCATGTTTTCTGATATTTATGTATGTACACGTGTATTGCCACATAGGCATTTGCCGCCAGTGTCCTGACGCATGAGTCTCTCAGTTTGGGTTTTTTCCAGTGACAAATTTGGCAATATTGTGGCTCGGATGTCGATCTGGCGAGTGTCTCTTCATTCTCGAACTACGTTGAGGTTCGCAGCTCAGATATAAGTTCATACAATTATCCTCATTCGCAGCCATGTTTTCTTATGTGTATGTATGTACACGTGTATTGCCACATAGGCCTATGGCGCGAGTATCCTGACGCATGAGTCTCTTAGTTTGGGTTTTTTTCCAGTGAGAAATGTGGCAATATTTTGGCTCGGATGTCGAGCTGGTGAGTGTCTCTTCATTCTCGAACAACGTTGAGGCTCGCAGCTCAGATATATGTCGACAAAACTATCCTCATTCGTAGCCATGTTTTCTTATGTGTATGTATGTACACGTGTATTGCCTCATAGGCCTATGCCGCCCGTGTCCTGACGTATGAGTCTCACAGTTTAGGTTTGTTCCAGTGAGAAATTTGGAAATATTTTGGCTTGGATGTCGAGCTGGTGAGTGTCTCTTCATTCTCAAACAACGTTGAGGTTCGCAGCTCAGATATAAGTTCATACAATTATCCTCATTCGCAGCCATGTTTTCTGATATGTTTGTATGTACATGTGTATTGCCACATAGGCATATGCCGCCAGTGTCCTGACGCATGAGTCTCTCAGTTTAGGTTTGTTCCATTGAGAAATGTTGGCAATATTTTGGCTCAGATATCGAGCTGGTGAGTGTCTCTTCATTCTCGAACAACGTTGAGGTTCACAGCTCAGATATATGTCGAGAACATTATCCTCATTCGCAGCCATGTTTTCTGATGTGTATGTATGTACACGTGTATTGCCACATAGGCCTATGCCGCCAGTATCCTGACGCATGAGTCTCTCAGTTTTTTGTTTTTTTCAGTGAGAAATTTGGCAATATTTTGGCTCGGATGTCGAGCTGGTGAGTGTTTCTTCATTCTGAAGTGCAAGTGGACTAAACACGGACAGACATGTCTGTTTGTCCCACGTCCTAAACCGCTACTGGATATTACCATTTCCATGGATATCTCATCTAACCCAGGTCCTCGATCACAAGTTTTGCAACAGAAACAGAATAGTTTTCAATTGAAGGAAAGTCCACCGGTTCTGCAAACTTTATCAAGTACAAGTAGCCGTGTGACTAACATCTTAAGTAAACATGTATGTTGCTGTTACTCTTGCCTGGAACTACTTGCGTTGCGTCCACACACATGTAGCTTGTTGGCTAAGAAAACCTGGATTCGGATAAATGAACTAGGAATTGGAAAACGGCAGAGAGGAAGCAGGGGAGGGCTTAATAAATGTTCGTCTCAACAAACACACTTGCAATATCAACAATCTACGTTTGCTGGAAAAGGATTTAAAATACCTGCTCTTGTACCTAGTAATAGAGAGCGATTGCAATCTGTCAAGCTTTCTCCTCATGCAACAGTTCGTCCTGTTAATGCAAGTAATCTAATCCAGATTTCTACTTGTACCTCAGCAATACGGAGTGAATCGTTGAAACAACTTACATTTTGTTTATGGAATGCCCAATCCATCCGTAATAAAACTGCTAGCTTCATCGATTACATTTGCCATCATGAAATTGATGTGGTAGCTGTCACAGAAACGTGGCTAACGGAACATGATTCTTCTGTCAGACGAGAGTGTATATCTGACGGATATAAGATTCTCGATCATCCAAGAACTCATCGGAGAGGAGGAGGAACAGCCTTGGTCTGTCGTATAACTCTCACTGTACGGAAGATCCGGACACAAGATTGGACCTCTTTTGAGGTCTCGGAATGGATCCTCGAGAATAGCTGCTCATCACGTTTCCGTCTTTGTATCATATACAGACCGCCTTATTCTGCAAATCATCCTGTGACAATTGGTGTTTTTATGGATGAATATGCTCGGTATCTTGAGACGACTATTCTCTGCCCTGAACCAGTGATAATTTGTGGGGATTTTAATGTACACATGGACAATGTAACTGATACTAATACAAAGACATTGAATGATCTGTTAAATTCAATGAGTCTTAAGCAGCATGTGAGCTTGCCTACTCATGTTCATGGACATGTTTTGGATTTAATAATTACCCGGCTGAGTGACACCATTGTTCTGGATGCACCAAGGATTGATAGTTTTCTCTCTGACCATGCAACGGTACTTTGTAATCTTAACATGATGAAGAGTGAACTTACTGTCAAGAAGGTGACATTTAGGAAATTTAAATCAATCAATATTGATCAGTTTAAAAATGATTTATGTGCTTCCTCCCTTATTCGCGATGCACCATCGGATCTAGACCGGCTAGCTTACATGTACAATAACACTTTGGCCTCGGTATTGGACACACATGCTCCTCTACGCTCGTGGACTGTCGTCACACGTGCTCAGGTGCCTTGGTTTACTGAACAGATTCGAGAGGCAAAGAGACTACGTCGACGTGCAGAGCGGAAATGGAGGCTATCTGCACTTGAGGTAGATCTGAAAGCCTTTAAGTTTCAGAGGAATAAAACTACGTACATTATGAATAAAACACGTTGTGAATTTTATACTGATTTTATTGATACAAATTGTGTTAAAAATCAACGGAAACTGTTTTCAGCTGTGAAGCAACTGCTAAATCAGGATTCGAACACGTTATTTCCACAGAATTGTAATAAGCTCAATCTTGCCAATCAAATTGGGTCTTATTTTGTTAAAAAGATCACTGATATACGTGTTGGGCTAGATACATTGGGAATTTCAGTTACTGTATTACCTGATTCAATGCCTGTTAAGATTTCAACGAATAATGCATTCCTTCATGAATTCGAGGCACTGGGCGAAGATTCAGTGAGAAAACTTGTGTTAAAGGCACCCAGTAAGTCTTGCATCTTTGACCCGGTGCCAACGTTTATTGTGAAGGACTGCATTAATGAACTCTTACCATCGTTAACATCACTTATTAACATGTCTCTGCAGAGTGGAATGGTTCCTTGTTCCTGGAAGGAAGCCCTTGTAGTTCCAAAATTGAAACAGCCTGGTTTAGACACGGGATTTGCGAATTTCCGTCCTATTTCTAATCTGCAGTTTGTGTCCAAGCTAGTTGAACGAGCCGTTACTGATCAACTTTATTCATATCTGGTAAAAAATGAGTATTTGCCTAGCAATCAATCAGTTTATCGTCCGGGGCACAGTACTGAAACTGCATTGTTGCGAATTAAGAATGATATTCTTATGAATATGGACAAACAATGTGTAACTCTACTTGTGCTATTAGATCTAAGCGCAGCTTTTGATACTGTGGATTTTGGTATATTACTGGGTCGGTTACGTAATAACTTTGGAATAACTGGAACAGTGTACAATTGGTTTGAATCATATTTATTGGGTAGATCTCAACGTGTATCAGTTGATGGGGTATTTTCAGATAGTTTCCATCTTGAATCTGGTGTCCCACAAGGTAGTTGTCTTGGTCCTTTATTGTTCTCGTTGTATTCTAGCGAGTTATTTAAGGTCACAGAGAAACATCCTCTACATGTTCATTCATATGCCGACGATACACAACTCTATTTATATTTTAAACCCAAAGCTGGTACAAATGAGTCTACTGCTAAGTGTGCCATTGAAAATTGTATCACTGAAATTCAACAATGGATGACGGTAAATAAACTCAAGCTCAATACTGGAAAAAGTGAATTTCTTATTTTAGGTACAAAGAAACAGCTGGAAAAGGTAACTATGTCTCATTTAAAAGTTGGCAATACTATTGTTCGTGCGTCATCTGGTGCTATTCGTAACCTTGGGGTTTGGTTTGATTCTGAACTTAAATTGGGGTATCATGTAAGTAAAATAAGTAGTTCTGCGTTTTACCACCTGTATAATTTGCGTAGGATTAGGAAGTTGTTAACTCGACAGTCTATAGAGTCTTTGGTGCATGCCTTTATAACAAGCAAACTAGATTATTGTAATAGTTTACTGTATGGTCTTTCAAGTACACATATCGGTAAATTACAAAGAATTCAAAATACTGCAGCTCGCCGTGTAACCGGTTCACCACGTACATGTCACATCACGCCAGTTCTTCATCTCCTTCATTGGTTACCAGTTGTATATCGTATTCAGTTTAACATTTTGATTTTAACATTTAAATGTTTATATGGAACAGCTCCGGAGTATCTCTGTGACCTGGTGTCTGTTATTCGTCAAAACAGATATAGTCTTCGTTCAATTAATAGTGTGTTACTGACTCCGGGGAGTGCTAAATGTAAAGTTTCACTAGGTGATTGTGCTTTTCAGACAGCTGCCCCCAAACTATGGAACAAACTTCCAGTTCACATTAGGAATCTTAGGAGTCTAGATAAGTTTAAAACTGAAGTTAAAACATATCTTTTTAAACTAGCTTTTGATTTTGAATCATGATTCTCATTTTTAACTAAGTAATAGTATGGTGTAGCTAATTTTGTTTTATGTATAATGTACAGCGCACATGAACATATTTTTATGGAATGCGCGCTATATAAATGTAATTATTATTATTATTATTATTATCGCAGCTCAGATATATGTCGACAAAATTATCCTCATTCGTAGCCATGTTTTCTTATGTGTATGTATGTACATGTGTATTGCCTCATAGGCCTATGCCGCCAGTGTCCTGACGCATGAGTCTCAAAGTTTTGGTCTCTTCCGGTGAAAATTTTGGCGATGTGTTAGCTCAGATGTGGAGGTGGTGAATGTCTCTTCATTCTCGAACAACGTTGAGGTTCGCAGCTCAGATATATGTCGAGAACATTATCCTCATTCGCAGCCATGTTTTCTGATGTGTATGTATGTACACGTGTATTGCCACATAGGCATATGCCGCCAGTGTCCTGACGCATGAGTCTCACAGTTTTGGTTTTTTCCAGTGAGAAATTTTGGAAATATTTTGGCTCAGATGTCGAGCTGGCGAGTGTCTCTTCATTCTCGAACTACGTTGAGGTTCGCAACTCAGAAATAAGTTCATATAATTATCCTCATTCGTAGCCATGTTTTCTTATGTGTATGTATGTACACGTGTATTGCCTCATAGGCCTATGCCGCCCGTGTCCTGACGTATGAGTCTCACAGTTTGGGTTTTTTCCACTGAGAAATTTGGAAATATTTTAGCTCAGATGTCGAGCCAGTGTCCTGACGCATGAGTCTCAAAGTTTTGGTCTCTTCCGGTGAGAATTTTGGCGATATGTTAGCTCAGATGTGGAGGTGGTCAATGTCTCTTCATTCTCGAACAACGTTGAGGTTCGCAGCTCAGATATATGTCGAAAAATTATCCTCATTTGCAGCCATGTTTTCTTATGATTATGTATGTACCTGTGTATTGCCGCATAGGCCTATGCCGCCAGTATCCTGACGCATGAGTCTCTCAGTTTGGGTTTTTTCCAGTGGGAAATTTGGCAATATTTTGGCTCGGATGTTGAGCTGGCGAGTGTCTCTTTATTCTCTAACTACGTTGAGGTTCGCAGCTCAGATATAAGTTCATTAAATTATCATAATTCGCAGCCATGTTTTATTATGAGTATGTATGTACCCGTGTATTGCAGCATAGGCCTATGCCGCCAGTATCCTGACGCATGAGTTTCTCAGTTTGTTATTTTTTCCAGTGAGAAATTTGGCAATATTTTTGCTCAGATGTCGGGCTGGTGAGTGTCTCCTCATTCTCGAACAGCGTTGAGGCTCGCAGTTCAAATATAAGTCGAAAGAATTATCCTCATTCGCAGCCATGTTTTCTGATGTGTATGTATGTACACGTGTATTGCCACATAGGCCTATGCCGCCAGTATCTTGACGCATGAGTCTCTCAGTTTGGGTTTTTTCCAGTGAGAAATTTGGCAATATTTTGGCTCAGATGTCGAGCTGGTGAGTGTCTCCTCATTTTCGAACAACGTTGAGGTTCGCAGCTCAGATATATGTCGAGAAAATTATCCTCATTCGCAGCCATGTTTTCTGATGTGTATGTATGTACATGTGTACAATCCACATAGGCCTATGCCGCCAGTATCCTGACGCATGAGTCTCTCAGTTTGGGTTTTTTCCAGTGAGAAATTTGGCAATATTTTGGCTCGGATGTCGAGCTGGTGAGTGTCTCCTCATTTTCGAACAACGTTGAGGTTCGCAGCTCAGATATATGTCGAGAAAATTATCCTCTTTTGCAGCCATGTTTTCTGATGTGTATGTATGTACACGTGTATTGCCACATAGGCATATGCTGCCAGTGTCCTGACGCATGAGTCTCTCAGTTTGTTTTTTTTCCAGTGAAAAACTTTGCAATATGTTGGCTCAGATGTCGAGCTGGTGAGTGTCTCTTCATTCTCCAACAACGTTGAGGTTCGCAGCTCAGATATAAGTCGAGAAAATTATCCTCATTCGCAGCCATGTGTTCTGATATGTATGTATGTACACGTGTATTGCCTCATAGGCCTATGCCGCCAGTGTCCTGACGCATGAGTCTCGAAGTTGTGGTCTCTTCCGGTGTGAATTTTGGCGATGTGTTAGCTCAGATGTGGAGGTGGTGAATGTCTCTTCATTCTCGAACACCGTTGAGGTTCGCAGCTCAGATATATGTCGAGAAAATTATCCTCATTCGCAGCCATGTTTTCTGATGTGTATGTATGTACACGTGTATTGCAACATAGGCCTATGCCGCCAGTATCCTGACGCATGAGTCTCTCAGTTTGGGTTTTTTCCAGTGAGAAATTTGGCAATATTTTGGCTCGGATGTCGAGCTGGTGAGTGTCTCTTTATTCTCGAACAACGTTGAGGCTCGCAGCTCAGATATATGTCGAGAAAATTATCCTCATTCGCAGCCATGTTTTCTTATGTGTATGTATGTACACGTGTATTGCCACATAGGCATATGCTGCCAGTGTCCTGACGCATGAGTCTCTCAGTTTTTTTTTTTTCCAGTGAAAAACGTTGCAATATGTTGGCTCAGATGTCGAGCTGGTGAGTGTCTCTTCATTCTCCAACAACGTTGAGGTTCGCAGCTCAGATATAAGTCGAGAAAATTATCCTCATTCGCAGCCATGTGTTCTGATATGTATGTATGTACACGTGTATTGCCTCATAGACCTATGCCGCCAGTGTCCTGACGCATGAGTCTCAAAGTTGTGGTCTCTTCCGATGTGAATTTTGGCGATGTGTTATCTCAGATGTGGAGGTGGTGAATGTCTCTTCATTCTCGAACACCGTTGAGGTTCGCAGCTCAGATATATGTCGAGAAAATTATCCTCATTCGCAGCCATGTTTTCTGATGTGTATGTATGTACACGTGTATTGCCACATAGGCCTATGCCGCCAGTATCCTGACGCATGAGTCTCTCAGTTTGGTTTTTTTCCAGTGAGAAATTATGCAATATTGTGGCTCGGATGTCGAGCTGGTGAGTGTCTCTTTATTCTCGAACAACGTTGAGGGTCGCAGCTCAGATATATGTCGAGAAAATTATCCTCATTCGCAGCCATGTTTTCTGATGTGTATGTATGTACACGTGTATTGCCACATAGGCCTATGCCGCCAGTATCCTGACGCATGAGTCTCTCAGTTTGGTTTTTTTCCAGTGAGAAATTTGGCAATATTTTGGCTCGGATGTCGAGCTGGTGAGTGTCTCTTTATTCTCGAACAACGTTGAGGCTCGCAGCTCAGATATATGTCGAGAAAATTATCCTCATTCGCAGCCATGTTTTCTGATGTGTATGTATGTACACGTGTATTGCCACATAGGCCTATGCCGCCAGTATCCTGACGCATGAGTCTCTCAGTTTGGGTTTTTTCCAGTGAGAAATTTGGCAATATTTTGGCTCGGATGTCGAGCTGGTGAGTGTCTCTTTATTCTTGAACAACGTTGAGGCTCGCAGCTCAGATATATGTCGAGAAAATTATCCTCATTCGCAGCCATGTTTTCTTATGTGTATGTATGTACACGTGTATTGCCACATAGGCATATGCTGCCAGTGTCCTGACGCATGAGTCTCTCAGTTTGGTTTTTTTCCAGTGAAAAACTTTGCAATATGTTGGCTCAGATGTCGAGCTGGTGAGTGTCTCTTTATTCTCCAACAACGTTGAGGTTCGCAGCTCAGATATAAGTCGAGAAAATTATCCTCATTCGCAGCCATGTGTTCTGATATGTATTTATGTACACGTGTATTGCCTCATATGCCTATGCCGCCAGTGTCCTGACGCATGAGTCTCAAAGTTGTGGTCTCTTCCGGTGTGAATTTTGGCGATGTGTTATCTCAGATGTGGAGGTGTTGAATGTCTCTTCATTCTCGAACACCGTTGAGGTTCGCAGCTCAGATATATGTCGAGAAAATTATCCTCATTCGCAGCCATGTTTTCTGATGTGTATGTATGTACACGTGTATTGCCACATAGGCCTATGCCGCCAGTATCCTGACGCATGAGTCTCTCAGTTTGGGTTTTTTCCAGTGAGAAATTTGGCAATATTTTGGCTCGGATGTCGAGCTGGTGAGTGTCTCTTTATTCTCGAACAACGTTGAGGCTCGCAGCTCAGATATATGTCGAGAAAAGTATCCTCATTCGCAGCCATGTTTTCTTATGTGTATGTATGTACACGTGTATTGCCACATAGGCATATGCTGCCAGTGTCCTGACGCATGAGTCTCTCAGTTTGGTTTTTTTCCAGTGAAAAACTTTGCAATATGTTGGCTCAAATGTGGAGCTGGTGAGTGTCTCTTCATTCTCCAACAACGTTGAGGTTCGCATCTCAGATATAAGTTCATAAAATTATCCTCATTCGCAGCCATGTGTTCTGATATGTATGTATGTATGTACACGTGTATTGCCTCATAGGCCTATGCCGCCAGTGTCCTGACGCATGAGTTTCAAAGTTGTGGTCTCTTCCGGTGTGAATTTTGGCGATGTGTTAGCTCAGATGTGGAGGTGGTGAATGTCTCTTCATTCTCGAACACCGTTGAGGTTCGCAGCTCAGATATATGTCGAGAAAATTATCCTCATTCGCAGCCATGTTTTCTTATGTGTATGTATGTACACGTGTATTGCCACATAGGCATATGCCGCCAGTGTCCTGACGCATGAGTCTCTCAGTTTGTTTTTTTTCAGTGAGAAACGTTGCAATATGTTGGCTCAGATGTGGAGCTGGTGAGTGTCTCTTCATTCTCCAACAACGTTGAGGTTCGCATCTCAGATATAAGTTCATAAACTTATCCTCATTCGCAGCCATGTTTTCTTATGTTTATGCGTGTACACGTGTATTGCCACATAAACATATGCCGCCAGTGTCCTGACACATGAGTCTCTCAGTTTTTGGGTTTTTTTCTAGTGAGAATTTGGCAATATTTTGGCTCGGATGTCGAGCTGGTGAGTGTCTCTTTATTCTCGAACAACGTTGAGGTTCGCAGCTCAGATATATGTCGAGAAAATTATCCTCATTCGCAGCCATGTTTTCTTATGTGTATGTATGTACACGTGTATTGCCACATAGCCATATGCCGCCAGTGTGTCTTGACGCATGAGTCTCTCAGTTTGGTTTTTTTCCAGTGAGAAATTTGGCAATATTTTTGCTCAGATGTCGGGCTGGTGAGTGTCCCTTCATTCTCAAACAACGTTGAGGCTCGCAGCCCAGATATAAGTCGAGAAAATTATCCTCATTCGCAGCCATGTTTTCTGATGTGTTTGTATGTACACGTGTAGTGCCACATAGGCATATGCCGCCAGTGTCCTGACGCATGAGTCTCTCAGTTTAGGTGTGTTCCAGTGAGAAATTTGGCAATATTTTGGCTCAGATGTCGAGCTAGTGAGTGTCTCTTCATTCTCCAACAACGTTGAGGTTCGCAGCTCAGATATAAGTCGAGAAAATTATCCTCATTCGCAGCCATGTTTTCTGATATGTATGTATGTACACGTGTATTGCCTCATAGGCCTATGCCGCCAGTGTCCTGACGCATGAGTCTCAAAGTTTTGGTCTTCTTCCGGTGAGAATTTTGGCGATGTGTTAGCTCAGATGTTGAGGTGGTGAATGTCTCTTCATTCTCGAACAACGTTGAGGTTCGCAGCTCAGATATATGTTGAGAACATTATCCTCATTCGCAGCCATGTTTTCTGATGTGTATGTATGTACACGTGTATTGCCACATAGGCTTATGTCGCCAGTGTCCAGAAGCATGAGTCTCACAGTTTGTTTTTTTCCAGTGAGAAATTGGGCAATATTATGGCTCGGATGTCGAGCTGGTGAGTGTCTCTTCATTCTCGAACAACGTTGAGGCTCGCAGCTCAGATATATGTTGAGAACATTATCCTCATTCGCAGCCATGTTTTCTGATGTGTATGTATGTACACGTGTATTGCCTCATAGGCCTATGCCGCCAGTGTCCTGACGCATGAGTCTCTCAGTTTGGTTTTTTTCCAGTGAGACATTTTGAAATATTTTGGCTCAGATGTTGAGCTGGTGAGTGTATCTTCATTCTCCAACAACGTTGAGGTTCGCAGCTCAGATATAAGTCGAGAAAATTATCCTCATTCGCAGCCATGTGTTCTGATATGTATGTATGTATGTACACGTGTATTGCCTCATAGGCCTATGCCGTCAGTGTCCTAACGCATTAGTCTCAAAGTTTCGGTCTCTTCCGGTGAGAATTTTGGAGATGTGTTAGCTCAGATGTGGAGGTGGTGAATGTCTCTTCATTCTCGAACAACGTTGAGGTTCGCAGCTCAGATATATGTTGAGAACATTATCATCATTCACAGCCATGTTTTCTGATGTGTATGTATGTACACGTGTATTCCCATATATGCCTATGCCGCCAGTATCCTGACGCATGAGTCTCTCAGTTTGTTTGTTTTTCTAGTGAGAAATTTGGCAATATTTTGGCTCGGATGTCGAGCTGGTGAGTGTCTCTTCATTCTCGAACAACGTTGAGGTTCGCATCTCAGATATAAGTTCATAAAATTATCCTCATTCGCAGCCATGTTTTCTTATGTTTATGAGTGTACACGTGTATTGCCGCATAGGCTTATGTCGCCAGTGTCCAGAAGCATGAGTCTCACAGTTTGGTTTTTTCCAGTGAGAAATTTGGCAATATTTTGGCTCGGATGTCGAGCTGGTGAGTGTCTCTTCATTCTCGAACAACGTTGAGGCTCGCAGCTCAGATATATGTCGACAAAGTTATCCTCATTCGTAGCCATGTTTTCTTATGTGTATGTATGTACACGTGTATTGCCTCATAGGCCTATGCCGCCAGTGTCCTGACGCATGAGTCTCAAAGTTTGGGTCTCTTCCGGTGAGAATTTTGGTGATGTGTTAGCTCAGATGTGGAGGTGGTGAATGTCTATTCATTTTCGAACAACGTTGAGGTTCGCAGCTCAGATATATGTTGAGAACATTATCCTCATTCGCAGCCATGTTTTCTGATGTGTATGTATGTACACGTGTATTGCCTCATAGGCCTATGCCGCCAGTGTCCTGACGCATGAGTATCTCAGTTTGGTTTTTTCCAGTGAGACATTTTGCAATATTTTGGCTCAGATGTTGAGCTGGTGAGTGTCTCTTCATTCTCCAACAACGTTGAGGTTCGCAGCTCAGATATAAGTCGAGAAAATTATCCTCATTCGCAGCCATGTGTTCTGATATGTATGTATGTACACGTGTATTGCCTCATAGGCCTATGCCGTCAGTGTCCTAACGCATTAGTCTCAAAGTTTCGGTCTCTTCCGGTGAGAATTTTGGAGATGTGTTAGCTCAGATGTGGAGGTGGTGAATGTCTCTTAATTCTCGAACAACGTTGAGGTTCGCAGCTCAGATATATGTTGAGAACATTATCATCATTCACAGCCATGTTTTCTGATGTGTATGTATGTACACGTATATTCCCACATATGCCTATGCCGCCAGTATCCTGACGCATGAGTCTCTCAGTTTGTTTGTTTTTCTAGTGAGAAATTTGGCAATATTTTGGCTCGGATGTCGAGCTGGTGAGTGTCTCTTCATTCTCGAACAACGTTGAGGTTCGCATCTCAGATATAAGTTCATCAAATTATCCTCATTCGCAGCCATGTTTTCTTATGTTTATGCGTGTACACGTGTATTGCCGCATAGGCTTATGTCGCCAGTGTCCAGAAGCATGAGTCTCACAGTTTGTTTGTTTTTCCAGTGAGAAATTGGGCAATATTTTGGCTCGGATGTCGAGCTGGTGAGTGTCTCTTCATTATCGAACAACGTTGAGGCTCGCAGCTCAGATATATGTCGACAAAGTTATCCTCATTCGTAGCCATGTTTTCTTATGTGTATGTATGTACACGTGTATTGCCTCATAGGCCTATGCCGCCAGTGTCCTGACGCATGAGTCTCAAAGTTTGGGTCTCTTCCGGTGAGAATTTTGGCGATGTGTTAGCTCAGATGTGGAGGTGGTGAATGTCTCTTCATTTTCGAACAACGTTGAGGTTCGCAGCTCAGATATATGTTGAGAACATTATCCTCATTCGCAGCCATGTTTTCTGATGTGTATGTATGTACACGTGTATTGCCTCATAGGCCTATGCCGCCAGTGTCCTGACGCATGAGTCTCTCAGTTTGGTTTTTTCCAGTGAGACATTTTGCAATATTTTGGCTCAGATGTTGAGCTGGTGAGTGTCTCTTCATTCTCCAACAACGTTGAGGTTCGCAGCTCAGATATAAGTCGAGAAAATTATCCTCATTCGCAGCCATGTGTTCTGATATGTATGTATGTACACGTGTATTGCCTCATAGGCCTATGCCGTCAGTGTCCTAACGCATTAGTCTCAAAGTTTCGGTCTCTTCCGGTGAGAATTTTGGAGATGTGTTAGCTCAGATGTGGAGGTGGTGAATGTCTCTTCATTCTCGAACAGCGTTGAGGTTCGCAGCTCAGATATATGTTGAGAACATTATCATCATTCACAGCCATGTTTTCTGATGTGTATGTATGTACACGTGTTTTTCCCACATATGCCTATGCCGCCAGTATCCTGACGCATGAGTCTCTCAGTTTGTTTGTTTTTCTAGTGAGAAATTTGGCAATATTTTGGCTCGGATGTCGAGCTGGTGAGTGTCTCTTCATTCTCGAACAACGTTGAGGTTCGCATCTCAGATATAAGTTCATAAAATTATCCTCATTCGCAGCCATGTTTTCTTATGTTTATGCGTGTACACGTGTATTGCCGCATAGGCTTATGTCGCCAGTGTCCAGAAGCATGAGTCTCACAGTTTGTTTGTTTTTCCAGTGAGAAATTGGGCAATATTTTGGCTCGGATGTCGAGCTGGTGAGTGTCTCTTCATTATCGAACAACGTTGAGGCTCGCAGCTCAGATATATGTCGAGAAAATTGTCCTCATTCGCATCCATGTTTTCTTATGTGTATAGATGTACACGTGTATTGCCTCATAGGCCTATGCCGTCAGTGTCCTGACGCATGAGTCTCACAGATTGGGTTTTTTTCAGTGAGAAATTGGGCAATATTTTGGCTCGGATGTCGAGCTGGTGAGTGTCTCTTCATTCTTGAACAACGTTGAGGCTCGCAGCTCAGATATATGTTGAGAACATTATCCTCATTCGCAGCCATGTTTTCTGATGTGTATGTATGTACACGTGTATTGCCTCATAGGCCTATGCCGCCAGTGTCCTGACGCATGAGTCTCTCAGTTTGTTTTTTTTCCAGTGAGACATTTTGAAATATTTTGGCTCAGATGTTGAGCTGGTGAGTGTCTCTTCATTCTCCAACAACGTTGAGGTTCGCAGCTCAGATTTAAGTCGAGAAAATTATCCTCATTCGCAGCCATGTGTTCTGATATGTATGTATGTATGTACACGTGTATTGCCTCATAGGCCTATGCCGTCAGTGTCCTAACGCATTAGTCTCAAAGTTTCGGTCTCTTCCGGTGAGAATTTTGGAGATGTGTTAGCTCAGATGTGGAGGTGGTGAATGTCTCTTCATTCTCGAACAACGTTGAGGTTCGCAGCTCAGATATATGTTGAGAACATTATCATCATTCACAGCCATGTTTTCTGATGTGTATGTATGTACACGTGTATTCCCACATATGCCTATGCCGCCAGTATCCTGACGCATGAGTCTCTCAGTTTGTTTGTTTTTCTAGTGAGAAATTTGGCAATATTTTGGCTCGGATGTCGAGCTGGTGAGTGTCTCTTCATTCTCAAACAACGTTGAGGTTCGCATCTCAGATATAAGTTCATCAAATTATCCTCATTCGCAGCCATGTTTTCTTATGTTTATGCGTGTACACGTGTATTGCCGCATAGGCTTATGTCGCCAGTGTCCAGAAGCAAGAGTCTCACAGTTTGGTTTTTTCCAGTGAGAAATTTGGCAATATTTTGGCTCGGATGTCGAGCTGGCGAGTGTCTCTTCATTCTCGAACAACGTTCAGGCTCGCAGCTCAGATATATGTCGACAACATTATCCTCATTCGCAGACATGTTTTCTGATGTGTATGTATGTACACGTGTATTGCCTCATAGGCCTATGCCGCCAGTGTCCTGACGCATGAGTCTCTCAGTTTGGTTTTTTCCAGTGAGACATTTTGCAATATTTTGGCTCAGATGTTGAGCTGGTGAGTGTCTCTTCATTCTCCAACAACGTTGAGGTTCGCAGCTCAGATATAAGTCGAGAAAATTATGTTATTCGCAGCCATGTGTTCTGATATGTATGTATGTACACGTGTATTGCCTCATAGGCCTATGCCGTCAGTGTCCTAACGCATTAGTCTCAAAGTTTCGGTCTCTTCCGGTGAGAATTTTGGAGATGTGTTAGCTCAGATGTGGAGGTGGTGAATGTCTCTTCATTCTCGAACAACGTTGAGGTTCGCAGCTCAGATATATGTTGAGAACATTATCATCATTCACAGCCATGTTTTCTGATGTGTATGTATGTACACGTGTATTCCCACATATGCCTATGCCGCCAGTATCCTGACGCATGAGTCTCTCAGTTTGTTTGTTTTTCTAGTGAGAAATTTGGCAATATTTTGGCTCGGATGTCGAGCTGGTGAGTGTCTCTTCATTCTCGAACAACGTTGAGGTTCGCATCTCAGATATAAGTTCATCAAATTATCCTCATTCGCAGCCATGTTTTCTTATGTTTATGCGTGTACACGTGTATTGCCGCATAGGCTTATGTCGCCAGTGTCCAGAAGCATGAGTCTCACAGTTTGTTTGTTTTTCCAGTGAGAAATTGGGCAATATTTTGGCTCGGATGTCGAGCTGGTGAGTGTCTCTTCATTATCGAACAACGTTGAGGCTCGCAGCTCAGATATATGTCGAGAAAATTGTCCTCATTCGCAGCCATGTTTTCTTATGTGTATAGATGTACACGTGTATTGCCTCATAGGCCTATGCCGTCAGTGTCCTGACGCATGAGTCTCACAGATTGGGTTTTTTTCAGTGAGAAATTTGGCAATATTTTGGATCAGATGTCGAGCTGGCGAGTGTCACTTCAATCTCGAACAACGTTGAGGTTCGCATCTCAGATATAAGTTCATCAAATTATCCTCATTCGCAGCCATGTTTTCTTATGTTTATGCGTGTACACGTGTATTGCCGCATAGGCTTATGTCGCCAGTGTCCAGAAGCATGAGTCTCACAGTTTGTTTTTTTCCAGTGAGAAATTGGGCAATATTTTGGCTCGGATGTCGAGCTGGTGAGTGTCTCTTCATTCTCGAACAACGTTGAGGCTCGCAGCTCAGATATATGTCGACAAAGTTATCCTCATTCGTAGCCATGTTTTCTTATGTGTATGTATGTACACGTGTATTGCCTCATAGGCCTATGCCGCCAGTGTCCTGACGCATGAGTCTCAAAGTTTTGGTCTCTTCCGGTGAGAATTTTGGCGATGTGTTAGCTCAGATGTGGAGGTGGTGAATGTCTCTTCATTCTCGAACAACGTTGAGGTTCGCAGCTCAGATATATGTTGAGAACATTATCCTCATTCGCAGCCATGTTTTCTGATGTGTATGTATGTACACGTGTATTGCCTCATAGCCGTTTACCGCCAGTGTCCTGACGCATGAGTCTCTCAGTTTGGTTTTTTTCCAGTGAGACATTTTGCAATATTTTGGCTCAGATGTTGAGCTGGTGAGTGTCTCTTCATTCTCCAACAACGTTGAGGTTCGCAGCTCAGATATAAGTCGAGAAAATTATCCTCATTCGCAGCCATGTGTTCTGATATGTATGTATGTACACGTGTATTGCCTCAAAGGCCTATGCCGTCAGTGTCCTAACGCATTAGTCTCAAAGTTTCGGTCTCTTCCGGTGAGAATTTTGGAGATGTGTTAGCTCAGATGTGGAGGTGGTGAATGTCTCTTCATTCTCGAACAACGTTGAGGTTCGCAGCTCAGATATATGTTGAGAACATTATCATCATTCACAGCCATGTTTTCTGATGTGTATGTATGTACACGTGTATTGCCACATAGGCCTATGCCGCCTGTATCCTGACGCATGAGTCTCTCAGTTTGTTTGTTTTTCCAGTGAGAAATTTGGCAATATTTTGGCTCGGATGTCGAGCTGGTGAATGTCTCTTCATTCTCCAACAACGTTGAGGCTCGCAGCTCAGATATATGTCGAGAACATTATCCTCATTCGCAGCCATGTTTCTTATGTTTATGCGTGTACACGTGTATTGCCTCATAGGCCTATGCCGCCAGTGTCCTGACGCATGAGTCTCAAAGTTTTGGTCTCTTCCGGTGACAATTTTGGCGATGTGTTAGCTCAGATGTGGAGGTGGTGAATGTCTCTTCATTCTCGAACAACGTTGAGGTTCGCATCTCAGATATAATTTCATCAAATTATCCTCATTCGCAGCCATGTTTTCTTATGTTTATGCGTGTACACGTGTATTGCCGCATAGGCTTATGTCGCCAGTGTCCAGAAGCATGAGTCTCACAGTTTGGTTTTTTGTCAAGTACGAAATTTGGCAATATTTTGGCTCAGATGTCGAGCTGGTGAGTGTCTCTTCATTCTCGAACAACGTTGAGGCTCGCAGCTCAGATATATGTCGAGAACATTACCTCATTCGCAGCCATGTTTTCTGATGTGTATGTATGTACACGTGTATTGCCACATAGGCCTATGCCGCCAGTATCCTGAAGCATGAGTCTCTCAGTTTGTTTGTTTTTCCAGTGAGAAATTTGGCAATATTTTGGCTCGGATGTCGAGCTGGTGAGTGTCTCTTCATTCTCGAACAACGTTGAGGCTCACAGCTCAGATATATGTCGAGAACATTATCCTCATTCGCAGCCATGTTTTCTTATGTGTATGGATGTACACGTGTATTGCCTTATAGGTCTATGCCGCCAGTGTCCTGACGCATGAGTCTCACAGTTTGTGTTTTTTTCAGTGAGAAAGTTGGCAATATTTTGGCTCAGATGTCGAGCTGGCGAGTGTCTCTTCATTCTTGAACAACGTTGAGGTTCGCATCTCAGATATAATTTCATCAGATTATCCTCATTCGCAGCCATGTTTTCTTATGTTTATGCGTGTACACGTGTATTGCCGCATAGGCTTATGTCGCCAGTGTCCAGAAGCATGAGTCTCACAGTTTGGGTTTTTTTCAGTGAGAAATTTGGCAATATTTTGGCTCAGATGTCGAGCTGGTGAGTGTCTCTTCATTCTCGAACAACGTTGAGGCTCGCAGCTCAGATATATGTCGAGAACATTATCCTCATTCGCAGACATGTTTTCTGATGTGTATGTATGTACACGTGTATTGCCACATAGGCCTATGCCGCCAGTATCCTGAAGCATGAGTCTCTCAGTTTGTTTGTTTTTCCAGTGAGAAATTTGGCAATATTTTGGCTCGGATGTCGAGCTGGTGAGTGTCTCTTCATTCTCGAACAACGTTGAGGCTCGCAGCTCAGATATATGTCGAGAACATTATCCTCATTCGCAGCCATGTTTTCTTATGTGTATGGATGTACACGTGTATTGCCTTATAGGTCTATGCCGCCAGTGTCCTGACGCATGAGTCTCACAGTTTGTGTTTTTTTCAGTGAGAAAGTTGGCAATATTTTGGCTCAGATGTCGAGCTGGCGAGTGTCTCTTCATTCTCGAACAACGTTGAGGTTCGCATCGCAGATATAATTTCATCAAATTATCCTCATTCGCAGCCATGTTTTCTTATGTTTATGCGTGTACACGTGTATTGCCGCATAGGCTTATGTCGCCAGTGTCCAGAAGCATGAGTCTCACAGTTTGGTTTTTTTTTCAGTGAGAAATTTGGCAATATTTTGGCTCAGATGTCGAGCTGGTGGGTGTCTCTTCATTCTCGAACAACGTTGAGGCTCGCAGCTCAGATATATGTCGAGAACATTATCCTCATTCGCAGACATGTTTTCTGATGTGTATGTTTGTACACGTGTATTGCCACATAGGCCTATGACGCCAGTATCCTGAAGCATGAGTCTCTCAGTTTGTTTGTTTTTCCAGTGAGAAATTTGGCAATATTTTGGCTCGGATGTCGAGCTGGTGAGTGTCTCTTCATTCTCGAACAACGTTGAGGCTCGCAGCTCAGATATATGTCGAGAAAATTGTCCTCATTCGCAGCCATGTTTTCTTATGTGTATGGATGTACACGTGTATTGCCTTATAGGCCTATGCCGCCAGTGTCCTGACGCATGAGTCTCACAGTTTGTGTTTTTTTCAGTGAGAATGTTGGCAATATTTTGGCTCAGATGTCGAGCTGGCGAGTGTCTCTTCATTCTCGAACAACGTTGAGGTTCGCATCTCAGATATAATTTCATCACATCATCCTCATTCGCAGCCATGTTTTCTTATGTTTATGCGTGTACACGTGTATTGCCGCATAGGCTTATGTCGCCAGTGTCCAGAAGCATGAGTCTCACAGTTTGGGTTTTTTTTCATTGAGAAATTTGGCAATATTTTGGCTCGGATGTCGAGCTGGTGAGTGTCTCTTCATTCTCGAACAACGTTGAGGCTCGCAGCTCAGCTATATGTCGAGAACATTATCCTCATTCGCAGCAATGTTTTCTTATGTGTATGGATGTACACGTGTATTGCCTTATAGGTCTATGCCGCCAGTGTCCTGACGCATGAGTCTCATAGTTTGTGTTTTTTTCAGTGAGAAAGTTGGCAATATTTTTGCTCAGATGTCGAGCTGGCGAGTGTCTCTTCATTCTCGAACAACTTTGAGGTTCGCATCTCAGATATAATTTCATCAAATTATCCTCTTTCGCAGCCATGTTTTCTTATGTTTATGAGTAAGTCTTGCATACGCACTGTGGACCTCCGAACAATATATGTCCACACGATGCGGGAAGAGGTTACGGTTTGTGGACTTGCACACGTCCACAATCCGTTTTTCAGTTTCCGAAAAAGAGCGCTAGAGTGAAAACGGGTTAGGGTTATATATAGAAAAGATAGAAGGGACAGCTGAGAGGCCCATAATCCAAATTTGAGGGTAAATTTGTTTTGGGGAAGCGAGAAAAATGAGTATTTAGTCAAAGTTTGTTAACTACACGAAGACAAAGGAATGTCCACAGTACGTATGTAAGGTAAAGCTGCATGCGTGTACACGTGTATTGCCGCATAGACTTATGTCGCCAGTGTCCAGAAGCATAAGTCTCACAGTTTGGGTTTTTTTTCAGTGAGAATGTTGGCAATATTTTGGCTCAGATGTCGAGCTGGCGAGTGTCTCTTCATTCTCGAACAACGTTGAGGCTCGCAGCTCAGCTATATGTCGAGAACATTATCCTCATTCGCAGCAATGTTTTCTTATGTGTATGGATGTACACGTGTATTGCCTTATAGGCCTATGCCGCCAGTGTCCTGACGCATGAGTCTCACAGTTTGTGTTTTTTTCAGTGAGAATGTTGGCAATATTTTGGCTCAGATGTCGAGCTGGCGAGTGTCTCTTCATTCTCGAACAACGTTGAGGTTCGCATCTCAGATATAATTTCATCACATCATCCTCATTCGCAGCCATGTTTTCTTATGTTTATGCGTGTACACGTGTATTGCCGCATAGGCTTATGTCGCCAGTGTCCAGAAGCATGAGTCTCACAGTTTGGGTTTTTTTTCATTGAGAAATTTGGCAATATTTTGGCTCGGATGTCGAGCTGGTGAGTGTCTCTTCATTCTCGAACAACGTTGAGGCTCGCAGCTCAGCTATATGTCGAGAACATTATCCTCATTCGCAGCAATGTGTTCTTATGTGTATGGATGTACACGTGTATTGCCTTATAGGTCTATGCCGCCAGTGTCCTGACGCATGAGTCTCATAGTTTGTGTTTTTTTCAGTGAGAAAGTTGGCAATATTTTGGCTCAGATGTCGAGCTGGCGAGTGTCTCTTCATTCTCGAACAACTTTGAGGTTCGCATCTCAGATATAATTTCATCAAATTATCCTCTTTCGCAGCCATGTTTTCTTATGTTTATGAGTAAGTCTTGCATACGCACTGTGGACCTCCGAACAATATATGTCCACACGATGCGGGAAGAGGTTACGGTTTGTGGACTTGCACACGTCCACAATCCGTTTTTCAGTTTCCGAAAAAGAGCGCTAGAGTGAAAACGGGTTAGGGTTATATATAGAAAAGATAGAAGGGACAGCTGAGAGGCCCATAATCCAAATTTGAGGGTAAATTTGTTTTGGGGAAGCGAGAAAAATGAGTATTTAGTCAAAGTTTGTTAACTACACGAAGACAAAGGAATGTCCACAGTACGTATGTAAGGTAAAGCTGCATGCGTGTACACGTGTATTGCCGCATAGACTTATGTCGCCAGTGTCCAGAAGCATGAGTCTCACAGTTTGGGTTTTTTTTCAGTGAGAAATTTGGCAATATTTTGGCTCGGATGTCGAGCTGATGAGTGTCTCTTCATTCTCGAACAACGTTGAGGCTCGCAGCTCAGATATATGTCGAGAAAAATATCCTCATTCGCAGCCATGTTTTCTGATGTGTTTGTATGTACACGTGTAGTGCCATATAGGCATATGCCGCCAGTGTCCTGACGCATGAGTCTCTCAGTTTAGGTTTGTTCCAGTGAGAAATTTGGCAATATTTTGGCTCAGATGTCGAGCTGGTGAGTGTCTCTTCAATCTCGAACAACGTTGAGGTTCGCAGCTCAGATATAGGTCGAGAACATTATCCTCATTCGCAGCCATGTTTTCTGATGTGTATGTATGTACACGTGTATTGCCACATAGGCCTATGCCGCCAGTGTCCTGACGCATGAGTCTCATAGTTTGTGTTTTTTTCAGTGAGAAAGTTGGCAATATTTTGGCTCAGATGTCGAGCTGGCGAGTGTCTCTTCATTCTCGAACAACTTTGAGGTTCGCATCTCAGATATAATTTCATCAAATTATCCTCTTTCGCAGCCATGTTTTCTTATGTTTATGAGTAAGTCTTGCATACGCACTGTGGACCTCCGAACAATATATGTCCACACAATGCGGGAAGAGGTTACGGTTTGTGGACTTGCACACGTCCACAATCCGTTTTTCAGTTTCCGAAAAAGAGCGCTAGAGTGAAAACGGGTTAGGGTTATATATAGAAAAGATAGAAGGGACAGCTGAGAGGCCCATAATCCAAATTTGAGGGTAAATTTGTTTTGGGGAAGCGAGAAAAATGAGTATTTAGTCAAAGTTTGTTAACTACACGAAGACAAAGGAATGTCCACAGTACGTATGTAAGGTAAAGCTGCATGCGTGTACACGTGTATTGCCGCATAGACTTATGTCGCCAGTGTCCAGAAGCATGAGTCTCACAGTTTGGTTTTTTTTCCAGTGAGAAATTTGGCAATATTTTGGCTCGGATGTTGAGCTGGTGAGTGTCTCTTTATTCTCGAACAACGTTGAGGCTCGCAGCTCAGATATATGTCGAGAACATTATCCTCATTAGCAGACTTTTTTTTGGTATGTGTATGTATGTACACACACGTGTATTGCCACATAGGCCTATGCCGCCAGTATCCTGACGCATGAGTCTCTCAGTTTGGGTTTTTTCCAGTGAGAAATTTGGCAATATTTTGGCTCGGATGTCGAGCTGGTGAGTGTCTCTTCATTCTCGAACAACGTTGAGGTTCGCATCTCAGATATAAGTTCATCAAATTATCCTCATTCGCAGCCATGTTTTCTTATGTTTATGCGTGTACACGTGTATTGCCGCATAGGCTTATGTCGCCAGTGTCCAGAAGCATGAGTCTCACAGTTTGTTTGTTTTTCCAGTGAGAAATTGGGCAATATTTTGGCTCGGATGTCGAGCTGGTGAGTGTCTCTTCATTATCGAACAACGTTGAGGCTCGCAGCTCAGATATATGTCGAGAAAATTGTCCTCATTCGCAGCCATGTTTTCTTATGTGTATAGATGTACACGTGTATTGCCTCATAGGCCTATGCCGTCAGTGTCCTGACGCATGAGTCTCACAGATTGGGTTTTTTTCAGTGAGAAATTTGGCAATATTTTGGATCAGATGTCGAGCTGGCGAGTGTCACTTCAATCTCGAACAACGTTGAGGTTCGCATCTCAGATATAAGTTCATAAAATTATCCTCATTCGCAGCCATGTTTTCTTATGTTTATGCGTGTACACGTGTATTGCCGCATAGGCTTATGTCGCCAGTGTCCAGAAGCATGAGTCTCACAGTTTGTTTTTTTCCAGTGAGAAATTGGGCAATATTTTGGCTCGGATGTCGAGCTGGTGAGTGTCTCTTCATTCTCGAACAACGTTGAGGCTCGCAGCTCAGATATATGTCGACAAAGTTATCCTCATTCGTAGCCATGTTTTCTTATGTGTATGTATGTACACGTGTATTGCCTCATAGGCCTATGCCGCCAGTGTCCTGACGCATGAGTCTCAAAGTTTTGGTCTCTTCCGGTGAGAATTTTGGCGATGTGTTAGCTCAGATGTGGAGGTGGTGAATGTCTCTTCATTCTCGAACAACGTTGAGGTTCGCAGCTCAGATATATGTTGAGAACATTATCCTCATTCGCAGCCATGTTTTCTGATGTGTATGTATGTACACGTGTATTGCCTCATAGGCCTATACCGCCAGTGTCCTGACGCATGAGTCTCTCAGTTTGGTTTTTTTCCACTGAGACATTTTGCAATATTTTGGCTCAGATGTTGAGCTGGTGAGTGTCTCTTCATTCTCCAACAACGTTGAGGTTCGCAGCTCAGATATAAGTCGAGAAAATTATCCTCATTCGCAGCCATGTGTTCCGATATGTATGTATGTACACGTGTATTGCCTCAAAGGCCTATGCCGTCAGTGTCCTAACGCATTAGTCTCAAAGTTTCGGTCTCTTCCGGTGAGAATTTTGGAGATGTGTTAGCTCAGATGTGGAGGTGGTGAATGTCTCTTCATTCTCGAACAACGTTGAGGTTCGCAGCTCAGATATATGTTGAGAACATTATCATCATTCACAGCCATGTTTTCTGATGTGTATGTATGTACACGTGTATTGCCACATAGGCCTATGCCGCCAGTATCCTGAAGCATGAGTCTCTCAGTTTGTTTGTTTTTCCAGTGAGAAATTTGGCAATATTTTGGCTCGGATGTCGAGCTGGTGAGTGTCTCTTCATTCTCGAACAACGTTGAGGCTCACAGCTCAGATATATGTCGAGAACATTATCCTCATTCGCAGCCATGTTTTCTTATGTGTATGGATGTACACGTGTATTGCCTTATAGGTCTATGCCGCCAGTGTCCTGACGCATGAATCTCACAGTTTGTGTTTTTTTCAGTGAGAAAGTTGGCAATATTTTGGCTCAGATGTCGAGCTGGCGAGTGTCTCTTCATTCTTGAACAACGTTGAGGTTCGCATCTCAGATATAATTTCATCAGATTATCCTCATTCGCAGCCATGTTTTCTTATGTTTATGCGTGTACACGTGTATTGCCGCATAGGCTTATGTCGCCAGTGTCCAGAAGCATGAGTCTCACAGTTTGGGTTTTTTTCAGTGAGAAATTTGGCAATATTTTGGCTCAGATGTCGAGCTGGTGAGTGTCTCTTCATTTTCGAACAACGTTGAGGCTCGCAGCTCAGATATATGTCGAGAACATTATCCTCATTCGCAGACATGTTTTCTGATGTGTATGTATGTACACGTGTATTGCCACATAGGCCTATGCCGCCAGTATCCTGAAGCATGAGTCTCTCAGTTTGTTTGTTTTTCCAGTGAGAAATTTGGCAATATTTTGGCTCGGATGTCGAGCTGGTGAGTGTCTCTTCATTCTCGAACAACGTTGAGGCTCGCAGCTCAGATATATGTCGAGAACATTATCCTCATTCGCAGCCATGTTTTCTTATGTGTATGGATGTACACGTGTATTGCCTTATAGGTCTATGCCGCCAGTGTCCTGACGCATGAGTCTCACAGTTTGTGTTTTTTTCAGTGAGAAAGTTGGCAATATTTTGGCTCAGATGTCGAGCTGGCGAGTGTCTCTTCATTCTCGAACAACGTTGAGGTTCGCATCGCAGATATAATTTCATCAAATTATCCTCATTCGCAGCCATGTTTTCTTATGTTTATGCGTGTACACGTGTATTGCCGCATAGGCTTATGTCGCCAGTGTCCAGAAGCATGAGTCTCACAGTTTGGTTTTTTTTTCAGTGAGAAATTTGGCAATATTTTGGCTCAGATGTCGAGCTGGTGGGTGTCTCTTCATTCTCGAACAACGTTGAGGCTCGCAGCTCAGATATATGTCGAGAACATTATCCTCATTCGCAGACATGTTTTCTGATGTGTATGTATGTACACGTGTATTGCCACATAGGCCTATGCCGCCAGTATCCTGAAGCATGAGTCTCTCAGTTTGTTTGTTTTTCCAGTGAGAAATTTGGCAATATTTTGGCTCGGATGTCGAGCTGGTGAGTGTCTCTTCATTCTCGAACAACGTTGAGGCTCGCAGCTCAGCTATATGTCGAGAACATTATCCTCATTCGCAGCAATGTTTTCTTATGTGTATGGATGTACACGTGTATTGCCTTATAGGTCTATGCCGCCAGTGTCCTGACGCATGAGTCTCATAGTTTGTGTTTTTTTCAGTGAGAAAGTTGGCAATATTTTGGCTCAGATGTCGAGCTGGCGAGTGTCTCTTCATTCTCGAACAACTTTGAGGTTCGCATCTCAGATATAATTTCATCAAATTATCCTCTTTCGCAGCCATGTTTTCTTATGTTTATGAGTAAGTCTTGCATACGCACTGTGGACCTCCGAACAATATATGTCCACACGATGCGGGAAGAGGTTACGGTTTGTGGACTTGCACACGTCCACAATCCGTTTTTCAGTTTCCGAAAAAGAGCGCTAGAGTGAAAACGGGTTAGGGTTATATATAGAAAAGATAGAAGGGACAGCTGAGAGGCCCATAATCCAAATTTGAGGGTAAATTTGTTTTGGGGAAGCGAGAAAAATGAGTATTTAGTCAAAGTTTGTTAACTACACGAAGACAAAGGAATGTCCACAGTACGTATGTAAGGTAAAGCTGCATGCGTGTACACGTGTATTGCCGCATAGACTTATGTCGCCAGTGTCCAGAAGCATGAGTCTCACAGTTTGGGTTTTTTTTCAGTGAGAAATTTGGCAATATTTTGGCTCGGATGTCGAGCTGATGAGTGTCTCTTCATTCTCGAACAACGTTGAGGCTCGCAGCTCAGATATATGTCGAGAAAAATATCCTCATTCGCAGCCATGTTTTCTGATGTGTTTGTATGTACACGTGTAGTGCCATATAGGCATATGCCGCCAGTGTCCTGACGCATGAGTCTCTCAGTTTAGGTTTGTTCCAGTGAGAAATTTGGCAATATTTTGGCTCAGATGTCGAGCTGGTGAGTGTCTCTTCAATCTCGAACAACGTTGAGGTTCGCAGCTCAGATATAGGTCGAGAACATTATCCTCATTCGCAGCCATGTTTTCTGATGTGTATGTATGTACACGTGTATTGCCACATAGGCCTATGCCGCCAGTGTCCTGACGCATGAGTCTCATAGTTTGTGTTTTTTTCAGTGAGAAAGTTGGCAATATTTTGGCTCAGATGTCGAGCTGGCGAGTGTCTCTTCATTCTCGAACAACTTTGAGGTTCGCATCTCAGATATAATTTCATCAAATTATCCTCTTTCGCAGCCATGTTTTCTTATGTTTATGAGTAAGTCTTGCATACGCACTGTGGACCTCCGAACAATATATGTCCACACGATGCGGGAAGAGGTTACGGTTTGTGGACTTGCACACGTCCACAATCCGTTTTTCAGTTTCCGAAAAAGAGCGCTAGAGTGAAAACGGGTTAGGGTTATATATAGAAAAGATAGAAGGGACAGCTGAGAGGCCCATAATCCAAATTTGAGGGTAAATTTGTTTTGGGGAAGCGAGAAAAATGAGTATTTAGTCAAAGTTTGTTAACTACACGAAGACAAAGGAATGTCCACAGTACGTATGTAAGGTAAAGCTGCATGCGTGTACACGTGTATTGCCGCATAGACTTATGTCGCCAGTGTCCAGAAGCATGAGTCTCACAGTTTGGTTTTTTTTCCAATGATAAATTTGGCAATATTTTGGCTCGGATGTTGAGCTGGTGAGTGTCTCTTTATTCTCGAACAACGTTGAGGCTCGCAGCTCAGATATATGTCGAGAACATTATCCTCATTCGCAGCCATGTTTTCTGATGTGTATGTATGTACACAAACGTGTATTGCCACATAGGCCTATGCCGCCAGTATCCTGACGCATGAGTCTCTCAGTTTGGGTTTTTTCCAGTGAGAAATTTGGCAATATTTTGGCTCGGATGTCGAGCTGGTGAGTGTCTCTTCATTCTCGAACAACGTTGAGGCTCGCAGCTCAGATATATGTCGAGAAAAATATCCTCATTCGCAGCCATGTTTTCTGATGTGTTTGTATGTACACGTGTAGTGCCATATAGGCATATGCCGCCAGTGTCCTGACGCATGAGTCTCTCAGTTTACGTTTGTTCCAGTGAGAAATTTGGCAATATTTTGGCTCAGATGTCGAGCTGGTGAGTGTCTCTTCAATCTCGAACAACGTTGAGGTTCGCAGCTCAGATATAGGTCGAGAACATTATCCTCATTCGCAGCCATGTTTTCTGATGTGTATGTATGTACACGTGTATTGCCACATATGCCTATGCCGCCTGTATCCTGACGCATGACTCTCTCAGTTTGTTTGTATTTCCAGTGAGAAATTTGGCAATATTTTGGCTCGGATGTCGAGCTGGTGAATGTCTCTTCATTCTCCCACAACGTTGAGGTTCGCAGCTCAGATATAAGTCGAGACAATTATCCTCATTCGCAGCCATGTGTTCTGATATGTATGTATGTACACGTGTATTGCCTCATAGGCCTATGCCGCCAGTGTCCTGACGCATTAGTCTCAAAGTTTTGGTCTCTTCCGGTGAGAATGTTGGCGATGTGTTAGCTCAGATGTGGAGGTGGTGAATGTCTCTTCATTCTCGAACAACGTTGAGGTTTGCAGCTCAGATATATGTTGAGAACATTATCCTCATTCACAGCAATGTTTTCTGATGTGTATGTATGTACACGTGTATTCCCACATAGGCCTATGCCGCCAGTATCCTGACGCATGAGTCTCTCAGTTTGTTTGTTTTCCAGTGAGAAATTGGGTAATATTTTGGCTCGGATGTCGAGCTGGTGAGTGTCTTTTTATTCTCGAACAACGTTGAGGTTCGCAGCTCAAATATATGTCGAGAAAATTGTCCTCATTCGCATCCATGTTTTCTCATGTGTATGTATGTACACGTGTATTACCGCATAGGCCTATGCCGCCAGTGTCCTGACGCATGGGTCACACGGTTTGGTTTTTTTCCAGCGAGAAATTTGGCAATATTTTGGCTCAGATGTTGAGCTGGCGAGTGTCTCTTCATTCTCGAACTACGTTGAGGTTCGCACCTCAGATATAAGTTCATAACATTATCCTCATTCGCAGCCATGTTTTCTTATGTGGATGAATGTACATGTGTATTGCCGCATAGGCTTAAGCCGCCAGTGTCCTGAAGCATGAGTCTCTCGGTTGGTTTTTTTTCCAGTGAGAAATTTGGCAATATTTTGGCTCAGATGTCGAGCTGGTGAGTGTCTCTTCATTCTCGAACAATGTTTAGATTCGCAGCTCAGATATATGTCGAGAACATTATCCTCATTCGCAGCCATGTTTTCTGATGTGTATGTATGTACACGTGTATTGCCACATATGCCTATGCCGCCAGTATCCTGACGCATGAGTCTCTCAGTTTGGGTTTTTTTCCAGTGAGAAATTTGGCAATATTTTGGCTCGGATGTCGAGCTGGTGAGTGTCTCTTCATTCTCGAACAACGTTAAGGCTCGCAGCTCAGATATATGTCGAGACAATTATCCTCATTCGCAGCCATGTTTTTTATGTGTATGTATGTACACGTGTATTGCATCATAGGCCTATGCCGCCAGTGTCCTGAAGCATGAGTCTCACAGTTTTGGTCTCTTCCTGTGAGAATTGTGGTAATATGTTAGCTCAGATGTTGAGCTGGTGAGTGTCTTTTCATTCTCGAACAACGTTGTGGTTTGCAGCTCAAATATAAGTCGAGAAAATTATCCTCATTCGCATCCATGTTTTCTTATGTGTATGTATATACACGTGTATTACCGCATAGGCCTATGCCGCCAGTGTCCTGACGCGTGGGTCTCACAGCTTGGTTTTTTTCCAGTGAGAAATTTGGCAATATTTTGGCTCATATGTTGAGCTGGCGAGTGTTTCTTCATTCTCGAACTACGTTGAGGTTCGCACCTCAGATATAAGTTCATAACATTATCCTCATTCGCAGCCATGTTTTCTTATGTTTATGCGTTTGTTTTTGATTGAAATAGGGGAAGTAGGACAAAGGGAACAATGGGGTCCCCTATTCCGCAAAGGTACCGATTCAGACTCGTGTGCAAACCCTAAGGCGATCATCCGAAAACGTTAGAGTACAAACAAAAGAAGAAAGACGGTCGGACAATGCCCCGTCTCCTATTGACGGCATTTACCCACTTCTATGTATTGTCGCATAGGCCTATGTCGCCTCCAGTGTCCTCATGCATGAGTCTCACAGTTTTGGGTTCCTTTCAGCGAGACATTTGACAATATTTTGGCACAAATGTCAAGCTAGTGAGTGTCTCTTCATTCTCGAACAACGTTGAGGTTCGCAGCTTATATATCAGTTCATAAAATTATCCTCATTCGCAGCCATGTTTACTTCTGTTTATGTATGTACACGTGTATTGCCTCATAGGCCTATGCCGCCAGTGTCCTGACGCATGAGTATCAAAGGTTTGGTCTCTTCCGGCGAGAATTTTGGCGATATGTTAGCTCAGATGTGGAGGTGGTGAATGTCTCTTCATTCTCCAACAACGTTGATGTTCGCAGCTCAGATATATGCCGTGAAAAATATCCTCATTCGCAGCCATGTTTTCTGATATGTTTGTATGTACACGTGTATTGCCACATAGGCATATGCCGCCAGTGTCCTGACGCATGAGTCTCTCAGTTTAGGTTTGTTCCAGTGAGAAATTTGGCAATATTTTGGCTCGGATGTCGAGCTGGTGAGTGTCTCTTCATTCTCGAACAACGTTTAGGTTCGCATCTCAGATATAAGTTCAGAAAAGTATCCGCATTCGCAGCCATGTTTTCTTATGTGTATGTATGTACTGGTGTATTGTCGCATAGGCCTATGCCGCCTCCTGTGTCCTCATGCATGAGTCTAACAGTTTTGGGTTCCTTTCAGCGAGACATTTGACAATATTTTGGCACAAATGTCAAGCTAGTGAGTGTCTCTTCATTCTCGAACAACGTTGTGGTTCGCAGCTCAGATATAAGACGAGACAATTATGCTCGTTCGCAGCCATGTTTACTTCTGTTTATGTATGTACACGTGTATTACCGCATAGGCCTATGCCGCCAGTGTCCTGACGCATGGGTCTCACAGTTTGTTTTTTTCCAGTCAGAAATTTGGCAATATTTTGTCTCAGATGTCGAGCTGGCAAGTGTCTCTTCATTCTCGAACAACGTTGAGGTTCGCAGCTTAGATATCAGTTCATAAAATTATCCTCATTCGCAGCCATGTTTACTTCTGTTTATGTATGAACACGTGTATTGCCTCATAGGCCTATGCCGCCAGTGTCCTGACGCATGAGTCTCAAAGTTTTGGTCTCTTCCGGCGAGAATTTTGGCGATATGTTAGCTCAGATGTTGAGCTGGTGAGTGTCTTTTTATTCTCGAACAACGTTGAGGTTCGCAGCTCAAATATAAGTCCAGAAAATTATCCTCATTCGCATCCATGTGTTCTCATGTGTATGTATGCACACGTGTATAACCGCATAGGCCTATGCCGCCAGTGTCCTGACGCATGGGTCTCACAGTTTGTTTTTTTTCCAGTGAGAAATTTGGCAATATTTTGGCTCAGATGTTGAGCTGGCGAGTGTCTCTTCATTCTCGAACTACGTTGAGGTTCGCAGCTCAGATATAAGTTCATAAAATTATCATCATTCGCAGCCATGTTTTCTTATGTTTATGCGTGTACATGTGTATTGCCGCATAGGCTTATGCCGACAGTGTACTGAAGCATGAGTCTCACAGTTTGGGTTTTTTCCAGTGAGAAATTTGGCAATAGTTTGGCTCGGATGGCGAGCTGGTGAGTGTCTCTTCATTCTCGAACAACGTTTAGGCTCGCAGCTCAGATATATGTCGAGAACATTATCCTCATTCTAAGCCTTGTTTTCTAATGTGTATGTATGTACACGTGTATTGCCAGATAGGCCTATGCCGCCATTATCCTGACGCATGAGTCTCTCAGGTTGGGTTTTTTCCAGTGAGAAATTTGGCAATAATTTGTCTCGGATGTCGAGCTGGTGAGTGTCTCTTCATTCTCGAACAACGTTGAGGCTCGCAGCTCAGATATAAGTTCATAAAATTATCCTCATTCGCAGCTTTGTTTTCTTATGTGTATGTATGTACACGTGTATTGCCACATAGGCCTATGCCGCCAGTATCCTGACGCATGAGTCTCTCTGGTTGGGTTTTTTCCAGTGAGAAATTTGGCAATAATTTGTCTCGGATGTCGAGCTGGTGAGTGTCTCTTCATTCTCGAACAACGTTGAGGCTCGCAGCTCAGATATATGTCGAGAAAATTATCCTCATTCGCAGCCATGTTTTCTTATGTGTATGTATGTATGTACCCGTGTATTGCCGCATAGGCCTATGCCGCCAGTATCCTGACGCATGAGTCTCTCAGTTGCTTTTTTTCCAGTGAGAAATTTGGCAATATTTTTGCTCAGATGTCGGGCTGGTGAGTGTCTCTTCATTCTCGAACAACATTCAGGTTCGCAGCTCAGATATAAGTTCAGAAAGGTATCCGCATTCGCAGCCATGTTTTCTTATGTTTATGTATGTACACGTGTATTGCCTCATATGCCTATGCCGCCAGTGTCCTGACGCATGGGTCTCACAGTTTGGTTTTTTTCCAGTCAGAAATTTGGCAATATTTTGGCTCAGATGTCGAGCTGGCGAGTGTCTCTTCATTCTCGAACAACGTTGAGGTTCGCAGCTTAGATATCAGTTCATAAAATTATCCTCATTCGCAGCCATGTTTACTTCTGTTTATGTATGTACATGTGTATCGCCACATAGGCATACGCCGACAGTGTCCTGACGCATGAGTCTCAAAGTTTTGGTCTCTTCCGGTGAGAATTTTGGCGATATGTTAGCTTAGATGTGGAGGTGGTGAATGTCTCTTCATTCTTGTACAACGTTGAGGTTAGCAGCTCAGATATATGTCGAGAACATTATCCTCATCGGAGCCATGTTTTCTGATGTGTATTTATGTACACGTGTATTGCCACAAAGGCCTGTGCCGCCAGTATCCTGACGCATAATTATCTCATTTGTTGTTTTTTTCAGTGAGAAATTTGGCAATATTTTGGCCCTAATGTCGAGCTGGTGAGTGTATCTTCATTCTCGAACAACGTTGAGGCTCGCAGCTCAGATATAGGTCGAGAACATTATCCTCATTCGCAGCCATGTTTTCTGATGTGTATGTATGTACACATGTATTGCCACATAGGCCTATGCCGCCAGTGTCCTGACGCATGAGTCTCATAGTTTGTGTTTTTTTCAGTGAGAAAGTTGGCAATATTTTGGCTCAGATGTCGAGCTGGCGAGTGTCTCTTCATTCTCGAACAACTTTGAGGTTCGCATCTCAGATATAATTTCATCAAATTATCCTCTTTCGCAGCCATGTTTTCTTATGTTTATGAGTAAGTCTTGCATACGCACTGTGGACCTCCGAACAATATATGTCCACACGATGCGGGAAGAGGTTACGGTTTGTGGACTTGCACACGTCCACAATCCGTTTTTCAGTTTCCGAAAAAGAGCGCTAGAGTGAAAACGGGTTAGGGTTATATATAGAAAAGATAGAAGGGACAGCTGAGAGGCCCATAATCCAAATTTGAGGGTAAATTTGTTTTGGGGAAGCGAGAAAAATGAGTATTTAGTCAAAGTTTGTTAACTACACGAAGACAAAGGAATGTCCACAGTACGTATGTAAGGTAAAGCTGCATGCGTGTACACGTGTATTGCCGCATAGACTTATGTCGCCAGTGTCCAGAAGCATGAGTCTCACAGTTTGGTTTTTTTTCCAATGATAAATTTGGCAATATTTTGGCTCGGATGTTGAGCTGGTGAGTGTCTCTTTATTCTCGAACAACGTTGAGGCTCGCAGCTCAGATATATGTCGAGAACATTATCCTCATTCGCAGCCATGTTTTCTGATGTGTATGTATGTACACAAACGTGTATTGCCACATAGGCCTATGCCGCCAGTATCCTGACGCATGAGTCTCTCAGTTTGGGTTTTTTCCAGTGAGAAATTTGGCAATATTTTGGCTCGGATGTCGAGCTGGTGAGTGTCTCTTCATTCTCGAACAACGTTGAGGCTCGCAGCTCAGATATATGTCGAGAAAAATATCCTCATTCGCAGCCATGTTTTCTGATGTGTTTGTATGTACACGTGTAGTGCCATATAGGCATATGCCGCCAGTGTCCTGACGCATGAGTCTCTCAGTTTAGGTTTGTTCCAGTGAGAAATTTGGCAATATTTTGGCTCAGATGTCGAGCTGGTGAGTGTCTCTTCAATCTCGAACAACGTTGAGGTTCGCAGCTCAGATATAGGTCGAGAACATTATCCTCATTCGCAGCCATGTTTTCTGATGTGTATGTATGTACACGTGTATTGCCACATATGCCTATGCCGCCTGTATCCTGACGCATGACTCTCTCAGTTTGTTTGTATTTCCAGTGAGAAATTTGGCAATATTTTGGCTCGGATGTCGAGCTGGTGAATGTCTCTTCATTCTCCCACAACGTCGAGGTTCGCAGCTCAGATATAAGTCGAGACAATTATCCTCATTCGCAGCCATGTGTTCTGATATGTATGTATGTACACGTGTATTGCCTCATAGGCCTATGCCGCCAGTGTCCTGACACATTAGTCTCAAAGTTTTGGTCTCTTCCGGTGAGAATGTTGGCGATGTGTTAGCTCAGATGTGGAGGTGGTGAATGTCTCTTCATTCTCGAACAACGTTGAGGTTTGCAGCTCAGATATATGTTGAGAACATTATCCTCATTCACAGCAATGTTTTCTGATGTGTATGTATGTACACGTGTATTCCCACATAGGCCTATGCCGCCAGTATCCTGACGCATGAGTCTCTCAGTTTGTTTGTTTTCCAGTGAGAAATTGGGTAATATTTTGGCTCGGATGTCGAGCTGGTGAGTGTCTTTTTATTCTCGAACAACGTTGAGGTTCGCAGCTCAAATATATGTCGAGAAAATTGTCCTCATTCGCATCCATGTTTTCTCATGTGTATGTATGTACACGTGTATTACCGCATAGGCCTATGCCGCCAGTGTCCTGACGCATGGGTCACACGGTTTGGTTTTTTTCCAGCGAGAAATTTGGCAATATTTTGGCTCAGATGTTGAGCTGGCGAGTGTCTCTTCATTCTCGAACTACGTTGAGGTTCGCACCTCAGATATAAGTTCATAACATTATCCTCATTCGCAGCCATGTTTTCTTATGTGGATGCGTGTACATGTGTATTGCCGCATAGGCTTAAGCCGCCAGTGTCCTGAAGCATGAGTCTCTCGGTTGGTTTTTTTTCCAGTGAGAAATTTGGCAATATTTTGGCTCAGATGTCGAGCTGGTGAGTGTCTCTTCATTCTCGAACAATGTTTAGATTCGCAGCTCAGATATATGTCGAGAACATTATCCTCATTCGCAGCCATGTTTTCTGATGTGTATGTATGTACACGTGTATTGCCACATATGCCTATGCCGCCAGTATCCTGACGCATGAGTCTCTCAGTTTGGGTTTTTTCCAGTGAGAAATTTGGCAATATTTTGGCTCGGATGTCGAGCTGGTGAGTGTCTCTTCATTCTCGAACAACGTTAAGGCTCGCAGCTCAGATATATGTCGAGACAATTATCCTCATTCGCAGCCATGTTTTTTATGTGTATGTATGTACACGTGTATTGCATCATAGGCCTATGCCGCCAGTGTCCTGAAGCATGAGTCTCACAGTTTTGGTCTCTTCCTGTGAGAATTGTGGTAATATGTTAGCTCAGATGTTGAGCTGGTGAGTGTCTTTTCATTCTCGAACAACGTTGAGGTTTGCAGCTCAAATATAAGTCGAGAAAATTATCCTCATTCGCATCCATGTTTTCTTATGTGTATGTATATACACGTGTATTACCGCATAGGCCTATGCCGCCAGTGTCCTGACGCGTGGGTCTCACAGCTTGGTTTTTTTCCAGTGAGAAATTTGGCAATATTTTGGCTCATATGTTGAGCTGGCGAGTGTTTCTTCATTCTCGAACTACGTTGAGGTTCGCACCTCAGATATAAGTTCATAACATTATCCTCATTCGCAGCCATGTTTTCTTATGTTTATGCGTTTGTTTTTGATTGAAATAGGGGAAGTAGGACAAAGGGAACAATGGGGTCCCCTATTCCGCAAAGGTACCGATTCAGACTCGTGTGCAAACCCTAAGGCGATCATCCGAAAACGTTAGAGTACAAACAAAAGAAGAAAGACGGTCGGACAATGCCCCGTCTCCTATTGACGGCATTTACCCACTTCTATGTATTGTCGCATAGGCCTATGTCGCCTCCAGTGTCCTCATGCATGAGTCTCACAGTTTTGGGTTCCTTTCAGCGAGACATTTGACAATATTTTGGCACAAATGTCAAGCTAGTGAGTGTCTCTTCATTCTCGAACAACGTTGAGGTTCGCAGCTTATATATCAGTTCATAAAATTATCCTCATTCGCAGCCATGTTTACTTCTGTTTATGTATGTACACGTGTATTGCCTCATAGGCCTATGCCGCCAGTGTCCTGACGCATGAGTATCAAAGGTTTGGTCTCTTCCGGCGAGAATTTTGGCGATATGTTAGCTCAGATGTGGAGGGGGTGAATGTCTCTTCATTCTCCAACAACGTTGATGTTCGCAGCTCAGATATATGCCGTGAAAAATATCCTCATTCGCAGCCATGTTTTCTGATATGTTTGTATGTACACGTGTATTGCCACATAGGCATATGCCGCCAGTGTCCTGACGCATGAGTCTCTCAGTTTAGGTTTGTTCCAGTGTGAAATTTGGCAATATTTTGGCTCGGATGTCGAGCTGGTGAGTGTCTCTTCATTCTCGAACAACGTTTAGGTTCGCATCTCAGATATAAGTTCAGAAAAGTATCCGCATTCGCAGCCATGTTTTCTTATGTGTATGTATGTACTGGTGTATTGTCGCATAGGCCTATGCCGCCTCCTGTGTCCTCATGCATGAGTCTAACAGTTTTGGGTTCCTTTCAGCGAGACATTTGACAATATTTTGGCACAAATGTCAAGCTAGTGAGTGTCTCTTCATTCTCGAACAACGTTGTGGTTCGCAGCTCAGATATAAGACGAGACAATTATGCTCGTTCGCAGCCATGTTTACTTCTGTTTATGTATGTACACGTGTATTACCGCATAGGCCTATGCCGCCAGTGTCCTGACGCATGGGTCTCACAGTTTGTTTTTTTCCAGTCAGAAATTTGGCAATATTTTGTCTCAGATGTCGAGCTGGCGAGTGTCTCTTCATTCTCGAACAACGTTGAGGTTCGCAGCTTAGATATCAGTTCATAAAATTATCCTCATTCGCAGCCATGTTTACTTCTGTTTATGTATGAACACGTGTATTGCCTCATAGGCCTATGCCGCCAGTGTCCTGACGCATGAGTCTCAAAGTTTTGGTCTCTTCCGGCGAGAATTTTGGCGATATGTTAGCTCAGATGTTGAGCTGGTGAGTGTCTTTTTATTCTCGAACAACGTTGAGGTTCGCAGCTCAAATATAAGTCCAGAAAATTATCCTCATTCGCATCCATGTGTTCTCATGTGTATGTATGCACACGTGTATAACCGCATAGGCCTATGCCGCCAGTGTCCTGACGCATGGGTCTCACAGTTTGTTTTTTTTCCAGTGAGAAATTTGGCAATATTTTGGCTCAGATGTTGAGCTGGCGAGTGTCTCTTCATTCTCGAACTACGTTGAGGTTCGCAGCTCAGATATAAGTTCATAAAATTATCATCATTCGCAGCCATGTTTTCTTATGTTTATGCGTGTACATGTGTATTGCCGCATAGGCTTATGCCGACAGTGTACTGAAGCATGAGTCTCACAGTTTGGGTTTTTTCCAGTGAGAAATTTGGCAATAGTTTGGCTCGGATGGCGAGCTGGTGAGTGTCTCTTCATTCTCGAACAACGTTTAGGCTCGCAGCTCAGATATATGTCGAGAACATTATCCTCATTCTAAGCCTTGTTTTCTAATGTGTATGTATGTACACGTGTATTGCCAGATAGGCCTATGCCGCCATTATCCTGACGCATGAGTCTCTCAGGTTGGGTTTTTTCCAGTGAGAAATTTGGCAATAATTTGTCTCGGATGTCGAGCTGGTGAGTGTCTCTTCATTCTCGAACAACGTTGAGGCTCGCAGCTCAGATATAAGTTCATAAAATTATCCTCATTCGCAGCTTTGTTTTCTTATGTGTATGTATGTACACGTGTATTGCCACATAGGCCTATGCCGCCAGTATCCTGACGCATGAGTCTCTCTGGTTGGGTTTTTTCCAGTGAGAAATTTGGCAATAATTTGTCTCGGATGTCGAGCTGGTGAGTGTCTCTTCATTCTCGAACAACGTTGAGGCTCGCAGCTCAGATATATGTCGAGAAAATTATCCTCATTCGCAGCCATGTTTTCTTATGTGTATGTATCTACACGTGTATTGCCACATAGGCATATGCCGCCAGTGTCCTGACGCATGAGTCTCAAAGTTTTGGTCTCTTCCGGTGAGAATTTTGGCGATGTGTTAGCTCAGATGTTGAGGTGGTGAATGTCTCTTCATTCTCGAACAACGTTGAGGTTCGCAGCTCAGATATATGTTGTGAACATTATCCTCATTCGCAGCCATGTTTTATGATGTGTATGTATGTACACGTGTATTGCCACATAGGTCTATGCCGCCAGTATCCTGACGCATGAGTCTCTCAGTTGCTTTTTTTCCAGTGAGAAATTTGGCAATATATTTGCTCAGATGTCGGGCTGGTGAGTGTCTCTTCATTCTCGAACAACATTCAGGTTCGCAGCTCAGATATAAGTTCAGAAAAGTATCCGCATTCGCAGCCATGTTTTCTTATGTTTATGTATGTACACGTGTATTGCCTCATATGCCTATGCCGCCAGTGTCCTGACGCATGGGTCTCACAGTTCGAGTTTTTTCCAGTCAGAAATTTGGCAATATTTTGGCTCAGATGTCGAGCTGGCGAGTGTCTCATCATTCTCGAACAACGTTGAGGTTCGCAGCTTAGATATCAGTTCATAAAATTATCCTCATTCGCAGCCATGTTTACTTATGTTTATGTATGTACACTTGTATTGCCTCATAGGCCTATGCCGCCAGTATCCTGACGCATGAGTCTCTCAGTTTGTTATTTTTTCCAGTGAGAAATTTGGCAATATTTTTGCTCAGATGTAGAGCTGGTAAGTGTCTCTCCATTCTCGAACAACGTTGAGGCTCGCAGCTCAGATATATGTCGAGAACAATATCCTCATTCGCAGCCATGTTTTCTGATGTGTTTGTATGTACACGTGTAGTGCCACATAGGCATATGCCGCCAGTGTCCTGACGCATGAGTCTCTCAGTTTAGGTTAGTTCCAGTGAGAAATTTGGCAATATTTTGGCTCAGATGTCGAGCTGGTGAGTGTCTCTTCATTCTCGAACAACGTTGAGGCTCGCAGCTCAGATATATGTCGAGAAAATTATCCTCATTCGCATCCATGTTTTCTTATGTGTATGTATGTACACGTGTATTGCCACATAAGCATATGCCGCCAGTGTCCTGACGCAAGAGTCTCTCAGTTTGGTTTTTTTCCAGTGAGAAATTTTGCAATTTTTTGGCTCAGATGTCGAGCTGGTGAGTGTTTCTTCATTCTCCAACAACGTTGAGGTTCGCAGCTCAGATATAAGTCGAGAAAATTATCCTCATTCGCAGCCATGTTTTCTAATATGTATGTATGTGCACGTGTATTGCCACATAAACATATGCCGCCAGTGTCGTGACACATGAGTCTCTCAGTTTTTTGGTTTTTTTCTAGTGAGAAATTTGGCAATATTTTGGCTCAGATGTCGAGCTGGTGAGTGTCTCTTCATTCTCGAACAACGTTGAGGCTCGCAGCTCAGATATATGTCGAGAAAATTATCCTCATTCGCATCCATGTTTTCTTATGTTTATGCGTGTACATGTGTAGTGCCACATAGGCATATGCCGCCAGTGTCCTAACGCATGAGTATCTCAGTTTAGGTTTGTTCCAGTAAGAAATTTGGCAATATTTTGGCTCAGATGTCGAGCTGGTGAGTGTTTCTTCATTCTCCAACAACGTTGAGGTTTGCAGCTCAGATATAAGTCGAGAAAATTATCCTCATTCGGAGCCATGTGTTCTGATATGTATGTATGTACACGTGTATTGCCTCATAGGCCTATGCCGCCAGTGTCCTGACGCATGAGTCTCAAAGTTTTGGTCTCTTCCGGTGAGAATTTTGGCGATGTGTTAGCTCAGATGTTGAGGTGGTGAATGTCTCTTCATTCTCGAACAACGTTGAGGTTCGCAGCTCAGATATATGTTGAGAACATTATCCTCAATCGCAGCCATGTTTTCTGATGTGTATGTATGTACACGTGTATTGCCACATAGGCCTATGCCGCCAGTATCCTGACGCATGAGTCTCTCCGTTTGTTTGTTTTTCCAGTGGGAAATTTGGCAATATTTTGTCTCGGATGTCGAGCTGGTGAGTGTCTCTTCATTATCGAACAACGTTGAGGCTCGCAGCTCAGATATATGTCGAGAAAATTGTCCTCATTCGCAGCCATGTTTTCTTATGTGTATGGATGTACACGTGTATTGCCTCATAGGCCTATGCCGCCAGTGTCCTGACGCATGAGTCTCACAGTTTGGTTTTTTTCAGTGATAAATTTGGCAATATTTTGGCTCAGATGTCGAGCTGGCGAGTGTCTCTTCATTCTCGAACAACGTTGAGGTTCACATCTCAGATATAAGTTCATAAAATTATCCTCATTCGCAGCCATGTTTTCTTATGTTTATGCGTGTACACGTGTAGTGCCACATAGGCTTATGTCGCCAGTGTCCTGACGCATGAGTCGCTCAGGTTTTTTTGTTTTTTTCTAGTGAGAAATTTGGCAATATTTTGGCTCGGATGTCGAGCTGGTGAGTGTCTCTTCATTCTCGAACAACGTTGAGGCTCGCAGCTCAGATATATGTCGCGAAAATTATCCTCATTCGCAGCCATGTTTTATTATGTGTATGTATGTACACGTGTATTGCCGCTTAGGCCTATGCCGCCAGTATCCTGACGCATGAGTCTCTAAGTTTGTTTGTTTTCCAGTGAGAAATTTGGCAATATTTTTGCTCAGATGTCGGGCTGGTGAGTGTCCCTTCATTCTCAAACAACGTTGAGGCTCGCAGCTCAGATATAAGTCGAGAAAATTATCCTCATTCGCAGCCATGTTTTCTTATGTTTATGCGTGTACACGTGTATTGCCTCATATGCTTATGTCGCCAGTGTCCAGAAGCATGAGTCTCACAGTTTGTTTGTTTTTCCAGTGGGAAATTTGGCAATATTTTGGCTCGGATGTCGAGCTGGTAAGTGTCTCTTCATTCTCGAACAACGTTGAGGCTCGCAGCTCAGATATATGTCGAGAAAAATATCCTCATTCGCAGCCATGTTTTCTGATGTGTTTGTATGTACACGTGTAGTGCCACATAGGCATATGCCGCCAGTGTCCTAACGCATGAGTATCTCAGTTTAGGTTTGTTCCAGTGAGAAATTTGGCAATATTTTGGCTCAGATGTCGAGCTGGTGAGTGTCTCTTCATTCTCGAAAAACGTTGAGGTTCGCAGCTCAGATATATGTCGAGAAAATTATCCTCATTCGCAGCCATGTTTTCTTATGTGTATGTATGTACACGTGTATTGCCACATAGGCATATGCCGCCAGTGTCCTGACGCATGAGTCTCTTAGTTTGGGTTTTTTCCAGTGAGACATTTTGCAATATTTTGGCTCAGATGTCGAGCTGGTGAGTGTCTCTTCATTCTCCAACAAGGTTGAGGTTCGCAGCTCAGATATAAGTCGAGAAAATTATCCTCATTAGCAGCCATGTTTTCTGATATGTATGTATGCACACGTGTATTGCCACATAGACATATGCCGCCAGTGTCCTGACACATTAGTCTCTCAGTTTTTTCTTTTCCAGTGAAAATTTGGCAATATTTTGGCTCAGATGTTGAGCTGGTGAGTGTCTCTTCATTCTCGAACAACGTTGAGGTACGCAGTTCAGATATATGTCGAGAAAATTATCCTCATTCGCAGCCATGTTTTCTGATGTGTATGTATGTATGCTCTTGCACCACATAACGACCGAGGGGCGAGACACAAAGGAGAACAAAGGAAACAAAAGCCCCTCGGTCGGCGGTATGAATGGACAAATTCGGTCCTCGATCGACGGTGCAAGCGCCAAGCAATGGGGATTGGGTATAACATAGGAATAAAGAAAAAAAACAATATCGAGCCTCGATCGTTATGTGGTTCACAACTGTATGTATGCACACGTGTATTGCCACATAGGCCTATGCCGCCAGTATCCTGACGCATGAGTCTCTCAGTTTGGGTTTTTTCCAGTGAAAAATTTAGCAATATTTTGGCTCAGATGTCGGGCTGGTGAGTGTCTTTTCATTCTCGAACAACGTTGAGGCTCGCAGCTCAGATATATGTCGAGAAATTTATCCTCATTCGCAGCCATGCTTTCTTATGTTTATGTATGTACACATGTATTGCCACATAGGCATATGCCGCCAGTGTCCTGACACGCGAGTCTCTCAGTTTGTTTGTTTTCAGTGAAAAAATGGCAATATTTTGGCTCGGATGTCGAGCTGGTGAGTGTCGCTTTATTCTCCAACAACGTTGAGGCTCGCAGCTCAGATATATGTCGAGAAAATTATCCTCATTCGCAGCCATGTTTTCTTATGTGTATGTATGTACACGTGTATTGCCGCATAGGCCTATGCCGCCAGTATCCTGACGCATGAGTATCTCAGTTTGTTTGTTTTTTCAGTGTGAAATTTTGCAAGATTTTGGCTCAGATGTCGGGCTGGTGAGTGTCTCTTCATTCTCGAACAACGTTGAGGCTCGCAGCTCAGATATAAGTCGATAAAATTATCCTGATTCGCAGACATGTTTACTTCTGTTTATGTATGTACACGTGTATTGGCTCATAGGCCTATGCCGCCAGTGTCCTGACGCATGAGTCTCAAAGTTTTGGTCTCTTCCGGTGAGAATTGTGGCAATATATTTGCTCAGATATGGAGGTGGTGAGGGTCTCTTCATTCTCGAACAACGTTGAGGTTCGCAGCTCAGATATATGTCGCGAAATATATCCTCATTCGCAGCCATGTTTTCTTATGTTTATATATGTACACATGTATTACCGCAAAGGCCTATGCCGCCAGTGTCCTGACGCATGAGTCTCACAGTTTGGGTTTTTTTCAGTGAGAATTTGGCAATATTTTGGCTCAGATGTCGATCTGGTTATTGTATCTTCATTCTCAAACAACGTTGAGGTTCGCAGCTCAGATATAAGTTCAGACAATTATATTCATTTGCAGCCATGTTTGTTTATGTGTATGTATGTACACGTGTATTGCCGCATATGCCTATGCCGACAGTGTCCTGACGCATGAGTCTTTCAGTTTGTTTGTTTTGCAGTGAGAAATTTGACAATATTTTGGATCAGATGTCGAGCTGGTGAATGTTTCGTTATTCTCGAACAACGTTGAGGTTCGCAGCTCTGATATATGTCGAGAAAATTATCCTCATTCGCAGCCATGTTTTCTTATGTGTATGTATGTACATGTGTATTGTCGCATAGGCCTATGCCCTCACGCATAAGTCTCACAGTTTGGGTTCTTTCCAGCGAGATATTTGGCAATATTTTGGCTCAAATGTCAAGCTGGTGAGTGTCTCTTCATTCCCGAACAACGTTGAAGTTCGCAGCTCATACATAAGTCGAGAACATTTTCCTCATTCGCAGCCATGTTTACTTCTGTTTATGTATGTACACGTGTATTGCCGCATATGACTATGTCGCCAGTGTCCTGGCGCATAAGTCTCAAAGTTTGGGTCTCTTCCGGTGAGAATTTTGGCGATATGTTAGCTCAGATGTCGATCTGGTGAGTGTCTTTTCATTCTCGAACAACGTTGAGGTTTGCAGCTCAGATATAAGTCGAGAAAGTTATCCTCATTCGCAACGATGTTTACACGTGTATTGCCTCATAGGCCTATGCCGCCAGTGTCCTGACGCATGAGTCTCAAAGTTTTGGTCTCATCCGGTGAGAAATGTGGCAATATGTTAGCTCAGATATGGAGCTGGTGAGTGTCTCTTCATTCTTGAACAACGTTGAGGTTCGCAGCTCAGATATATGTCGAAAAAATTATCCTCATTCGCAGCCATGTTTTCTTATGTTTATGTATGTACACATGTATTGCCACATAGGCCTATGCCGCCAGTGTCCTGACGCATGAGTCTCTCAGTTTGTTTGTTTTTGCAGTGAGAAATTTGGCAATATTTTGGCTCAGATGTCAAGTTGGTGAGCGTTTCTTCATTCTCGAACAACGTTGAGGTTTGCAGCACAGATATAAGTCGAGACAATTATCATCATTTGCAGCCATATTTACTTATGTGGATGTATGTACACGTGCATTGCGACATATGCCTATGCCGCCAGTGACCTGAAGCATGAGTCTCGAAGTCTGGGGCTCTTCCGCCGAGAATTGTGGCGATATGTTAGCTCAGATGTGGAGCTGGTGAGTGTCTATTAATTCTCCAACAACGTTGAGGTTCGCAGCTCAGATATATGTCGAAAAAATTATCCTCATTCGCAGCCATGTTTTCTTATGTTTATGTATGTACACGTGTATTGCTACATAGGCATATGCCGCCAGTATCCTGACGCATGAGTTTCTCAGTTTGTTTGTTTTGCAGTGAGAAATTTGACAATATTTTGGGTCAGATGTCGAGCTGGTGAGTGTTTCGTTATTCGCGAACAACGTTGAGGTTCGCAGCTCTGATATATGTCGAGAAAATTATCCTCATTCGCAGCCATGTTTTCTTATGTGTATGTATGTACCCGTGTATTGCCTCATAGGCCCATGCCGCCAGTGTCCTGACTCATGGGTCTCAGAGTTAGTTTTTTTTCCAGTGATAAATTTGGCAATATTTTGGCTCAGATGTTAGGCGAGTGTCTCTTCATTCTCGAACTACGTTGAGGTTCGCAGTTCAGATATAAGTTCATAAAATTATCCTCATTCGCAGCCATGTTTTCTGATGTGTATGTATGTACACGTGTATTGCCTCATAGGCCTGTGCCGCCAGTATCCTGACGCATGAGTCTCTCAGTTTGTTTTTTTCCCAGTAAGAAATTTGGCAATATTTTGGCTCGGATGTCGAGCTGGTGAGTGTTTCTTCATTCTGGAACAACGTTGAGGCTCGCAGCTCAGATATAAGTTCATAAAATTATCCTCATTCGCAGCCATGTTTTCTTATGTTTATGCGTGTACAAGTGTAATGCCGCATAGGCCTATGCAGCCAGTGTCCTGACGCATGAGTCTCAAAGTTTTGGTCTCTCCCGGTGAGATTTTTGGCGATATGTTATCTCAGATGTGGAGGTGGTGAATGTCTCTTCATTCTCCAACAACGTTGAGGTTCGCAGCTCAGATATATGTCGAGAAAAATATCCTCATTTGCAGCCATGTTTTCTGATGTGTTTGTATGTACACGTGTAATGCCACATAGGCATATGTCGCCAGTGTCCTGACGCATGAGTCTCTCAGTTTAGGTTTGTTCCAGTGCGAAATTTGGCAATATTTTTGCTCGGATGTAGAGCTGGTGAGTGTCTCTTCATTCTCGAACAACGTTGAGGTTCGCAGCTCAGATATATGTCGAGAACATTATCCTCATTCGCAGCCATGTTTTCTGATGTGTTTGTATGTACACGTGTATTGCCACATAGGCGTATGCCGCCAGTGTCCTGACGCATGAGTCTCTCAGTTTAGGTTTGTTCCAGTGAGAAATTTGGCAAACTTTTGGCTCAGATGTCGAGCTGGTGAGTGTCTCTTCATTCTCGAACAACGTTGAGGTTCGCAGCTCAGATATATGTCGAGAACATTATCCTCATTAGCAGCCATGTTTTCTGATGTGTATGTATGTACACGTGTATTGCCACATAGGCCTATGTCGCCAGTATCCTGACGCATAAGTCTCTCAGTTTGGGTTGTTTCCAGTGAGAAATTTGGCAATATTTTGGCTCGGATGTCGAGCTGGTTATTGTCTCTTCATTCTCGAACAACGTTGAGGCTCGCAGCTCAGATATATGTCGAGAAAATTGTCCTCATTCGCAGCCATGTTTTCTTATGTGTATGGATGTACACGTGTATTGCCTCATAGGCCTATGCCGCCAGTGTCCTGACGCATGAGTCTTAAAGTGTTGGTCTCTTCCGGTGAGAATGTTGGCGATGTGTTAGCTCAGATGTGGAGGTGGTGAATGTCTCTTTATTCTCGAACAACGTTGAGGTTCGCAGCTCAGATATATGTCGAGAACATTATCATCATTCGCAGCCATGTTTTCTGATGTGTATGTATGTATGCTCTTGCACCACATAACGACCGAGGGGCGAGACACAAAGGAGAACAAAGGAAACAAAAGCCCCTCGGTCGGCGGTATGAATGGAAAAATTCGGTCCTCGATCGACGGTGCAAGCGCCGAGCAATGGGGATTGGGTATAACATAGGAATAAAGGAAAACACAATATCGAGCCTCGATCGTTATGTGGTTCACGAATGTATGTATGTACACGTGTATTGCCACATAGGCCTATGCCGCCAGTATTCTGACGCATGAGTCTCTCAGTTTGTTTGTTTTTCCAGTGAGAAATTTGGCAATATTTTGGCTCGGATGTCGAGCTGGTGAGTGTCTCTTCATTTTCGAACAACGTTGAGGTTCGCAGCTCAGATATATGTCGAGAACATTATCCTCATTTGGAGCCATGTTTTCTGATGTGTATGTATGTACACGTGTATTGCCACATAGGCCTATGCCGCCAGTATCCTGACGCATGAGTCACTCAGTTTGTTTGTTTTTCCAGTGAGAAATTTGGCAATATTTTGTCTCGGATGTCGAGCTGGTGAGTGTCTCTTCATTCTCGAACAACGTTGAGGCTCGCAGCTCAGATATATGTCGAAAAAATTGTCCTCCTTCGCAGCCATGTTTTCTTATGTGTATGCATGTACACGTGTATTGCCTCATAGGCCTATGCCGCCAGTGTCCTGACGCATGAGTCTCAAGGTTTTGGTCTCTTCCGGTGAGAATGTTGGCGATGTGTTAGCTCAGATGTGGAGGTGGTACATGTCTCTTCATTCTCGAACAACGTTGAGGTTCGCAGCTCAGATATATGTCGAGAACATTATCCTCATTCGCAGCCATGTTTTCTGATGTGTATGTATGTACACGTGTATTGCCACATGGGCCTATGCTGCCAGTATCCTGACGAATGAATCTCTCAGTTTGTTTGTTTTTCCAGTGAGAAATTTGGCAATATTTTGGCTCGGATGTCGAGCTGGTGAGTGTCTCTTCATTATCGAACAACGTTGAGGCTCGCAGCTCAGATATATGTCGAGAAACTTGTCCTCATTCGCAGCCATGTTTTCTTATGTGTATGGATGTACCCGTGTATTGCCGCATAGGCCTATGCCGCCAGTATCCTGACACATGAGTCTCTCAGTTTGTTATTTTTTCCAGTGAGAAATTTGGCAATATTTTTGCTCAGATGTCGGGCTGGTGAGTGTCTCTTCATTCTCGAACAACGTTGAGGCTCGCAGCTCAAATATATGTCGAGAACATTATCCTCATTTGGAGCCATGTTTTCTGATGTGTATGTATGTACACGTGTATTGCCACATAGGCCTATGCCGCCAGTATCCTGACGCATGAGTCTCTCAGTTTGTTTGTTTTTCCAGTGAGAAATTTGGCAATATTTTGGCTCGGATGTCGAGCTGGTGAGTGTCTCTTCATTTTCGAACAACGTTGAGGTTCGCAGCTCAGATATATGTCGAGAACATTATCCTCATTTGGAGCCATGTTTTCTGATGTGTATGTATGTACACGTGTATTGCCACATAGGCCTATGCCGCCAGTATCCTGACGCATGAGTCACTCAGTTTGTTTGTTTTTCCAGTGAGAAATTTGGCAATATTTTGGCTCGGATGTCGAGCTGGTGAGTGTCTCTTCATTCTCGAACAACGTTGAGGCTCGCAGCTCAGATATATGTCGAAAAAATTGTCCTCCTTCGCAGCCATGTTTTCTTATGTGTATGGATGTACACGTGTATTGCCTCATAGGCCTATGCCGCCAGTGTCCTGACGCATGAGTCTCAAGGTTTTGGTCTCTTCCGGTGAGAATGTTGGCGATGTGTTAGCTCAGATGTGGAGGTGGTACATGTCTCTTCATTCTCGAACAACGTTGAGGTTCGCAGCTCAGATATATGTCGAGAACATTATCCTCATTCGCAGCCATGTTTTCTGATGTGTATGTATGTACACGTGTATTGCCACATGGGCCTATGCTGCCAGTATCCTGACGAATGAATCTCTCAGTTTGTTTGTTTTTCCAGTGAGAAATTTGGCAATATTTTGGCTCGGATGTCGAGCTGGTGAGTGTCTCTTCATTATCGAACAACGTTGAGGCTCGCAGCTCAGATATATGTCGAGAAACTTGTCCTCATTCGCAGCCATGTTTTCTTATGTGTATGGATGTACCCGTGTATTGCCGCATAGGCCTATGCCGCCAGTATCCTGACACATGAGTCTTTCAGTTTGTTATTTTTTCCAGTGAGAAATTTGGCAATATTTTTGCTCAGATGTCGGGCTGGTGAGTGTCTCTTCATTCTCGAACAACGTTGAGGCTCGCAGCTCAAATATATGTCGAGAACATTATCCTCATTTGGAGCCATGTTTTCTGATGTGTATGTATGTACACGTGTATTGCCACATAGGCCTATGCCGCCAGTATCCTGACGCATGAGTCTCTCAGTTTGTTTGTTTTTCCAGTGAGAAATTTGGCAATATTTTGGCTCGGATGTCGAGCTGGTGAGTGTCTCTTCATTTTCGAACAACGTTGAGGTTCGCAGCTCAGATATATGTCGAGAACATTATCCTCATTTGGAGCCATGTTTTCTGATGTGTATGTATGTACACGTGTATTGCCACATAGGCCTATGCCGCCAGTATCCTGACGCATGAGTCTCTCAGTTTGTTTGTTTTTCCAGTGAGAAATTTGGCAATATTTTGGCTCGGATGTCGAGCTGGTGAGTGTCTCTTCATTCTCGAACAACGTTGAGGCTCGCAGCTCAGATATATGTCGAGAAAATTGTCCTCATTCGCAGCCATGTTTTCTGATGTGTATGGATGTACACGTGTATTGCCTCATAGGCCTATGCCGCCAGTGTCCTGACGCATGGGTCTCAAGGTTTTGGTCTCTTCCGGTGAGAATGTTGGCGATGTGTTAGCTCAGATGTGGAGGTGGTGAATGTCTCTTCATTCTCGAACAACGTTGAGGTTCGCAGCTCAGATATATGTCGAGAACATTATCCTCATTCGCAGCCATGTTTTCTGATGTGTATGTATGTACACGTGTATTGCCACATGGGCCTATGCTGCCAGTATCCTGACGCATGAATCTCTCAGTTTGTTTGTTTTTCCAGTGAGAAATTTGGCAATATTTTGGCTCGGATGTCGAGCTGGTGAGTGTCTCTTCATTCTCGAACAACGTTGAGGCTCGCAGCTCAGATATATGTCGAGAAACTTGTCCTCATTCGCAGCCATGTTTTCTTATGTGTATGTATGTACACGTGTATCGCCACATAGGCCTATGCCGCCAGTATCCTGACGCATGAGTCTCTCAGTTTTGTTTTGTTTTCAGTGAGAAATTTGGCAATATTTTGGCTCGGATGTCGAGCTGGTGTGTGTCTCTTCATTCTCGAACAACGTTGAGGCTCGCAGCTCAGATATATGTCGACAAAATTATCCTCATTCGTAGCCATGTTTTCTTATGTGTATGTATGTACACGTGTATTGTCTCATAGGCCTATGTCGCCAGTATCCTGACGCATGAGTCTCTCAGTTTGTTTGTTTTTCCAGTGAGAAATTTGGCAATATTTTGGCTCGGATGTCGAGCTGGTGAGTGTCTCTTCATTCTCGAACAACTTTGAGGCTCGCAGCTCAGATATATGTCGAGAAAATTGTCCTCATTCGCAGCCATGTTTTCTTATGTGTATGGATGTACACGTGTATTGCCTCATAGGCCTATGCCGCCAGTGTCCTGACGCATGAGTCTCAAGGTTTTGGTCTCTTCCGGTGAGAATGTTGGCGATGTGTTAGCTCAGATGTGGAGGTGGTGAATGTCTCTTCATTCTCGAACAACGTTGAGGTTCGCAGCTCAGATATATGTCGAGAACATTATCCTCATTCGCAGCCATGTTTTCTGATGTGTATGTATGTACACGTGTATTGCCACATGGGCCTATGCTGCCAGTATCCTGACGCATGAATCTCTCAGTTTGTTTGGTTTTCCAGTGAGAAATTTGGCAATATTTTGGCTCGGATGTCGAGCTGGTGAGTGTCTCTTCATTCTCGAACAACGTTGAGGCTCGCAGCTCAGATATATGTCGAGAAACTTGTCCTCATTCGCAGCCATGTTTTCTTATGTGTATGTATGTACACGTGTATCGCCACATAGGCCTATGCCGCCAGTATCCTGACGCATGAGTCTCTCAGTTTTGTTTTGTTTTCAGTGAGAAATTTGGCAATATTTTGGCTCGGATGTCGAGCTGGTGTGTGTCTCTTCATTCTCGAACAACGTTGAGGCTCGCAGCTCAGATATATGTCGACAAAATTATCCTCATTCGTAGCCATGTTTTCTTATGTGTATGTATGTACACGTGTATTGTCTCATAGGCCTATGCCGCCAGTGTCCTGAGGAATGAGTCTCAAAGTTTTGGTCTCTTCCAGTGAGAATTTTGGCGATGTGTTAGCTCAGATGTGGAGGTGGTGAATGTCTCTTCATTTTTGAACAACGTTGAGGTTCGCAGCTCAGATATATGTCGAGAACATTATCCTCATTCGCAGCCATGTTTTCTGATGTGTATGTATGTACACGTGTATTGCCACATAGGCCTACGCCGCCAGTATCCTGACGCATGAGTCTCTCAGTTTGTTTGTTTTTCCAGTGAGAAATTTGGCAATATTTTGGCTCGGATGTCGAGCTGGTGAGTGTTTCTTCATTCTCGAACAACGTTGAGCCTCGCAGCTCAGATATATGTCGGGAAAATTGTCCTCATTCGCAGCCATGTTTCCTTATGTGTATGGATGTACACGTGTATTGCCTCATAGGCCTATACCGCCAGTATCCTGACACATGAGTCTCTCAGTTTGTTATTTTTTCCAGTGAGAAATTTGGCAATATTTTTGCTCAGATGTCGGGCTGGTGAGTGTCTCTTCATTCTCGAACAACGTTGAGGCTCGCAGCTCAAATATAAGTCGACAAAATTATCCTCATTCGCAGCCATGTTTTCTGATGTGTATGTATGTACACGTGTATCGCCACATAGGCCTATGCCGCCAGTATCCTGACGCATGAGTCTCTCAGTTTGGGTTTTTTTCCAGTGAGAAATTTGTCAATATTTTGGCTCGGATGTCGAGCTGGTGTGTGTCTCTTCATTCTCGAACAACGTTGAGGCTCGCAGCTCAGATATATGTCCACAAAATTATCCTCATTCGTAGCCATGTTTTCTTATGTGTATTTATGTACACGTGTATTGCCTTATAGGCCTATTCCGCCAGTGTCCTGAAGCATGAGTCTCAAAGTTTTGGTCTCTTCCGGTGATAATTTTGGCGATATCTTAGCTCAGATGTGGAGGTGGTGAATGTCTCTTTATTCTCGAACAACGTTGAGGTTCGCAGCTCAGATATAAGTTCATAAAATTATCCTCATTCGCAACCATGTTTTCTTATGTTTATGCGTGTACACGTGTATTGCCGCATAGGCCTATGCCGCCAGTGTCCTGACGCATGTGTCTCTAAATTTTGGTCTCTTCCGGTGAGAATTGTGGCGATATGTTAGCTCAGATGTGGAGGTGGTGAATGTCTCTTCATTCTCCAACAACGTTGAGGTTCGCAGCTCAGATATATGTCGAGAACATTATCCTCATTCGCAGCCATGTTTTCTGATGTGTATGTATGTACACGTGTATTGCCACATAGGCCTATGCCGCCAGTATCCTGACGCATGAGTCTCTCAGTTTGGGTTTTTTCCAGTGAGAAATTTGGCAATATTTTGGCTCGGATGTCGAGCTGGTGAGTGTCTCTATATTCTCGAACAACGTTGAGGCTCGCAGCTCAGATATATGTCGAGAAAAATATCCTCATTCGCAGCCATGTTTTCTGATGTGTTTGTATGTACACGTGTAGTGCCACATAGGCATATGCCGCCAGTGTCCTGTCGCATGAGTCTCTCACTTTAGGTTTGTTCCAGTGAAAAATTTGGCAATATTTTGACTCAGATGTCGAGCTGGTGAGTGTCTCTTCATTCTCGAACAACGTTGAGGTTCGCAGCTCAGATACATGTCGAGAACATTATCATGTCACCAGTGTCCAGAAGCATGAGTCTCACAGTTTGGGTTTTGTTTCCAGTGAGAAATTTGGCAATATTTTGGCTCGGATGTCGAGCTGGTGAGTGTCTCTTCATTCTCGAACAACGTTGAGGTTCGCAGCTCAGATATATGTCGAGAACATTATCCTCATTCGCAGCCATGTTTTCTGATGTGTATGTATGTACACGTGTATTGCCGCATAGGCCTATGCCGCCAGTATCCTGACGCATGAGTTTCTCAGTTTGGGTTTTTACCAGTGAGAAATTTGGTAATATTTTGGCTCGGATGTCGAGCTGGTGTGTGTCTCTTCATTTTCGAACAACGTTGAGGCTCGCAGCTCAGATATATGTCGACAAAATTATCCTCATTCGTAGCCATGTTTTCTTATGTTTATGTATGTACACGTGTATTGTCTCATAGGCCTATGCCGCCAGTGTCCTGACGAATGAGTCTCAAAGTTTTGGTCTCTTCCAGTGATAATTTTGGCGATGTGTTAGCTCAGATGTGGAGGTGGTGAATGTCTCTTCATTCTCGAACAACGTTGAGGTTCGCAGCTCAGATATATGTCGAGAACATTATCCTCATTCGCAGCCATGTTTTCTGATGTGTATGTATGTACACGTGTATTGCCACATAGGCCTATGCCGCCAGTATCCTGACGCATGAGTCTCTCAGTTGGTTTTTTTCCAGTGAGAAATTTGGCAATATTTTGTCTCGGATGTCGAGCTGGTGAGTGTCTCTTCATTCTCGAACAACGTTGAGGCTCGCAGCTCAGATATATGTCGAGAAAAATATCCTCATTCGCAGCCATGTTTTCTGATGTGTATGTATGTACACGTGTATTGCAACATAGGCCTATGCCGCCAGTATCCTGACGCATGAGTCTTTCAGTTTGGGTTTTTTCGAGTGAGAAATTTTGCAATATTTTGGCTCGGATGTCGAGCTGGTGAGTGTGTCTTCAGTCTCGAACAACGTTGAGGCTCGCAGCTCAGATATATGTCGACAAAATTATCCTCATTCGTAGCCATGTTTTCTTATGTGTATTTATGTACACGTGTATTGCCTCATAGGCCTATGCCGGCAGTGTTCTGACGCATGAGTCTCAAAGTTTTGGTCTCTTCCGGTGAGAATTTTGGCGATGTGTTAGCTCAGATGTGGAGGTGGTGAATGTCTCTTCATTCTCGAACAACGGTGAGGTTCGCAGCTCAGATATATGTCGAGAACATTATCCTCATTCGCAGCCATGTTTTCTGATGTGTATGTATGTACACGTGTATTGCCACATAGGCCTATGCCGCCAGTATACTGACGCATGAGCCTCTCAGTTTGTTTGTTTTTCCAGTGAGAAATTTGGCAATATTTTGGCTCGGATGTCGAGCGGGTGAGTGTCACTTCATTCTCGAACAACGTTGAGGCTCGCAGCTCAGATATATGTCGAGGAAAATATCCTCATTCGCAGCCATGTTTTCTGATGTGTTTGCATGTACACGTGTAGTGCCACATAGGCATATGCCGCCAGTGTCCTGACGCATGAGTCTCTCAGTTTAGATTTGTTCCAGTGAGAAATTTGGCAATATTTTGGCTCAGATGTCGAGCTGGTGAGTGTCTCTTCATTCTCGAACTACGTTGAGGTTCGCAGCTCAGATATATGTCGAGAACATTATCCTCATTCGCAGCCATGTTTTCTGATGTGTTTGTATGTACACGTGTATTGCCACATAGGCATATGCCGCCAGTGTCCTGACGCATGAGTCTCTCAGTTAAGGTTTGTTCCAGTGAGAAATTTGGCAATATTTTGGCTCAGATGTCGAGCTGGTGAGTGTCCCTTCATTTTCGAACAACGTTGAGGTTCGCAGCTCAGATATATGTCAACAAAATTATCCTCATTCGTAGCCATGTTTTCTTATGTGTATTTATGTACACGTGTATTGCCTCATAGGCCTATGCCGGCAGTGTCCTGACGCATGAGTCTCAACGTTTTGGTCTCTTCCGGTGAGAATTTTGGCGATGTGTTAGCTCAGATGTGGAGGTGGTGAATGTCTCTTCATTCTCGAACAACGTTGAGGTTCGCAGCTCAGATATATGTCGAGAACATTATCCTCATTCGCAGCCATGTTTTCTGATGTGTATGTATGTACACGTGTATTGCCACATAGGCCTATGCCGCCAGTATACTGACGCATGAGCCTCTCAGTTTGTTTGTTTTTCCAGTGAGAAATTTGGCAATATTTTGGCTCGGATGTCGAGCGGGTGAGTGTCTCTTCATTCTCGAACAACGTTGAGGCTCGCAGCTCAGATATATGTCGAGGAAAATATCCTCATTCGCAGCCATGTTTTCTGATGTGTTTGCATGTACACGTGTAGTGCCACATAGGCATATGCCGCCAGTGTCCTGACGCATGAGTCTCTCAGTTTAGATTTGTTCCAGTGAGAAATTTGGCAATATTTTGTCTCGGATGTCGAGCTGGTGAGTGTCTCTTCATTCTCGAACAACGTTGAGGCTCGCAGCTCAGATATATGTCGAGAACATTATCCTCATTCGCAGCCATGTTTTCTGATGTGTATGTATGTACACGTGTATTGCCACATAGGCATATGCCGCCAGTGTCCTGACGCATGAGTCTCTCAGTTTAGATTTGTTCCAGTGAGAAATTTTGCAATATTTTGGCTCAGATGTCGAGCTGGTGAGTGTCTCTTCATTCTCGAACAACGTTGAGGTTCGCAGCTCAGATATATGTCGAGAACATTATCCTCATTCGCAGCCATGTTTTCTGATGTGTATGTATGTACACGTGTATTGCCACATAGGCATATGCCGCCAGTGTCCTGACGCATGAGTCTCTCAGTTTAGGTTTGTTCCAGTGAGAAATTTGGCAATATTTTGGCTCAGATGTCGATCTGGTGAGTGTCCCTTCATTTTCGAACAACGTTGAGGTTCGCAGCTCAGATACATGTCGAGAACATTATCATGTCACCAGTGTCCAGAAGCATGAGTCTCTCAGTTTATTTTTTTCCAGTGAGAAATTTGGCAATATTTTGGCTCGGATGTCGAGCTGGTGAGTGTCTCTTCATTCTCGAACAACGTTGAGGCTGGCAGCTCAGATATATGTCGAGAAAAATATGTTATAAAAATATGCTATACCGGGCCAACCCATGGCCGGGACGAGGCAAGCCTCTATTCCACGGCCCAAATCCAAAAATCAGATTAATATACTGGCTGTTCGATGAACAGCGTTTCAGATATTAAGCTGAAAAGAACAGAGTTTTTTATTAAAATATTTCACTTCGAAATACAAAGAGTAAACATGGTTTTAAAACTAATACAATCATAAACCTCCGTCCCAGAGGTGATTAAGATAGATAATGAAACCTTAAGTAATAACTAAAACTGGGCGAATTTAAACCCAGTATCAGAATTAAGTAGACAACACTTAGAACTAAATACATAAACTGCAACCGGCCTTGTCCCGCGATGTTCGTACTTCTGTAAAATCGACGCGGGGTACCTGCAGTGGGAGAAATAAAAACATGGGTTAAATAACAGAGTATAACTTGTTGACATAAAGTCAATGTTGGTTTGACCTACTCATCAGAGTACTGACGGTGGCCGGTGACATGTTCGATGTAGATGTCCCGTGATCCCTTGATGGCATCTATGCAACATAGACGGCGCATCAACCCTCTGTAGCGCTTGGAGATACCAAGACGGCCAAGTGCTCTCTCGTTTCCAGGTAACCAGGAACCGAGAGACCCGACTGCGAAGCCGAACACTTGGACGTCTTTGCCATCTGCAGCCAAAGCCTGCCGTAAGCCATCATATTTGGTGACTTTGGCTGCAGCGGCGATCTCAAAGGCATCACGGCCGTTGTCAAAGGGGCAACAAACGTCGATGATTGTTACTTTGTTGCCCTCGACAACTGTGATGTCGGGTCGCTGACGGGGGGTGGGATCACCCGGGACATGCTGGTCGATGAACACCTGCCCATGCACAGCTGCCTTGATCCGATTCTGAACAAGATTATGTCGTCTTCGGATATGCACCATGTTTGGCGGGCAGTTGTTCAGGATGTGGGGCAGAGTCTCGTCCCTCACTCCACAGCGGCGGCACTTTGGATCCGTCGCTGGATTCCATCGTTTAGCCGCTGCGTTGGTCGGGAGACAGTTCAGGCGGGCCCTGTGGATAAACCGCCAGTCACAGAATTGGATGAAACTGCCGGTGTTCATCCACGAGGAGCCGTTACGGAAGGGGTCCAACTCCAGTGAACGGGCAACCTTACCCTGGTCCGGGAGAGCGAGTAATTTACCGGAGTAAAATTCTCGAGCGGCAGCACGCAGAGCAGTTGTAATGCCCTTGGCCTGTATTTCTCTCCCCTTGTCCGTGCGTGTGACTACTGAGCCGGAACAGCAGCCACTGAGAGAAATACGAATCCGGCGTGCAACCGCCCTCGCCCGGGACCAGAGGGTAGAGATCTGCCCGCTCGTCCCGTAGTTGGCCAGGTCCCCCTCCATAGATCCGCTCATGAACTGATCGAGCTCTGCCTCCGTTGGCTCACGGTGCAACGTACGGTGGACAACAGAATTCAGTTGCTTGGTGGCAACACCGCGAACGGTGTCGTCTGGTGAAGATAGGATACGAACAGCTTGCGTGACAGTTTGAATGTCAGCATCCCGGTTGGGATCCATCAGACCCAGACCACCCACTTTTCTGTCCGCAAAGACATAATTGGTAGTGGCCCGGGTCGGAAGGTTGCAAACTTTCCGCACCAACTTCACCACCTCTCCCCTTAGCCCCTTCAGACTACGCTTCTGGCAATCGCCGGCGCGCAATACGTACGAGGCACATGGTTCGATAAATGTACGTATTGCGTCCAGTTTTTGCCAGGGGGCAAGGAGAGAGGCTTCCACCTTGCGCAGATCTTCTGTCATCTTGACCACCAATGCTTCGAGACTCTCGCCACTTCTGTACAACCCGATAGGGACGCCGAGGTAGCGGTAATGTTCCTCTTCAGTCAACGCTGGTATATCGCCGCCCTGAACTTTGTAGACTGAGGGAACAACCCGCTGACCCCTTCGACACTCCAGTGACAGGGTGGCAAACTTCGTTGGTTTGAAGGTGAGCCGAAGCTTGGTGGCCATCGTGCTAGCCGTGTCCAAAAGCCGCTGCAGGCCCTCAGCCGAATTGCTTAGTACCACGAGGTCGTCAGCATAGGCAAGGACCGAAATGTCGTGTCCGTGCACCTTCGGAGCGCATCGGCCGGTTCGAGCTGCCAGAGACACGGCCCGCACCACAAGCTCAAGAGTCAAGTTGAAAAGAATCGGGGAGATCGGACAACTTTGCTTGACTCCTGAGCAGATGGATACGGGCTCTGTCCTCCCTGAAGGCGTCATAAACTCCGTGCTGGCCCCAGTATAGACATCCCGGATGATGTCTATAAATCCCACCGGCGCACCAACCGAGGCCAACACAGAGAATATAGCATTGTGGGGAATGCTGCCGAAAGCATTCTGGAGATCGAGAAACGCACAGTACAGATTTTTCTGATTTCGGCGAGCATCCTCCACAACGGACGACATCAGGAAGGTGTGCTCAAATCAACCCTCACCAGGCCTAGCACTCTTCTGGGCGTCACTGATGAGACCACCGTCCAACGCCCAACGAGTCAGGCGGTCAGACAGGATCGCCATCAGTAACTTGTACAGACACGACTGCAGGGCAATTGGTCGGAAGTTGGCCGGACATGCTGAGTCCCCTTTCTTGTAAATCAGTACCGTCGTAGCTGATTTCCAAGAGCTGGGGACACGCCCATCACGCAGACATCGGTTGAATATCGCCACGGAAACTCTAAAGGCACCGTCCGCACATCTGATGTGGCGATATTCTAGCCGGTCTTTCCCAGGTGCGGAGTTTGACATCCGACCTAGGCGGAGAGAGATCTCCTTCTGCGTAATGGGGCGCAACAAATCCGGGCCAGACTCCCTGGCGCGGTCCGAGTTCGGGAACAGTCCCGAGTCCCGAGTCAACAGTAACACTATCTTGATCGACCGCCCTTTCCGAGTGAACTTCAGTAAAGTTGTCCACTAGTGTTTCCTCGGTGCCAGTGTATCTGACCTCAGAGCCGTCCAGGACCACACGCATCGCCCGTCTTCGACTGGTCCTGTAAAGCTTCTGAAGTCTACTGGCCTCCTGCACATCAAACTCGGGACCGCGCCAACCACGTCGCAACCCACCACCGTTTTGTCGCACCGCACCACCATTTTGACCCACCGCACCACCATTCTGACCCACCGCACCACCATTCTGTCGCACCGCACCACCATTCCGTCGCACCGCACCAATATATTGAACCATATAATATTCTTATTTTAACTTTTCTAATTTGTGTATTTGGGATCAAGAAAAGGACTTCTCACAGAGCCCGACGCAAATCCGTTTAGAGAAATTACCAACTTTTGGCACGTTAATTTACATCAATATTCATGAGCTTGGGGGGGTTTTCATAACACATTTTCATACACATCGACAATATTCTTTCACATATTCATTTTTGTACCCAAAGGTCACTTGAAAAATCGGTGAAAATGCGACTGGTATCATAATTATCGCCATGCTGCACTGCGCCTCCGCTGTGAATACACCGACTTACCGGTACGAGCGTGCCGATAGATGGCGCCCTTCGGCACAACCGCGCCTCGATCGTTTACCGTTCAGGCCGGTTTATTTGTTTTCAAGCAGAACCTAAATGTCCCACTTTGTGGGCGGTGAAAATAGTCTGGTTCTATGGCCTGACAATTTAAATGTTTACACCCAGACGTCGAAATTGTAGTCGCGAACGTTAACGAGAATACCCGACCGTCAATAAAACGTGTTCGGAAATCTTCAGTTTGGCCAAGGAAAATGTTTCATGCTAAGCAAATTGTTGTGCTTTACATTTGTTATGAAATTGGGCCCAGGTAAGACAGAACACGAGAACAAAGCTAATAGACCACACGCGAAGTGTCAACTCACCACATTTCCAATGTTTTTGTTAAATCTATGAAAATGTGACCCAGGATATCAAAATCAATATTAAGCGGCAAATGACAATTCACGATATGTATACATAGTAACATTTGAAATTCCATAGGCTTTCTAATGATACCCATCCCCAGTCTGTAACTCGTAACCAATAATTTCCGAGCTAAAGGCTTGTGATGGATGTCATTACAAAGCTTATTGAATTTGCAATCTTATTATATTTATATCTCCGAAAGTCATTTTCCGACTTATTCTTGATTTTGATGTGCTGGGTCACGGGTATAATATCATTCACCTACTTTTACAAACTGAACTTGCATGTACTATTGTATATATATAGTACAGACACAGCGCGTATTTCTTTTTGCTTTGTTGAAGTCACAGTGCCCGCGTTGCATATTTAATGAACTAGTGTCATATGAAGGTCGCCTGGATACACGTTAAAACGCACGCGCGCGAGGATGAAAACAAACACTTTCTTAATATTTGTATAAGCAGGAAAAGGGAAGGCGATTCGTTTTAAAATAAATGAAGTCATTGGACAAACCCAGCGGGCCTTTGGCTGTGAAAGTTAAAATCTACACATGTATTATCTAAATGTGTCTCTTTTAAAACTGTATTTAAAAATGAAGAACAGACAGACAGCGGCGTTTCTCTCTTGTAAATATGTGGTGGCCCTGACAAGAGCCTTTTGTTTTTGTGTGTGGAGGCAAAGTAATTTGTTTGTATTACTTTGATACTTTGGCGGTCTTTTTGGGCAGGAGTACTTGCTGGATGTTGGGAAGCACACTGCCTTGCGCGATGGTGACTCCACTCATCAACTTGTTAAGCTCTTCGTCGTTGCGTATAGCAAGCTGCAGATGTCGAGGGTTAATTCTCGTCTTCTTATTGTCTCGTGCTGCGTTACCGGCCAGCTCCAGGATCTCCGCGGTCAGGTATTCCATCACGGCTGCCAGGTAGACCTGTGCACCGGCTCCAACCCGCTCAGCGTAGTTGCCCCTTCGCAAAAATCGATGAACGCGACCCACGGGGAACTGCAGTCCCGCCCTTGAGGACCTGCTCCTGGCCTTGCTTCTTGTTTTTCCGCTCTTTCCTCGTCCAGTCATCTTGAAGTAATTGGTGACAGTAGATTGCGATCTGCAGTGAAAGTGCCGTACAAGGGGGGATGACAGCACTAGTTATAGCGTTCCGGTGGATTGGCCGAAGCACGCCAAGTAGCCAATCACGCGCGACACACTTACTGTACGGTTGAGTGCACCGCATCCATTTTTGGATTCGTGGAGACGGGGATACATTTTTTGAACGAGGTCTGTCTGTCTGTCTGTCTGTCTTCAATCTAAGCGATGAAATCATAACAGCAAAAACCCAAAGCACCCCAAAACCTTACCTGCTTTCTCAGACGATTTCTGTTATCCCGACGGAGCGTCCCTGTTGCCTACCGATTGACCTGCCTCCACGCCGGTCGCAGATCGTCCGTCATATACCAAATTGAAAACTGTCACGGATTTGTCTGCACGGAGATATGAAAAACACATATATTAAACATACATCAAACAAGAAAGCACTACTTCTGGCAATGGAGACTGAATGAACAAAGGCCACTGCGCGCACAGGTGCTGAATAACAAAAGGCTGTTCCGCCATTGCAAATTCTTACGTGACTTACTTAGGCTAAATTAACAATGACCCCCATTTGTCAATTTCGTTGTTGGCGGGCACGCGTATAATTGTTTTGGTAAAAGCTATTTGTTGGTTTTAAAAATTCGATCGCTAAATTTGGGAGTCGCACTGTCAGCCCTGCTATGGTATATATCATGGTAATTAAATGATGGAAATACATACTTTTGGTATCATTGCAAAGCTAACGAATCGCTCTTTACTACGGTGTAAAACAATAGAACTCCAAATACTACAGAAATACTTGTCCCCGTCATGCCTTTTCAAGTCCCATATTTGTTTTCAAAGGCGACGAGAACAGAATGTTAATGTTGATCTTCATTTCTCCTTTTAAGGCGAGGGGGAATGTAAAGACGGGAACACTACCCGAACGATTTTACCACCTGCAAATAGTGACTAAATTAGTAACACAGATCGGACAGTCACATTTCTTTTTTTAAATTGTGTTGGCTCTGAAAAGAGCCGTTTGGTTATGTTTTTCGTTTTGTTTTTTCCTCGGTCACCCTATTTTGAAGTCGTATACTTGGTGACGGCCTTGGTTCCTTCGCTGACTGCATGCTTGGCAAGCTCTCCCGGGAGGATTAGGCGTACTGCAGTCTGCACTTCACGACTTGAGATGGTCGCCTTCTTGTTGTAGTGGGCAAGGCGAGAAGATTCGCCGGCGATTCGCTTAAACACGTCGTTGACAAAGCTGTTCATGATGCTCATTGCCTTGCTGGAGATTCCTGTGTCGGGGTGCACCTGTTTCATGACTTTGTAGATGTAGATGCCGTAGCTCTCCTTGCGACGGCGGCGCCTCTTCTTGTTCGTGCTGACCGGAGCCTTGGTGTTGCCGGCCTTCTTCTGGCCTTTTCCGCTACCTTTAGGAGCCATGATTAGAGAAGATGAGTGTATGTGATCGTGCGATCGAATGGAAGGTCAAGCATGCCGGGACGACTTTTATGGCACCCACTAGGATTCTGGGCTTACACGCATTGTCCACACAATCACCCAAGCGCGAAGAATTCTGTACGCGTGCAAATTGACATGCATTCGCGCTTGCCACACGCACAGAGGGCAAAAGCTATCCCTCCGAATGAAAACCAAGAAACAAACAATTACAAATAATAATTTAGAATATCCACCTTTTTATTATATTCGGTAAAGTTTAACAATCCGGTGTGGTTTCACTCATTATTTGTTTTGCCCCAAACGCCGTGTAAACTTGCGTGTCATCCAATGTAACGAAGAGTTCCCGTTTTCGAAAATATGACACAAAATGACTGCATAAACAATATTGTGTACATGGCCAGGCAATTACTCTTCTTCTTTTTAATCGAATTAAAAGGAAAATAAATATTTTTTTTGTTGGGGGGACAACAAAAAATAAGAGACAGAAAAGCAAACAAACAAAATGGATAGAGACTAATCTGAATAATTTTATTAATCCGTTCTCCGGAACTCTGGCCAGTTAAAATTCGTATTTACCTATAGTAACCAAACTTAACTTTCCCAAACTCTACAGAAAAGGCGATTGGAATTAATCTCTCTTTGAAAAAAAGTATTGGCCCTGAAAAGGGCCGTTCGGTTTGTTTTGCGCACGCAGCTGTGACTCAAGCCCATTCACCACGAATTTGGCGAGCCAACTGGATGTCCTTGGGCATGATGGTGACCCTCTTTGCATGGATGGCGCAAAGGTTGGTGTCTTCAAAAAGGCCAACAATGGGCAGTCTTCCGATTGGGTAATTCGGACACCATGCCGGGACGCTTCACTGATCACAACTTATTTACCCTCCGAAACAATACGGCTAATATTACCCACGAGTACCAGTGGCGGATCCAGGGGGGGGGGGCGCACCCGGCGCGCGTCCCCCCTAAAAAAATCCTCGAGAAGATTTTTTTTTTTTTTTATTTATTTATTTTTTTTTTCCCGCCTGAGCCGTTGAGTTAATGTTGACACAAGCCCCATCAGTCCCACAATCAAAAGAAGCACCGCGATGCGGATGGTTTGTATTGTATTTTTTGCTCCTCAAAATCGATCGCGTATCTAGGCACGGCAAACTCTACTATTAGTTACGGACCGAGTGCGCTGTCCAGGGCTATAATGATTTGCGACGACATTGTGGTGATTTCTCCACGTTAGAGCGGCAACGCGCTTTGAATGTTGTGCGGCGAAAACAAACATCTCTTTGATGATGAAGAAACATTTCCGGTCGGCAGATGTGTAGTTACATTGTGTTTTGTCGTTCTGCGTGGGTAAATTTCCCACGAGGATCCTTCGGTCGTAGATAGCTACTGTGTGAAGACAGATAATTGATTTACGGTTTAATTGGCCATGTTCTCATACGGATTTACCGGTTGCTGCCTTGAGGACTGGAGGATTTTTGGCTCGCTGATATAACTTTTCTCGCTTTTTCGCTTTTCTGTTCTGAAGTTTTTCGAATACTGGAATAACTACTTATTTTACTTTTTGGATGTACACGCTACAAGGCAGACCACGGCGTGCCTTTCAAACTTCCAGGAGCCAGTGACACATAAAAAGCAAATAGGCCCACATACGGCTTTCCTCAACTTACCCAGTTAAGTTCATATCATCAAAGATTGACGATGAAACGACAACGCCCTATAGAAACATATTTTTCACCAAAAAGACAAACAGGCCAAGAGGAGCGAAGGTATAGTTCATCTTTATTATTTCGGGAAAACCCGGGCACAGTTGATCAATTTTTTTAGGTTCAACCCTTTTCCACATAAGTTCAATTTTTTTTAATTATTATTGATAGACTACTATAGAAATTCATTATTTAGAGGTAAAGAAAACTTCACTTTTAATTAACAAAGCCTAATTAACAAAACATTAAAAGTAATACCGATAATTATAAGGAATTTTCAGCTAAAATTAATTATGTAATTACCTGTTAATTCAAGTTCCTAGAAAAATACAAATAAAACTTGATAACATTTAAGAACATTTATAGGGATTAAAAAATGCGAGAAAATAAAAACATGAAAATTAAATTGTCACAAAGTGCGTCCCTGGGGAGCAGACATAGGGGAATTGTATCATTCCGTGTAAATGCCCTAAAACAGTAAATAGTACATTTGACGCAGCATAGCCTACTTTGCAGTGTTTTCAGCATTGTAAAGTCAAACTTTATTTCAGGCCTCTGTTGGGTTTGTACATGATCAACTGTGCCCCGATCAACTGTGCCCCGGCATGCATGTTTATTGAAATGTTATCCTACTCCAGCTTTTGTGTGCGATGTTTAACCCCAGCTGTGATATATTGTTAGTCACCATGCTACCCTCTAGGCCTATTTTGTTTATCTGTTAACACCACTTTGTCAGTTCAGCAATAGTAAACGAAAATAAACTATATCTTTCATTATTCATTATTTTCCGGTGTGCCCTTGGGCAAGGCACTCTCTCACATTGCCTCGCCCCACCCGAGCGTTAATTGGGGACCTGTGAGGAAGTTGAGCACAACCTGCACCCGCATTGTTGGAGAACGTACCGGTTTCTATGATCAGGGTAATGTAAAGCATTTTGAGAACGTCTACAACGTCGGAAAGCGCTTTTATAATTGTTGGTGCATTCTTTCTTGCAGACTTCTCTGTAAGGGAACGAAACACCAAGGAGACCTTGATGATGGTGGTCGCCAGTGCATGTGTGTTGCACTTAGTTTCTTGGCATTACCAACTCCCAAAACAGCAACTGATGTTGATCGGAACCTGGAGATTGGAACCGATTTGTACAGAGAAATTTGTAATCACGGTGGTTACCTCTTGGTTAGCGAATTTCCAGCTACAGTACATATTGCTGGAAATGTGTATACAGTAGTCCCAGGGGAACCGAAAACTGGCCTAATGACACAATCAGAAGATGTTCCTGAGGCATTGTCCTTCAATCTGCGGACGGCATTACTCCAGTGCTTAGATGAATCTTCGACATGTATTTTCACAGTGGGTGATTCTCCAGGGTATTCAGTCGGCATCAAATTCAACAAAAGTTCTGGAACATATTCAATAAGTGATTCCCATAGCAGGAACGATAATGGGGAATCAGCATCAGATGGCAAAGCTGTTGTTTTGCAAGTGTCTTCATTAGATGCTCTTGTAAAATATGCGAATGACATGTCGCATTCCTTGTCTTCTGCAGATCAGCCCTTTGAGTGCACGCCGCTGCAAATAAATTTAAACAGTAGTGTGCCAAGTAACGATGAAGCAGAAACTGGACTCGAAGCTGGTCCATCTGGAACTGAAAAAATAACAACAGATACAACAGATTGGAAAACGTTTCCAGCGTCATCCAGACAACCAACTGACGAGACTGACATCATGTACTTTACTCACGCAAATGCAACGGATGAACTGAAGTATAAATTGATATGCAACAGAGAGCCAGATATATCCTTCAAGTTTCCTTCAAAGCCGTACAAAGACAAACGCAAACAATCTGGTTTTATGAACAGGTTTTGCTGCAGGGAATGGTTTCAGAGATTTGAATTCATATCCTATTCCAAAGCAGGCGATTCTCTCTATTGTTTAGCCTGTTGTCTGTTTCCGGATTCCGCACATCGAAGACCGAAGAAATTGATCAGTGAAGGTTACCAGAATTGGAAGGACGCCTGTACCGACTTGAAATCCCATTCAAATCATGAGTACCATCTCATGTCTATGGCAAAGTTCAAGGCCTTTAAGAAAACATACGATAATCCCACAATGAGGATAGATTCTAAGCTGACTGATGCAGCCACCTCCCGCGTAAAGGTAAATCGTCAGATACTCGTTTCCATTGTGAAATCACTAGAGTATTGCGGACGACAGGGAATCGCACTGCGAGGGCACCGGGATGATGACACTGAGAAAGGCAGCAGCTTCAACAAAGGCAATTTCAAGGAGTTACTGAACTTCCGTGTGGATGCTGGCGATGATGTCCTAGAAGAGCATCTACAAAGCTGTGCCAAAAATGCTTCCTACACATCAAAAACATCACAAAACGAACTACTGCTGTGTATAAAGCAATACATACAAGACACAATAATTTCACAAGTCAAATCTCAGGCATTTGGGCCATACTATGGCATACAATGTGACGAAGTATCAGATTCCAGTAATTGGGAACAGCTCGGGATTGTTATCAGGTACACTGTCAGTGGCCAGCCTGTTGAGCGACTTTTAGAATTTGTGGCTTGCGAAAGTATCACCGGTCAGGCTATAATGTGATAGCATCATCAAGGCCCTAACAAAGGCAGGTCTCGAGATAAACATGTGTCGTTCTCAGACGATGGACGGTGCAGGCAACATGTCTGGTAAATATAATGGCTGTGCAGCGAAATTTGCAGAACAATCCCCGAGAGCCTTGTACCATTATTGTAGCAGTCATGATTTAAATCTTGTATTGTGCAAAGGTTGTCAAGTAAAGGAAATCCACATCATGCTGGATACTCTTAAAAATTTGGGAATCTTTTTCAAGTATTCGCCAAAGCGCACAAGGCGCCTTGAAAGGGCTGTAGAAGAACTGAATGTCCAGAAACCAAAAGAAGCTAAAATAACAAAATCAAAATTCAAAGTTTTTTGTGAGACAAGGTGGGTAGAGAAGATCACGACACTGCAAGTGTTCGATGAAATGTATGAACCCATATTACAATGTCTTGAAGCCATCAGCTCCTTGGAACGTAACTGGGACACCAAAGCTGTAACTGAGTCACATGGACTCATGAAAGCCATCACTGACTCAACGTTCGTCGTTTCCTTTCAAGTCGCTCTACACCTTTTTGGATATGTCAGAGGACTTGCCACGAAGCTGCAGGGTACCGCCATGGATGTTATACGCGCCTATGAGTTACTTGAAACTGTCAAGAAATGTGTATCCACGTCAAGGCAGGAGGACGAAGAATTTGATAGGGTCTTTGCTAAGTGTGAAGAGATGGCAGACGTAGCTAATGTAACTCTACAGCCACCCAGGCGCTGTGGGCGACAAACTCAGCGATCAAATGTTCCTGCAGACTCTCCAAGCCAGTACTTCAAGCGATCGATATACATTCTATTTGTTGACTCACTCTTACAACAGTTTAACTTGCGTTTCAATGGCTTGACCGAGAAAGCTGTCCGAGCAATGTTTTTACTACCCTCTTTATTAGATCGGTTGGATCCTGCGTCGGCCAATGATATCATTGAATTTTATAGAGAGGATATCCCACACCAGGGGTCATTTCAGCAGGAGCTTGCCTTGTGGAGAGAACTATGGAACAACTCCCAGTCTGACCAACCAGGGGATATCGTGTCAACATTGCAGGATGAAAGAACATGCTCTATCATATATCCCTGCATCACGAAGATTTTGTATCTGTTGCTGTTAACGTCAGTAACATCTAGTAGTGTTGAGCGAGCAAATTCTTCTTTGAAGTTCATCAAAAACTCTTTTAGAAGCACTATGGGAGAAGATCGTTTCAATGCCCTGACTCTGATATATGTTCACAAGGATATTCCAATTGACATTGACAAAGTAATTGATATCTATGCTCGTAAACATCCAAGGAAAATGCTATTCTTGAATCCTTTGGAGTAGTTGCCTCCGCCAACGAAGTCTGAGTGGAACCATGTGTTGTTTGGTAAATACCAAGGGGGACAATGTCTATGTCTAATCATACCATTTTTTCCTGTGAACTTGCCTAGTGTCAAGTGATTAACCTTGGGGCATTTATCGGTGCCAGGTCAAGGCTTCTAAAATTGGTAAAATCTGCAAAGACTGTGACATCCTTATCTTACTGATGGGCAAACTTTAAAAATATTACACTTTCATCAATTTGCACTATTAGCATCACATTTTACCCATTCTGATACTTCGTGTCAGTTTTGATCTGGTTAAAAAATGGAAGTTGGGTCGAAATTCCATTTTTTAAATGATCAATAATCCTCTAACGAGATCAAAACTGACACAAAACCAGAAGCCTTTACCATACAAGCATCAAGAATGGTTAACATTTTATGCTAATCATAGTGCTACACCAAGTAACCGGAATTCCTGCAGTAGTTTTCTAAAATAAATTGTATCCGAGATTATGTCTGGCATTATATATTTTTGCTCCCAGGGTACACCAGAGACGTGCGTTTAAAGCAAATAAACCGTTCAGTATCTGGGGCACCTCAGCGCACCCCCCCCCCCCCCCCCCCCCCCCGGCGTTGGGGCTTCGCGCTTCCTGCGCTCCCATATCTTCTCCCAATATATTTGGTTGACAATTTTTGGCGCCCCCTCTAACCGAAATTCCTGGATCCGCCCCTGAAGATAGGATACGAACAGCTTGCGTGACAGTTTGAATGTCAGCACCCCGGTTGGGATCCATCAGACCCAGACCACCCACTTTTCTGTCCGCAAAGACATAATTGGTAGTGGCCCGGGTCGGAAGGTTGCAAACTTTCCGCACCAACTTCACCACCTCTCCCCTTAGCCCCTTCAGACTACGCTTCTGGCAATCGCCGGCGCGCAATACGTACGATGCACATGGTTCGATAAATGTACGTATTGCGTCCAGTTTTTGCCAGGGGGCAAGGAGAGATGCTTCCACCTTGCGCAGGTCTTCTGTCATCTTGACCACCAATGCTTCGAGACTCTCGCCACTTCTGTACAACCCGATAGGGACGCCGAGGTAGCGGTAATGTTCCTCCTCAGTCAACGCTGGTATATCGCCGCCCTGAACTTTGTAGACTGAGGAAACAACCCGCTGACCCCTTCGACACTCCAGTGACAGGGTGGCACACTTCGTTGGTTTGAAGGTGAGCCGAAGCTTGGTGGCCATCGTGCTAGCCGTGTCCAAAAGCCGCTGCAGGCCCTTAGCCGAATTGCTTAGTACCACGAGGTCGTCAGCATAGGCAAGGACCGAGATGTCGTGTCCGTGCACCTTCGGAGCGCATCGGCCGGTTCGAGCTGCCAGAGACACGGCCCGCACAACAAGCTCAAGAGTCAAGTTGAAAAGAATCGGGGAGATCGGACAACCTTGCTTGACTCCTGAGCAGATGGATACGGGCTCTGTCCTCCCTGAAGGCGTCATAAACTCCGTGCCGGCCCCAGTATAGACATCCCGGATGATGTCTATAAATCCCACCGGCGCACCAACCGAGGCCAACACAGAGAATATAGCATTATGGGGAATGCTGCCGAAAGCATTCTGGAGATCGAGAAACGCACAGTACAGATTTTTCTGATTTCGGCGAGCATCCCCCACAACGGACGACATCAGGAAGGTGTGCTCAAAGCAACCCTCACCAGGCCTAGCACTCTTCTGGGCGTCACTGATGAGACCACCGTCCAACGCCCAACGAGTCAGGCGGTCAGACAGGATCGCCATCAGTAACTTGTACAGACACGACTGCAGGGCAATTGGTCGGAAGTTGGCCGGACATGCCGAGTCCCCTTTCTTGTAAATCAGTACCGTCGTAGCTGATTTCCAAGAGCTGGGGACACGCCCATCACGCAGACACCGGTTGAATATCGCCACGGAAACTCTAAAGGCACCGTCCGCACATCTGATGTGGCGATATTCTAGCCGGTCTTTCCCAGGTGCGGAGTTTGACATCCGACCTAGGCGGAGAGAGATCTCCTTCTGCGTAATGGGGCGCAACAAATCCGGGCCAGACTCCCGGGCGCGGTCCGAGTTCGGGAACAGGAGTCCCGAGTCAACAGTAACACTATCTTGATCGACCGCCCTTTCCGAGTGAACTTCAGTAAAGTAGTCCACTAGTGTTTCCTCGGTGCCAGTGTATCTGACCTCAGAGCCGTCCAGGACCACACGCATCGCCCGTCTTCGACTGGTCCTGTAAAGCTTCTGAAGTCTACTGGCCTCCTGCACATCAAACTCGGGACCGCGCCAACCACGTCGCACCTCACCACCGTTTTGTCGCACCGCACCACCATTCTGTCGCACCGCACCACCATTCTGACCCACCGCACCACCATTCTGTCGCACCGCACCACCATTCTGTCGCACCGCACCACCATTCTGTCGCACCGCACCACCATTCTGTCGCACCGCACCACCATTCTGTTGCACCGCACCACCATTCTGTCCCACCGCACAACCATTATGTCCCACCGCACAACCATTATGTCGCACCGCACCACCATTTTGTTGCGCTGGTCGGGGACCCGCCGCACGCCGGTTATTCGCGGAGCCATAAGCCATGTCAACCGCATGCTGGGCAAAACGGTCACACACAGACTCAAACTCCGCAAAGTCACCGGCGCGTGACAACGCCACCAGCCAGGGATTCTCCTCCTCCACGGGCTCTGGGGCCCGCGGTCTCGGTGAACCCTGGCTAGGCAGCGTGGGTTCCCTCGGGACGTCGGCCCGGCCTGCTCCCTCATCTGTGACATTAATCGGGCGCCGCACTTCAGTCACAGAATTTTGGTCACATCCCCGGCGCGTACCCTCATCTGTGTTACGGGGACCCCGAGGGGTCCCCGAGCATGCATCCACAGAGTGTTGGATCGCCAGGACACCTCCTAGTCAGGTAGCTTAGGGATGGAATCGTGACCGACTGGCCCAAAGCACCAAATTTGGTAGGTACCTTCTATAGGCCCCAGAAATAAATTTTAGAAGGGGTGACACCAAAAAATATTTTTGGAAGGTACCTAATTTGCATAATTTCAAAATGGCTGCAAAATCCTATTCTTAAGCACTAATTTCGGTACATTTTTATCATTTAAAAGCAAAAGTCATTTTGAAATATTTACTTCGGTGGTTTTGTTTACATATTCTGCACTTAAACAACATTAATTAGCTGATGATGTGCCTAGGTAATTATGTTTAGTCAGAAATCCAAGATGGCCACGATAATAATAAATTAAGTATCGTGTTTATTGGGAAGCAGCGTAATCATACATGTCACTCACCGTTTTTAAAATTTTTAGAACGATTCTCGGTCACCTGGGAAGGACATTAACGTGAAGGACGTGTAATACTGGGTTTTGTGGATTTTTTAAAATTGTTTCTGTGGGGCTATTAGTTTTTTTTATTCTAATGGAGTGCTTTTGCAAGAAGGTATAGCTCAGAGAAACCGGTGTATGCAGGCATACTTCAAGGAATGATCAGTAATTTTGTGTGTGTTTTTTTGATCAATCTAAAGTTAGCTGCAGTAAATCAGAACTCATTCTATGTGGGACGGGGACGGTGTTTATGGGAGTTGTCACAAGTCAGAACTTTTTCTCATCGTTTTCGTTATTTTTTGTGGAGATGCTGAAGCAGTTCTGCTGCGTGAAGTATCATTGGATTGTAGGTGTGTGGCTGGTCTGCAGAGATAGATCTGTATAATTTATGATGTGCTGGTATGCCAGCAGTGTGGTTGCGTAACTATCCCGCCCAGAGCGTAATTATTAATTTAAGTTTTTTTTTGCTAGTGATATACGCTTCATGGGAGGTCAGTTCAGGCCACATTTTTTTCGCGAGATTACAGTCTGTAGGAATGGGGGGGGGGGGGGGGGGGGGGGTTTCTTGTACAAGTTTCAAAAGAACCCCCTCCGTGCTTTTCGTTATTTATTTGAGACGCGGAAAAGGGTCTGCTGACAAGTATCATATGGATTGTATTTGTGACTGGTCTATACAGAGATAGATCTGTAATTGTACGTTAACTAGTGGGTATGCTAGAAAGTGGTGGTTTGACTGGTCTCTCCAGAGCGTAGTTCTTAACTTTTTTTTTTCTTTTTTTGTGTAAGATACGCATCTGGGGGTAAGTTCTAGCCACATTATCTCTGCTAGATGATAGTCCGTGGTTGGAGTTCGTGGACGGGCAAATACATCAAACGTCTGCAGGCCAATTGGGTTAGACATTCCCTAAAATCGGGAGTTTCAAACCCTGTTTCAAGTTTTGGCGACGCGATGACTGGTTTGTGTATTGCAACAGTGGTCCCTTTGTTTTTCGTTCACACAGTGATTGATTATTACCGGTGATAATATGCCGTCCCCTCTTTTTTCCCCTTTTTTGGAAGGGGAGCAGGGCATATTTTCTGTGCTATATCATGCACTTCATCAGTCATCTTCTTATCATTTTCCCTTCCTTGTTTTTATTTGTGTGTCGGTTTATATGACGCGTGGCAAGGACAAGAGGGGGGGGGGGGGGGGTTTGACTTATTTATTTTGTTTTAGTCTTGAGATCCATTTCTTTGATCATTGTTTTGTTCTTTCAATAGTTCCAATAGAATTTGCAGATTCTCCTCATCAAGATTTTGTTCCTCTTGGTTGGATTGTGGAGATGCTTTAGTCCTAGATCGAACAAGTTCATCTTTTATGTTTTTGTGCCGTTTGTATGCCAGGATGGGTTGGGTATCAAATATCCTATTCAAATATTCGTTTTCGCTAATCAGGGGCCAGTGTTTGAGGGTAGCCCGTTTGAGGGCTGGGTGCGCGACATGTGGGTAGTATGGTAGGACGAACACCAGTGGGATATTGTTTTTGTTTTTGTCACGCTTAGGGTCCGCGGGAGTCTTGCCCCTTTGAGAAAGGAGGGCTAGGTCTTCGTTTGTGTATCCGCGCTTTTGAAGTTTGTCTTTGAAGAACTCAACCCTCTCCTCAAAGTCTTTTAAATGGGTACATATACGTTTGTATCTGGTCACTTCGCCCTTGATTAATCCGCCAAATACCGACTTAGGGTGTGCTGAATCTCGAGCTAGGTACTGAAATGTATCAGTTTTTTTGATAGCGACTCGAGTATCCAATATCCCTTCATGTATAAATCGTTCGCCTTTGTAGATAAGGTCGAGAAAAGTGACTTGGCGGTGCGAGATCTCAGACGTGAACTTCAGCGTGGGATGAATTTTATTAAGTGATTGCACCAGGTCAGCAGCCTGCTTTTCATTTCCGTTAAAGATTATAAGAACATCGTCTCTATATCTCATGTAGCTCACAATTGAGGGATTGTGATGGAGGATTTTGTCTAGTTCGTATTTGAATAGGGTTATGTCACAAATCTCCGGACTGCATTCGCTGCCCATGGCCACGCCAATATTTTGTCTGAAAAACTTGCCATTTAATTCAAACGTGTTAATTTCGACGCATAATGAGTTCAAGGAGACTTCGCGCGTGGTCTGTCGTGGGCTTGGGTATTGCGTATAGTCTGTCGTCGGCCATTGAAAGTGCGTCACAAACTGATTCAATTGCCTCATCTTGTGGGCAGTTAGTGTACATGGATACTATATCCAGTGTTATCAATAAGTTATCTTGCTCCAATGTCAGGTTATTTAGTTTTTCAAGCACATGCCCGGAATCGCGTGTGTATCTGCTTTGCTGTTTGACAATTGGGAGTAAGAAATAGTCTATGTATTTGGATAAGGATTGAGTCGGTCCTCCGCAACCACTAATGATTGGCCTCCCCACGAACCGTGTTCCTTCTGGTACTTTTTTGTGAACTTTCGGTAGGAGGTAAAGGCAATGTGTTTTAATGTCGTGGTTGCGGGTGTTAAGAAACTCAGATATGTCTTTCGATATGAGTCCGTCCACGTAGAGTTGGCGTATGGCTTGAGAGACTAATTTCGCGGTTTCATCGGTCAGGTCCATGTTAATTTCTTCATAGTGGGGGCCTGTTAATTGTCGTGTCCCTTCACGTATGTAGTCTTGTTTGTTAAGGACGCACACACCGCAGCCTTTATCGAATTGATGAGTGTATGTTGTGTACACCCTATGGTATCCCTAAGTGGGGCATATGACACATATTGTTTTCTTCGTTAGGTGATAGTCAATAGATAAGAGATATAATTACAAGAACATGTGTCGTGGATTTCGAGCTCAAACTGTTTTTCTTTTTTGGGGAATAGTGTCGTAATCAAAAAGAATGAAACACTAAAGCAATCTCTAAAAAAAAAAGATTATATAATAATTTGTTTTTAAGAGTAGTGGTAGAAACCGGTGTGTGCAGGCCGATATTAAGAGATATTCTTTGAAGAAGGATAAAAAAGGGGTTTGTGCACGTGTCGGTTGCACCACAATTAACCCCGTATTTCTTTTGTTTTTTGTTTGCTTTGTATTTAATGGGGGAGGTTCTGCTGAATTAGGATTCTTGATTAAACGTGTGCAACAAGAGTGCCTTCTTTTTAAGATATTTTTTGTTTTTAATTTTTACCAAAAAAGATTGTGTTAAGTAAAGCTGTTGAAAAATAAAACCTTGTTTTTATAATTAAGGTTAAATTGTGTTTCGAGATGTGTGGAGTGAGGAATAGCTATATTCGTTTCTTGTGAGTTTAGGGAATATGGCTACACCAAATATTAATACTGTTTTTGTCAAGGAAGGGAAACTGAAAAGAAGGTAACATATTGGGTCGAGAGTAAAGAAAGATAATCTCCCCTAGCGATAAGAGAATAACTTTTCCAAACATACGACAGGAAGGATAAAAACAATTTTTGAATAGGCAAATTGAAGCCCACCTCCAAATTGTAGGTGCAAATAATAAAACAAATATATAAAATTGTACACTGAATCTTTCTAAATGAATTATTCATCAAATTACTAATAATTATGTTGTAACTAGTCTTAATTAGTGATAATTAGTTATAAGCATCAGTCTACTTTGACTTTAAAGTAAAACATACATAACTCGAACCCTATCAATAATTAATATAGGGCTGAATACAGCACTCAACTAAAAACAAATTGCCACATAATTTTTAAAAAGATTTTATATGCAAATTAGGCACCAAATTAGATTTATGCAAATTAGGTACCCTTCCAAGATAATTTTCAGGTGTCACCCCTTCTAAATATCTTCTCTAGGACCAAAAGAATATATCTACCAAGTTTGGTGCTTTGGGCCAGTCGGTCACGGTCTCGTCAAAATTTGGACCTAAGCAACCTGACTATCCCTCATCCTCGTTACGGGAACCCCGAAGAGTCCCCCAGCATTCATCCGTGGAGTGTTGGGAAATGGCCAGGTTTCGGTCCCGGTCCCAGCTAGGAGATCCCTCATCCCTGCTCCGAGGAGCCAAGGAGTATTGGGCCGAATTCGTAGTCGCACCACCATTCTGTCGCACCGCACCACCATTTGTTCGAGCCGCACCACCATTCGTTCGAGTCGCACCACAATTTCTTCGAGCCGCACAACAATTTCTTCGAGCCGCACCATCATTTTGTTGTGCCGTGGGGTCCTCAACCCGGCCTGCTTCCTCATATGTGACATTATTCGAGCGCCGCACTCCAGTCACAGAATTTTGGTCACATCCCCGGCGCATACCCTTATCCGTGTTACGAGAACCCCAAGGGGTCCCCGAGCATGCATCCACGGAGTGTTGGAGCGCCAGGACACATCCCTCATCCACGTTACGGGAACCCCGAAGGGTCCCCGAGCATTCATCCGTGGAGTGTTGGGGAGTGGCCACGTCGCGGTCCCCACTGGGCAGTCCCTCATCCCTGCTCCGAGGAGACAAGGAGTGTTGGGTCGAGGTCACCGTCGCACTTCTATTTGTCCGAGCCGCACCATCATTTATTCGAGTCGCACAAAATATTTGTCGAGCCGCACCACCATTTTCCCGAGCCGCACCACCATTTTTCCGAGCCGCACCACTATTTTTCCGAGCCGCACTATCATTTGTTCGAGTCCCACCACCATCGTTTCGAGCCGCACCTCCGTTTTGATGCAGTGCCTCGTCCATGCTTCGAGAGATGGAGTCTTGGGCAGGAGTCGCAATCGGTTCCGCGACCAAGCCCCGGAAAAGGTCCATGGGAGACATGGGAGACATCGGTAGCGCATTATTCGGGGGCGAGGAAGGCGTGATGATACTCGAGGCATCACGCTTATGGACTTGGTAGTGGTTGGCGGCCCTCCTACCTGTGTCGAACTCCCGCTGGCACACGCTGCATCGGTAGACATAGTTGAAAGTCACAAGTGGATGGAGGCGCGACTGGTGTCGAGAGAGAGTCTGCTGGGCTTGGAAACTTTCCCGACACACAGCACATCTCCAGCCACAAGTGAACGGGTAGGCAAACACTTGGTCTCGCTGTCCGGAGTCATCAGAGGCCGCAGATTTGAGATGCACCCTTGACATGTGACGTTGTAGACCAGAAGCCGTAGGTAACGACTTCTGGCACACCGCACATGTGTGGCAGCCTCCCTGACTCGAACCCTCATCTGTGTTACGGTTACCCCGAGGGGTTCCCGAGCATGCATCCACAGAGTGTTGGGTCAAAACCGGGGCAGATCCCTCATCCGTGTTACGGTTGCCCCGAAGGGCGCCCGAGCATTCATCCACGGAGTTTTGGGTGCAGTGACGACCAGGTGACATCTCTCGTCCAGCTGCAGATTCTCCGAGTACTCCATCATCCAGGTCAGGAACCGTCTTCCGGCGAGGCATCACAGGGCAGACAGATAATAATTAAGCTGAAAGGAACAGATACGGTTTTTAAATTGGTTTATTCTTTTAAATGAACCAAACAACAATGAAATGTAGACACAGGTTATATTATTTACATTTAAAAGGTTTCAAACATACAACTTGTTTGCAAACGCTAATTTAACCCACCAAAAAAAAACATTAACCGGTCACTGTAGGCTGAAAATAATATCTTTACTGCACATTTTAATTCTTTCATATTTGGCTCTGTTCCTAGCTAACCATAATGAATAACGAAATTTACTTAATTCACAACAAATTAACTTCTCAACTTTGTTGCTAACACTATCAGAAAATGAAGAAAACACAAGTGCATTTCGATCAACTAATATATGGGTTGTCCTGCCCAGGCGCTGCCTGAGCCACGCGCCCACCGGTTCCGCCACACTGCACTCAATGAAAAGGTGGTCTCTGGTCTCGAGTTGAGTGCAGTGCGGGCACGCGCCTGTGTCTTTCGATTGTTTCCGTAATCGGTCACCGGTGGGCAGCACGTTATGTACCGTTCTGAAATTCAAAGAAATTTGTTTGTTCGACAATTTGGTACACAACGTGCGTTTCCAAATCGTGGCCCAGGGCAGGCCCGGGCGATCTCTCTGGACTTTGGGCTCGGTCCCTCGGGCTTCGAGTACGGCGGCGAGGTGAGTCTTAAGTTTTACGTTTGACCAGTCAGCAGCAATGTCTCGGTGGCTACGAAAAGAAATCAACACTAATTTGTAAAACTCAGAGGGGAAATCACAGTGGGGCATATTTTGTCTAATTAAATTTGGGTTCACGCTACGTAAAGAAAAACCGCACCAATAACGCGCTAAAATAATCCACTTAGCCGGTTTATCCGAGACAATACTGCTGACATGGACACCCCGCATTGCGGCCATTCTGCTATCAAAGTCGACCACGCCCATCCCCCCTTGAGAAAGGGGGAGGGACATGGTCGCCCGGTTGACATACTCCACCTTACTATTCCAGATAAACTGAAATAAAATTCTGTTAATTTCTTTAATTTTCTCTTTCGGTGGGGGGACAACCTCGGCGACATACCATAATTTAGAAAACAAAAATTGATTCGCAATAATAACCCGCCCCCTCAAACTAAAATCAGTACAACTCCCCCACAATTCCATAGCAGCATTTAGCTGCACTATTTTTTCTTCCCAAATTTTGTTCTTAATTTTATCATATCCAACATAAATACCAACAATTTTTGCCGAAGTTGCCCACCTGATGTCAACCGGGCCAGACACTGTGTGTTTCCACCTGCCAAGGTAGACGCCACACGTTTTCTGCCGATTCAGCTTGGCACCGGACGCGAGCTCGAATCTTCGGACGAGGTCAAAACATCGGACGATGGACCTCTCGTCCGACAGGATCAAGGTGGTATCGTCGGCGTACATGGACACTCTGGCTTCGGACCCCCCCGGAAGTTTAACCCCATGAATTTGACTATCAGCCCTCACCGCGCACCCGAAAGGTTCCAACGCTAAAATGTAGAGAAGGGGCGACAGGGGACATCCCTGCCGCACCCCCCGGGTGAGCGAAAAGGGCTGCGAAATGAAACCATTACAATTAACCCGACTATTAATATTACAGTACAAAATATCTACCCACTTACAACAAATTTCTCCGAAGCCAAAATGTCCAAGGACTTGCTTCAGATACCTCCAATCGACCCTGTCAAACGCTTTCTGTTTGTCCAAAGAAACGAACACCGCGCCGATGTTTTTCTGGTCAACATAATCTTGAACATTACGTAACAGGTGTGCATTGTCAGTGATGGTTCTCCCCGCCACCGAGCAAGTCTGGTCGAGGTGGATGATTTTGTCAAGCACCTTCCTTACTCGGTTAGCGAGGAGTTTTGACAACACTTTGTAATCAACATTCAACAATGATATGGGCCGGTAATTAGAAATATTGTCTCTGTCCCCCTTGTTTTTGTACAATAAACTGATAATACCCTCCCGCTGAGATTTACCCAATTTACCCTCCCCAAAAGAAAAGTTCAAAACATCACATAAGGATTGGCCCACATCATCGAAGAATGTACGATAAAATTCGGCGGGAAGTCCGTCCGAACCGGGGGACTTACCCGCCGCCATGTCAAACAATGCACACCTTACATCGGACAGGGTCACCGGCCCCTCGAGTGATGCTCGCTCGTCGGGGCCGAGTCTCCTGTCCACTGAGCTCATGAGAAAGTCCGTCTCACCCTGATCAACCGGAACAGCCGTGTACAAATCCTGGTAAAAATCAACACAAATATTTGACATTTGGTTAGGGTCAGAGGTGACACGGCCGTCCCGGTCACGCAGGGCGGACATACGTTTCGTGTCTGGGTTTTGGAGGGTGGGGTATGTACAATTGGTTTCCCCTTGTATTTTGGGGTGGTTGGAGGAAAAAATGGGGTTCGCCTGGAAAGAATAATACTTGGTAATTTAGGCTCGGGTGTTAACTAAATCGGGGATCAAATTATTATCACCATTGTCTACTTTTGATTGCAATTCGTTGGACTTTCTCAGGAGCTCCTTAAATTCAAGATTACGTTGTCGAGCCTTATCGGCGGAAAACGCAATTGCCGCTCTCTTAATTTCGGTTTTCCCTTCCTCCCACCAGTCATTAAGATTGTCAAATAAATGTACGTGTTCCCCCCAATTTACCCAAATTTTCCTAATCATAGAACAAAAATGTCCATCCCGAAGTAATAAAGTATTAAATTTCCAAAAACCCCTTCCCCTTTTGCAGTTGTCAATTTTGATTTCAGTAGTGATGATGTCATGATCAGAATACGGAAAAGCGGCAATTGCATTGTGAGAAACAGCGGCTAATTCACGGGACATGTAGATGCGGTCAATGCGCGTGGCACGGGTGTTGTTTTTATTGTGCCACGTAAAGCGGCTTACATTCGGGTTTTGGACTCTCCACGCATCTACTAGGCCGAGCGGTTTCACGGTTTTTTTTAATTCATTAATCCCCTGTGTGTTGTGATAGTTGTCTGATCCCCCCTTTGTATCTTTTTGTAAATGTTCTATGCAATTGAAATCACCCCCCAGAATTGTATGCCGAATCCCCCGGCAATGAGACGGCAATTGTTCAAGGAAGAATCGCCGTCTATCGCTCGGAGAATTCGGACAGTACACATTAACAATTCGTATTTTTGTACACTTGTTTTTTTATTTGACTGTGAGTGAAACCGCTCGACCGTCTTTGTCCCGCAAATAGTCAGCCGTTTCCCATGTGTGGCGCTTAGATAACAAAATGGCCGCGCCACAACTCGAAGTTGTCCCGAAAGACCAAAAACCCACGCCGTCAAATTCCCGGGCCCACGCCCTGGCCTCGGAGAAGCCAGAGACATGGGCCTCCTGCAAGAGCAAGATGTCAACACCTCGCTCCCTGCAGGAGTCGAAAATTTGGCGGCGTTTAATACAATTCCGTAACCCATTAACATTAATACTACTAATATATAAAGAAACCATGATCGAAATGCAAAAAAGGGCACATAAAAACTGGAACAGAGCCATGATTCAAAAGGGTAAAAACCAAAAACAACAAAAACACACTTATTTATGGTTGGACCGCACCTTTTTGGGCTTTCGTTTGTCCGGTTTCCGCCGAATCGTCTCCCATTCCACAGGCGAGTCCGACGAAAGGTGACCGCATTTGGCGGAGGCGACGGAGGACATGGAAACGACTGAACCGTCGGAATCGCACGCCTGGTTCAGTAGTCGGAAATGTTTGTGGCCGTGGATGTAGCATACTCACTGTCCGTTGTGGAACTCTCTATGGCCGGGGAACACGCCGCGCCCGTACCGCGCAGATTTTTCCCCGAGACCGACGGTCTCGGGGAAGGTGCATCTCGGGGTTTAATGTTAGTTGTACGGGCGGGCTTGGTGACAACTGCGACCGGTGTGCCTGCTGTGGATGGTCGATTCGGCGGGGTGCACGGTCGTGGGGGCTTGCGTGTTGTTGTCTTGTCCTTGGGGCGGGTTGTCGTCTCGTTGGGGTGGGTTGTCGTCTCTGTGGGGTGGGTTGCCGTCTCCTTGTGGTGGGGTGCCGTCTCCTTGGGGTGGGTCGTCGTGGGGTGAGTTGTCGTGGTCTGGGGTGCCGTGGTCTGGGGTGCCGTGGTCTGGGGTGCCGTGGGCCGGGTTGCCGTGGGCCGGGTTGCCGTGGTCCGGGTTGCCGTGGGCCGGGTTGCCGTTGTCCGGGGTGCCGTAGCCTGGGGAGCCGTGGGCCGGGTTGCCGTGGGCCAGGTTGCCGTTGTCCGGGGTGCCGTTGTCCGGGGTGCCGGGGTGGTGGGGCAGGTCTTGGGCCGGACCGATGTCTCCTGGTGTGGTGCGGTAGTCTTATGCGGGTGCCGGGTCTCCTTCACGGTGGCAGCAGGGTCGAGACAGGCCCATGGTGGTCTAGACGGCCTCACCGGGCGCGGGTCGCCGCGGTCATCGTCGCTGTCCGAGCCGGCGGAGATCGAACCGCGCAGGTGACCGGCGTACGAACGGGGGCACCGTGCTGCGTAGTGCCCCGTCACCCCGCACATTCGACATTTCACCGGCTCAGGACACTCACGGCTACGATGACCGGGCTTATTACAGATTTTACCACCTACAAATAGTGAATAAGATTAATACTGCTGCAAACTGCTTACTGGCTGGAATGACCTGAAATATACAAATCAAATAAGTTAAGAGGGCCTAATATTTCGATCTTAACAAGATCTTCTTCAGAGACTAAATGACTGTGTACAAGAAACAAACATATATAGGGCAATGTACAGCATGATGCACATCATGGATGCTGAAAAAACACAAAAGAAACAAAGCACAGAGTTCAATGGAACAAACAACAAAAGTAGGATTAGGCTGAGGGATTAAAGGGCGAGGTCAGTGTGGGTAGGATCAAAGGCGGGGTAGGAACAAAAACAGAAGGGGTAAAGCCACAAGGAAAGGGGTCCAGGGTGGAGATCAAAGGGAAGAACTAACAAATAAGTATGAATAGGAGTAATGAGGATGGGGGGGGGGGGGGGGGGGTTGAGGAAAACCAGAGAAGTGAGAACAAACAAAAATAGTGACTAAATTAGTAACACAGATCGGACAGTCACATCTCTTTTTTTAAATTGTGTTGGCTCTGAAAAGAGCCGTTTGGTTATGTTTTTCGTTTTGTTTTTTCCTCGGTCACCCTATTTTGAAGTCGTATACTTGGTGACGGCCTTGGTTCCTTTGCTGACTGCATGCTTGGCAAGCTCTCCCGGGAGGATTAGGCGTACTGCAGTCTGCACTTCACGACTTGAGATGGTCGCCTTCTTGTTGTAGTGGGCAAGGCGAGGAGATTCGCCGGCGATTCGCTCAAACACGTCGTTGACAAAGCTGTTCATGATGCTCATTGCCTTGCTGGAGATTCCTGTGTCGGGGTGCACCTGTTTCATGACTTTGTAGATGTAGATGCCGTAGCTCTCCTTGCGACGGCGGCGCCTCTTCTTGTTCGTGCTGACCGGAGCCTTGGTGTTGCCGGCCTTCTTCTGGCCTTTTCCGCTAACTTTTGGAGCCATGATTGGAGAAGATGAGTGTATGTGATCGTGCGATCGAATGGAAGGTCAAGCATGCCGGGACGACTTGTATGGCACCCGCTAGGATTCTGGGCTTACACGCATTGTCCACACAATCACCTAAGCGTGAAGAATTCTGTACGCGTGCAAAGTGACATGCATTCGCGCTTGCCACACGCACAGAGGGCAAAAGCTATCCCTCAGAATGAAAACCAAGAAACAAACAATTACAAATAATAATTTAGAATATCCACCTTTTTATTATATTCGGTAAAGTTCAACAATCCGGTGTGGTTTCACTCATTATTTGTTTTGCCCCAAACGCCGTGTAAACTAGCGTGTCATCCAATGTAACGAAGAGTTCCCGTTTTCGAAAATATGACACAAAATGACTGCATAAACAATATTGTGTACATGGCCAGGCAATTACTCTTCTTCTTTTTAATCGAATTAAAAGGAAAATAAATATTTTTTTTGTTGGGGGGACGCAGCTGTGACTCAAGCCCGTTCACCACGAATTCGGCGAGCCAACTGGATGTCCTTGGGCATGATGGTGACCCTCTTTGCATGGATGGCGCAAAGGTTGGTGTCTTCAAAGAGGCCAACAAGGTAGGCTTCGCTCGCCTCCTGCAGTGCCATGATGGCAGAACTCTGGAATCGCAGTTCTGTTTTGAAGTCCTGTGCAATTTCACGCACAAGTCTCTGGAACGGCAGCTTTCGGATCAGCAGTACGGTGCTCTTCTGGTAGCGACGAATCTCGCGTGCCCCGTCACCCCGCACATTCGACATTTCACCGGCTCAGGACACTCACGGCTACGATGACCGGGCTTATTACAGTTGTAGCACACAACTGTAGGACACCCCGCGGCCAGGTGGCTGACCGCTCCGCAAACCCGGCATGTCTGTTCCTGGTTGTCGTAAGTAACCCGCAGTTGAAAACCACCGACACGCACGTAGGACGGGATGGGACGACTCAGCTCCACCCGTGCGTGTCGATGGCCGTTCTCCCACCCAAGGTGACGCTGCCAGTGGCCCCGACGCACCCCGAACACCTTCCCGTATGGGGACAATGCCGAGGAGATGGTGACGTCGCTCAGTTCAAATGGTGCGTCACGGACTGTGATGAACGCCAGCTTCTTCGACACAGGTGTAGCCGTGATCCGCTGCGCTCCGATGGACAAGCTGGCGTTGAGCATCTTTTTCAAGGTTCAAGGTTCATGTATTTCTTCGGCATCAACATACAGGATGATAATGGTAGTTTATACAGTTATGATAGGTGATGCTGAAGGGGGACCCACTAAGAAGCAAAGCTTGTAGGTGTGGGCCCCCTATGCATGCATGTACGTGCTCTGGGCTACATGTATTGGATACAAGAATATTCATGTAAAATAGGAGCAAACACGGACAGTAGGCCCAGAGCACATACAGCATTTTATAAATAACAGTAAGTTACTTACTTAAATACACTAATACCAAAACAAACAAGAGACAAGGACAAACAATAAACAGCACACCAACAAGCCAGTTTAGGAATGCATCAAAATACAAAAAATACATTTTAAGTTATTTTACATTAGTTCACAATAAAAGTTCAACAAAGCAAACTTATAATCTCGTTTGAAAGCGATAATATGTTTGGAGCTTCTTAATGTATTGGTAAGTGAATTCCATAACCTGGGTCCCTCATATTTAATAGTTTTGTGTGAAAAAGAAGTACGAGTTAATGGGAGATGAAAATGACAAGCCTGTCGAGTAAAGTGGGCATGGATCTGATCATTTCGCACAAATATTGCCTTAATAGCCGAGGGTAAAGTATTGGAATCGGACTGATACATGAGGGACCCAAGCTGATGGTAATAAATATCCTTAATTTTTAAGGTTTTATGTTTAAAAAAGAGAGGATCAGTATGGGCACAAAAATCAACAAAATTAATTATACGAAGAGCTCGCTTCTGCAAAAGAAATAACTTGTGAAGATAACCAGTGGAACAGTTACCCCACGCAAGTATTCCATAATTAAGGTATGACAAAATTAAAGTATTATAAAGAGAGACTAGGACCGATGGAGGAACAAAATGTTTGATTCTATTGATAACACCAATATTTCTAGCAACAACTTTACATAGATAATCAATATGATTTGTCCAAGTTAACTTAGAGTCAATAAACAGTCCCAGAAATTTGAAACAGTCGGTTTTTATAATAGCAGCATCATTAATCACAACATCTCTAGGAAGATCATTAGCAGAATTACTAAACAGCATGTAATTGGTTTTATTAATATTTAATGACAACTTATTGATTCTAAACCAATTAGAAACTAATTTAAGTTCATTGTTCATGGTTTCAATAAGAGTATTCAAGTTGTTATGAGAAAAAAATTAATTTGAATCGTCAGCAAATAAAATAAATGAAAGTACATCTGATGATTTTGTGAAGTCATTGATATAAATTATAAAAAGTAACGGACCTAAAATTGATCCTTGAGGGACTCCACAGCTTAAAGTTTTGAAAGATGAATTTGAACCACCAATAAAAACATATTGGCTTCTATTTGTAAGATAACTTCTGAACCACTCCAGGGATACTCCTCGAATACCATAATAGGACAATTTATGCAACAAAATGTCATGGTCAATTGTGTCAAAGGCTTTTGAAAGATCAAGAAATATCCCCAGAGTGTGCTCAGAGTTATCTACTGCATTAGAAACTTTGTCCAAGAAATTAAGAACTGCATGGGTCGTTGAGTGTTTGCTACGAAATCCAAATTGTGAATTGGTTAGAATATCAAATTTAAATAAATATTTACTGAGTCGGGCATGGACACATTTCTCAAATATTTTTGAAAAACAAGGCAAGATGGAAATGGGTCTATAATTATTAACACAATTAGGATCACCACTTTTATAAACTGGAATAACTTTGGCAATTTTTAATTGGTGTGGAACAATTCCGGTTATGAATGAAAGATTAATAATGTGTGCAAGTGGCCTACAAATAGCCATGATAGTACTCTTGACAACAGCTATATTAATACAATCATAACCAGAGCTCTTTTTATTTTGTAAATTATTGACAATGTCAGATATCTCATGTTCATCAACTGGAGCAAAAAAAAAAGAATTTGGGTTGGGGTCAGTAAGATAATCATTAAACGATGCCCGAGTTTGAGGAATATTTTGAGCGAGGTTAGGACCTATGTTGACAAAATAATTATTAAAGCAATTGGCAATTAAATTAGGGTTATTAATCATGTTTCCTTCATGCATGATGCTACTGATGGTATGAGAAGACGTTTTATTGTTCAGTACAGAATTGATTACCTTCCATGTATTACGAATGTTATTCTTTTCCTGTTCAAACTGGCGTGTATAATATTGTTTTTTAGAGGTACGTAAAAGGTTAATTAAAATATTCTTATATTTAGTATACTCAATTTTATTAGAATTAGTGGGATGAGCTAAATATTGTCGGTAAAGCTTGTTTTTCTTATTAATAGATTTAAGAAGTAGATTGGTTATCCATGGTGCGTGGGGCTTAGATTTAAATTTGGATTTATGGTTTATATGAGGAGTAAAAAGGGTGTTTTTATCATACATATAATTAAAATCATCAATAAAGTTGTTAAATGCCAAATCAGGATTATCGCAATTATAGACATTAGTCCAATCATTAGAGTACAGGTCATCCTTGAATCTCTGAATATTTAGATTAGAAGCATTTCGGATAGGGGTGGAAATATAATCATCAGTGGAGACCTCTGGTTTACGAGACTGCATTTTTATAAATATTGGTAAATGGTCTGAAATGTCCGATAAAATAATACCTGATTTGGGGGAAGGTAAAACGTTTGTAAAAAAATTATCAATAAGTGTGGCAGTGGTATTTGTGATTCTAGTAGGTTTATCAATTAATGGGAGAAAAGAATAAGATATAATTAAATCAACGAATGCTTGTGTGTTAGGATTGGAATAATTAAGTAAATTAATATTAAAATCACCAGAAATAAAACATGCTTTATTTCCAGGGATCATACGAAAAAACAAATTCTGAAAAGTAAGCATGAACTCATTGTGACTTGCACTAGGTGGCTTATACATAACACCTGCAATTATGTCTTTGGCACTTAGGGCAGAAATGTCAATAAACAGGGATTCAAGGGAATCTTCTGAACATTTCAGGTCTTCCCTAATTTTAAAGCTCACCTCACATGAGACATAAAGTGCAACACCACCTCCAACTCTACCCTGTCTGTTATTCACAATGAGTTTATAACCTGGGAGTGAATAATAATTATGGGGATCAGTTTTCAACCATGTTTCAGAGAGTGCAATAACAGTAAAGTTATTGTCAATAGAGTCTAAGAGAAGCTGAAGTTGATCAAAAATTTTCTGGAGACTTCTAATATTAAGGTGGAGTAAAGAAAAACCATCAATATTGTTAATCTTAGGAAACTGCTCCAAAGAATAGTACTGTGAATTATTGAATGAATGAAAAGGATTGTTTGGATCCATATACTCAGAATCCAAATTATTCTCAAACTCACTAGGACCTTAAGCCATCATCATTCTGCCGTTCAATATCAAGAACTGAGATGTAAAGTAACAATATAAGTCTGGCATTAATGCAAACCTGGGTCACACATGTAACACAACAATTACAGGACAATTCAAGTACATACATGTAGAAACAAATACAGATAAATACAATATAATTTAATGATGAGGAGGACTTGTTGATAAACATATCTTCAAGTTCACCGCATGTCAAACAAAACCGGTGCATATATACACGTGTATACATGTACATGCACACATACACACGTGTTTTAATAAAATACAAAGCAGTATGTGATCAGTCAAATCTTAGACTGGGATCAATAAGTAATAACAACTGTTGGAATATGATGATGATCAGCCAAACAGCGATCAGTCAGATCTAACGATAGATATATTCAATGCAGCAGCACTCATTTATTGCAAGGTGACGGATGAAACTCCTTACTGTCGATAAACAGCTTTCCATTGCGGAAGACGACCTGTTGGCCCTTTTCGTAGGCTTGTTTCATTGTATCACGAAGTGACCGTTTCTTGATGGCATCGGCTAGTGGCAAGTCTTGTAACACGAACATACTAGTATCCTGCAGGACCTTCTTAGCTTGTCGCAAGATAGCTTGCCTTTCCGGTCTGTAGATAAATTTAGCAATGATGTGACGAGACTTGTCCGACGATAGTTTTGGTCTAACTCCGGATCGATGGGCATTTTCAACAGTGACATTTGGGAGGCTGAATTTGTTGACGATTATGTCCTTAACAGCTTGATAAGCGTATGAAGGGTTTTCGGAAGGCTGTTCTGGGACACCCCCAAATCGCAGGTTAAAGCTGCGGGAGTACCTCTCAAGTTGCAAGGCTTCATTTTCAACCTTCTCAAGTCTCTTGACTGCCTCTTGAAATTGCAATTCAATTTTGGAGATTGAACCAGCTGTTACAGTAGCTTGCTGCTGCAGATCACCGACTGAATCACTTGTGTAAGTCAACCCTTTTTCCATCTCTGACTGCTTGGCCTCGATACTGCCAACTCTATTGATGAGACTTTCCTGATTTAAAATCACTTTATCAAGTTTTGCATGTATATCACCCACCATGGACCGTAGGTCGTTCCTCAGAATATCAAATTCACTGGATGAAGTAGCAAGAACATCGACTGGATTCGAGGTTTCAGCACGCGCACGTGTAACGGCCATGGTTGGAGAATTCGACGCCATCTTGGATTTCACAGATGTAGCGTCAGTTGCAAGTTCAGCCGTAGATTTTTGGTCTCGTCGAGGCGGCATATCGAGAGGCTCCAATAAGTAGTTATGTTACAGATTGGGTACTTTGATTGCTGATAAGATGTTTCCCAGCTTTCAAATTTACACAAAATGTACAGAGACAGGGAAATGCTGAAAGAAATCCGGCCTGTTTGACAGAGCGATATTAGAACACGTCCGTTTACCACAGCGCCCTCATATCTTTCCCTTGGCCGCTTCAGTCTTTGTGGTGACGCACCATTTGTTGCCGTTTAGTTGCTGGACGCAAACGACGTCAGTCTCCCCGGCGGTCGTGGCCACCAGGTCACACATCTTGGCATAGTCGATCTTCTCATCGGTCGTCAGGTAAGTAGAAAGAGTTCTCTGTAATTCTCGGTTGGCCATGGTAGCAGTTGTACATGATCTTAGCCAAAAGGCCGAGAAGCGATAACGATTGATATTGAACCAATAGGGCACTCTGGAATTATGCATGCAAATTTATTCCCCCGACCATTGTTCTCATCCGAATAATATTCTTATTTTAACTTTTCTAATTTGTGTATTTGGGGTCAAGAAAAGGACTTCTCACAGAGCCCGACGCAAATCCGTTTAGAGAAATTACCAACTTTTGGCACGTTAATTTACATCAATATTCATGAGCTTGGGGGGGTTTTCATAACACATTTTCATACACATCGACAATATTCTTTTACATATTCATTTTTTTACCCAAAAGTCACTTGAAAAATCGGTGAAAAAGCGACTGGTATCATAATTATCGCCATGCTGCACTGCGCCTCCCGCTGTGAATACACCGACCTACCGGTACGAGCGTGCCGATAGATGGCGCCCTTCGGCACAACCGCGCCTCGATCGTTTACCGTTCAGGCCGGTTTATTTGTTTTCAAGCAGAACCTAAATGTCCCACTTTGTGGGCGGTGAAAATAGTCTGGTTCTATGGCCTGATCATTTAAATGTGTACACCCAGACGTCGAAATTGTAGTCGCGAACGTTAACGAGAATACCCGACCGTCAATAAAACGTGTTCGGAAATCTTCAGTTTGGCCAAGGAAAATGTTTCATGCTAAGCAAATTGTTGTGCTTTACATTTGTTATGAAATTGGGCCCAGGTAAGACAGAACACGAGAACAAAGCTAATAGACCACACGCGAAGTGTCAACTCACCACATTTCCAATGTTTTTGTTAAATCTATGAAAATGTGACCCAGGATATCAAAATCAATAATAAGCGGCAAATGACAATTCACGATATGTACATAGTAACATTTGAAATTCCATAGGCTTTCTAATGATACCCATCCCCAGTCTGTAACTCGTAACCAATAATTTCCGAGCTAAAGGCTTGTGATGGATGTCATTACAAAGCTTATTGAATTTGCAATCTTATTATATTTATATCTCCGAAAGTCATTTTCCGACTTATTCTTGATTTTGATGTGCTGGGTCACGGGTATAATATCATTCACCTACTTTTACAAACTGAACTTGCATGTACTATTGTATATATAGAGTACAGACACAGCGCGTATTTCTTTTTACTTTGTTGAAGTCACAGTGCGCGCGTTGCATATTTAATGAACTAGTGTCATATGAAGGTCGCCTGGATACACGTTAAAACGCACGCGCGCGAGGATGAAAACAAACACTTTCTTAATATTTGTATAAACAGGAAAAGGGAAGGCGATTCGTTTTAAAATAAAGAAAGCCATTGGACAAACCCAGCGGGCCTTTGGCTGTGAAAGTTAAAATCTACACATGTATTATCTAAATGTGTCTCTTTTAAAACTTTATTTAAAAATGAAGAACAGACAGACAGCGGCGTTTCTCTCTTGTAAATATGTGGTGGCCCTGAAAAGAGCCTTTTGTTTTTGTTTGTGGAGGCAAAGTAATTTGTTTGTATTACTTTGATACTTTGGCGGTCTTTTTGGGCAGGAGTACTTGCTGGATGTTGGGAAGCACACCGCCTTGCGCGATGGTGACTCCACTCATCAACTTGTTAAGCTCTTCGTCGTTGCGTATAGCAAGCTGCAGATGTCGAGGGTTAATTATCGTCTTCTTATTGTCCAGGATCTCCGCGGTCAGGTATTCCATCACGGCTGCCAGGTAGACCGGTGCACCGGCTCCAACCCGCTCAGCGTAGTTGCCCCTTCGCAAAAATCGATGAACGCGACCCACGGGGAACTGCAGTCCCGCCCTTGAGGACCTGCTCCTGGCCTTGCTTCTTGCTTTTCCGCTCTTTCCTCGTCCAGTCATCTTGAAGTAATTGGTGACAGTAGATTGCGATCTGCAGTGAAAGTGCCGTACGAGGGGGGTGACAGCACTAGTTATAGCGTTCCGGTGGATTGGCCGAAGCACGCCAAGTAGCCAATCACGCGCGACACACTTACTGTACGGTTGAGTGCACCGCATCCATTTTTGGATGCGTGGAGACAGGGATACATTTTTTGAACGAGGTCTGTCTGTCTGTCTGTCTGTCTTCAATCTAAGCGATGAAATCATAACAGCAAAAACCCAAAGCACCCAAAAACCTTACCTGCTTTCTCAGACGATTTATGTTATCCCGACGGTGTGTCCCTGTTGCCTACCGATTGACCTGCCTCCACGCTGGCCGCAGATCGTCCCTCATAAACCACATTGAAAACTGTCACGGATTTGTCTGCACAGAGATACGACAAACACATATATTAAACATACATCAAACAAGAAACCACTACTTCTCGTAATGGAGACTGAATGAACAAAAACCACTGCGCGCACAGGTGCTGAATAACAAAAGGCTGTTCGGCCATTGCAAATTCCTACGTGACTTACTGAGGCTAAATTAACAATGACCCCCATTTGTCATTTTCGTTGTTGGCGGGCACGCGTATAATTGTTTTGGTCAAAGCTATTCGTTGGTTTTAAAAATTCGATCGCTTAGGTTGGGCGGAGCACTGTCAGCCCTGCTATGGTATATATCATGGTAATTAAATGATGTAAATAAATACTTTTGGCATCATTGCAAAGCTAACGAATCGCTCTTTACTACGGTGTAAAACAATAGAACTCCAAATACTACATGCCTTTTCAAGTCACATATTTGTTTTCAAAGGCGATCGAGAACAGAAGGTTAATGTTGATCTTCATTTCTCCTTTTAAGGTCTGGGGGGAATGTAAAGACGGGAACACTACCCGAACGATTTTACCACCTACGAATATTGATTAAATTAGTAACACAGATCAGACAGTCACATCTCTTTTTTTAAAATTGTGTTGGCTCTGTAAAGAGCCGTTTGGTTATGTTTTTCGTTTTATTTGTTCCTCCCTCGGTCAACCTATTTTGAAGTCGTATACTTGGTGACGGCCTTGGTTCCTTCGCTGACTGCATGCTTGGCAAGCTCTCCCGGGAGGATTAGGCGTACTGCAGTCTGCACTTCACGACTTGAGATGGTCGACTTCTTGTTGTAGTGGGCAAGGCGAGAAGATTCGCCGGCGATGCGCTCAAACACGTCGTTGACAAAGCTGTTCATGATGCTCATTGCCTTGCTGGAGATTCCTGTGTCGGGGTGCACCTGTTTCATGACTTTGTAGATGTAGATGCCATAGCTCTCCGTGCGACGCCGACGCCTCTTCTTGTTCGTGCTGACCGGAGCCTTGGTGTTGCCGGCCTTCTTCTGGCCTTTTCCGCTAACTTTAGGAGCCATGATTGGAGAAGATGAGTGTATGTGATCGTGCGATCGAATGGAAGGTCAAGCATGCCGGGACGACTTTTATGGTACCCACTAGGATTCTGGGCATACACGCATTGTCCACACAATCACCCAAGCGTGGAGAATTATGTACGCGTGCAAAGTGACATGCATTGGCGCTTGCCACACGCACAGAGGGCAAAAGCTATCCTTCCGAATCCGAATGAAAACTCCAAGAAACAAACAATTACAAACAATAATTTAGAATATCCATCTTTTTATTATATTCGGTAGAGGCCAACAATCCGGTGTGGTTTCACTCATTATTTATTTTTCCCCAAACGCCGGGTAAACTTGCGTATCATCCAATGTAACGAAGAGTTCCCGTTTTCGAAAATATGACACAAAATGACTGCATAAACAATTGTGTACATGGCCAGGCAATTACTCTTCTTCTTTTTTACCGAATTAAAAGTAAAATAATTTTTATTTTTTTATTTTGGGGGGTGGGGGGGACAACAAAAAATAAGAGACAGACAGACAGACAAACAAACAAAATGGAAAGAGACTAATCCAATTAATTTTATTTATCCGTTCTTCGGAGCTCTGGCCAGTTAAAATTCGTATTTACCTATAGTAACCAAACTGAACTTTCCAAAACTCTACAGAAAACGCGATTGGAATGAATCTCTCTTTGACAAAAATATTGGCCCTGAAAAGGGCCGTTCGGTTAGTTTTGCGCACGCAGCTGTGACTCAAGACCGTTCACCACGAATTCGGCGAGCCAACTGGATGTCCTTGGGCATGATGGTGACCCTCTTTGTAAATATGTGGTGGCCCTGAAAAGAGCCTTTTGGTTTTGTTTGTGGAGGCAAAGTTATTTGTTTGTATTACTTTGATACTTTGGCGGCCTTTTTGGGCAGAAGTACTTGCTGGATGTTGGGAAGCACACCGCCTTGCGCGATGGTAAACCCACTCAAGCCCGTTCACCACGAATTCGGCGAGCCAACTGGATGTCCTTGGGCATGATGGTGACCCCCTTGGCATGGATGGCGCAAAGGTTGGTGTCTTCAAAGAGGCCAACGAGGTAGGCTTCGCCCGCCTCCTGCAGTGCCATGACGGCAGAACTCTGGAATCGCAGTTCTGTTTTGAAGTCCTGTGCAATTTCACGCACAAGTCTCTGGAACGGCAGCTTTCGGATCAGCAGTTCGGTGCTCTTCTGGTAGCGACGAATCTCGCGAAGGGCGACAGTTCCCGGTCTGTACCGATGTGGTTTCTTGACACCGCCAGTCGCTGGTGCGCTCTTACGTGCCGCCTTGGTGGCCAACTGCTTCCTTGGGGCTTTTCCATCGGTGCTCTTTCTTGCCGTCTGCTTTGTGCGTGCCATGATTTGAGAGTGGATTGGTCAGAATGGAGAGTAGATAAGAAGTGAATGCCAAATCAACGAACAGGCCGTCTCTTAAGACTAGAGAATAGCATCCTGGGGCTGAAGTATAACAATGGGCAGTCTTCCGATTGGATAATTCGGACACCATGCCGGGACGCTTCACTGATCACAACTTATTTACCCTCCGAAACAATACGGTCAATATTACCTACGAGTACATGATACTTTGCAAGCAAATTAATTTCCCCCAGCTACCAAAATAAACAAATGGGCCGTGTCTTCGATAAAGACATCCCGGGAATAATTACGGGCAATAAACGAAAAGAAAAAAACCTTAATACTAATAGACACAGGGAGGAAAATCCACACTGAATCCCGAGACAATGCCCAAATAATAACAGAGTACACACAAATTAAAACCTGGAATCATTCTCTTTTTGTGAAATCGTGGTGGCTCTGAAAAGAGCCGTTTGGTTTGAAAATGGCATGTATCATGCATCTATCTAGCCGCCGAAACCGTACAGCGTGCGCACCTGTCTCTTCAGGGCGTACACCACATCCATCGAAGTAACGGTTTTCCTCTTGGCGTGCTCGCAGTAGGTGACTGCATCGCGGATAACATTCTCCAGGAACACCTTGAGGACTCCGCGGGTTTCTTCGTAGATGAGACCTGAGATGCGCTTGACTCCTCCGCGGCGGGCCAGCCGACGAATGGCTGGTTTAGTGATGCCCTGGATGTTGTCGCGAAGAACCTTGCGGTGACGCTTGGCACCCCCTTTGCCCAGTCCTTGTCCTCCTTTGCCACGGCCAGACATTTTTTTTTAATTTTCTTCTTTCCTTCCCTGCTCAGACTAGACTAGATCGATTGAATGGGCGAGGCAGTGAATTATATATCACTCCTATGCGCGGACGCGATAGGAGCACGCCAGGCAAACGAAAGTCAGGGCGCCCTCTAGCAACAAATCGTGGCAGACGTTTCTCTCCCGAAATAACGACACGAGAGGAGAAATAAACAGTCAACGAGAGAGAGAGAGGAAAGCAAGCAAACGAATAATCGCAACATTAGAATACAAACATACAAACTGAACTGTTAAAAGCACTGTTATTTATTGTATTTGAGGTTTTATCACTTACAAAACAAAAAGCTATAAAAAGGGCCCTGCATTATTACCTATACAGTATTTACAAAAAATAGAATTCAAACAAACAAGACCAACAACAAAAAGAATATTTAAAGTCGACATTTATATGAAATCATATGAATTTCTAAAAATATGGAAAAGATAAAGAAATCTAATACATCTTCGCCCCAAAAAAATACAACCAGTCGCAGAGGATCTGTTTGTTTGTTTGTTTGTTTGTTTTTGTTGTTGTTGTTTTTCCCTTTCATCAGAAATCAACCAAAAACAAAGAGATCGGTCTTCATACAATTATTTAATTGATACAAATTGAAATGTTCAAATATAAGAAAGCCACGAAGTAAAGCGAAGAAAGAACTTGTAAAAGTGAGGCGACATAGGAATACACATAATAGACAAGACCTGTTTTTGTATTAATTGATGTTCCCCGAGGGGAGTGGGCCGAATCCCGGATGTACTGCTATACCGGGCCAACCCATGGCCGGGACGAGGCAAGCCTCTATTCCACGGCCCAAATCCAAAAATCAGATTAATATACTGGCTGTTCGATGAACAGCGTTTCAGATATTAAGCTGAAAAGAACAGATACTTATTTTGTAGGGTTTTAGAGTCTTCTTTAAGAAGACTCCAAGGACAGGGTAGTCACACTACACCTAGGTTCGTGAGGCTACGAGCCTCCCTGTCCTTTACTTAAATATTAAACTCACAAAACACTAAAACAGGACGGTACAAACAGAGAGTGTAGCCACGCTAACCACGCATTACCATGGTAGGGTACGACCCTAACTCTCTGCCATGGAACGTATACAAACAAAATACATACTTTTTGTCTATCAAATACAAGACAACAAGAGGGACTAAATGACTCTCGGAAAACGGACACAAACATCTAACGACTTAACAAGGCTGGCACTATCTGTGTCCAGAACATACTGGGTATGTGACTGGGCCATATGGTCAAGCCAAATCCGCGGAGACGCAAACTTTCCTCCACACACCTTGCAGCGGATCCATGGCTTACGACCGTGGACCTTCTTCAGGTGTGTAGCAAAATCGATCCACTTGAAGAACTCAGCCTCGCAACCCTGCGGAGGGTAGCAGACAAGTGCCTGGCCCCCCTTCCCGGGTACTCTGAGTTCTTGCATTTTGGCCACGGCCGGATCTAAAGTGTGACTCCGGAGAGGCTCATTAGAGGTCTCCGGGGTTACCTCCACCCCGGTGCCACTCTCGGTGTTGTTTAGGGGGCTGGCAGTGGTTTTTGACGAGCCAATCGGCTCGTCTAATACCATCTCAGACTCCGGAGAGTCTGAGAGGTTAGTTCCCTGTATTTTGGAAAAGGGGGCATCTGAGTCAGAAGAAGGGTCTCGCGACCTCTTCTTCTTCTTCTTCGCCTTCCCCTTCCTTGATACAGGGACCAAAGGAACAGCTTTCTCGATTGCGGCGGCCTGACACTCAACGGTGTCACAAGAGACAACGGCCTTAGCGTCGTCTCCCATGCAGCCGGCGCAACCGACAAAGCTGAACTTAACGGTCCTCGTGATCCAGCGGTCGCAGTGGAAACAAAGCCACCCTTCCGCGGATTGTAGAGGACCGGCATCCTTCGAGCACCGAAGACACGGTGCTCGAGGCAGTTCGAAGTCCGATACCATATTGGTATCGGACACCGTTACAGTCTCCGAGCCCGACGGACCGGGCCCGGAGCTAGAGGAAAAGGACGGGCTCACCGCCTCCTCAGCGCTCACAAGTGTGGGCGCCTCAAGAGGCGGAGAAACCCCCCCCCCTTATGTTGTGCAGGGGCAGATTTCCCCTGCACCACCACATCTGCCCACCGTTTGGCGGGTTGCACCCTCTATGCGAAGGACTTCGGGCACAGTTTAAAACTGTGCCCCTCGTCCCCGCAGAAAGTGCAGATCACTTTGTTGGGGCACTCCCCGGAGGGATGACCCAACTGCAAGCATTTGTAACACCTTACGGTGATACATTTGCTTGCAGAGTGGCCAGGCTTCCGCATCGGGCGCAAGTCTGGGTCTGACCAGAGTGGCCGACCCAGGCATTGCGATTCCCGATGCGGAGAACCGAGGGAATGGATCTGACACCCGACATTAAGTACTGCCGAGTGCCAGTAAACACGGCAGGCTCCTCGGGGTAGGTCAGAAACCTACCCTTATGGACCCTGCCGTACTTAGAGAGAATGGATCTGACGACATTGTCGTCTAGATCCATCTCTACATAATATACTGTGACCAGCTTTAGGTCGAAAGATGTCACTCGACACCCAGGAAGCTGGTCCAGATCAAGCTCGAAACGACGAGCAAAGACGGCCGATTTGAACGTGAGGTCAAACCGGCCGCCGGAAAGGGGTTGTAAGGCCTCCAGGTGGGTGGACGGGACAATCCCAATCCCCCGGAGGACCTTAAAGACATCGCTAGGCGTCTCCTTGCCATCGAAACTGAGTTCGAAAGCGCGGGAACGCCTAGCACTAGAAGTGGTATTTCCAGACATGCTGGAAATAAACCAAAGAATACAAAATACCAAGAAAGGAAAAACCTCCTGGGTATTAAAACAAGGCTGGACTAGCAACTGCCTAGTCCAGCAAAACAAGAAAGTAAAGTATAAGCACACGCGCTATGTATAAAACAAAATACAAGCGCGGCACATATACAACACTATTGTATGTACACAAAATGGCGTGGAGGCAAGACTTATTGTCTCCACGCACACAAAGAAATAGATAAACCCGTAGCACTACACACACACAACTGGTGTTATGTAAGCGCCACGGGTAAATGAACAACAAAGGAAAACCCGTACACTGTACGGGAAGAACAAAGAAATACGTACAAACCTATGGGCCCGTGGACTTCCACGGGGAGAACAAAGGCTGTACGTAAACGAATGGCGCTGGCTGCTACAGCACTGCGTATACAGCCAGCGACCAAAAACCAAAACTAAAAACCTCCAAAACAACAACCAAAAATACTAAGAAATTTGGCAAAAATAAGACCAACCTGGCCTATAAACAAAAAGGAACAAACTGGTATAAAAATTATATCAGTTTAGTAGGACAAAACTTGACTACGCCTCAAGATCACGGGAGCAAAAAAAACTACACATGATCTTAGCCAAAAGGCCGAGAAGCGATAACGATTGACATTGAACCAATAGGGCGCTCTGGAATTATGCATGCAAATTGATTCCCCCGCCCATTGTTCTCATCCGAATAATATTCTTATTTTAACTTTTCTAATTTGTGTATTTGGGGTCAAGAAAAGGACTTCTCACAGAGCCCGACGCAAACCCGTTTATAGAAATTACCAACTTTTGGCACGTTAATTTACATCAATATTCATGAGCTTGGGGGGTTTTCATAACACATTTTCATACACATCGACAATATTCTTTTACAAATTCATTTTTTTAAACCAAAAGTCACTTGAAAATCTGGAAAAATGCGACTGGTATCAAAATTATCGCCATGCTGCACTGCGCCTCGCCGCTGTAAATACACACCGACCTACCGGTACGAGCGTGCCGATAGATGGCGCCCTTCGGCACAACCGCGCCTCGATCGTTTACCGTTCAGGGCGGTTTATTTGTTTTTCAAGCAGAACCTAAATGTCCCACTTTGTGGGCGGTGAAAATAGTCTGGTTCTATGGCCTGACCATTTAATTGTGTACACCCAGACGTCGAAATTGTAGTCGCGAACGTTAACGAGAATTCACGACCGTCAATAAAACGTGTTCGGAAATCTTCAGTTTGGCCAAGGAAAATGTTTCATGCTAAGCAAATTGTTGTGCTTATATTTGTTATGAAATTAGGCCCAGGTAAGACAGAACACGAAAACAAAGCTAATAGACCACACGCGAAGTGTCAACTCACCACATTTCCAATGTTTTTGTTAAATCTATGAAAATGAGACCCAGAATATCAAAATCAATAATAAGCGGGAAATGACAATTCACGATATGTACATAGTAACATTTGAAATTCCATAGGCTTTCTAATGATACCCATCCCCAGTCTGTAACTCGTAACCAATAATTTCCGAGCTAAAGGCTTGTGATGGATGTCATTACAAAGCTTATTGAATTTGCAATCTTATTATATTTATATCTCCGAAAGTCTTTTTCCGACTTATTCTTGATTTTGATGTGCTGGGTCGCGGGTATAATATCATTCACGTACTTTTACAATCTGAACATGCATGTACTGTACAGTACGCGTAGTACATGTATATATAGAGTACAGACACAGCGCGTATTTATTTTTGCTTTGTTGAAGTCACAGTGCGCGCGTTGCATATTTAATGAACTAGCTTTTATATGAAGGTCGCCGGGATACAAGTTAAAACGCACGACGCGCGCCCGGATGACAACAAACACTTTCTTAATATTTTTATAAGCAGGAAAAGGGAAGGCGATTCTTTTAAAAAAATAAACGACGCCATTGAACAAACTCAGCGTGCCTTTGGCTGTGAAAGTTAAAATCTATGTATTATCTAAATTTGTCTCGTTTAAAACTTTATTTAAAAATGAAGAACAGACAGACAGCGGCGTTTCTCTCTTGTAAATATGTGGTGGCCCTGAAAAGAGCCTTTTAGTTTTGTTTGTGGAGGCAAAGTTATTTGTTTGTATTACTTTGATACTTTGGCGGCCTTTTTGGGCAGAAGTACTTGCTGGATGTTGGGAAGCACACCGCCTTGCGCGATGGTAAACCCACTCAAGCCCGTTCACCACGAATTCGGCGAGCCAACTGGATGTCCTTGGGCATGATGGTGACCCTCTTGGCATGGATGGCGCAAAGGTTGGTGTATTCAAAGAGGCCAACGAGGTAGGCTTCGCTCGCCTCCTGCAGTGCCATGACGGCAGAACTCTGGAATCGCAGTTCTGTTTTGAAGTCCTGTGCAATTTCACGCACAAGTCTCTGGAACGGCAGCTTTCGGATCAGCAGTTCGGTGCTCTTCTGGTAGCGACGAATCTCGCGAAGGGCGACAGTTCCCGGTCTGTACCGATGTGGTTTCTTGACACCGCCAGTCGCTGGTGCGCTCTTACGTGCCGCCTTGGTGGCCAACTGCTTCCTTGGGGCTTTTCCACCGGTGCTCTTTCTTGCCGTCTGCGTGGTGCGTGCCATGATTTGAGAGTGGATTGGTCAGAATGGAGAGTAGATAAGAAGTGAATGCCAAATCAACGAACAGGCCGTCTCTTAAGACTAGAGAATAGCATCCTGGGGCTGAAGTATAACAATGGGCAGTCTTCCGATTGGATAATTCGGACACCATGCCGGGACGCTTCACTGATCACAACTTATTTACCCTCCGAAACAATACGGTCAATATTACCTACGAGTACATGATACTTTGCAAGCAAATTAATTTCCCCCAGCTACCAAAATAAACAAATGGGCCGTGTCTTCGATAAAGACATCCCGGGAATAATTACGGGCAATAAACGAAAAGAAAAAAACCTTAATACTAATAGACACAGGGAGGAAAATCCACACTGAATCCCGAGACAATGCCCAAATAATAATAGAGTACACACAAATTAAAACCTGGAATCAATCTCTTTTTGTGAAATCGTGGTGGCTCTGAAAAGAGCCGTTTGGTTTGAAAATGGCATGTATCATGCATCTATCTAGCCGCCGAAACCGTACAGCGTGCGCCCCTGTCTCTTCAGGGCGTACACCACATCCATCGAAGTAACGGTTTTCCTCTTGGCGTGCTCGCAGTAGGTGACTGCATCGCGGATAACATTCTCCAGGAACACCTTGAGGACTCCGCGGGTTTCTTCGTAGATGAGACCTGAGATGCGCTTGACTCCTCCGCGGCGGGCCAGCCGACGAATGGCTGGTTTAGTGAAGCCCTGGATGTTGTCGCGAAGAACCTTGCGGTGACGCTTGGCACCCCCTTTGCCCAGTCCTTTTCCTCCTTTGCCATGGCCAGACAGTTTTTTTTAAATTTCCTTCTTTCCTTCTCTGCTCAGACTAGACTAGATCGATTAAATGGGCGAGGCAGTGTATTATATATGACTGCTATGCGAGGACGCGATAGGAGCACGCCAGGCAAACGAAAGTCAGGGCGCCCTCTAGCAACAAATCGTGGCAGAGGTTTCCCTCCCGAAATAACGACACGAGAGGAGAAATAAACAGTCAACGAGAGAGAGAGAGAGAAAAGCAAGCAAACGAATTATCGCAACATTAAAATACAAACATACAAACTGAACTGTTAAAAGCACTGTTATTTATTGTATTTGAGGTTTTATCACTTACACAAAAAAAAGCTATAAAAAAGGGCCCTGCATTATTACCTATAGTCGCAGAGGATTTGTTTGTTTGTTTGTTTGTTTGTTTGTTTGTTTGTTTGTTTTTGTTGTTGTTGTTTTTCCTTTTCTTCAGAAATCAACCAAAAACAAAGAGATCGGTCTTCATACAATTATTTAATTGAGACAAATTGAAATGTTCAAATATAAGAAAGCCACGAAGTAAAGCGAAGAAAGAACTTGTAAAAGTGAGGCGACATAGGAATACACATAATAGACGAGACCTGTTTTTGTATTAATTGATGTTCCCCGAGGAGAGTGGGCCGAATCCCAGATGTACTGCTATACCGGGCCAACCCATGGCCGGGACGAGGCAAGCCTCTATTCCACGGCCCAAATCCAAAAATCAGATTAATATACTGGCTGTTCGATGAACAGCGTTTCAGATATTAAGCTGAAAAGAACAGAGTTTTTTATTAAAATATTTCACTTCGAAATACAAAGAGTAAACATGGTTTTAAAAACTAATACAATCATAAACCTCCGTCCCAGAGGTGATTAAGATAGATAAGGAAACCTTAAGTAATAACAAAAACTGGGCGAATTTAAACCCAGTATAAGAATTAAGTAGAAAACACTTAGAACTAAATACATAAACTGCAACCGGCCTTGTCCCGCGATGTCTGTTCTTCTGTAAAATAGACGCTGGGTACCTGCAGTGGGAGAATAAGAAAAATAAAAACATGGGTTAAATAACAGAGTATAACTTGTTGACATGAAGTCAATGTTGGTTGGACCTACTCATCAGAGTACTGACGGTGGCCGGTGACATGTTCAATGTAGATGTCCCGTGATCCCTTGATGGCATCTATGCAACATAGACGGCGCATCAACCCTCTGTAGCCCTTGGAGATACCAAGACGGCCAAGTGCTCTCTTGTTTCCAGGTAACCAGGAACCGAGAGACCCGACTGCGAAGCCGAACACTTGGACGTCTTTGCCTTCTGCAGCCAAAGCCTGCCGTAAGCCATCACATTTGGTGACTTTGGCTGCAGCGGCGATCTCCAAGGCATCACGGCCGTTGTCGAAAGGGCAACAAACGCGAATGATTGTTACTTTGTTGCCCTCGACAACTGTGATGTCGGGTCGCTGACGGGGGGTGGGATCACCCGGGACATGCTGGTCAATAAACACCTGCCCATGCCGCACAGCTGCCTTGATCCGATTCTGAACAAGATTATGTCGTCTTCGGATAGGCACCATGTTTGGCGGGCAGTTGTTCAGGATGTGGGGCAGAGTCTCGTCCCTCACTCCACAGCGGCGGCACTTTGGATCCGTCGCTGGATTCCATCGTTTAGCCGCTGCGTTGGTCGGGAGACAGTTCAGGCGGGCCCTGTGGATAAACTGCCAGTCACAGAATCGGATGAAACTGCCGGTGTTCATCCACGAGGAGCCGTTACGGAAGGGGTCCAACTCCAGTGAACGGGCAACCTTACCCTGGTCCGGGAGAGCGAGTAATTTACCAGAGTAAAATTATCGAGCGGCAGCACGCAGAGCAGTTGTAATGCCCTTGGCCTGTATTTCTCTCCCCTTGTCCGTGCGTGTGACTACTGAGCCGGAACAGCAGCCACTGAGAGAAATACGAAGCCGGCGTGCAGCCGCCCTCGCCCGGGACCAGAGGGTAGGGATCTGCCCGCTCGTTCCGTAGTTGGCCAGGTCCCCCTCCATAGATCCGCTCATGAACTGATCGAGCTCTGCCTCCGTTGGCTCACGGTGCAACGTACGGTGGACAACAGAAGTCAGTTGCTTGGTGGCAACACCGCGAACGGTGTCGTCTGATGAAGATAGGATACGAACAGCTTGCGTGACAGTTTGAATGTCAGCATCCCGGTTGGGATCCATCAGACCCAGACCACCCACTTTTCTGTCCGCAAAGACATAATTGGTAGTGGCCCGGGTCGGAAGGTTGCAAACTTTCCGTACCAACTTCACCACCTCTCCCCTTAGTCCCTTCAGACTACGCTTCTGGCAATCACCGGCGCGCAATACGTACGAGGCACATGGTTCGATAAATGTACGTATTGCGTCCAGTTTTTGCCAGGGGGCAAGGAGAGAGGCTTCCACCTTGCGCAGGTCTTCTGTCATCTTGACCACCAATGCTTCGAGACTCTGAAATAACGACACGAGAGGAGAAATAAACAGTCAACGAGAGAGAGAGAGAGGAAAGCAAGCAAACGAATTATCGCAACATTAAAATACAAACATACAAACTGAACTGTTAAAAGCACTGTTATTTATTGTATTTGAGGTTTTATCATTACACAAAAAAAAGCTATAAAAAAGGGCCCTGCATTATTACCTATAGTCGCAGAGGATCTGTTTGTTTGTTTGTTTGTTGGGGTGTTTGTTTGTTTGTTTGTTTGTTTTTGTTGTTGTTGTTTTTCCTTTTCTTCAGAAATCAACCAAAAACAAAGAGATCGGTCTTCATACAATTATTTAATTGAGACAAATTGAAATGTTCAAATATAAGAAAGCCACGAAGTAAAGCGAAGAAAGAACTTGTAAAAGTGAGGCGACATAGGAATACACATAATAGACGAGACCTGTTTTTGTATTAATTGATGTTCCCCGAGGAGAGTGGGCCGAATCCCAGATGTACTGCTATACCGGGCCAACCCATGGCCGGGACGAGGCAAGCCTCTATTCCACGGCCCAAATCCAAAAATCAGATTAATATACTGGCTGTTCGATGAACAGCGTTTCAGATATTAAGCTGAAAAGAACAGAGTTTTTTATTAAAATATTTCACTTCGAAATACAAAGAGTAAACATGGTTTTAAAAACTAATACAATCATAAACCTCCGTCCCAGAGGTGATTAAGATAGATAAGGAAACCTTAAGTAATAACAAAAACTGGGCGAATTTAAACCCAGTATAAGAATTAAGTAGAAAACACTTAGAACTAAATACATAAACTGCAACCGGCGTTGTCCCGCGATGTCTGTTCTTCTGTAAAATAGACGCTGGGTACCTGCAGTGGGAGAATAAGAAAAATAAAAACATGGGTTAAATAACATAGTATAACTTGTTGACATGAAGTCAATGTTGGTTGGACCTACTCATCAGAGTACTGACGGTGGCCGGTGACATGTTCAATGTAGATGTCCCGTGATCCCTTGATGGCATCTATGCAACATAGACGGCGCATCAACCCTCTGTAGCGCTTGGAGATACCAAGACGGCCAAGTGCTCTCTCGTTTCCAGGTAACCAGGAACCGAGAGACCCGACTGCGAAGCCGAACACTTGGACGTCTTTGCCTTCTGCAGCCAAAGCCTGCCGTAAGCCATCACATTTGGTGACTTTGGCTGCAGCGGCGATCTCCAAGGCATCACGGCCGTTGTCGAAAGGGCAACAAACGCGAATGATTGTTACTTTGTTGCCCTCGACAACTGTGATGTCGGGTCGCTGACGGGGGGTGGGATCACCCGGGACATGCTGGTCAATAAACACCTGCCCATGCCGCACAGCTGCCTTGATCCGATTCTGAACAAGATTATGTCGTCTTCGGATAGGCACCATGTTTGGCGGGCAGTTGTTCAGGATGTGGGGCAGAGTCTCGTCCCTCACTCCACAGCGGCGGCACTTGGGATCCGTCGCTGGATTCCATCGTTTAGCCGCTGCGTTGGTCGGGAGACAGTTCAGGCGGGCCCTGTGGATAAACTGCCAGTCACAGAATCGGATGAAACTGCCGGTGTTCATCCACGAGGAGCCGTTACGGAAGGGGTCCAACTCCAGTGAACGGGCAACCTTACCCTGGTCCGGGAGAGCGAGTAATTTACCGGAGTAAAATTATCGAGCGGCAGCACGCAGAGCAGTTGTAAAGCCCTTGGCCTGTATTTCTCTCCCCTTGTCCGTGCGTGTGACTACTGAGCCGGAACAGCAGCCACTGAGAGAAATACGAAGCCGGCGTGCAGCCGCCCTCGCCCGGGACCAGAGGGTAGAGATCTGCCCGCTCGTTCCGTAGTTGGCCAGGTCCCCCTCCATAGATCCGCTCATGAACTGATCGAGCTCTGCCTCCGTTGGCTCACGGTGCAACGTACGGTGGACAACAGAAGTCAGTTGCTTGGTGGCAACACCGCGATCTTGACCACCAATGCTTCGAGACTCTGAAATAACGACACGAGAGGAGAAATAAACAGTCAACGAGAGAGAGAGAGAGGAAAGCAAGCAAACGAATTATCGCAACATTAAAATACAAACATACAAACTGAACTGTTAAAAGCACTGTTATTTATTGTATTTGAGGTTTTATCATTACACAAAAAAAAGCTATAAAAAAGGGCCCTGCATTATTACCTATAGTCGCAGAGGATCTGTTTGTTTGTTTATTTGTTGGGGTGTTTGTTTGTTTGTTTGTTTGTTTTTGTTGTTGTTGTTTTTCCTTTTCTTCAGAAATCAACCAAAAACAAAGAGATCGGTCTTCATACAATTATTTAATTGAGACAAATTGAAATGTTCAAATATAAGAAAGCCACGAAGTAAAGCGAAGAAAGAACTTGTAAAAGTGAGGCGACATAGGAATACACATAATAGACGAGACCTGTTTTTGTATTAATTGATGTTCCCCGAGGAGAGTGGGCCGAATCCCAGATGTACTGCTATACCGGGCCAACCCATGGCCGAGACGAGGCAAGCCTCTATTCCACGGCCCAAATCCAAAAATCAGATTAATATACTGGCTGTTCGATGAACAGCGTTTCAGATATTAAGCTGAAAAGAACAGAGTTTTTTATTAAAATATTTCACTTCGAAATACAAAGAGTAAACATGGTTTTAAAAACTAATACAATCATAAACCTCCGTCCCAGAGGTGATTAAGATAGATAAGGAAACCTTAAGTAATAACAAAAACTGGGCGAATTTAAACCCAGTATAAGAATTAAGTAGAAAACACTTAGAACTAAATACATAAACTGCAACCGGCGTTGTCCCGCGATGTCTGTTCTTCTGTAAAATAGACGCTGGGTACCTGCAGTGGGAGAATAAGAAAAATAAAAACATGGGTTAAATAACATAGTATAACTTGTTGACATGAAGTCAATGTTGGTTGGACCTACTCATCAGAGTACTGACGGTGGCCGGTGACATGTTCAATGTAGATGTCCCGTGATCCCTTGATGGCATCTATGCAACATAGACGGCGCATCAACCCTCTGTAGCGCTTGGAGATACCAAGACGGCCAAGTGCTCTCTCGTTTCCAGGTAACCAGGAACCGAGAGACCCGACTGCGAAGCCGAACACTTGGACGTCTTTGCCTTCTGCAGCCAAAGCCTGCCGTAAGCCATCACATTTGGTGACTTTGGCTGCAGCGGCGATCTCCAAGGCATCACGGCCGTTGTCGAAAGGGCAACAAACGCGAATGATTGTTACTTTGTTGCCCTCGACAACTGTGATGTCGGGTCGCTGACGGGGGGTGGGATCACCCGGGACATGCTGGTCAATAAACACCTGCCCATGCCGCACAGCTGCCTTGATCCGATTCTGAACAAGATTATGTCGTCTTCGGATAGGCACCATGTTTGGCGGGCAGTTGTTCAGGATGTGGGGCAGAGTCTCGTCCCTCACTCCACAGCGGCGGCACTTGGGATCCGTCGCTGGATTCCATCGTTTAGCCGCTGCGTTGGTCGGGAGACAGTTCAGGCGGGCCCTGTGGATAAACTGCCAGTCACAGAATCGGATGAAACTGCCGGTGTTCATCCACGAGGAGCCGTTACGGAAGGGGTCCAACTCCAGTGAACGGGCAACCTTACCCTGGTCCGGGAGAGCGAGTAATTTACCGGAGTAAAATTATCGAGCGGCAGCACGCAGAGCAGTTGTAAAGCCCTTGGCCTGTATTTCTCTCCCCTTGTCCGTGCGTGTGACTACTGAGCCGGAACAGCAGCCACTGAGAGAAATACGAAGCCGGCGTGCAGCCGCCCTCGCCCGGGACCAGAGGGTAGAGATCTGCCCGCTCGTTCCGTAGTTGGCCAGGTCCCCCTCCATAGATCCGCTCATGAACTGATCGAGCTCTGCCTCCGTTGGCTCACGGTGCAACGTACGGTGGACAACAGAAGTCAGTTGCTTGGTGGCAACACCGCGAACGGTGTCGTCTGGTGAAGATAGGATACGAACAGCTTGCGTGACAGTTTGAATGTCAGCATCCCGGTTGGGATCCATCAGACCCAGACCACCCACTTTTCTGTCCGCAAAGACATAATTGGTAGTGGCCCGGGTCGGAAGGTTGCAAACTTTCCGTACCAACTTCACCACCTCTCCCCTTAGTCCCTTCAGACTACGCTTCTGGCAATCACCGGCGCGCAATACGTACGAGGCACATGGTTCGATAAATGTACGTATTGCGTCCAGTTTTTGCCAGGGGGCAAGGAGAGAGGCTTCCACCTTGCGCAGGTCTTCTGTCATCTTGACCACCAATGCTTCGAGACTCTCGCCACTTCTGTACAACCCGATAGGGACGCCGAGGTAGCGGTAATGTTCCTCCTCAGTCAACGCTGGTATATCGCCGCCCTGAACTTTGTAGACTGAGGGAACAACCCGCTGACCCCTTCGACACTCCAGTGACAGGGTGGCACACTTCGTTGGTTTGAAGGTGAGCCGAAGCTTGGTGGCCATCGTGCTAGCCGTGTCCAAAAGCCGCTGCAGGCCCTCAGCCGAATTGCTTAGTACCACGAGGTCGTCAGCATAGGCAAGGACCGAGATGTCGTGTCCGTGCACCTTCGGAGCGCATCGGCCGGTTCGAGCTGCCAGAGACACGGCCCTCACCACAAGCTCAAGAGTCAAGTTGAAAAGAATCAGGGAGATCGGACAACCTTGCTTGACTCCTGAGCAGATGGATACGGGCTCTGTCCTCCCTGAAGGCGTCATAAACTCTGTGCTGGCCCCAGTATAGACATCCCGGATGATGTCTATAAATCCCACCGGCGCACCAACCGAGGCCAACACAGAGAATATAGCATTGTGGGGAATGCTGCCGAAAGCATTCTGGAGATCGAGAAACGCACAGTACAGATTTTTCTGATTTCGGCGAGCATCCCCCACAACGGACGACATCAGGAAGGTGTGCTCAAAGCAACCCTCACCAGGCCTAGCACTCTTCTGAGCGTCACTGATGAGACCACCGTCCAACGCCCAACGAGTCAGGCGGTCATACAGGATCGCCATCAGTAACTTGTACAGACACGACTGCAGGGCAATTGGTCGGAAGTTGGCCGGACATGCTGAGTCCCCTTTCTTGTAAATCAGTACCGTCGTAGCTGATTTCCAAGAGCTGGGGACACGCCCATCACGCAGACACCGGTTGAATATCGCCACGGAAACTCTAAAAGCACCGTCCGCACATCTGATGTGGCGATATTCTAGCCGGTCTTTCCCAGGTGCGGAGTTTGACATCCGACCTAGGCGGAGAGAGATCTCCTTCTGCGTAATGGGGCGCAACAAATCCGGGCCAGACTCCCGGGCGCGGTCCGTGTTCGGGAACAGGAGTCCCAAGTCAACAGTAACACTATCTTGATCGACCGCCCTTTCCGAGTGAACTTCAGTAAAGTAGTCCACTAGTGTTTCCTCGGTGCCAGTGTATCTGACCTCAGAGCCGTCCAGGACCACACGCATTCCGACCCACCGCACCACCATTCTGACCCACCGCACCACCATTCTGACCCACCGCATCACCATTCTGTCGCACCGCACCACCATTCTGTCGCACCGCACCACCATTCTGTCGCACCGCACCACCATTCTGTCGCACCGCACCACCATTTTGTTGCGCTGGTCGGGGACCCGCCGCACGCCGGTTATTCGCGGAGCCATAAGCCATGTCAACCGCATGCTGGGCAAAACGGTCACACAGACTCAAACTCCGCAAAGTCACCGGCGCGTGACAACGCCACCAGCCAGGGATTCTCCTCCTCCACGGGCTCTGGGGCCCGCGGTCTCGGTGAACCCTGGCTAGGCAGCGTGGGTTCCCTCGGGACGTCGGCCCGGCCTGCTCCCTCATCTGTGACATTAATCGGGCGCCGCACTTCAGTCACAGAATTTTGGTCACATCCCCGGCGCATACCCTCATCTGTGTTACGGGAACCCCGAGGGGTCCCCGAGCATGCATCCACAGAGTGTTGGAGCGCCAGGACACCTCCCTCATCCACGTTACGGGGACCCCGAGGAGTCCCCGAGCATTCATCCGTGGAGTGTTGGGAAATGGCCAGGTTTCGGTCCCGGTCCCAGCTAGGAGATCCCTCATCCCTGCTCCGAGGAGCCAAGGAGTATTGGGCCGAATTCGTAGTCGCACCACCATTCTGTCGCACCGCACTACCATTTGTTCGAGCCGCACCACCATTCGTTCGAGTCGCACCACAATTTTTTCGAGCCGCACAGCAATTTGTTCGAGCCGCACCATCATTTTGTTGTGCCGTGGGGTCCTCAACCCGGCCTGCTTCCTCATCTGTGACATTATTCGAGCGCCGCACTTCAGTCACAGAATTTTGGTCACATCCCCGGCGCATACCCTCATCCGTGTTACGATAACCCCGAGGGGTCCCCGAGCATGCATCCACGGAGTGTTGGAGCGCCAGGACACCTCCCTCATCCACGTTACGGGAACCCCGAAGGGTCCCCGAGCATTCATCCGTGGAGTGTTGGGAAGTGGCCAAGTCGCAGTCCCCACTGGGCTGTCCCTCATCCCTGCTCCGAAGAGACAAGGAGTGTTGGGTCGAGGTCACCGTCGCACTTCTATTTTTCCGAGCCGCACTATCATTTATTCGATTCGCACCAAATATTTGTCGGGCCGCACCAACATTTTTCCGAGTCGCACCAACATTTTTCCGAGCCGCACCAACATTTGTTCGAGTCGCACCACCATCGTTTCGAGCCGCACCTCCAGTTTGATGCAGTGCCTCGTCCATGCTTCGAGAGATGGAGTCTTGGGCAGGAGTCGCAATCGGTTCCCCGACCAAGCCCCGGATAAGGTCCATGGGAGACATGGGAGACATCGGTAGCGCATTATCCGGGGGCGAGGAAGGCGTGATGATACTCGAGGCATCACGCTTATGGACTTGGTAGTGGTTGGCGGCCCGCCTACCTGTGTCGAACTCCCGCGGGCACACGCTGCATCGGTAGACATAGTTGAAAGTCACAAGTGGATGGAGGCGCGACTGGTGTCGAGAGAGAGTCTGCTGGGCTTGGAAACTTTCCCGGCACACAGCGCATCTCCAGCCACGAGTGAACGGGTAGGCAAACACTTGGTCTCGCTGTCCGGAGTCATCGGAGGCCGCAGATTTAAGGTGCACCCTTGACATGTGACGCTGTAGACCAGAAGCCGTAGGTAACGTCTGGTAATGTGTGGTAGTCATCCCGGCTCGAACCCTCATCTGTGTTACGGTTACCCCGAGGGGTTCCCGAGCATGCATCCACAGAGTGTTGGGTCAAAACCGGGGCAGATCCCTCATCCGTGTTACGGTTGCCCCGAAGGGCGCCCGAGCATTCATCCACGGAGTGTTGGGTGCAGTGACGACCAGGTGACATCTCTCGTCCAGCAGCAGATTCTCCGAGTACTCCATCATCCAGGTCAGGAACCACATGATCTACACATGATCTTAGCCAAAAGGCCGAGAAGCGATAACGATTGACATTGAACCAATAGGGCGCTCTGGAATTATGCATGCAAATTGATTCTCCCGCCCATTGTTCTCATCCGAATAATATTCTTATTTTAACTTTTCTAATTTGTGTATTTGGGGTCAAGAAAAGGACTTCTCACAGAGCCCGACGCAAACCCGTTTATAGAAATTACCAACTTTTGGCACGTTAATTTACATCAATATTCATGAGCTTGGGGGGTTTTCATAACACATTTTCATACACATCGACAATATTCTTTTACAAATTCATTTTTTTAAACCAAAAGTCACTTGAAAATCTGGAAAAATGCGACTGGTATCAATATTATCGCCATGCTGCACTGCGCCTCGCCGCTGTAAATACACACAGACCAACCGGTACGAGCGTGCCGATAGATGGCGCCCTTCGGCACAACCGCGCCTCGATCGTTTACCGTTCAGGCCGGTTTATTTGTTTTTAAGCAGAACCTAAATGTCCCACTTTGTGGGCGGTGAAAATAGTCTGGTTCTATGGCCTGACCATTTAATTGTGCACACCCAGACGTCGAAATTGTAGTCGCGAACGTTAACGAGAATTCACGACCGTCAATAAAACGTGTTCGGAAATCTTCAGTTTGGCCAAGGAAAATGTTTTATGCTAAGCAAATTGTTGTGCTTACATTTGTTATGAAATTGGGCCCAGGTAAGACAGAACACGAAAACAAAGCTAATAGACCACACGCGAAGTGTCAACTCACCACATTTCCAATGTTTTTGTTAAATCTATGAAAATGTGACCCAGGATATCAAAATCAATAATAAGCGGGAAATGACAATGACAATGACATTTGAAATTCCATAGGCTTTCTATTGATACCCATCCCCAGTCTGTAACTCGTAACCAATAATTTCCGAGCTAAAGGCTTGTGATGGATGTCATTAAAAAGCTTATTGAATTTGCAATCTTATTATATTTATATCTCCGAAAGTCTTTGTCCGACTTATTCTTGATTTTGATGTGCTGGGTCGCGGGTATAATATCATTCACGTACTTTTACAAACTGAACATGCATGTACTGTACAGTACGCGTAGTACATGTATATATAGAGTACAGACACAGCGCGTATTTATTTTTGCTTTGTTGAAGTCACAGTGCGCGCGTTGCATATTTAATGAACTAGTTTTTATATGAAGGTCGCCGGGATACAAGTTAAAACGCACGCGCGCCCGGATGACAACAAACACTTTCTTAATATTTTTATAAGCAGGAAAAGGGAAGGCGATTCTTTTAAAAAATAAACGAAGCCATTGAACAAACTCAGCGGGCCTTTGGCTGTGAAAGTTAAAATCTACACATGTATTATCTAAATTTGTCTCTGTTAAAACTTTATTTAAAAATGAAGAACAGACAGACAGCGGCGTTTCTCTCTTGTAACTATGTGGTGGCCCTGAAAAGAGCCTTTTGGTTTTGTTTGTGGAGGCAAAGTAATTTGTTTGTAGGCCTATTACTTTGATACTTTGGCGGCCTTTTTGGGCAGAAGTACTTGCTGGATGTTGGGAAGCACACCGCCTTGCGCGATGGTAACCCCACTCATCAACTTGTTAAGCTCTTCGTCGTTGCGTATAGCAAGCTGCAGATGTCGAGGGTTAATTCTCGTCTTCTTATTGTCTCGTGCTGCGTTACCGGCCAGCTCCAGGATCTCCGCGGTCAGGTATTACATCACGGCTGCCAGGTAGACCGGTGCACCGGCTCCAACCCGCTAAGCGTAGTTGCCCCTTCGCAAAAATCGATGAACGCGACCCACGGGGAACTGCAGTCCCGCTCTTGAGGACCTGCTCCTGGCCTTGCTTCTTGCTTTTCCGCTTTTTCCTCGTCCAGTCATCTTGAAGTAATTGGTGACATTATATTGCGATCTGCAGTGAAAGTGCCGTACGAGGGGGGTGACAGCACTAGTTATAGCGTTCCGGTGGATTGGCCGAAGCACGCCAAGTAGCCAATCACGCGCGACACACTTACTGTACGGTTGAGTGCACCGCATCCATTTTTGGATGCGTGGAGACAGGGATACATTTTTTGAACGAGGTCTGTCTGTCTGTCTGTCTTCAATCTAAGCGATGAAATCATAACAGCAAAAACCCAAAGCACCCAAAAACCTTACCTGCTTTCTCAGACGATTTCTGTTATCCCGACGGTGTGTCCCTGTTGCCTACCGATTGACCTGCCTCCACGATGGCCGCAGATCGTCCCTCATAAACCACTTTGAAAACTGTCACGGATTTGTCTGCACAGAGATACGACAAGAGATACATGTCGAGAACATTATCATGTCACCAGTGTCCAGAAGCATGAGTCTCACAGTTTGGGTTTTTTCCAGTGAGAAATTTGGCAATATTTTGGCTCGGATGTCGAGCTTGTGAGTGTCTCTTCATTCTCGAACAACGTTGAGGCTCGCAGCTCAGATATATATCGAGAAAAATATCCTCATTCGCAGCCATGTTTTCTGATGTGTTTGCATGTACACGTGTAGTGCCACATAGGCATATGCCGCCAGTGTCCTGACGCATGAGTCTCTCAGTTTAGGTTTGTTCCAGTGAGAAATTTGGCAATAATTTGGCTCAGATTTCGAGCTGGTGAGTGTCTCTTCATTCTCGAACAACGTTGAGGTTCGCAGCTCAGATATATGTCGAGAACATTATCCTCATTCGCAGCCATGTTTTCTGATGTGTATGTATGTACACGTGTAAAGGCCTATGCCGCCCTTGTCCTGACGTATGAGTCTCACAGTTTGGTTTTTTTCCAGTGAGAAATTTGGAAATATTTTGGCCCAGATGTCGAGCTGGCGAGTGTCTCTTCATTCTCGAACAACGTTGGGCTTCGCAGCTCAGATATAAGTTCATAAAATTATCCTCATTCGCAGCCATGTTTTCTTATGTTTATGCGTGTACACGTGTATTGCCGCATAGGCCTATGCCGCCAGTGTCCTGACGCATGAGTCTCAAAGTTGTGGTCTCTTCCGGTGAGAATTTTGGCGATGTGTTAGCTCAGATGTGGAGGTGGTGAATGTCTCTTCATTCTCGAACAACGTTGAGGTTCGCAGCTCAGATATATGTCGAGAACATTATCCTCATTCGCAGCCATGTTTTCTGATGTGTATGTATGTACACGTGTATTGCCACATAGGCCTATGCCGCCAGTATACTGACGCATGAGTCTCTCAGTTTGTTTGTTTTTCCAGTGAGAAATTTGGCAATATTTTGGCTCGGATGTCGAGCTGGTGAGTGTCTCTTCATTCTCAAACAACGTTGAGGCTCGCAGCTCAGATATATGTCGACAAAATGGTCCTCATTCGCAGCCATGTTTTCTTATGTGTATGGATGTACACGTGTATCGCCTCATAGGCCTATGCCGCCAGTGTCCTGAGGCATGAGTCTCACAGTTTTGGTTTTTTCCAGTGAGAAATTTGGAAATATTTTGGCTCAGATGTCGAGTAGGCGAGTGTCTCTTCATTCTCGAACAACGTTGAGGTTCGCAGCTCAGATATAAGTTCATACAATTATCCTCATTCGCAGACATGTTTTCTGATGTGTTTGTATGTACACGTGTATTGCCACATAGGCCTATGCCGCCAGTATCCTGACGCATGAGTCTCTCAGTTTTTTTTTTTTCCAGTGAGAAATTTGGCAATATTTTGGCTCGGATGTCGAGCTTGTGAGTGTCTCTTCATTCTCGAACAACGTTGAGGCTCGCAGCTCAGATATATGTCGACAAAATTATCCTCATTCGTAGCCATGTTTTCTTATGTGTATGTATGTACATGTGTATTGCCACATAGGCCTATACCGCCAGTGTCCTGACGCATGAGTCTCAAAGTTGTGGTCTCTTCCGGTGAGAATTTTGGCGATGTGTTAGCTCAGATGTGGAGGTGGTGAATGTCTCTTCATTCTCGAACAACGTTGAGGTTCGCAGCTCAGATATATGTCGAGAACATTATCCTCATTTGCAGCCATGTTTTCTGATGTGTATGTATGTACACGTGTATTGCCACATAGGCCTATGCCGCCAGTATACTGACGCATGAGTCTCTCAGTTTGTTTGTTTTTCCAGTGAGAAATTTGGCAATATTTTGGCTCGGATGTCGAGCTGGTGAGTGTCTCTTCATTCTCGAACAACGTTGAGGCTCGCAGCTCAGATATATGTCGAGAAAATGTTCCTCATTTGCAGCCATGTTTTCTTATGTGTATGGATGTACACGTGTATCGCCTCATAGGCCTATGCCGCCAGTGTCCTGACGCATGAGTCCCACAGTTTTGTTTTTTTCCAGTGAAAAATTTGGAAATATTTTGGCTCAGATGTCGAGCTGGCGAGTGTCTCTTCATTCTCGAACTACGTTGAGGTTCGCAGCTCAGATATAAGTTCATAAAATTATCCTCATTCGCAGCCATGTTTTCTTATGTGTATGTGTGTACACGTGTATTGCCACATAGGCCTATGGCGCCAGTATGCTGACGCATGAGTCTCTCAGTTTGGGGTTTTTCCAGTGAGAAATGTGGCAATATTTTGGCTCGGATGTCGAGCTGGTGAGTGTCTCTTCATTCTCGAACAACGTTGAGGCTCGCAGCTCAGATATAAGTTCATAAAATTATCCTCATTCGCAGCCATGTTTTCTGATGTGTTTGTATGTACACGTGTATTGCCACATAGGCATATGCCGCCAGTATACTGACGCATGAGTCTCTCAGTTTGTTTGTTTTTCCAGTGAGAAATTTGGCAATATTTTGGCTCGGATGTCGAGCTGGTGAGTGTCTCTTCATTCTCGTACTACGTTGAGGCTCGCAGCTCAAATATATGTCGAGAAAATGGTCCTCATTCGCAGCCATGTTTTCTTATGTGTATGTATGTACATGTGTATTGCCTCATAGGCCTATGCCGCCAGTGTCCTGACGCATGAGTCTCACAGTTTGGTTTTTTTCAAGTGAGAAATTTGGAAATATTTGGGTCAAATGTCGAGCAGGCGAGTGTCTCTTCATTCTCGAACAACGTTGAGGTTCGCAGCTCAGATATAAGTTCATAAAATTATACTCATTCGCAGCCATGTTTTCTGATGTGTTTGTATGTACACGTGTATTGCCACGTAGGCATATGCCGCCAGTGTCCTGACGCATGAGTCTCTCAGTTTAGGTTTGTTCCAGTGAGAAATTTGGCAATATTTTGGCTCAGATGTCGAGCTGGTGAGTGTCTCTTCATTCTCGAACAACGTTGAGGTTCGCAGCTCAGATATATGTCGAGAACATTATCCTCATTCGCAGCCATGTTTTCTGATGTGTATGTATGTACACGTGTATTGCCACATAGGCATATGCCGCCAGTGTCCTGACGCATGAGTCTCTCAGTTTAGTTTTGTTTCAGTGAGAAATTTGGCAATATTTTGGCTCAGATGTCGAGCTGGTGAGTGTCTCTTCATTCTCGAACAACGTTGAGGTTCGCAGCTCAGATATATGTCGAGAACATTATCCTCATTCGCAGCCATGTTTTCTGATGTGTATGTATGTAGACGTGTATTGCCACATAGGCCTATGCCGCCAGTATACTGACGCATGAGTCTCTCAGTTTGTTTGTTTTTCCAGTGAGAAATTTGGCAATATTTTGGCTCGGATGTCGAGCTGGTGAGTGTCTCTTCATTCTCGAACAACGTTGAGGCTCGCAGCTCAGATATATGTCGAGAAAATGTTCCTCATTCGTAGCCACGTTTTCTTATGTGTATGTATGTACACGTGTATTGCCTCATAGGCCTATGCCGCCAGTGTCCTGACGCATGATTCTCTCAGTTTGTTTGTTTTTCCTGTGATAAATTTGGCAATATTTTGGCTCGGATGTCGAGCTGGTGAGTGTCTCTTCATTCTCGAACTACGTTGAGGCTCGCAGCTCAAATATATGTCGAGAAAATGGTCCTCATTCGCAGCCATGTTTTCTTATGTGTATGTATGTACATGTGTATTGCCTCATAGGCCTATGCCGCCAGTGTCCTGACGCATGAGTCTCAAAGTTGTGGTCTCTTCCGGTGACAATTTTGGCGATGTGTTAGCTCAGATGTGGAGGTGGTGAATGTCTCTTCATTCTCGAACAACGTTGAGGTTCGCAGCTCAGATATATGTCGAGAACATTATCCTCATTCGCAGCCATGTTTTCTGATGTGTATGGATGTACACGTGTATTGCCTCATAGGCCTATGCCGCCAGTGTCCTGAGGCATGAGTCTCACAGTTTTGTTTTTTTCCAGTGAGAAATTTGGAAATATTTTGGCTCAGATGTCGAGTAGGCGAGTGTCTCTTCATTCTCGAACAACGTCGAGGTTTGCAGCTCAGATATAAGTTCATAAAATTATCCTCATTCGCAGCCATGTTTTCTGATGTGTTTGTATGTACACGTGTATTGCCACATAGGCCTATGCCGCCAGTATCCTGACGCATGAGTCTCAAAGTTGTGGTCTCTTCCGGTGAGAATTTTGGCGATGTGTTAGCTCAGATGTGGAGGTGGTGAATGTATCTTCATTCTCGAACAACGTTAAGGTTCGCAGCTCAGATATATGTCGAGAACATTATCCTCATTCGCAGCCATGTTTTCTTATGTGTATGTGTGTACACGTGTATTGCCACATAGGCCTATGCCGCCAGTGTCCTGAGGCATGAGTCTCTCAGTTTGGGGTTTTTCCAGTGAGAAATGTGGCAATATTTTGGCTCGGATGTCGAGCTGGTGAGTGTCTCTTCATTCTCGAACAACGTTGAGGCTCGCAGCTCAGATATAAGTTCATAAAATTATCCTCATTCGCAGCCATGTTTTCTGATGTGTTTGTATGTACACGTGTATTGCCACATAGGCATATGCCGCCAGTATACTGACGCATGAGTCTCTCAGTTTGTTTGTTTTTCCAGTGAGAAATTTGGCAATATTTTGGCTCGGATGTCGAGCTGGTGAGTGTCTCTTCATTCTCGTACTACGTTGAGGCTCGCAGCTCAAATATATGTCGAGAAAATGGTCCTCATTCGCAGCCATGTTTTCTTATGTGTATGTATGTACATGTGTATTGCCTCATAGGCCTATGCCGCCAGCGTCCTGACGCATGAGTCTCACAGTTTGGTTTTTTTCAAGTGAGAAATTTGGAAATATTTGGGTCAAATGTCGAGCAGGCGAGTGTCTCTTCATTCTCGAACAACGTTGAGGTTCGCAGCTCAGATATAAGTTCATAAAATTATCCTCATTCGCAGCCATGTTTTCTGATGTGTATGTATGTACACGTGTATTGCCACATAGGCATATGCCGCCAGTGTCCTGACGCATGAGTCTCTCAGTTTAGTTTTGTTTCAGTGAGAAATTTGGCAATATTTTGGCTCAGATGTCGAGCTGGTGAGTGTCTCTTCATTCTCGAACAACGTTGAGGTTCGCAGCTCAGATATATGTCGAGAACATTATCCTCATTCGCAGCCATGTTTTCTGATGTGTATGTATGTAGACGTGTATTGCCACATAGGCCTATGCCGCCAGTATACTGACGCATGAGTCTCTCAGTTTGTTTGTTTTTCCAGTGAGAAATTTGGCAATATTTTGGCTCGGATGTCGAGCTGGTGAGTGTCTCTTCATTCTCGAACAACGTTGAGGCTCGCAGCTCAGATATATGTCGAGAAAATGTTCCTCATTCGTAGCCACGTTTTCTTATGTGTATGTATGTACACGTGTATTGCCTCATAGGCCTATGCCGCCAGTGTCCTGACGCATGATTCTCTCAGTTTGTTTGTTTTTCCTGTGATAAATTTGGCAATATTTTGGCTCGGATGTCGAGCTGGTGAGTGTCTCTTCATTCTCGAACTACGTTGAGGCTCGCAGCTCAAATATATGTCGAGAAAATGGTCCTCATTCGCAGCCATGTTTTTTTATGTGTATGTATGTACATGTGTATTGCCTCATAGGCCTATGCCGCCAGTGTCCTGACGCATGAGTCTCAAAGTTGTGGTCTCTTCCGGTGACAATTTTGGCGATGTGTTAGCTCAGATGTGGAGGTGGTGAATGTCTCTTCATTCTCGAACAACGTTGAGGTTCGCAGCTCAGATATATGTCGAGAACATTATCCTCATTCGCAGCCATGTTTTCTGATGTGTATGGATGTACACGTGTATTGCCTCATAGGCCTATGCCGCCAGTGTCCTGAGGCATGAGTCTCACAGTTTTGTTTTTTTCCAGTGAGAAATTTGGAAATATTTTGGCTCAGATGTCGAGTAGGCGAGTGTCTCTTTATTCTCGAACAACGTCGAGGTTTGCAGCTCAGATATAAGTTCATAAAATTATCCTCATTCGCAGCCATGTTTTCTGATGTGTTTGTATGTACACGTGTATTGCCACATAGGCCTATGCCGCCAGTATCCTGACGCATGAGTCTCAAAGTTGTGGTCTCTTCCGGTGAGAATTTTGGCGATGTGTTAGCTCAGATGTGGAGGTGGTGAATGTATCTTCATTCTCGAACAACGTTAAGGTTCGCAGCTCAGATATATGTCGAGAACATTATCCTCATTCGCAGCCATGTTTTCTTATGTGTATGTGTGTACACGTGTATTGCCACATAGGCCTATGCCGCCAGTGTCCTGAGGCATGAGTCTCTCAGTTTGGGGTTTTTCCAGTGAGAAATGTGGCAATATTTTGGCTCGGATGTCGAGCTGGTGAGTGTCTCTTCATTCTCGAACAACGTTGAGGCTCGCAGCTCAGATATAAGTTCATAAAATTATCCTCATTCGCAGCCATGTTTTCTGATGTGTTTGTATGTACACGTGTATTGCCACATAGGCATATGCCGCCAGTATACTGACGCATGAGTCTCTCAGTTTGTTTGTTTTTCCAGTGAGAAATTTGGCAATATTTTGGCTCGGATGTCGAGCTGGTGAGTGTCTCTTCATTCTCGTACTACGTTGAGGCTCGCAGCTCAAATATATGTCGAGAAAATGGTCCTCATTCGCAGCCATGTTTTCTTATGTGTATGTATGTACATGTGTATTGCCTCATAGGCCTATGCCGCCAGTGTCCTGACGCATGAGTCTCACAGTTTGGTTTTTTTCAAGTGAGAAATTTGGAAATATTTGGGTCAAATGTCGAGCAGGCGAGTGTCTCTTCATTCTCGAACAACGTTGAGGTTCGCAGCTCAGATATAAGTTCATAAAATTATACTCATTCGCAGCCATGTTTTCTGATGTGTTTGTATGTACACGTGTATTGCCACGTAGGCATATGCCGCCAGTGTCCTGACGCATGAGTCTCTCAGTTTAGGTTTGTTCCAGTGAGAAATTTGGCAATATTTTGGCTCAGATGTCGAGCTGGTGAGTGTCTCTTCATTCTCGAACAACGTTGAGGTTCGCAGCTCAGATATATGTCGAGAACATTATCCTCATTCGCAGCCATGTTTTCTGATGTGTATGTATGTACACGTGTATTGCCACATAGGCATATGCCGCCAGTGTCCTGACGCATGAGTCTCTCAGTTTAGTTTTGTTTCAGTGAGAAATTTGGCAATATTTTGGCTCAGATGTCGAGCTGGTGAGTGTCTCTTCATTCTCGAACAACGTTGAGGTTCGCAGCTCAGATATATGTCGAGAACATTATCCTCATTCGCAGCCATGTTTTCTGATGTGTATGTATGTACACGTGTATTGCCACATAGGCCTATGCCGCCAGTATACTGACGCATGAGTCTCTCAGTTTGTTTGTTTTTCCAGTGAGAAATTTGGCAATATTTTGGCTCGGATGTCGAGCTGGTGAGTGTCTCTTCATTCTCGAACAACGTTGAGGCTCGCAGCTCAGATATATGTCGAGAAAATGGTCCTCATTCGCAGCCATGTTTTCTGATGTGTATGTATGTACACGTGTATTGCCGCATAGGCCTATGCCGCCAGTATCCTGACGCATGAGTCTCTCAGTTTGTTTTTTTTCCAGTGAGAAATTTGGCAATATTTTGGGTCGGATGTCGAGCTGGTGAGCGTCTCTTCATTCTCGAACAACGTTGAGAATCGCAGCTCAGATATATGTCGACAAAATTATCCTCATTCGTAGCCACGTTTTCTTATGTGTATGTATGTACACGTGTATTGCCTCATAGGCCTATGCCGCCAGTGTCCTGACGCATGATTCTCTCAGTTTGTTTGTTTTTCCTGTGATAAATTTGGCAATATTTTGGCTCGGATGTCGAGCTGGTGAGTGTCTCTTCATTCTCGAACTACGTTGAGGCTCGCAGCTCAGATATATGTCGACAAAATTATCCTCATTCGTAGCCATGTTTTCTTATGTGTATGTATGTACATGTGTATTGCCACATAGGCCTATACCGCCAGTGTCCTGACGCATGAGTCTCAAAGTTGTGGTCTCTTCCGGTGACAATTTTGGCGATGTGTTAGCTCAGATGTGGAGGTGGTGAATGTCTCTTCATTCTCGAACAACGTTGAGGTTCGCAGCTGAGATATATGTCGAGAACATTATCCTCATTCGCAGCCATGTTTTCTGATGTGTATGGATGTACACGTGTATTGCCTCATAGGCCTATGCCGCCAGTGTCCTGAGGCATGAGTCTCACAGTTTTGTTTTTTTCCAGTGAGAAATTTGGAAATATTTTGGCTCAGATGTCGAGTAGGCGAGTGTCTCTTCATTCTCGAACAACGTCGAGGTTTGCAGCTCAGATATAAGTTCATAAAATTATCCTCATTCGCAGCCATGTTTTCTGATGTGTTTGTATGTACACGTGTATTGCCACATAGGCCTATGCCGCCAGTATCCTGACGCATGAGTCTCAAAGTTGTGGTCTCTTCCGGTGAGAATTTTGGCGATGTGTTAGCTCAGATGTGGAGGTGGTGAATGTATCTTCATTCTCGAACAACGTTAAGGTTCGCAGCTCAGATATATGTCGAGAACATTATCCTCATTCGCAGCCATGTTTTCTGATGTGTATGTATGTACACGTGTATTGCCACATAGGCCTATGCCGCCAGTATACTGACGCATGAGTCTCTCAGTTTGTTTGTTTTTCCAGTGAGAAATTTGGCAATATTTTGGCTCGGATGTCGAGCTGGTGAGTGTCTCTTCATTCTCGAACAACGTTGAGGTTCGCAGCTCAGATATATGTCGAGAAAATGGTCCTCATTCGCAGCCATGTTTTCTTATGTGTATGGATGTACAAGTGTATCGCCTCATAGGCCTATGCCGCCAGTGTCCTGACGCATGATTCCCACAGTTTTGGTTTTTTCCAGTGAGAAATTTGGAAATATTTTGGCTCAGATGTCGATCTGGCGAGTGTCTCTTTATTCTCGAACTACGTTGAGGTTCGCAGCTCAGATATAAGTTCATAAAATTATCCTCATTCGCAGCCATGTTTTCTTATGTGTATGTATGTACATGTGTATTGCCACATAGGCCTATACCGCCAGTGTCCTGACGCATGAGTCTCAAAGTTGTGGTCTCTTCCGGTGACAATTTTGGCGATGTGTTAGCTCAGATGTGGAGGTGGTGAATGTCTCTTCATTCTCGAACAACGTTGAGGTTCGCAGCTGAGATATATGTCGAGAACATTATCCTCATTCGCAGCCATGTTTTCTGATGTGTATGGATGTACACGTGTATTGCCTCATAGGCCTATGCCGCCAGTGTCCTGAGGCATGAGTCTCACAGTTTTGTTTTTTTCCAGTGAGAAATTTGGAAATATTTTGGCTCAGATGTCGAGTAGGCGAGTGTCTCTTCATTCTCGAACAACGTCGAGGTTTGCAGCTCAGATATAAGTTCATAAAATTATCCTCATTCGCAGCCATGTTTTCTGATGTGTTTGTATGTACACGTGTATTGCCACATAGGCCTATGCCGCCAGTATCCTGACGCATGAGTCTCAAAGTTGTGGTCTCTTCCGGTGAGAATTTTGGCGATGTGTTAGCTCAGATGTGGAGGTGGTGAATGTATCTTCATTCTCGAACAACGTTAAGGTTCGCAGCTCAGATATATGTCGAGAACATTATCCTCATTCGCAGCCATGTTTTCTGATGTGTATGTATGTACACGTGTATTGCCACATAGGCCTATGCCGCCAGTATACTGACGCATGAGTCTCTCAGTTTGTTTGTTTTTCCAGTGAGAAATTTGGCAATATTTTGGCTCGGATGTCGAGCTGGTGAGTGTCTCTTCATTCTCGAACAACGTTGAGGCTCGCAGCTCAGATATATGTCGAGAAAATGGTCCTCATTCGCAGCCATGTTTTCTTATGTGTATGGATGTACAAGTGTATCGCCTCATAGGCCTATGCCGCCAGTGTCCTGACGCATGATTCCCACAGTTTTGGTTTTTTCCAGTGAGAAATTTGGAAATATTTTGGCTCAGATGTCGATCTGGCGAGTGTCTCTTTATTCTCGAACTACGTTGAGGTTCGCAGCTCAGATATAAGTTCATAAAATTATCCTCATTCGCAGCCATGTTTTCTTATGTGTATGTATGTACACGTGTATTGCCACATAGGCCTATGGCGCCAGTATGCTGACGCATGAGTCTCTCAGTTTGTTTTTTTCCAGTGAGAAATTTGGCAATATTTTGGCTCGGATGTCGAGCTTGTGAGTGTCTCTTCATTCTCGAACAACGTTGAGGCTCGCAGCTCAGATATATGTCGACAAAATTATCCTCATTCGTAGCCATGTTTTCTTATGTGTATGTATGTACATGTGTATTGCCACATAGGCCTATACCGCCAGTGTCCTGACGCATGAGTCTCAAAGTTGTGGTCTCTTCCGGTGAGAATTTTGGCGATGTGTTAGCTCAGATGTGGAGGTGGTGAATGTCTCTTCATTCTCGAACAACGTTGAGGTTCGCAGCTCAGATATATGTCGAGAACATTATCCTCATTTGCAGCCATGTTTTCTGATGTGTATGTATGTACACGTGTATTGCCACATAGGCCTATGCCGCCAGTATACTGACGCATGAGTCTCTCAGTTTGTTTGTTTTTCCAGTGAGAAATTTGGCAATATTTTGGCTCGGATGTCGAGCTGGTGAGTGTCTCTTCATTCTCGAACAACGTTGAGGCTCGCAGCTCAGATATATGTCGAGAAAATGTTCCTCATTCGCAGCCATGTTTTCTTATGTGTATGGATGTACACGTGTATCGCCTCATAGGCCTATGCCGCCAGTGTCCTGACGCATGAGTCCCACAGTTTTGTTTTTTTCCAGTGAAAAATTTGGAAATATTTTGGCTCAGATGTCGAGCTGGCGAGTGTCTCTTCATTCTCGAACTACGTTGAGGTTCGCAGCTCAGATATAAGTTCATAAAATTATCCTCATTCGCAGCCATGTTTTCTTATGTGTATGTGTGTACACGTGTATTGCCACATAGGCCTATGGCGCCAGTATGCTGACGCATGAGTCTCTCAGTTTGGGGTTTTTCCAGTGAGAAATGTGGCAATATTTTGGCTCGGATGTCGAGCTGGTGAGTGTCTCTTCATTCTCGAACAACGTTGAGGCTCGCAGCTCAGATATAAGTTCATAAAATTATCCTCATTCGCAGCCATGTTTTCTGATGTGTTTGTATGTACACGTGTATTGCCACATAGGCATATGCCGCCAGTATACTGACGCATGAGTCTCTCAGTTTGTTTGTTTTTCCAGTGAGAAATTTGGCAATATTTTGGCTCGGATGTCGAGCTGGTGAGTGTCTCTTCATTCTCGTACTACGTTGAGGCTCGCAGCTCAAATATATGTCGAGAAAATGGTCCTCATTCGCAGCCATGTTTTCTTATGTGTATGTATGTACATGTGTATTGCCTCATAGGCCTATGCCGCCAGTGTCCTGACGCATGAGTCTCACAGTTTGGTTTTTTTCAAGTGAGAAATTTGGAAATATTTGGGTCAAATGTCGAGCAGGCGAGTGTCTCTTCATTCTCGAACAACGTTGAGGTTCGCAGCTCAGATATAAGTTCATAAAATTATACTCATTCGCAGCCATGTTTTCTGATGTGTTTGTATGTACACGTGTATTGCCACGTAGGCATATGCCGCCAGTGTCCTGACGCATGAGTCTCTCAGTTTAGGTTTATTCCAGTGAGAAATTTGGCAATATTTTGGCTCAGATGTCGAGCTGGTGAGTGTCTCTTCATTCTCGAACAACGTTGAGGTTCGCAGCTCAGATATATGTCGAGAACATTATCCTCATTCGCAGCCATGTTTTCTTATGTGTATGTGTGTACACGTGTATTGCCACATAGGCCTATGGCGCCAGTATGCTGACGCATGAGTCTCTCAGTTTGGGGTTTTTCCAGTGAGAAATGTGGCAATATTTTGGCTCGGATGTCGAGCTGGTGAGTGTCTCTTCATTCTCGAACAACGTTGAGGCTCGCAGCTCAGATATAAGTTCATAAAATTATCCTCATTCGCAGCCATGTTTTCTGATGTGTTTGTATGTACACGTGTATTGCCACATAGGCATATGCCGCCAGTATACTGACGCATGAGTCTCTCAGTTTGTTTGTTTTTCCAGTGAGAAATTTGGCAATATTTTGGCTCGGATGTCGAGCTGGTGAGTGTCTCTTCATTCTCGTACTACGTTGAGGCTCGCAGCTCAAATATATGTCGAGAAAATGGTCCTCATTCGCAGCCATGTTTTCTTATGTGTATGTATGTACATGTGTATTGCCTCATAGGCCTATGCCGCCAGTGTCCTGACGCATGAGTCTCACAGTTTGTTTTTTTTCAAGTGAGAAATTTGGAAATATTTGGGTCAAATGTCGAGCAGGCGAGTGTCTCTTCATTCTCGAACAACGTTGAGGTTCGCAGCTCAGATATAAGTTCATAAAATTATACTCATTCGCAGCCATGTTTTCTGATGTGTTTGTATGTACACGTGTATTGCCACGTAGGCATATGCCGCCAGTGTCCTGACGCATGAGTCTCTCAGTTTAGGTTTGTTCCAGTGAGAAATTTGGCAATATTTTGGCTCAGATGTCGAGCTGGTGAGTGTCTCTTCATTCTCGAACAACGTTGAGGTTCGCAGCTCAGATATATGTCGAGAACATTATCCTCATTCGCAGCCATGTTTTCTGATGTGTATGTATGTACACGTGTATTGTCACATAGGCATATGCCGCCAGTGTCCTGACGCATGAGTCTCTCAGTTTAGTTTTGTTTCAGTGAGAAATTTGGCAATATTTTGGCTCAGATGTCGAGCTGGTGAGTGTCTCTTCATTCTCGAACAACGTTGAGGTTCGCAGCTCAGATATATGTCGAGAACATTATCCTCATTCGCAGCCATGTTTTCTGATGTGTATGTATGTACACGTGTATTGCCACATAGGCCTATGCCGCCAGTATACTGACGCATGAGTCTCTCAGTTTGTTTGTTTTTCCAGTGAGAAATTTGGCAATATTTTGGCTCGGATGTCGAGCTGGTGAGTGTCTCTTCATTCTCGAACAACGTTGAGGCTCGCAGCTCAGATATATGTCGAGAAAATGGTCCTCATTCGCAGCCATGTTTTCTGATGTGTATGTATGTACACGTGTATTGCCACATAGGCCTATGCCGCCAGTATCCTGACGCATGAGTCTCTCAGTTTGTTTGTTTTTCAGTGAGAAATTTGGCAATATTTTGGGTCGGATGTCGAGCTGGTGAGCGTCTCTTCATTCTCGAACAACGTTGAGAATCGCAGCTCAGATATATGTCGACAAAATTATCCTCATTCGTAGCCACGTTTTCTTATGTGTATGTATGTACACGTGTATTGCCTCATAGGCCTATGCCGCCAGTGTCCTGACGCATGATTCTCTCAGTTTGTTTGTTTTTCCTGTGATAAATTTGGCAATATTTTGGCTCGGATGTCGAGCTGGTGAGTGTCTCTTCATTCTCGAACTACGTTGAGGCTCGCAGCTCAAATATATGTCGAGAAAATGGTCCTCATTCGCAGCCATGTTTTCTTATGTGTATGTATGTACATGTGTATTGCCTCATAGGCCTATGCCGCCAGTGTCCTGACGCATGAGTCTCAAAGTTGTGGTCTCTTCCGGTGACAATTTTGGCGATGTGTTAGCTCAGATGTGGAGGTGGTGAATGTCTCTTCATTCTCGAACAACGTTGAGGTTCGCAGCTCAGATATATGTCGAGAACATTATCCTCATTCGCAGCCATGTTTTTTGATGTGTATGGATGTACACGTGTATTGCCTCATAGGCCTATGCCGCCAGTGTCCTGAGGCATGAGTCTCACAGTTTTGTTTTTTTCCAGTGAGAAATTTGGAAATATTTTGGCTCAGATGTCGAGTAGGCGAGTGTCTCTTCATTCTCGAACAACTTCGAGGTTTGCAGCTCAGATATAAGTTCATAAAATTATCCTCATTCGCAGCCATGTTTTCTGATGTGTTTGTATGTACACGTGTATTGCCACATAGGCCTATGCCGCCAGTATCCTGACGCATGAGTCTCAAAGTTGTGGTCTCTTCCGGTGAGAATTTTGGCGATGTGTTAGCTCAGATGTGGAGGTGGTGAATGTATCTTCATTCTCGAACAACGTTGAGGTTCGCAGCTCAGATATATGTCGAGAACATTATCCTCATTCGCAGCCATGTTTTCTGATGTGTATGTATGTACACGTGTATTGCCACATAGGCCTATGCCGCCAGTATACTGACGCATGAGTCTCTCAGTTTGTTTGTTTTTTCAGTGAGAAATTTGGCAATATTTTGGCTCGGATGTCGAGCTGGTGAGTGTCTCTTCATTCTCGAACAACGTTGAGGCTCGCAGCTCAGATATATGTCGAGAAAATGGTCCTCATTCGCAGCCATGTTTTCTTATGTGTATGGATGTACAAGTGTATCGCCTCATAGGCCTATGCCGCCAGTGTCCTGACGCATGATTCCCACAGTTTTGGTTTTTTCCAGTGAGAAATTTGGAAATATTTTGGCTCAGATGTCGATCTGGCGAGTGTCTTTTTATTCTCGAACTACGTTGAGGTTCGCAGCTCAGATATAAGTTCATAAAATTATCCTCATTCGCAGCCATGTTTTATTATGTGTATGTATGTACACGTGTATTGCCACATAGGCCTATGGCGCCAGTATGCTGACGCATGAGTCTCTCAGTTTGGGGTTTTTCCAGTGAGAAATGTGGCAATATTTTGGCTCGGATGTCGAGCTGGTGAGTGTCTCTTCATTCTCGAAAAACGTTGAGGCTCGCAGCTCAGATATATGTCGACAAAATTATCCTCATTCGTAGCCATGTTTTCTTATGTGTATGTATGTACACGTGTATTGCCTCATAGGCCTATGCCGCCCGTGTCCTGACGTATGTGTCTCACAGTTTGGGTTTTTTCCAGTGAGAAATTTGGAAATATTTTGGCTCAGATGTCGAGCAGGCGAGTGTCTCTTCATTCTCGAACAACGTTGAGGTTCGCAGCTCAGATATATGTCGATAAAATTATCCTCATTCGCAGCCATGTTTTCTGATGTGTTTGTATGTACACGTGTATTGCCACATAGGCATATGCCGACAGTGTCCTGACGCATGAGTCTATCAGTTTAGGTTTGTTCCAGTGAGAAATTTCGCAATATTTTGGCTCAGATGTCGAGCTGGTGAGTGTCTCTTCATTCTCGAACAACGTTGAGGTTCGCAGCTCAGATATATGTTGAGAACATTATCCTCATTCGCAGCCATGTTTTCTGATGTGTATGTATGTACACGTGTATTGCCACATAGGCATATGCCGCCAGTGTCCTGACGCATGAGTCTCTCAGTTTAGGTTGGTTTCAGTGAGAAATTTGGCAATATTTTGGCTCAGATGTCGAGCTGGTGAGTGTCTCTTCATTCTCGAACAACGTTGAGGTTCGCAGCTCAGATATATGTCAAGAACATTATCCTCATTCGCAGCCATGTTTTCTGATGTGTATGTATGTACACGTGTATTGCCACATGGGCATATGCCGCCAGTGTCCTGACGCATGAGTCTCTCAGTTTGGTTTTTTTCCAGTGAGAAATTTGTCAATATTTTGGCTCTGATGTCGAGCTGGCGAGTGTCTCTTCAATCTCGAACTACGTTGAGGTTCGCAGCTCAGATATAAGTTCATAAAATTATCCTCATTCGCAGCCATGTTTTCTTATGTGTATATATGTACACGTGTATTGCCACATAGGCCTATGGCGCCAGTATCCTGACGCATGAGTCTCTCAGTTTGGGGTTTTTCCAGTGAGAAATGTGGAAATATTTTGGCTCGGATGTCGAGCTGGTGAGTGTCTCTTCATTCTCGAACAACGTTGAGGCTCGCAGCTCAGATATATGTTGACAACATTATCCTCATTCGTAGCCATGTTTTCTGATGTGTATGTATGTACACGTGTATTGCCACATAGGCCTATGCCGCCAGTATACTGACGCATGAGTCTCTCAGTTTGTTTGTTTTTCCAGTGAGAAATTTGGCAATATTTTGGCTCGGATGTCGAGCTGGTGAGTGTCTCTTCATTCTCGAACAACGTTGAGGCTCGCAGCTCAGATATATGTCGAGAAAATGGTCCTCATTCGCAGCCATGTTTTCTTATGTGTATGGATGTACACGTGTATCGCCTCATAGGCCTATGCCGCCAGTGTCCTGACGCATGAGTCTCACAGTTTTGGTTTTTTTCCAGTTAGAAATTTGGGAATATTTTGGCTCAGATGTCGATCTGGCGAGTGTCTCTTTATTCTCGAACTACGTTGAGGTTCGCAGCTCAGATATAAGTTCATAAAATTATCCTCATTCGCAGCCATGTTTTCTTATGTGTATGTATGTACACGTGTATTGCCACATAGGCCTATGGCGCCAGTATGCTGACGCATGAGTCTCTCAGTTTGGGGTTTTTCCAGTGAGAAATGTGGCAATATTTTGGCTCGGATGTCGAGCTGGTGAGTGTCTCTTCCTTCTCGAACAACGTTGAGGCTCGCAGCTCAGATATATGTCGACAAAATTATCCTCATTCGTAGCCATGTTTTCTTATGTGTATGTATGTACACGTGTATTGCCTCATAGGCCTATGCCGCCCGTGTCCTGACGTATGTGTCTCACAGTTTGGGTTTTTTCCAGTGAGAAATTTGGAAATATTTTGGCTCAGATGTCGAGCAGGCGAGTGTCTCTTCATTCTCGAACAACGTTGAGGTTCGCAGCTCAGATATATGTCGATAAAATTATCCTCATTCGCAGCCATGTTTTCTGATGTGTTTGTATGTACACGTGTATTGCCACATAGGCATATACCGACAGTGTCCTGACGCATGAGTCTATCAGTTTAGGTTTGTTCCAGTGAGAAATTTCGCAATATTTTGGCTCAGATGTCGAGCTGGTGAGTGTCTCTTCATTCTCGAACAACGTTGAGGTTCGCAGCTCAGATATATGTTGAGAACATTATCCTCATTCGCAGCCATGTTTTCTGATGTGTATGTATGTACACGTGTATTGCCACATAGGCATATGCCGCCAGTGTCCTGACGCATGAGTCTCTCAGTTTAGGTTGGTTTCAGTGAGAAATTTGGCAATATTTTGGCTCAGATGTCGAGCTGGTGAGTGTCTCTTCATTCTCGAACAACGTTGAGGTTCGCAGCTCAGATATATGTCAAGAACATTATCCTCATTCGCAGCCATGTTTTCTGATGTGTATGTATGTACACGTGTATTGTCACATGGGCATATGCCGCCAGTGTCCTGACGCATGAGTCTCTCAGTTTGGTTTTTTTCCAGTGAGAAATTTGTCAATATTTTGGCTCTGATGTCGAGCTGGCGAGTGTCTCTTCAACCTCGAACTACGTTGAGGTTCGCAGCTCAGATATAAGTTCATAAAATTATCCTCATTCGCAGCCATGTTTTCTTATGTGTATGTATGTACACGTGTATTGCCACATAGGCCTATGGCGCCAGTATCCTGACGCATGAGTCTCTCAGTTTGGGGTTTTTCCAGTGAGAAATGTGGAAATATTTTGGCTCGGATGTCGAGCTGGTGAGTGTCTCTTCATTCTCGAACAACGTTGAGGCTCGCAGCTCAGATATATGTTGACAAAATTATCCTCATTCGTAGCCATGTTTTCTGATATGTATGTATGTACACGTGTATTGCCACATAGGCCTATGCCGCCAGGATACTGACGCATGAGTCTCTCAGTTTGTTTGTTTTTCCAGTGAGAAATTTGGCAATATTTTGGCTCGGATGTCGAGCTGGTGAGTGTCTCTTCATTCTCGAACAACGTTGAGGCTCGCAGTTCAGATATATGTCGAGAAAATGGTCCTCATTCGCAGCCATGTTTTCTTATGTGTATGGATGTACACGTGTATCGCCTCATAGGCCTATGCCGCCAGTGTCCTGACGCATGAGTCTCACAGTTTTGGTTTTTTTCCAGTGAGAAATTTGGAAATATTTTGGCTCAGATGTCGATCTGGCGAGTGTCTCTTTATTCTCGAACTACGTTGAGGTTCGCAGCTCAGATATAAGTTCATAAAATTATCCTCATTCGCAGCCATGTTTTCTTATGTGTATGTATGTACACGTGTATTGCCACATAGGCCTATGGCGCCAGTATGCTGACGCATGAGTCTCTCAGTTTGGGGTTTTTCCAGTGAGAAATGTGGTAATATTTTGGCTCGGATGTCGAGCTGGTGAGTGTCTCTTTATTCTCGAACAACGTTGAGGCTCGCAGCTGAGATATATGTCGACAAAATTATCCTTATTCGTAGTCATGTTTTCTTATGTGTTGGTATGTACACGTGTATTGCCTCATAGGCCTATGCCGCCCGTGTCCTGACGTATGTGTCTCGCAGTTTGGGTTTTTTCCAGTGAGAAATTTGGAAATATTTTGGCTCAGATGTCGAGCAGGCGAGTGTCTCTTCATTCTCGAACAACGTTGAGGTTCGCAGCTCAGATATATGTCGATAAAATTATCCTCATTCGCAGCCATGTTTTCTGATGTGTTTGTATGTACACGTGTATTGCCACATAGGCATATGCCGCCAGTGTCCTGACGCATGAGTCTCTCAGTTTAGGTTTGTTCCAGTGAGAAATTTCGCAATATTTTTGCTCAGATGTCGAGCAGGCGAGTGTCTCTTCATTCTCGAACAACGTTGAGGTTCGCAGCTCAGATATAAGTTCATAAAATTATCCTCATTCGCAGCCATGTTTTCTGATGTGTTTGTATGTACACGTGTATTGCCACATAGGCATATGCCGCCAGGGTCCTGACGCATGAGTCTCTCAGTTTGGGTTTCTTCTAGTGAGAAATTTGGCAATATTTTGGCTCTGATGTCGAGCTGGCGAGTGTCTCTTCATCCTCGAACTACGTTGAGGTTCGCAGCTCAGATATAAGTTTATAAAATTATCCTCATTGGCAGCCATGTTTTCTGATGTGTATGTATGTACACGTGTATTGCCGCTTAGGCCTATGCCGCCAGTGTCCTGACGTTAGCTCAGATGTGGAGGTGGTGAATGTTTCTTCATTCTCGAACTACGTTGAGGTTCGCAGCTCAGATATAAGTCGACAAAAATATCTTCATTCGCAGCCATGTTTTCTGATGTGTTTGTATGTACACGTGTATTGCCACATAGGCATATGCCGCCAGTGTCCTGACGCATGAGTATCTCAGTTTAGGTTTGTTCCAGTGAGAAATTTGGCAATATTTTTGCTCAGATGTCGGACTGGTGAGTGTCTCTTCATTCTCGAACAACGTTGAGGCTCGCAGCTCAAATATAAGTAGACAAAATGAATCTCATTCGCAGCCATGGTTTCTGATGTGTATGTATGTACACGTGTATTGCCACATAGGCATATGCCGCCAGTGTCCTGACGCATGAGTCTCGCAGTTTAAGTTTGTTCCAGTGAGAAATTTGGCAATATTTTGGCTCACATGTCGAGCTTGTGAGTGTCTCCTCATTCTCGAACAACGTTGAGGTTCGCAGCTCAGATATATGTCGAGAACATCATCCTCATTCGCAGCCATGTTTTCTGATGTGTATGTATGTACACGTGTATTGCCACATAGGCCTATGCCGCCAGTATCCTGACGCATGAGTCTCTCAGTTTGGGTTTTTTCCAGTGAGAAATTTGGCAATATTTTGGCTCGGATGTCGAGCTGTTGAGTGTCTCTATAATCTCGAACAACGCAGCTCAGATATATGTCAAGAAAAATATCCTCATTCGCAGCCATGTTTTCTGATGTGTTTGTATGTACACGTGTAGTGCCACATAGGCATATGCCGCCAGTGTCCTGACGCATGAGTCTCTCAGTTTATGTTTGTTCCAGTGAGAAATTTGGCAATATTTTGGCTCAGATGTCGAGCTGATGAGTGTCTCTTCATTCTCGAACAACGTTGAGGTTCGCAGCTCAGATACATGTCGAGAACATTATCATGTCACCAGTGTCCAGAAGCATGAGTCTCAAAGTTTGGTTTTTTTTCCAGTGAGAAATTTGGCAATATTTTGGCTCGGATGTCGAGCTTGTGAGTGTCTCTTTATTCTCGAACAACATTGAGGTTCGCAGCTCAGATATATGTTTTCTTATGTTTATGCGTGTACACGTGTATTGCCGCATAGGCCTATGCTGCCAGTGTCCTGACGCATGTGTCTCAAAGTTTTGGTCTCTTCCGGTGATAATTTTGGCGATATGTTAGCTCAGATGTGGAGGTGGTGAATGTCTCTTCATTCTCCAACAACGTTGAGGTTCGCAGCTCAGATATATGTCGAGAAAAATATCCTCATTCGCAGGCATGTTTTCTGATGTGTTTGTATGTACACGTGTATTGCCACATAGGCATATGCCGCCAGTAACCTGACGCATGAGTCTCTCAGTTTGGGTTTTTTCCAGTGAGAAATTTGGAAATATTTTGGCTCAGATGTCGAGCTGGTGAGTGTCTCCTCATTCTCGAACAACGTTGAGGTTTGCAGCTCAGATATATGTCGAGAACATTATCCTCATTCGCAGCCATGTTTTCTGATGTGTATGTATGTACACGTGTATTGCCACATAGGCCTATGCCGCCAGTAACCTGACGCATGAGTCTCTCAGTTTGGGTTTTTTCCAGTGAGAAATTTGGCAATATTTTGGCTCGGATGTCGAGCTGGTGAGTGTCTCTATAATCTCGAACAACGTTGAGGCTCGCAGCTCAGATATATGTCGAGAAAAATATCCTCATTCGCAGCCATGTTTTCTGATGTGTTTGTATGTACACGTGTAGTGCCACATAGGCATATGCCGCCAGTGTCCTGACGCATGAGTCTCACAGTTTGGGTTTTTTTCAGTGAGAAATTTGGAAATATTTTGGCTCAGATGTCGAGCTGGCGAGTGTCTCTTCATTCTCGAACAACGTTGAGGTTCGCAGCTCAGATATAAGTTCATCAAATTATCCTCATTCGCAGCCATGTTTTATTATGTTTATGCGTGTACACGTGTATTGCCGCATAGGCCTATGCCGCCAGTGTCCTGACGCATGAGTCTCAGAGTTGTGGTCTTTTCTGGTGAGAATTTTTGGCGATATGTTAGCTCAGATGTGGAGGTGGTGAATGTTTCTTCATTCTCGAACAACATTGAGGTTCGCAGCTCAGATATATGTCGAGAACATTATCCTCATTTGCAGCCATGTTTTCTGATGTGTATGTATGTACACGTGTATTCCCACATATGCCTATGCCGCCAGTATCCTGACGCATGAGTCTTTCAGTTTGTTTGTTTTCCAGTGAGAAATTTGGTAATATTTTGGCTCGGATGTCGAGCTGGTGAGTGTCTTTTTATTCTCGAACAACGTTGAGGTTCGCAGCTCAAATATATGTCGAGAAAATTGTCCTCATTCGCATCCATGTTTTCTCATGTGTATGTATGTACACGTGTATTACCGCATAGGCCTATGCTGCCAGTGTCCTGACAAATGAGTCTCACAGTTTTTGGTTTTTTTCAGTGAGAAATTTGGAAATATTTTGGCTCAGATGTCGAGCTGGCGAGTGTCTCTTCATTCTCGAACAACGTTGAGGTTCGCAGCTCAGATATAAGTTCATCAAATTATCCTCATTCGCAGCCATGTTTTCTGAGGTGTTTGTATGTACACGTGTAGTGCCACATAGGCATATGCCGCCAGTGTCCTGACGCATGAGTTTCTCAGTTCAGGTTTGTTCCAGTGAGAAATTTGGCAATATTTTGGCTCAGATGTCGAGCTGATGAGTGTCTCTTCATTCTCGAACAACGTTGAGGTTCGCAGCTCAGATATAAGTTCATAAAATCATCCTCATTCGCAGCCATGTTTTCTTATGTTTATGCGTGTACACGTGTATTGCCGCATAGGCCTATGCCGCCAGTGTTCTGACGCATGTGTCTCAAAGTTTTGGTCTCTTCCGGTGAGAATTTTGGCGATATGTTAGCTCAGATGTGGAGGTGGTGAATGTCTCTTCATTCTCGAACAACGTTGAGGTTCGCAGCTCAGATATATGTCGAGAACATTATCCTCATTCGCAGCCATGTTTTCTGATGTGTATGTATGTACACGTGTATTCCCACATAGGCCTATGCCGCCAGTATCCTGACGCATGAGTCTCCCAGTTTGTTTGTTTTCCAGTGAGAAATTTGGTAATATTTTGGCTCGGATGTCGAGCTGGTGAGTGTCTTTTTATTCTCGAACAACGTTGAGGTTCGCAGCTCAAATATATGTCGAGAAAATTGTCCTCATTCGCATCCATGTTTTCTCATGTGTATGTATGTACACGTGTATTACCGCATAGGCCTATGCTGCCAGTGTCCTGACAAATGAGTCTCACAGTTTTGGTTTTTTTCAGTGAGAAATTTGGAAATATTTTGGCTCAGATGTCGAGCTGGCGAGTGTCTCTTCATTCTCGAACAACGTTGAGGTTCGCAGCTCAGATATAAGTTCATCAAATTATCCTCATTCGCAGCCATGTTTTCTGAGGTGTTTGTATGTACACGTGTAGTGCCACATAGGCATATGCCGCCAGTGTCCTGACGCATGAGTCTCTCAGTTTAGGTTTGTTCCAGTGAGAAATTTGGCAATATTTTGGCTCAGATGTCGAGCTGGTGAGTGTCTCTTCATTCTCGAACAACGTTGAGGTTCGCAGCCCAGATATATGTCGAGAAAAATATCCTCATTCGCAGCCATGTTTTCTGATGTGTATGTATGTACACGTGTATTACCACATAGGCCTATGCCGCCAGTGTCCTGACCCATGAGTCTAAAAGTTTTGGTCTCTTCCGGTGAGAATGTTTGCGATGTGTTAGCACAGATGTGGAGGTGGTGAATGTCTCTTCATTCTCCAACAACGTTGAGGTTCGCAACTCAGATATATGTCGAGAACATTATCCTCATTCGCAGCCATGTTTTCTGATGTGTATGTATGTACACGTGTATTACCACATAGGCCTATGCCGTCAGTATCCTGACGCATGAGTCTCTCAGTTTGGGTTTTTTCCAGTGAGAAATGTTGCAATATTTTGGCTCGGATGTCGAGCTGGTGAGTGTCTCTTCATTCTCGAACAACGTTGAGGCTCGCAGCTCAGATATATGTCGAGAAAAATGTCCTCATTCGCAGCCATGTTTTCTTATGTGTATGGATGTACACGTGTATTGCCTCAGAGGCCTATGCCGCCAGTGTCCTGACACATGAGTCTCACAGTTTTGTTTTTTTCCAGTGAGAAATTTGGAAATATTTTGGCTCAGATGTCGAGCTGGCGAGTGTCTCTTCATTCTCGAACAACGTTGAGGTTCGCAGCTCAGATATAAGTTCATAAAATTATCCTCATTCGCAGCCATGTTTTCTTATGTTTATGCGTGTACATGTGTATTGCCGCATAGGCCTATGCCGCCAGTGTCCTGACGCATGAGTCTCAAAGTTGTGGTCTCTTCCGGTGAGAATTTTTGGCGATATGTTAGCTCAGATGTGGAGGTGGTGAATGTTTCTTTATTCTCCAACAACGTTGAGGTTCGCAGCTCAGATATATGTCGAGAAAAATATCCTCATTCGCAGGCATGTTTTCTGATGTGTTTGTATGTACACGTGTATTGCCACATAGGCATATGCCGCCAGTGTCCTGACGCATGAGTCTCTCAGTTTAGGTTTGTTCCAGTGAGAAATTTGGCAATATTTTGGCTCAGATGTCGAGCTGGTGAGTGTCTATTAATTCTCGAACAACGTTGAGGTTCGCAGCTCAGATATATGTCGAGAACATTATCCTCATTCGCAGCCATGTTTTCTGATGTGTTTGTATGTACACTTGTAGTGCCACATAGGCATATGCCGCCAGTGTCCTGACGCATGAGTTTCTCAGTTCAGGTTTGTTCCAGTGAGAAATTTGGCAATATTTTGGCTCAGATGTCGAGCTAATGAGTGTCTCTTCATTCTCGAACAACGTTGAGGTTCGCAGCTCAGATATAAGTTCATAAAATTATCCTCATTCGCAGCCATGTTTTCTTATGTTTATGCGTGTACATGTGTATTGCCGCATAGGCCTATGCCGCCAGTGTCCTGACGCATGAGTCTCAAAGTTGTGGTCTCTTCCGGTGAGAATTTTTGGCGATATGTTAGCTCAGATGTGGAGGTGGTGAATGTTTCTTTATTCTCCAACAACGTTGAGGTTCGCAGCTCAGATATATGTCGAGAACATTATCCTCATTCGCAGCCATGTTTTCTGATGTGTATGTATGTACACGTGTATTGCCACATAGGCCTATGCCGCCAGTATCCTGACGCATGAGTCTCTCAGTTTGGGTTTTTTCCAGTGAGAAATTTGGCAATATTTTGGCTCGGATGTCGAGCTGGTGAGTGTCTCTATAATCTCGAACAACGTTGAGGCTCGCAGCTCAGATATATGTCGAGAAAAATATCCTCATTCGCAGCCATGTTTTCTGATGTGTTTGTATGTACACGTGTAGTGCCACATAGGCATATGCCGCCAGTGTCCTGACGCATGAGTCTCTCAGTTTGGGTTTTTTCCAGTCAGAAATTTGGTAATATTTTGGCTCGGATGTCGAGCTGGTGAGTGTCTCTTCATTCTCGAACAACGTTGAGGTTCGCAGCTCAGATATAAGTTCATCAAATTATCCTCATTCGCAGCCATGTTTTCTTATGTTTATGCGTGTACACGTGTATTGCCGCATAGGCCTATGCCGCCAGTGTCCTGACGCATGTGTCGCGAAGTTTTGGTCTCTTCCGGTGATAATTTTGGCGATATGTTAGCTCAGATGTTGAGGTGGTGAATGTCTCTTCATTCTCCAACAACGTTGAGGTTCGCAGCTCAGATATATGTCGAGAAAAATATCCTCATTCGCAGGCATGTTTTCTGATGTGTTTGTATGTACACGTGTATTGCCACATAGGCATATGCCGCCAGTGTCCTGACGCATGAGTCTCTCAGTTTAGGTTTGTTCCAGTGAGAAATTTGGCAATATTTTGGCTCAGATGTCGAGCTGGTGAGTGTCTCTTAATTCTCGAACAACGTTGAGGTTCGCAGCTCAGATATATGTCGAGAACATTATCCTCATTCGCAGCCATGTTTTCTGATGTGTTTGTATGTACACGTGTAGTGCCACATAGGCATATGCCGCCAGTGTCCTGACGCATGAGTTTCTCAGTTCAGGTTTGTTCCAGTGAGAAATTTGGCAATATTTTGGCTCAGATGTCGAGCTGATGAGTGTCTCTTCATTCTCGAACAACGTTGAGGTTCGCAGCTCAGATATAAGTTCATAAAATTATCCTCATTCGCAGCCATGTTTTCTTATGTTTATGCGTGTACACGTGTATTGCCGCATATGCCTATGCCGCCAGTGTTCTGACGCATGTGTCTCAAAGTTTTGGTCTCTTCCGGTGAGAATTTTGGCGATATTTTGGCTCAGATGTGGAGGTGGTGAATGTCTCTTCATTCTCGAACAACGTTGAGGCTCGCAGTTCAGATATATGTCGAGATAAATATCCTCATTCGCAGCCATGTTTTCTGATGTGTTTGCATGTACACGTGTAGTGCCACATAGGCATATGCCGCCAGTGTCCTGACGCATGAGTCTTTCAGTTTAGGTTTGTTCCAGTGAGAAATTTGGCAATATTTTGGCTCAGATGTCGAGCTGGTGAGTGTCTCTTCATTCTCGAACAACGTTGAGGTTCGCAGCTCAGATATATGTCGAGAACATTATCCTCATTCGCAGCCATGTTTTCTGATGTGTATGTATGTACACGTGTATTGCCACATAGGCCTATGCCGTCAGTATCCTGACGCATGAGTCTCTTAGTTTGGTTTTTTTCCAGTGAGAAATTTCGCAATATTTTGGCTCGGATGTTGAGCTGGTGAGTGTCTCTATAATCTCGAACAACGTTGAGGCTCGCAGCTCAGATATATGTCGAGAAAAATATCCTCATTCGCAGCCATGTTTTCCGATGTGTTTGTATGTACACGTGTAGTGCCACATAGGCTTATGCCGCCAGTGTCCTGACGCATGAGTTTCTCAGTTTAGGTTTGTTCCAGTGAGAAATTTGGCAATATTTTGGCTCAGATGTCGAGCTGATGAGTTTCTCTTCATTCTCGAACAACGTTGAGGTTCGCAGCTCAGATATAAGTTCATAAAATTATCCTCATTCGCAGCCATGTTTTCTTATGTTTATGCGTGTACACGTGTATTGCCGCATAGGCCTATGCCGCCAGTGTTCTGACGCATGTGTCTCAAAGTTTTGGTCTCTTCCGGTGAGAATTTTGGCGATATGTTAGCTCAGATGTGGAGGTGGTGAATGTCTCTTCATTCTCGAACAACGTTGAGGCTCGCAGTTCAGATATATGTCGAGATAAATATCCTCATTCGCAGCCATGTTTTCTGATGTGTTTGCATGTACACGTGTAGTGCCACATAGGCATATGCCGCCAGTGTCCTGACGCATGAGTCTCTCAGTTTAGGTTTGTTCCAGTGAGAAATTTGGCAATATTTTGGCTCAGATGTCGAGCTGGTGAGTGTCTCTTCATTCTCGAACAACGTTGAGGTTCGCAGCTCAGATATATGTCGAGAACATTATCCTCATTCGCAGCCATGTTTTCTGATGTGTATGTATGTACACGTGTATTGCCACATAGGCCTATGCCGCCAGTATCCTGACGCATGAGTCTCTTAGTTTGGTTTTTTTCCAGTGAGAAATTTCGCAATATTTTGGCTCGGATGTCGAGCTGGTGAGTGTCTCTATAATCTCGAACAACGTTGAGGCTCGCAGCTCAGATATATGTCGAGAAAAATATCCTCATTCGCAGCCATGTTTTCTGATGTGTTTGTATGTACACGTGTAGTGCCACGTAGGCTTATGCCGCCAGTGTCCTGACGCATGAGTTTCTCAGTTTAGGTTTGTTCCAGTGAGAAATTTGGCAATATTTTGGCTCAGATGTCGAGCTGATGAGTTTCTCTTCATTCTCGAACAACGTTCAGCTTCGCAGCTCAGATAAATGTCGAGAACATTATCATGTCACCAGTGTCCAGAAGCATGAGTCTCACAGTTTGGGTTTTTTTCCAGTGAGAAATTTGGCAATATTTGGGCTCGGATGTCGAGCTGGTGAGTGTCTCTTCATTCTCGAACAACGTTGAGCTTCGCAGCTCAGATACATGTCGAGAACATTATCATGTCACCAGTGTCCAGAAGCATGAGTCTCTCAGTTTAGGTTTGTTCCAGTGAGAAATTTGGCAATATTTTGGCTAAAATGTCGAGCTGGTGAGTGTCTCTTCATTCTCGAACAACGTTGAGGTTCGCAGCTCAGATATATGTCGAGAACTTTATCCTCATTCGCAGCCATGTTTTCTGATGTCTATTAATTTCCCCAGTTGTATCCCCAGGCCTATGCCGCCAGTATCCTGACGCATGAGTCTCTCAGTTTGGTTTTTTTCCAGTGAGAAATTTGGTAATATTTTGGCTCGGATGTCGAGCTGGTGAGTGTCTCTTCATTCTCGAACAACGTTGAGGATCGCAGCTCAGATAGAAGTTCATAAAATGATCCTCATTCGCAGCCATGTTTTTTATGTTTATGCGTGTACACGTGTATTGCCGCATAGGCCTATGCCGCCAGTGTTCTGACGCATGTGTCTCAAAGTTTTGGTCTCTTCCGGTGAGAATTTTGGCGATATGTTAGCTCAGATGTGGAGGTGGTGAATGTCTCTTCATTCTCGAACAACGTTGAGGCTCGCAGCTCAGATATATGTCGAGAAAAATATCCTCATTCGCAGCCATGTTTTCTGATGTGTTTGCATGTACACGTGTAGTGCCACATAGGCATATGCCGCCAGTGTCCTGACGCATGAGTCTCTCAGTTTAGGTTTGTTCCAGTGAGAAATTTGGCAATATTTTGGCTCAGATGTCGAGCTGGTGAGTGTCTCTTCATTCTCGAACAACGTTGAGGTTCGCAGCTCAGATATATGTCGAGAACATTATCCTCATTCGCAGCCATGTTTTCTGATGTGTATGTATGTACACGTGTATTGCCACATAGGCCTATGCCGCCAGTATCCTGACGCATGAGTCTCTCAGTTTGGGTTTTTTCAAGTGAGAAATTTGGCAATATTTTGGCTCGGATGTCGAGCTGGTGAGTGTCTCTATAATCTCGAACAAAGTTGAGGCTCTCAGCTCAGATTTATGTCGAGAACAATATCCTCATTCGCAGCCATGTTTTCTGATGTGTTTGTATGTACACATGTAGTGCCACATAGGCATATGCCGCCAGTGTCCTGACGCATGAGTCTCTCAGTTTAGGTTTGTTCCAGTGAGAAATTTGGCAATATTTTGGCTCAGATGTCGAACTGGTGAGTGTCTCTTCATTCTCGAACAACGTTGAGGTTCGCAGCTCAGATATATGTCGAGAACATTATCCTCATTCGCAGCCATGTTTTCTGATGTGTATGTATGTACACGTGTATTGCCACATAGGCCTATGCCGCCAGTGTCCTGAGGCATGAGTCTCTCAGTTTGGGTTTTTTCCAGTGAGAAATTTGGCAATATTTTGGCTCAGATGTCGAACTGATGAGTTTCTCTTCATTCTCGAACAACGTTGAGGTTCGCAGCTCAGATATAAGTTCATAAAATTATCCTCATTCGCAGCCATGTTTTCTTATGTTTATGCGTGTACACGTGTATTGCCGCATAGGCCTATGCCGCCAGTGTTCTGACGCATGTGTCTCAAAGTTTTGGTCTCTTCCGGTGAGAATTTTGGCGATATGTTAGCTCAGATGTGGAGGTGGTGAATGTCTCTTCATTCTCGAACAACGTTGAGGCTCGCAGTTCAGATATATGTCGAGATAAATATCCTCATTCGCAGCCATGTTTTCTGATGTGTTTGCATGTACACGTGTAGTGCCACATAGGCATATGCCGCCAGTGTCCTGACGCATGAGTCTCTCAGTTTAGGTTTGTTCCAGTGAGAAATTTGGCAATATTTTGGCTCAGATGTCGAGCTGGTGAGTGTCTCTTCATTCTCGAACAACGTTGAGGTTCGCAGCTCAGATATATGTCGAGAACATTATCCTCATTCGCAGCCATGTTTTCTGATGTGTATGTATGTACACGTGTATTGCCACATAGGCCTATGCCGCCAGTATCCTGACGCATGAGTCTCTTAGTTTGGTTTTTTTCCAGTGAGAAATTTCGCAATATTTTGGCTCGGATGTCGAGCTGGTGAGTGTCTCTATAATCTCGAACAACGTTGAGGCTCGCAGCTCAGATATATGTCGAGAAAAATATCCTCATTCGCAGCCATGTTTTCTGATGTGTTTGTATGTACACGTGTAGTGCCACATAGGCTTATGCCGCCAGTGTCCTGACGCATGAGTTTCTCAGTTTAGGTTTGTTCCAGTGAGAAATTTGGCAATATTTTGGCTCAGATGTCGAGCTGATGAGTTTCTCTTCATTCTCGAACAACGTTCAGCTTCGCAGCTCAGATAAATGTCGAGAACATTATCATGTCACCAGTGTCCAGAAGCATGAGTCTCACAGTTTGGGTTTTTTTCCAGTGAGAAATTTGGCAATATTTGGGCTCGGATGTCGAGCTGGTGAGTGTCTCTTCATTCTCGAACAACGTTGAGCTTCGCAGCTCAGATACATGTCGAGAACATTATCATGTCACCAGTGTCCAGAAGCATGAGTCTCTCAGTTTAGGTTTGTTCCAGTGAGAAATTTGGCAATATTTTGGCTCAAATGTCGAGCTGGTGAGTGTCTCTTCATTCTCGAACAACGTTGAGGTTCGCAGCTCAGATATATGTCGAGAACTTTATCCTCATTCGCAGCCATGTTTTCTGATGTCTATTAATTTCCCCAGTTGTATCCCCAGGCCTATGCCGCCAGTATCCTGACGCATGAGTCTCTCAGTTTGGTTTTTTTCCAGTGAGAAATTTGGTAATATTTTGGCTCGGATGTCGAGCTGGTGAGTGTCTCTTCATTCTCGAACAACGTTGAGGATCGCAGCTCAGATAGAAGTTCATAAAATTATCCTCATTCGCAGCCATGTTTTTTATGTTTATGGGTGTACACGTGTATTGCCGCATAGGCCTATGCCGCCAGTGTTCTGACGCATGTGTCTCAAAGTTTTGGTCTCTTCCGGTGAGAATTTTGGCGATATGTTAGCTCAGATGTGGAGGTGGTGAATGTCTCTTCATTCTCGAACAACGTTGAGGCTCGCAGCTCAGATATATGTCGAGAAAAATATCCTCATTCGCAGCCATGTTTTCTGATGTGTTTGCATGTACACGTGTAGTGCCACATAGGCATATGCCGCCAGTGTCCTGACGCATGAGTCTCTCAGTTTAGGTTTGTTCCAGTGAGAAATTTGGCAATATTTTGGCTCAGATGTCGAGCTGGTGAGTGTCTCTTCATTCTCGAACAACGTTGAGGTTCGCAGCTCAGATATATGTCGAGAACATTATCCTCATTGGCAGCCATGTTTTCTGATGTGTATGTATGTACACGTGTATTGCCACATAGGCCTATGCCGCCAGTATCCTGACGCATGAGTCTCTCAGTTTGGGTTTTTTCCAGTGAGAAATTTGGCAATATTTTGGCTCGGATGTCGAGCTGGTGAGTGTCTCTATAATCTCGAACAAAGTTGAGGCTCTCAGCTCAGATTTATGTCGAGAACAATATCCTCATTCGCAGCCATGTTTTCTGATGTGTTTGTATGTACACATGTAGTGCCACATAGGCATATGCCGCCAGTGTCCTGACGCATGAGTCTCTCAGTTTAGGTTTGTTCCAGTGAGAAATTTGGCAATATTTTGGCTCAGATGTCGAACTGGTGAGTGTCTCTTCATTCTCGAACAACGTTGAGGTTCGCAGCTCAGATATATGTCGAGAACATTATCCTCATTCGCAGCCATGTTTTCTGATGTGTATGTATGTACACGTGTATTGCCACATAGGCCTATGCCGCCAGTGTCCTGAGGCATGAGTCTCTCAGTTTGGGTTTTTTCCAGTGATAAATTTGGCAATATTTTGGCTCAGATGTCGAGCTGGTGAAAGTCTCTTCATTCTCGAACAACGTTGAGCTTCGCAGCTCAGATACATGTCGAGAACATTATCATGTCACCAGTGTCCAGAAGCATGAGTCTCTCAGTTTAGGTTTGTTCCAGTGAGAAATTTGGCAATATTTGGGCTCGGATGTCGAGCTGGTGAGTGTCTCTTCATTCTCGAACAACGTTGAGCTTCGCAGCTCAGATACATGTCGAGAACATTATCATGTCACCAGTGTCCAGAAGCATGAGTCTCTCAGTTTAGGTTTGTTCCAGTGAGAAATTTGGCAATATTTTGGCTCAAATGTCGAGCTGGTGAGTGTCTCTTCATTCTCGAACAACGTTGAGGTTCGCAGCTCAGATATATGTCGAGAACTTTATCCTCATTCGCAGCCATGTTTTCTGATGTCTATTAATTTCCCCAGTTGTATCCCCAGGCCTATGCCGCCAGTATCCTGACGCATGAGTCTCTCAGTTTGGTTTTTTTCCAGTGAGAAATTTGGTAATATTTTGGCTCGGATGTCGAGCTGGTGAGTGTCTCTTCATTCTCGAACAACGTTGAGGTTCGCAGCTCAGATAGAAGTTCATAAAATTATCCTCATTCGCAGCCATGTTTTTTTATGTTTATGCGTGTACACGTGTATTGCCGCATAGGCCTATGCCGCCAGTGTTCTGACGCATGTGTCTCAAAGTTTTGGTCTCTTCCGGTGAGAATTTTGGCGATATGTTAGCTCAGATGTCGAGCTGGTGAGTGTCTCTATAATCTCGAACAACGTTGAGGCTCTCAGCTCAGATATATGTCGAGAACAATATCCTCATTCGCAGCCATGTTTTCTGATGTGTTTGTATGTACACGTGTAGTGCCACATAGGCATATGCCGCCAGTGTCCTGACGCATGAGTCTCTCAGTTTAGGTTTGTTCCAGTGAGAAATTTGGCAATATTTTGGCTCAGATGTCGAACTGGTGAGTGTCTCTTCATTCTCGAACAACGTTGAGGTTCGCAGCTCAGATATATGTCGAGAACATTATCCTCATTCGCAGCCATGTTTTCTGATGTGTATGTATGTACACGTGTATTGCCACATAGGCCTATGCCGCCAGTGTCCTGACGCATGAGTCTCTCAGTTTGGGTTTTTTCCAGTGAGAAATTTGGCAATATTTTGGCTCGGATGTCGAGCTGGTGAGTGTCTCTATATTCTCGAACAACGTTGAGGCTCGCAGCTCAGATATATGTCGAGAAAAATATCCTCATTCGCAGCCATGTTTTCTGATGTGTTTGTATGTACACGTGTAGTGCCACATAGGCATATGCCGCCAGTGTCCTGACGCATGAGTCTCTCAGTTTAGGTTTGTTCCAGTGAAAAATTTGGCAATATTTTGGCTTAGATGTCGAGCTGGTGAGTGTCTCTTCATTCTCGAACAACGTTGAGCTTCGCAGCTCAGATACATGTCGAGAACATTATCATGTCACCAGTGTCCAGAAGCATGAGTCTCACAGTTTGGGTTTTTTTCCAGTGAGAAATTTGGCAATATTTGGGCTCGGATGTCGAGCTGGTGAGTGTCTCTTCATTCTCGAACAACGTTGAGCTTCGCAGCTCAGATACATGTCGAGAACATTATCATGTCACCAGTGTCCAGAAGCATGAGTCTCTCAGTTTAGGTTTGTTCCAGTGAGAAATTTGGCAATATTTTGGCTCAAATGTCGAGCTGGTGAGTGTCTCTTCATTCTCGAACAACGTTGAGGTTCGCAGCTCAGATATATGTCGAGAACTTTATCCTCATTCGCAGCCATGTTTTCTGATGTGTATTAATTTCCCCAGTTGTATCCCCAGGCCTATGCCGCCAGTATCCTGACGCATGAGTCTCTCAGTTTGGGTTTTTCCAGTGAGAAATTTGGTAATATTTTGGCTCGGATGTCGAGCTGGTGAGTGAGTGTCTCTTCATTCTCGAACAACGTTGAGGTTCGCAGCTCAGATATAAGTTCATAAAATTATCCTCATTCGCAGCCATGTTTTCTTATGTTTATGCGTGTACACGTGTATTGCTGCATAGGCCTATGCCGCCAGTGTCCTGACGCATGTGTCTCAAAGTTTTGGTTTCTTCCGGTGATAATTTTGGCGATATGTTAGCTCAGATGTGGAGGTGGTGAATGTCTCTTCATTCTCCAACAACGTTGAGGTTCGTAGCTCAGATATATTTCGAGAAAAATATCTTCATTCGCAGGCATGTTTTTTGATGTGTTTGTATGTACACGTGTATTGCCACATAGGCATATGCCGCCAGTGTCCTGACGCATGAGTCTCCCAGTTTAGGTTTGTTCCAGTGAGAAATTTGGCAATATTTTGGCTCAGATGTCGAGCTGGTGAGTGTCTCCTCATTCTCGAACAACGTTGAGGTTCGCAGCTCAGATATATGTCGAGAACATTATCCTCATTCGCAGCCATGTTTTCTGATGTGTATGTATGTACACGTGTATTGTCACATAGGCCTATGCCGCCAGTATCCTGACGCATGAGTCTCTCAGTTTGGTTTTTTTTCCAGTGAGAAATTTGGCAATATTTTGGCTCGGATGTCGAGCTGGTGAGTGTCTCTATAATCTCGAACAACGTTGAGGCTCGCAGCTCAGATATATGTCGAGAAAAATATCCTCATTCGCAGCCATGTTTTCTGATGTGTTTGTATGTACACATGTAGTGCCACATATGCATATGCCGCCAGTGTCCTGACGCATGAGTCTCTCAGTTTAGGTTTGTTCCAGTGAGAAATTTGGCAATATTTTGGCTCAGATGTCGAGCTGATGAGTGTCTCTTCATTCTCGAACAACGTTGAGGTTCGCAGCTAAGATATAAGTTCATACAATTATCCTCATTCGCAGCCGTGTTTTCTGATGTGTATGTATGTACACGTGTATTGCCACATAGGCCTATGCCGCCAGTTTCCTGACGCATGAGTTTCTCAGTTTGGGGTTTTTTCCAGTGAGAAATTTGGCAATATTTTGGCTCAGATGTCGAGCAGGTGATTGTCTCCTCATTCTCGAACAACGTTGAGGTTCGCAGCTCAGATATATGTCGAGAACAATATCCTCATTCGCAGCCATGTTTTCTGATGTGTTTGTATGTACACGTGAAGTGCCACATAGGCATATGCCGCCAGTGTCCTGACGCATGAGTCTCTCAGTTTAGGTTTGTTCCAGTGAGAAATTTGGCAATATTTTGGCTCAGATGTCGAGCTGGCGAGTGTCTCTTCATTCTCGAACAACGTTGAGGTTCGCAGCTCAGATATAAGTTCATAAAATTATCCTCATTCGCAGCCATGTTTTCTGATGTGTATGTATGTACACGTGTATTGCCACATAGGCCTATGCCGCCAGTGTCCTGACGCATGAGTCTCTCAGTTTGGGTTTTTTTCCAGTGAGAAATTTGGCAATATTTTGGCTCAGATGTCGAGCTGGTGAGTGTCTCCTCATTCTCGAACAACGTTGAGGTTCGCAGCTCAGATATATGTCGAGAACATTATCCTCATTCGCAGCCATGTTTTCTGATGTGTATGTATGTACACGTGTATTGCCACATAGGCATATGCCGCCAGTGTCCTGACGCATGAGTCTCTCAGTTTAGGTTTGTTCCAGTGAGAAATTTGGCAATATTTTGGCTCAGATGTCGAACTGGTGAGTGTCTCTTCATTCTCGAACAACGTTGAGGTTCGCAGCTCAGATATATGTCGAGAACATTATCCTCATTCGCAGCCATGTTTTCTGATGTGTATGTATGTACACGTGTATTGCCACATAGGCATATGCCGCCAGTGTCCTGACGCATGAGTCTCACAGTTTGGTTTTTTTCCAGTGAGAAATTTGGAAATATTTTGACTCAAATGTCGAGCAGGCGAGTCTCTCTTCATTCTCGAACAACGTTGAGGTTCGCAGCTCAGATATAAGTTCATAAAATTATCCTCATTCGCAGCCATGTTTTCTGATGTGTTTGTATGTACACGTGTATTGCCACATAGGTATATGCCGCCAGTGTCCTGACGCATGAGTCTCTCAGTTTAGGTTTGTACCAGTGAGAATTTTGGCAATATGTTGGCTCAGATGTCGAGCTGGTGAGTGTCTCTTCATTCTCGAACAACGTTGAGGTTCGCAGCTCAGATATATGTCGAGAACATTATCCTCATTCGCAGCCATGTTTTCTGATGTGTATGTATGTACAGGTGTATTGCCACATAGGCCTATGCCGTCAGTATCCTGACGCATGAGTCTCTCAGTTTGGTTTTTTTCCAGTGAGAAATTTGGCAATATTTTGGCTCGGATGTCGAGCTGGTGAGTGTCTCTTCATTCTCGAACAACGTTGAGGATCGCAGCTCAGATATATGTCGAGAACATTATCCTCATTCGCAGCCATGTTTTCTGATGTGTATGTATGTACACGTGTATTGCCACATAGGCATATGCCGCCAGTATACTGACGCATGAGTCTCTCAGTTTGTTTGTTTTTCCAGTGAGAAATTTGGCAATATTTTCGCTCAGATGTCGAGCTGGTGAGTGTCTCTTCATTCTCGAACAACGTTGAGGTTCGCAGCTCAGATATATGTCGAGAACATTATCCTCATTCGCAGCCATGTTTTCTGATGTGTATGTATGTACACGTGTATTGCCACATAGGCCTATGTCGCCAGTATCCTGACGCATGAGTCTCTCATTTTTTTTTTTCCAGTGAGAAATTTGGCAATATTTTGGCTCGGATGTCGAGCTGGTGAGTGTCTCTTCATTCTCGAACAACGTTGAGGATCGCAGCTCAGATATATGTCGACAAAATTATCCTCATTCGTAGCCATGTTTTCTTATGTGTATGTATGTACATGTGTATTGCCTCATAGGCCTATGCCGCCAGTGTCCTGACGCATGAGTCTCAAATTTTGGTCTCTTCCAGTGAGAATGTTGGCGATGTGTTAGCTCAGATGTGGAGGTGGTGAATGTCTCTTCATTCTCGAACAACGTTGAGGTTCGCAGCTCAGATATATGTCGAGAACATTATCCTCATTCGCAGCCATGTTTTCTGATGTGTATGTATGTACACGTGTATTGCCACATAGGCCTATGCCGCCAGTATACTGACGCATGAGTCTCTCAGTTAGTTTGTTTTTCCAGTGAGAAATTTGGCAATATTTTGGCTCGGATGTCGAGCTGGTGAGTGTCTCTTCATTCTCGAACAACGTTGAGGCTCGCAGCTCAGATATATGTCGAGAACATTATCCTCATTCGCAGCCATGTTTTCTGATGTGTATGTATGTACACGTGTATTGCCACATAGGCATATGCCGCCAGTGTCCCGACGCATGAGTCTCTCAGTTTAGGTTTGTTCCAGTAAGAAATTTGGCAATATTTTGGCTCAGATGTCGAGCTGGTGAGTGTCTCTTCATTCTCGAACAACGTTGAGGATCGCAGCTCAGATATATGTCGAGAACATTATCCTCATTCGCAGCCATGTTTTCTTATGTGTATGTATGTACACGTGTATTGCCACATAGGCCTATGCCGCCAGTATACTGACGCATGAGTTTCTCAGTTAGTTTGTTGTTCCAGTGAGAAATTTGGCAATATTTTGGCTCGGATGTCGAGCTGGTGAGTGTCTCTTCATTCTCGAACAACGTTGAGGCTCGCAGCTCAGATATATGTCGAGAACATTATCCTCATTCGCAGCCATGTTTTCTGATGTGTATGTATGTACACGTGTATTGCCACATAGGCATATGCCGCCAGTGTCCTGACGCATGAGTATCTCAGTTTAGGTTTGTTCCAGTGAGAAATTTGGCAATATTTTGGCTCAGATGTCGAGCTGGTGAGTGTCTCTTCATTCTCGAACAACGTTGAGGTTCGCAGCTCAGATATATGTCGAGAACATTATCCTCATTCGCAGCCAGGTTTTCTGATGTGTATGTATGTACACGTGTATTGCCACATAGGCCTATGCCGCCAGTATCCTGACGCATGAGTCTCTCAGTTTGTTTTTTTTCCAGTGAGAAATTTGGCAATATTTTGGCTCAGATGTCGAGCTGGTGAGTGTCTCTTCATTCTCGAACAACGTTGAGGTTCGCAGCTCAGATATATGTCGAGAACATTATCCTCATTCGCAGCCATGTTTTCTGATGTGTATGTATGTACACGTGTATTGCCACATAGGCATATGCCGCCAGTGTCCTGACGCATGAGTCTCTCAGTTTAGGTTTGTTCCAGTGAGAAATTTGGCAATATTTTGGCTCAGATGTCGAGCTGGTGAGTGTCTCTTCATTCTCGAACAACGTTGAGGTTCGCAGCTCAGATATATGTCGAGAACATTATCCTCATTCGCAGCCATGTTTTCTGATGTGTATGTATGTACAGGTGTATTGCCACATAGGCCTATGCCGCAAGTATCCTGACGCATGAGTCTCTCAGTTTGGTTCTTTTTCAGTGAGAAATTTGGCAATATTTTGGCTCGGATGTCGAGCTGGTGAGTGTCTCTTCATTCTCGAACAACGTTGAGGTTCGCAGCTCAGATATATGTCGAGAACATTATCCTCATTTGCAGCCATGTTTTCTGATGTGTATGTATGTACAGGTGTATTGCCACATAGGCCTATGCCGCCAGTATCCTGACGCATGAGTCTCTCAGTTTGGTTTTTTTCCAGTGAGAAATTTGGCAATATTTTGGCTCGGATTTCGAGCTGGTGAGTGTCTCTTCATTCTCGAACAACGTTGAGGATCGCAGCTCAGATATATGTCGACATAATTATCCTCAATCGTAGCCATGTTTTCGTATGTGTATGTATGTACCTGTGTATTGCCTCATAGGCCTATGCCGCCAGTGTCCTGACGCATGATTCTCAAATTTTTGGTCTCTTCCGGTGAGAATTTTGGCGATGTGTTAGCTCAGATGTGAGGGTGGTAAATGTCTCTTCATTCTCGAACAACGTTGAGGTTCGCAGCTCAGATATATGTCGAGAACATTATCCTCATTCGCAGCCATGTTTTCTGATGTGTATGTATGTACACGTGTATTGCCACATAGGCATATGCCGCCAGTATACTGACGCATGAGTCTCTCAGTTTGTTTGTTTTTCCAGTGAGAAATTTGGCAATATTTTGGCTCAGATGTCGAGCTGGTGAGTGTCTCCTCATTCTCGAACAACGTTGAGGCTCGCAGCTCAGATATATGTCGAGAAAAATATCCTCATTCGCAGCCATGTTTTCTGATGTGTTTGTATGTACACGTGTAGTGCCACATAGGCATATGCCGCCAGTGTCCTGACGCATGAGTCTCTCAGTTTAGGTTTGTTCCAGTGAGAAATTTGGCAATATTTTGGTTCAGATGTCGAGCTGATGAGTGTCTCTTCATTCTCGAACAACGTTGAGGTTCGCAGCTCAGATACATGTCGAGAACATTATCATGTCACCAGTGTCCAGAAGCATGAGTCTCTCAGTTTTTGTTTTTTTTCCAGTGAGAAATTTGGCAATATTTTGGCTCGGATGTCGAGCTTGTGAGTGTCTCTTTCATTCTCGAACAACGTTAAGGCTCGCAGCTCAGATATATGTCGAAAGAATTATCCTCATTCGCAGCCATTTTTTCTGATGTGTATGTATGTACATGTGTATCGCCACATAGGCATATGCCGCCAGTGTCCTGACGCATGAGTCTCTCAGTTAGTTTGTTTTTCCAGTGAGAAATTTGGCAATATTTTGGCTCGGATGTCGAGCTGGTGAGTGTCTCTTCATTCTCGAACAACGTTGAGGCTCGCAGCTCAGATATATGTCGAGAACATTATCCTCATTCGCAGCCATGTTTTCTGATGTGTATGTATGTACACGTGTATTGCCACATAGGCCTATGGCGCCAATGTCCTGACGCATGAGTCTCTCAGTTTAGGTTTTTTTCCAGTGAGAAATTTGGCAATATTTTGGCTCGGATGTCGAGCTGGTGAGTGTCTCTTCATTCTCGAACAACGTTGAGGATCGCAGCTCAGATATATGTCGACAAAATTATCCTCATTCGTAGCCATGTTTTCTTATGTGTATGTATGTACCTGTGTATTGCCTCATAGGCCTATGCCGCCAGTGTCCTGACGCATGAGTCTCAAATTTTTGGTCTCTTCCGGTGAGAATTTTGGCGATGTGTTAGCTCAGATGTGGAGGTGGTGAATGTCTCTTCATTCTTGAACAACGTTGAGGTTCGCAGCTCAGATATATGTCGAGAACATTATCCTCATTCGCAGCCATGTTTTCTTATGTGTATGTATGTACATGTGTATCGCCACATAGGCATATGCCGCCAGTGTCCTGACGCATGAGTCTCTCAGTTAGTTTGTTTTTCCAGTGAGAAATTTGGCAATATTTTGGCTCGGATGTCGAGCTGGTGAGTGTCTCTTCATTCTCGAACAACGTTGAGGCTCGCAGCTCAGATATATGTCGAGAACATTATCCTCATTCGCAGCAATGTTTTCTGATGTGTATGTATGTACACGTGTATTGCCACATAGGCCTATGGCGCCAATGTCCTGACGCATGAGTCTCTCAGTTTAGGTTTGTTCCATTGAGAAATTTGGCAATATTTTGGCTCAGATGTCGAGCTGGTGAGTATCTCTTCATTCTCGAACAACGTTGAGGTTCGCAGCTCAGATATATGTCGAGAACATTATCCTCATTCGCAGCCATGTTTTCTGATGTGTATGTATGTACAGGTGTATTGCCACATAGGCCTATGCCGTCAGTATCCTGACGCATGAGTCTCTCAGTTTGGTTTTTTTCCAGTGAGAAATTTGGCAATATTTTGGCTCGGATGTCGAGCTGGTGAGTGTCTCTTCATTCTCGAACAACGTTGAGGATCGCAGCTCAGATATATGTCGAGAACATTATCCTCATTCGCAGCCATGTTTTCTGATGTCTATGTATGTACACGTGTATTGCCACATAGGCCTATGCCGCCAGTATCCTGACGCATGAGTCTCTCAGTTTGGGGTTTTTCCAGTGAGAAATTTGGCAATATTTTGGCTCGGATGTCGAGCTGGTGAGTGTTTCTTCATTCTCGAACAACGTTGAGGTTCGCAGCTCAGATATATGTCGAGAACATTATCCTCATTCGCAGCCATGTTTTCTGATGTGTATGTATGTACACGTGTATTGCCACATAGGCCTATGTCGCCAGTATCCTGACGCATGAGTCTCTCATTTTTTTTTTTTTCAGTGAGAAATTTGGCAATATTTTGGCTCGGATGTCGAGCTGGTGAGTGTCTCTTCATTCTCGAACAACGTTGAGGATCGCAGCTCAGATATATGTCCACAAAATTATCCTCATTCGTAGCCATGTTTTCTTATGTGTATGTATGTACATGTGTATTGCCTCATAGGCCTATGCCGCCAGTGTCCTGACGCATGAGTCTCAAATTTTGGTCTCTTCCAGTGAGAATTTTGGCGATGTGTTAGCTCAGATGTGGAGGTGGTGAATGTCTCTTCATTCTCGAACAACGTTGAGGTTCGCAGCTCAGATATATGTCGAGAACATTATCCTCATTCGCAGCCATGTTTTCTGATGTGTATGTATGTACACGTGTATTGCCACATAGGCCTATGCCGCCAGTATACTGACGCATGAGTCTCTCAGTTAGTTTGTTTTTCCAGTGAGAAATTTGGCAATATTTTGGCTCGGATGTCGAGCTGGTGAGTGTCTCTTCATTCTCGAACAACGTTGAGGCTCGCAGCTCAGATATATGTCGAGAACATTATCCTCATTCGCAGCCATGTTTTCTGATGTGTATGTATGTACACGTGTATTGCCACATAGGCATATGCCGCCAGTGTCCCGACGCATGAGTCTCTCAGTTTAGGTTTGTTCCAGTAAGAAATTTGGCAATATTTTGGCTCAGATGTCGAGCTGGTGAGTGTCTCTTCATTCTCGAACAACGTTGAGGATCGCAGCTCAGATATATGTCGAGAACATTATCCTCATTCGCAGCCATGTTTTCTGATGTGTATGTATGTACACGTGTATTGCCACATAGGCCTATGCCGCCAGTATACTGACGCATGAGTTTCTCAGTTAGTTTGTTGTTCCAGTGAGAAATTTGGCAATATTTTGGCTCGGATGTCGAGCTGGTGAGTGTCTCTTCATTCTCGAACAACGTTGAGGCTCGCAGCTCAGATATATGTCGAGAACATTATCCTCATTCGCAGCCATGTTTTCTGATGTGTATGTATGTACACGTGTATTGCCACATAGGCATATGCCGCCAGTGTCCTGACGCATGAGTCTCTCAGTTTAGGTTTGTTCCAGTGAGAAATTTGGCAATATTTTGGCTCAGATGTCGAGCTGGTGAGTGTCTCTTCATTCTCGAACAACGTTGAGGTTCGCAGCTCAGATATATGTCGAGAACATTATCCTCATTCGCAGCCAGGTTTTCTGATGTGTATGTATGTACACGTGTATTGCCACATAGGCCTATGCCGCCAGTATCCTGACGCATGAGTCTCTCAGTTTGGTTTTTTTCCAGTGAGAAATTTGGCAATATTTTGGCTCAGATGTCGAGCTGGTGAGTGTCTCTTCATTCTCGAACAACGTTGAGGTTCGCAGCTCAGATATATGTCGAGAACATTATCCTCATTCGCAGCCATGTTTTCTGATGTGTATGTATGTACACGTGTATTGCCACATAGGCATATGCCGCCAGTGTCCTGACGCATGAGTCTCTCAGTTTAGGTTTGTTCCAGTGAGAAATTTGGCAATATTTTGGCTCAGATGTCGAGCTGGTGAGTGTCTCTTCATTCTCGAACAACGTTGAGGTTCGCAGCTCAGATATATGTCGAGAACATTATCCTCATTCGCAGCCATGTTTTCTGATGTGTATGTATGTACAGGTGTATTGCCACATAGGCCTATGCCGCAAGTATCCTGACGCATGAGTCTCTCAGTTTGGTTCTTTTTCAGTGAGAAATTTGGCAATATTTTGGCTCGGATGTCGAGCTGGTGAGTGTCTCTTCATTCTCGAACAACGTTGAGGTTCGCAGCTCAGATATATGTCGAGAACATTATCCTCATTTGCAGCCATGTTTTCTGATGTGTATGTATGTACAGGTGTATTGCCACATAGGCCTATGCCGCCAGTATCCTGACGCATGAGTCTCTCAGTTTGGTTTTTTTCCAGTGAGAAATTTGGCAATATTTTGGCTCGGATTTCGAGCTGGTGAGTGTCTCTTCATTCTCGAACAACGTTGAGGATCGCAGCTCAGATATATGTCGACATAATTATCCTCAATCGTAGCCATGTTTTCTTATGTGTATGTATGTACCTGTGTATTGCCTCATAGGCCTATGCCGCCAGTGTCCTGACGCATGAGTCTCAAATTTTTGGTCTCTTCCGGTGAGAATTTTGGCGATGTGTTAGCTCAGATGTGGAGGTGGTGAATGTCTCTTCATTCTCGAACAACGTTGAGGTTCGCAGCTCAGATATATGTCGAGAACATTATCCTCATTCGCAGCCATGTTTTCTGATGTGTATGTATGTACACGTGTATTGCCACATAGGCATATGCCGCCAGTATACTGACGCATGAGTCTCTCAGTTTGTTTGTTTTTCCAGTGAGAAATTTGGCAATATTTTGGCTCAGATGTCGAGCTGGTGAGTGTCTCTTCATTCTCGAACAACGTTGAGGCTCGCAGCTCAGATATATGTCGAGAAAAATATCCTCATTCGCAGCCATGTTTTCTGATGTGTTTGTATGTACACGTGTAGTGCCACATAGGCATATGCCGCCAGTGTCCTGACGCATGAGTCTCTCAGTTTAGGTTTGTTCCAGTGAGAAATTTGGCAATATTTTGGTTCAGATGTCGAGCTGATGAGTGTCTCTTCATTCTCGAACAACGTTGAGGTTCGCAGCTCAGATACATGTCGAGAACATTATCATGTCACCAGTGTTCAGAAGCATGAGTCTCACAGTTTTTGTTTTTTTTCCAGTGAGAAATTTGGCAATATTTTGGCTCGGATGTCGAGCTTGTGAGTGTCTCTTTCATTCTCGAACAACGTTAAGGCTCGCAGCTCAGATATATGTCGAAAGAATTATCCTCATTCGCAGCCATTTTTTCTGATGTGTATGTATGTACATGTGTATCGCCACATAGGCATATGCCGCCAGTGTCCTGACGCATGAGTCTCTCAGTTAGTTTGTTTTTCCAGTGAGAAATTTGGCAATATTTTGGCTCGGATGTCGAGCTGGTGAGTGTCTCTTCATTCTCGAACAACGTTGAGGCTCGCAGCTCAGATATATGTCGAGAACATTATCCTCATTCGCAGCCATGTTTTCTGATGTGTATGTATGTACACGTGTATTGCCACATAGGCCTATGCCGCCAGTATCCTGACGCATGAGTCTCTCAGTTTGTTTTTTTGCCAGTGAGAAATTTGGCAATATTTTGGCTCGGATGTCGAGCTGGTGAGTGTCTCTTCATTCTCGAACAACGTTGAGGATCGCAGCTCAGATATATGTCGACAAAATTATCCTCATTCGTAGCCATGTTTTCTTATGTGTATGTATGTACCTGTGTATTGCCTCATAGGCCTATGCCGCCAGTGTCCTGACGCATGAGTCTCAAATTTTTGGTCTCTTCCGGTGAGAATTTTGGCGATGTGTTAGCTCAGATGTGGAGGTGGTGAATGTCTCTTCATTCTCGAACAACGTTGAGGTTCGCAGCTCAGATATATGTCGAGAACATTATCCTCATTCCCAGCCATGTTTTCTGATGTGTATGTATGTACACGTGTATTGCCACATAGGCCTATGCCGCCAGTATACTGACGCATGAGTCTCTCAGTTAGTTTGTTTTTCCAGTGAGAAATTTGGCAATATTTTGGCTCGGATGTCGAGCTGGTGAGTGTCTCTTCATTCTCGAACAACGTTGAGGATCGCAGCTCAGATATATGTCGACAAAATTATCCTCATTCGTAGCCATGTTTTCTTATGTGTATGTATGTACATGTGTATTGCCTCATAGGCCTATGCCGCCAGTGTCCTGACGCATGAGTCTCAAATTTTTGGTCTCTTCCGGTGAGAATTTTGGCAATGTGTTAGCTCAGATGTGGAGGTGGTGAATGTCTCTTCATTCTCGAACAACGTTGAGGTTCGCAGCTCAGATATATGTCGAGAACATTATCCTCATTCGCAGCCATGTTTTCTTATGTGTATGTATGTACATGTGTATCGCCACATAGGCATATGCCGCCAGTGTCCTGACGCATGAGTCTCTCAGTTAGTTTGTTTTTCCAGTGAGAAATTTGGCAATATTTTGGCTCAGATGTCGAGCTGGTGAGTGTCTCTTCATTCTTGAACAACGTTGAGGTTCGCAGCTCAGATATATGTCGAGAACATTATCCTCATTCGCAGCCATGTTTTCTGATGTGTATGTATGTACACGTGTATTGCCACATAGGCCTATGCCGCCAGTATCCTGACGCATGAGTCTCTCAGTTTGGTTTTTTTCCAGTGAGAAATTTGGCAATATTTTGGCTCGGATGTCGAGCTGGTGAGTGTCTCTTCATTCTCGAACAACGTTGAGGATCGCAGCTCAGATATATGTCGACAAAATTATCCTCATTCGTAGCCATGTTTTCTTATGTGTATGTATGTACCTGTGTATTGCCTCATAGGCCTATGCCGCCAGTGTCATGAGGCATTAGTCTCAAATTTTTGGTCTCTTCCGGTGAGAATTTTGGCGATGTGTTAGCTCAGATGTGGAGGTGGTGAATGTCTCTTCATTCTCGAACAACGTTGAGGTTCGCAGCTCAGATATATGTCGAGAACATTATCCTCATTCCCAGCCATGTTTTCTGATGTGTATGTATGTACACGTGTATTGCCACATAGGCCTATGCCGCCAGTATACTGACGCATGAGTCTCTCAGTTAGTTTGTTTTTCCAGTGAGAAATTTGGCAATATTTTGGCTCGGATGTCGAGCTGGTGAGTGTCTCTTCATTCTCGAACAACGTTGAGGATCGCAGCTCAGATATATGTCGACAAAATTATCCTCATTCGTAGCCATGTTTTCTTATGTGTATGTATGTACATGTGTATTGCCTCATAGGCCTATGCCGCCAGTGTCCTGACGCATGAGTCTCAAATTTTGGTCTCTTCCAGTGAGAATTTTGGCGATGTGTTAGCTCAGATGTGGAGGTGGTGAATGTCTCTTCATTCTCGAACAACGTTGAGGTTCGCAGCTCAGATATATGTCGAGAACATTATCCTCATTCCCAGCCATGTTTTCTGATGTGTATGTATGTACACGTGTATTGCCACATAAGCCTATGCCGCCAGTATACTGACGCATGAGTCTCTCAGTTAGTTTGTTTTTCCAGTGAGAAATTTGGAAATATTTTGGCTCGGATGTCGAGCTGGTGAGTGTCTCTTCATTCTCGAACAACGTTGAGGCTCGCAGCTCAGATATATGTCGAGAACATTATCCTCATTCGCAGCCATGTTTTCTGATGTGTATGTATGTACACGTGTATTGCCACATAGGCATATGCCGCCAGTGTCCTGACGCATGAGTCTCTCAGTTTATGTTTGTTCCAGTGAGAAATTTGGCAATATTTTGGCTCAGATGTCGAGCTGGTGAGTGTCTCTTCATTTTCGAACAACGTTGAGGTTCGCAGCTCAGATATATGTCGAGAACATTATCCTCATTCGCAGCCATGTTTTCTGATGTGTATGTATGTACACGTGTATTGCCACATAGGCCTATGCCGCCAGTATCCTGACGCATGAGTCTCTCAGTTTGGTTTTTTTCCAGTGAGAAATTTGGCAATATTTTGGCTCAGATATCGAGCTGGTGAGTGTCTCTTCATTCTCGAACAACGTTGAGGTTCGCAGCTCAGATATATGTCGAGAACATTATCCTCATTCGCAGCCATGTTTTCTGATGTGTATGTATGTACACGTGTATTGCCACATAGGCATATGCCGCCAGTGTCCTGACGCATGAGTCTCTCAGTTTAGGTTTGTTCCAGTGAGACATTTGGCAATATTTTGGCTCAGATGTCGAGCTGGTGAGTGTCTCTTCATTCTCGAACAACGTTGAGGTTCGCAGCTCAGATATATGTCGACATAATTATCCTCAATCGTAGCCATGTTTTCTTATGTGTATGTATGTACATGTGTATTGCCTCATAGGCCTATGCCGCCAGTGTCCTGACGCATGAGTCTCAAAGTTTTGGTCTCTTCCAGTGAGAATGTTGGCGATGTGTTAGCTCAGATGGGGAGGTGGTGAATGTCTCTTCATTCTCGAACAACGTTGAGGTTCGCAGCTCAGATATATGTCGAGAACATTATCCTCATTCGCAGCCATGTTTTCTGATGTGTATGCATGTACACGTGTATTGCCACATAGGCCTATGCCGCCAGTATACTGACGCATGACTCTCTCAGTTAGTTTGTTTTTCCAGTGAGAAATTTGGCAATATTTTGGCTCGGATGTCGAGCTGGTAAGTGTCTCTTTATTCTCGAACAACGTTGAGGCTTGCAGCTCAGATATATGTCGAGAACATTATCCTCATTCGCAGCCATGTTTTCTGATGTGTATGTATGTACACGTGTATTGCCACATAGGCCTATGGCGCCAGTATCCTGACGCATGAGTCTCTCAGTTAGTTTGTTTTTCCAGTGAGAAATTTGGCAATATTTTGGCTCGGATGTCGAGCTGGTGAGTGTCTCTTCATTCTCGAACAACGTTGAGGATCGCAGCTCAGATATATGTCGACAAAATTATCCTCATTCGTAGCCATGTTTTCTTATGTGTATGTATGTACATGTGTATTGCCTCATAGGCCTATGCCGCAAGTGTCCTGACGCATGAGTCTCAAATTTTGGTCTCTTCCAGTGAGAATTTTGGCGATGTGTTTGCTCAGATGTGGAGGTGGTGAATGTCTCTTTATTCTCGAACAACGTTGAGGTTCGCAGCTCAGATATATGTCGAGAACATTATCCTCATTCCCAGCCATGTTTTCTGATGTGTATGTATGTACACGTGTATTGCCACATAGGCCTATGCCGCCAGTATACTGACGCATGAGTCTCTCAGTTAGTTTGTTTTTCCAGTGAGAAATTTGGCAATATTTTGGCTCGGATGTCGAGCTGGTGAGTGTCTCTTCATTCTCGAACAACGTTGAGGATCGCAGCTCAGATATATGTCGACAAAATTATCCTCATTCGTAGCCATGTTTTCTTATGTGTATGTATGTACATGTGTATTGCCTCATAGGCCTATGCCGCCAGTGTCCTGACGCATGAGTCTCAAATTTTTGGTCTCTTCCGGTGAGAATTTTGGCGATGTGTTAGCTCAGATGTGGAGGTGGTGAATGTCTCTTCATTCTCGAACAACGTTGAGGTTCGCAGCTCAGATATATGTCGAGAACATTATCCTCATTCGCAGCCATGTTTTCTTATGTGTATGTATGTACATGTGTATCGCCACATAGGCATATGCCGCCAGTGTCCTGACGCATGAGTCTCTCAGTTAGTTTGTTTTTCCAGTGAGAAATTTGGCAATATTTTGGCTCGGATGTCGAGCTGGTGAGTGTCTCTTCATTCTCGAACAACGTTGAGGCTCGCAGCTCAGATATATGTCGAGAACATTATCCTCATTCGCAGCAATGTTTTCTGATGTGTATGTATGTACACGTGTATTGCCACATAGGCCTATGGCGCCAATGTCCTGACGCATGAGTCTCTCAGTTTAGGTTTGTTCCATTGAGAAATTTGGCAATATTTTGGCTCAGATGTCGAGCTGGTGAGTGTCTCTTCATTCTCGAACAACGTTGAGGTTCGCAGCTCAGATATATGTCGAGAACATTATCCTCATTCGCAGCCATGTTTTCTGATGTGTATGTATGTACACGTGTATTGCCACATAGGCCTATGCCGCCAGTATCCTGACGCATGAGTCTCTCAGTTTGGTTTTTTTCCAGTGAGAAATTTGGCAATATTTTGGCTCGGATGTCGAGCTGGTGAGTGTCTCTTCATTCTCGAACAACGTTGAGGATCGCAGCTCAGATATATGTCGACAAAATTATCCTCATTCGTAGCCATGTTTTCTTATGTGTATGTATGTACCTGTGTATTGCCTCATAGGCCTATGCCGCCAGTGTCCTGACGCATGAGTCTCAAATTTTTGGTCTCTTCCGGTGAGAATTTTGGCGATGTGTTAGCTCAGATGTGGAGGTGGTGAATGTCTCTTCATTCTCGAACAACGTTGAGGTTCGCAGCTCAGATATATGTCGAGAACATTATCCTCATTCCCAGCCATGTTTTCTGATGTGTATGTATGTACACGTGTATTGCCACATAGGCCTATGCCGCCAGTATACTGACGCATGAGTCTCTCAGTTAGTTTGTTTTTCCAGTGAGAAATTTGGCAATATTTTGGCTCGGATGTCGAGCTGGTGAGTGTCTCTTCATTCTCGAACAACGTTGAGGATCGCAGCTCAGATATATGTCGACAAAATTATCCTCATTCGTAGCCATGTTTTCTTATGTGTATGTATGTACATGTGTATTGCCTCATAGGCCTATGCCGCCAGTGTCCTGACGCATGAGTCTCAAATTTTGGTCTCTTCCAGTGAGAATTTTGGCGATGTGTTAGCTCAGATGTGGAGGTGGTGAATGTCTCTTCATTCTCGAACAACGTTGAGGTTCGCAGCTCAGATATATGTCGAGAACATTATCCTCATTCCCAGCCATGTTTTCTGATGTGTATGTATGTACACGTGTATTGCCACATAGGCCTATGCCGCCAGTATACTGACGCATGAGTCTCTCAGTTAGTTTGTTTTTCCAGTGAGAAATTTGGCAATATTTTGGCTCGGATGTCGAGCTGGTGAGTGTCTCTTCATTCTCGAACAACGTTGAGGCTCGCAGCTAGGATATATGTCGAGAACATTATCCTCATTCGCAGCCATGTTTTCTGATGTGTATGTATGTACACGTGTATTGCCACATAGGCATATGCCGCCAGTGTCCTGACGCATGAGTCTCTCAGTTTATGTTTGTTCCAGTGAGAAATTTGGCAATATTTTGGCTCAGATGTCGAGCTGGTGAGTGTCTCTTCATTTTCGAACAACGTTGAGGTTCGCAGCTCAGATATATGTCGAGAACATTATCCTCATTCGCAGCCATGTTTTCTGATGTGTATGTATGTACACGTGTATTGCCACATAGGCCTATGCCGCCAGTATCCTGACGCATGAGTCTCTCAGTTTGGTTTTTTTCCAGTGAGAAATTTGGCAATATTTTGGCTCAGATATCGAGCTGGTGAGTGTCTCTTCATTCTCGAACAACGTTGAGGTTCGCAGCTCAGATATATGTCGAGAACATTATCCTCATTCGCAGCCATGTTTTCTGATGTGTATGTATGTACACGTGTATTGCCACATAGGCATATGCCGCCAGTGTCCTGACGCATGAGTCTCTCAGTTTAGGTTTGTTCCAGTGAGACATTTGGCAATATTTTGGCTCAGATGTCGAGCTGGTGAGTGTCTCTTCATTCTCGAACAACGTTGAGGTTCGCAGCTCAGATATATGTCGACATAATTATCCTCAATCGTAGCCATGTTTTCTTATGTGTATGTATGTACATGTGTATTGCCTCATAGGCCTATGCCGCCAGTGTCCTGACGCATGAGTCTCAAAGTTTTGGTCTCTTCCAGTGAGAATGTTGGCGATGTGTTAGCTCAGATGGGGAGGTGGTGAATGTCTCTTCATTCTCGAACAACGTTGAGGTTCGCAGCTCAGATATATGTCGAGAACATTATCCTCATTCGCAGCCATGTTTTCTGATGTGTATGCATGTACACGTGTATTGCCACATAGGCCTATGCCGCCAGTATACTGACGCATGAGTCTCTCAGTTAGTTTGTTTTTCCAGTGAGAAATTTGGCAATATTTTGGCTCGGATGTCGAGCTGGTGAGTGTCTCTTTATTCTCGAACAACGTTGAGGATCGCAGCTCAGATATATGTCGACAAAATTATCCTCATTCGTAGCCATGTTTTCTTATGTGTATGTATGTACATGTGTATTGCCTCATAGGCCTATGCCGCAAGTGTCCTGACGCATGAGTCTCAAATTTTGGTCCCTTCCAGTGAGAATTTTGGCGATGTGTTTGCTCAGATGTGGAGGTGGTGAATGTCTCTTCATTCTCGAACAACGTTGAGGTTCGCAGCTCAGATATATGTCGAGAACATTATCCTCATTCGCAGCCATGTTTTCTGATGTGTATGTATGTACACGTGTATTGCCACATAGGCCTATGCCGCCAGTATCCTGACGCATGAGTCTCTCAGTTTGGTTTTTTTCCAGTGAGAAATTTGGCAATATTTTGGCTCAGATGTTGAGCTGGTGGGTGTCTCTTCATTCTCGAACAACGTTGAGGTTCGCAGCTCAGATATATGTCGAGAACATTATCCTCATTCGCAGCCATGTTTTCTGATGTCTATGTATGTACACGTGTATTGCCACATAGGCCTATGCCGCCAGTATCCTGACGCATGAGTCTCTCAGTTTGGGGTTTTTCCAGTGAGAAATTTGGCAATATTTTGGCTCGGATGTCGAGCTGGTGAGTGTTTCTTCATTCTCGAACAACGTTGAGGCTCGCAGCTCAGATATATGTCGACAAAATTATCCTCATTCGTAGCCATGTTTTCTTATGAGTATGTATGTACACGTATATTGCCTCATAGGCCTATGCCGCCCGTGTCCTGACGTATGAGTCTCACAGTTTGGGTTTTTTGCAGTGAGAAATTTGGCAATATTTTGGCTCAGATGTTGAGCTGGTGAGTGTCTCTTCATTCTCGAACAACGTTGAGGTTCGCAGCTCAGATATATGTCGAGAACATTATCCTCATTCGCAGCCATGTTTTCTGATGTGTATGTATGTACACGTGTATTGCCACATAGGCCTATGCCGCCAGTATCCTGACGCATGAGTCCCTCAGTTTGGTTTTTTTCCAGTGAGAAATTTGGCAATATTTTGGCTCGGATGTCGAGCTGGTGAGTGTTTCTTCATTCTCGAACAACGTTGAGGATCGCAGCTCAGATATATGTCGACTAAATTATCCTCATTCGTAGCCATGTTTTCTTATTTGTATGTATGTACATGTGTATTGCCTCATAGGCCTATGCCGCCAGTGTCCTGACGCATGAGTCTCAAAGTTTTGGTCTCTTTCGGTTAGAATTTTGGCAATGTGTTATCTCAGATGTGGAGGTGGTGAATGTCTCTTCATTCTCGAACAACGTTGAGGCTCGCAGCTCAGATATATGTCGAGAACATTATCCTCATTCGCAGCCATGTTTTCTGATGTGTATGTATGTACACGTGTATTGCCACATAGGCCTATGCCGCCAGTATCCTGACGCATGAGTCTCTCAGTTTGGTTTTTTTCCAGTGAGAAATTTGGCAATATTTTGGCTCGGATGTCGAGCTGGTGAGTGTTTCTTCATTCTCGAACAACGTTGAGGTTCGCTGCTCAGATATATGTCGAGAACATTATCCTCATTCGCAGCCATGTTTTCTGATGTGTATGTATGTACACGTGTATTGCCACATAGGCATATGCCACCACTGTCCTGACGCATGAGTCTCTCAGTTTAGGTTTTTTTCCAGTGAGAAATTTGGCAATATTTTGGCTCGGATGTCGAGCTGGTGAGTGTTTCTTCATTCTCGAACAACGTTGAGGATCGCAGCTCAGATATATGTCGACAAAATTATCCTCATTCGTAGCCATGATTTATTATTTGTATGTATGTACATCGTCACCGTTTTCACGAAGAGGCGAATTGAGCCTTTCACGGTCTAAACAAACTTTCGAGAAAATCGCTTTTAAAGTTCGTCCTTTTTTCGTTTGGCAGTTTAAAACATAAATATCAAGAGAATATACAAGATTGAGGTATCATGGGAAAGAAGAGATTTCAATCTTATTAAATATAGCAAACGTTAAGAAAAATAGGTGATTAGTTTTGCAGAATTAATCAATCAATAGAATTGCCTCTTCGTGAAAACGAAAAGACGATACATTAGTAAATTCGCCCATGGCTGTGAGAGTCATAATGTATACATTTTCCCATTGCACCCCAAATTCGCCTCTTCGTGAAAACGCTAAAAGCCATTACGCGCCCAATTCGCCCAATTCGCCTCTTCGTGAAAACGCAAAAGGGCACTTGAGGACCAATTCGCCCCTTCAGAAACACGTTGAAGTCAACGCTATTTCGAATTCGCCTCTTCGTGAAAACGCAAAAGGGCACTTGGGGACCAATTCGCCCATTCGTTAATTAGGTTAATTAGGATTTTAATTATTTTTTGGATGTATAACTTCACCAGGTTGTAGAAATTGCAATATTTAATCGTTTTTATCAAAAAAAATTATTTCGATAAATAGACGATTTTTCATGAAATTCGCCTCTTCGTGAAAACGGTGACGACATGTGTATTGCCTCATAGGCCTATGCCGCCAGTGTCCTGACGCATGAGTCTCAAAGTTTTGGTCTCTTCCGGTGAGAATTTTGGCGATGTGTTAGCTCAGATGTGGAGGTGGTGAATGTCTCTTCATTCTCGAACAACGTTGAGGCTCGCAGCTCAGATATATGTCGAGAACATTATCCTCATTCGCAGCCATGTTTTCTGATGTGTATGTATGTTCACGTGTATTGCCACATAGGCCTATGGCGCCAGTATCCTGACGCATGAGTCTCTCAGTTTGGGGTTTTTCCAGTGAGAAATTTGGTAATATTTTGGCTCGGATGTCGAGCTGGTGAGTGTCTCTTCATTCTCGAACAACGTTGAGGCTCGCAGCTCAGATATATGTCGACAAAATTATCCTCATTCGTAGCCAAGTTTTCTTATGTGTATGTATGTACACGTATATTGCCTCATAGGCCTATGCCGCCCGTGTCCTGACGTATGAGTCTCACAGTTTGGGTTTTTTCCAGTGAGAAATTTGGCAATATTTTGGCTCAGATGTCGAGCTGGTGAGTGTCTCTTCATACTCGAACAACGTTGAGGCTCGCAGCTCAGATATATGTCGAGAACATTATCCTCATTCGCAGCCATGTTTTCTGATGTGTATGTATGTACACGTGTATTGCCACATAGGCCTATGCCGCCAGTATCCTGACGCATGAGTCCCTCAGTTTGGTTTTTTTCCAGTGAGAAATTTGGCAATATTTTGGCTCGGATGTCGAGCTGGTGAGTGTTTCTTCATTCTCGAACAACGTTGAGGATCGCAGCTCAGATATATGTCGACAAAATTATCCTCATTCGTAGCCATGTTTTCTTATTTGTATGTATGTACATGTGTATTGCCTCATAGGCCTATGCCGCCAGTGTCCTGACGCATGAGTCTCAAAGTTTTGGTCTCTTCCGGTGAGAATTTTGGCGATGTGTTAGCTCAGATGTGGAGGTGGTGAATGTCTCTTCATTCTCGAACAACGTTGAGGCTCGCAGCTCAGATATATGTCTTGAACATTATCCTCATTCGCAGCCATGTTTTCTGATGTGTATGTATGTACACGTGTATTGCCACATAGGCCTATGCCGCCAGTATCCTGACGCATGAGTCTCTCAGTTTGGTTTTTTTCCAGTGAGAAATTTGGCAATATTTTGGCTCGGATGTCGAGCTGGTGAGTGTTTCTTCATTCTCGAACAACGTTGAGGATCGCAGCTCAGATATATGTCGACAAAATTATCCTCATTCGTAGCCATGATTTCTTATTTGTATGTATGTACATGTGTATTGCCTCATAGGCCTATGCCGCCAGTGTCCTGACGCATGAGTCTCAAAGTTTTGGTCTCTTCCGGTGAGAATTTTGGCGATGTGTTAGCTCAGATGTGGAGGTGGTGAATGTCTCTTCATTCTCGAACAACGTTGAGGCTCGCAGCTCAGATATATGTCGAGAACATTATCCTCATTCGCAGCCATGTTTTCTGATGTGTATGTATGTTCACGTGTATTGCCACATAGGCCTATGGCGCCAGTATCCTGACGCATGAGTCTCTCAGTTTGGGGTGTTTCCAGTGAGAAATTTGGTAATATTTTGGCTCGGATGTCGAGCTGGTGAGTGTCTCTTCATTCTCCAACAACGTTGAGGCTCGCAGCTCAGATATATGTTGACAAAATTATCCTCATTCGTAGCCAAGTTTTCTTATGTGTATGTATGTACACGTATATTGCCTCATAGGCCTATGCCGCCCGTGTCCTGACGTATGAGTCTCACAGTTTGGGTTTTTTCCAGTGAGAAATTTGGCAATATTTTGGCTCAGATGTCGAGCTGGTGAGTGTCTCTTCATTCTCAAACAACGTTGAGGTTCGCAGCTCAGATATATGTCGAGAACATTATCCTCATTCGCAGCCATGTTTTCTGATGTGTATGTATGTACACGTGTATAGCCACATAGGCCTATGCCGCCAGTATCCTGACGCATGAGTCTCTCAGTTTGGTTTTTTTCCATTGAGAAATTTGGCAATATTTTGGTTCGGATGTCGAGCTGGTGAGTGTTTTTTCATTCTCGAACAACGTTGAGGATCGCAGCTCAGATATATGTCGACAAAATTATCCTCATTCGTAGCCATGTTTTCTTATTTGTATGTATGTACATGTGTATTGCCTCATAGGCCTATGCCGCCAGTGTCCTGACGCATGAGTCTCAAAGTTTTGGTCTCTTCCGGTGAGAATTTTGGCGATGTGTTAGCTCAGATGTGGAGGTGGTGAATGTCTCTTCATTCTCGAACAACGTTGAGGCTCGCAGCTCAGATATATGTCGAGAACATTATCCTCATTCGCAGCCATGTTTTCTGATGTGTATGTATGTACACGTGTATTGCCACATAGGCCTATGCCGCCAGTATCCTGACGCATGAGTCTCTCAGTTTGGTTTTTTCCAGTGAGAAATTTGGCAATATTTTGGCTCGGATGTCGAGCTGGTGAGTGTTTCTTCATTCTCGAACAACGTTGAGGCTCGCAGCTCAGATATATGTCGACAAAATTATCCTCATTCGTAGCCATGTTTTCTTATGTGTATGTATGTACACGTATATTGCCTCATAGGCCTATGCCGCCCGTGTCCTGACTTATGAGTCTCACAGTTTGGTTTTTTTCCAGTGAGAAATTTGGCAATATTTTGGCTCAGATGTCGAGCTGGTGAGTGTCTCTTCATACTCGAACAACGTTGAGGCTCGCAGCTCAGATATATGTCGAGAACATTATCCTCATTCGCAGCCATGTTTTCTGATGTGTATGTATGTACACGTGTATTGCCACATAGGCCTATGCCGCCAGTATCCTGACGCATGAGTCCCTCAGTTTGGTTTTTTTCCAGTGAGAAATTTGGCAATATTTTGGCTCGGATGTCGAGCTGGTGAGTGTTTCTTCATTCTCGAACAACGTTGAGGATCGCAGCTCAGATATATGTCGACAAAATTATCCTCATTCGTAGCCATGTTTTCTTATTTGTATGTATGTACATGTGTATTGCCTCATAGGCCTATGCCGCCAGTGTCCTGACGCATGAGTCTCAAAGTTTTGGTCTCTTCCGGTGAGAATTTTGGCGATGTGTTAGCTCAGATGTGGAGGTGGTGAATGTCTCTTCATTCTCGAACAACGTTGAGGCTCGCAGCTCAGATATATGTCGAGAACATTATCCTCATTCGCAGCCATGTTTTCTGATGTGTATGTATGTACACGTGTATTGCCACATAGGCCTATGCCGCAAGTATCCTGACGCATGAGTCCCTCAGTTTGGTTTTTTTCCAGTGAGAAATTTGGCAATATTTTGGCTCGGATGTCGAGCTGGTGAGTGTTTCTTCATTCTCGAACAACGTTGAGGATCGCAGCTCAGATATATGTCGACAAAATTATCCTCATTCGTGGCCATGTTTTCTTATTTGTATGTATGTACATGTGTATTGCCTCATAGGCCTATGCCGCCAGTGTCCTGACGCATGAGTCTCAAAGTTTTGGTCTCTTCCGGAGAGAATTTTGGCGATGTGTTAGCTCAGATGTGGAGGTGGTGAATGTCTCTTCATTCTCGAACAACGTTGAGGCTCGCAGCTCAGATATATGTCGAGAACATTATCCTCATTCGCAGCCATGTTTTCTGATGTGTATGTATGTTCACGTGTATTGCCACATAGGCCTATGGCGCCAGTATCCTGACGCATGAGTCTCTCAGTTTGGGGTTTTTCCAGTGAGAAATTTGGTAATATTTTGGCTCGGATGTCGAGCTGGTGAGTGTCTCTTCATTCTCGAACAACGTTGAGGCTCGCAGCTCAGATATATGTCGACAAAATTATCCTCATTCGTAGCCAAGTTTTCTTATGTGTATGTATGTACACGTATATTGCCTCATAGGCCTATGCCGCCCGTGTCCTGACGTATGAGTCTCACAGTTTGGGTTTTTTCCAGTGAGAAATTTGGCAATATTTTGGCTCAGATGTCGAGCTGGTGAGTGTCTCTTCATTCTCAAACAACGTTGAGGTTCGCAGCTCAGATATATGTCGAGAACATTATCCTCATTCGCAGCCATGTTTTCTGATGTGTATGTATGTACACGTGTATAGCCACATAGGCCTATGCCGCAAGTATCCTGACGCATGAGTCCCTCAGTTTGGTTTTTTTCCAGTGAGAAATTTGGCAATATTTTGGCTCGGATGTCGAGCTGGTGAGTGTTTCTTCATTCTCGAACAACGTTGAGGATCGCAGCTCAGATATATGTCGACAAAATTATCCTCATTCGTGGCCATGTTTTCTTATTTGTATGTATGTACATGTGTATTGCCTCATAGGCCTATGCCGCCAGTGTCCTGACGCATGAGTCTCAAAGTTTTGGTCTCTTCCGGAGAGAATTTTGGCGATGTGTTAGCTCAGATGTGGAGGTGGTGAATGTCTCTTCATTCTCGAACAACGTTGAGGCTCGCAGCTCAGATATATGTCGAGAACATTATCCTCATTCGCAGCCATGTTTTCTGATGTGTATGTATGTTCACGTGTATTGCCACATAGGCCTATGGCGCCAGTATCCTGACGCATGAGTCTCTCAGTTTGGGGTTTTTCCAGTGAGAAATTTGGTAATATTTTGGCTCGGATGTCGAGCTGGTGAGTGTCTCTTCATTCTCGAACAACGTTGAGGCTCGCAGCTCAGATATATGTCGACAAAATTATCCTCATTCGTAGCCAAGTTTTCTTATGTGTATGTATGTACACGTATATTGCCTCATAGGCCTATGCCGCCCGTGTCCTGACGTATGAGTCTCACAGTTTGGGTTTTTTCCAGTGAGAAATTTGGCAATATTTTGGCTCAGATGTCGAGCTGGTGAGTGTCTCTTCATTCTCAAACAACGTTGAGGTTCGCAGCTCAGATATATGTCGAGAACATTATCCTCATTCGCAGCCATGTTTTCTGATGTGTATGTATGTACACGTGTATAGCCACATAGGCCTATGCCGCCAGTATCCTGACGCATGAGTCTCTCAGTTTGGTTTTTTTCCATTGAGAAATTTGGCAATATTTTGGCTCGGATGTCGAGCTGGTGAGTGTTTCTTCATTCTCGAACAACGTTGAGGATCGCAGCTCAGATATATGTCGACAAAATTATCCTCATTCGTAGCCATGTTTTCTTATTTGTATGTATGTACATGTGTATTGCCTCATAGGCCTATGCCGCCAGTGTCCTGACGCATGAGTCTCACAGTTTTGTTTTTTTCCATTGAGAAATTTGGCAATATTTTGGCTCAGATGTCGAGCTGGTGAGTGTCTCTTCATACTCGAACAACGTTGAGGTTCGCAGCTCAGATATATCGAGAACATTATCCTCATTCGCAGCCATGTTTTCTGATGTGTATGTATGTACACGTGTATTGCCACATAGGCCTATGCCGCCAGTATCCTGACGCATGAGTCTCTCAGTTTGGTTTTTTTCCAGTGAGAAATTTGGCAATATTTTGGCTCGGATGTCGAGCTGGTGAGTGTTTCTTCATTCTCGAACAACGTTGAGGATCGCAGCTCAGATATATGTCGACAAAATTATCCTCATTCGTAGCCATGATTTCTTATTTGTATGTATGTACATGTGTATTGCCTCATAGGCCTATGCCGCCAGTGTCCTGACGCATGAGTCTCCAAGTTTTGGTCTCTTCCGGTGAGAATTTTGGCGATGTGTTAGCTCAGATGTGGAGGTGGTGAATGTCTCTTCATTCTCGAACGACGTTGAGGCTCGCAGCTCAGATATATGTCGAGAACATTATCCTCATTCGCAGCCATGTTTTCTGATGTGTATGTATGTTCACGTGTATTGCCACATAGGCCTATGGCGCCAGTATCCTGACGCATGAGTCTCTCAGTTTGGGGTTTTTCCAGTGAGAAATTTGGTAATATTTTGGCTCGGATGTCGAGCTGGTGAGTGTCTCTTCATTCTCGAACAACGTTGAGGTTCGCAGCTCAGATATATGTCGAGAACATTATCCTCATTCGCAGCCATGTTTTCTGATGTGTATGTATGTACACGTGTATTGCCACATAGGCCTATGCCGCCAGTATCCTGACGCATGAGTCCCTCAGTTTGGTTTTTTTCCAGTGAGAAATTTGGCAATATTTTGGCTCGGATGTCGAGCTGGTGAGTGTTTCTTCATTCTCGAACAACGTTGAGGATCGCAGCTCAGATATATGTCGACAAAATTATCCTCATTCGTAGCCATGTTTTCTTATTTGTATGTATGTACATGTGTATTGCCTCATAGGCCTATGCCGCCAGTGTCCTGACGCATGAGTCTCAAAGTTTTGGTCTCTTCCGGTGAGAATTTTGGCGATGTGTTAGCTCAGATGTGGACGTGGTGAATGTCTCTTCATTCTCGAACAACGTTGAGGCTCGCAGCTCAGATATATGTCGAGAACATTATCCTCATTCGCAGCCATGTTTTCTGATGTGTATGTATGTACACGTGTATTGCCACATAGGCCTATGCCGCAAGTATCCTGACGCATGAGTCCCTCAGTTTGGTTTTTTTCCAGTGAGAAATTTGGCAATATTTTGGCTCGGATGTCGAGCTGGTGAGTGTTTCTTCATTCTCGAACAACGTTGAGGATCGCAGCTCAGATATATGTCGACAAAATTATCCTCATTCGTGGCCATGTTTTCTTATTTGTATGTATGTACATGTGTATTGCCTCATAGGCCTATGCCGCCAGTGTCCTGACGCATGAGTCTCAAAGTTTTGGTCTCTTCCGGAGAGAATTTTGGCGATGTGTTAGCTCAGATGTGGAGGTGGTGAATGTCTCTTCATTCTCGAACAACGTTGAGGCTCGCAGCTCAGATATATGTCGAGAACATTATCCTCATTCGCAGCCATGTTTTCTTATGTGTATGGATTTACACGTGTATTGCCTTATAGGCCTATGCCGCCAGTGTCCTGACGCATGAGTCTCACAGTTTGTGTTTTTTTCAGTGAGAAAGTTGGCAATATTTTGGCTCAGATGTCGAGCTGGCGAGTGTCTCTTCATTTTCGAACAACGTTGAGGTTCGCATCTCAGATATAATTTCATAAAATTATCCTCATTCGCAGCCATGTATTCTTATGTTTATGAGTTAGTCTTGCATACGCACTGTGGAACTCCGAACAATATAGGTCCACACGATGCGGGAAGAGGTTACGGTTTGTGGACTTGCACACGTCCACAATCCGTTTTTCAGTTTCCGAAAAAGAGCGCTAGAGGGAAAACGGGTTAGGGTTATATATAGAAAAGATAGAAGGGACAGCTGAGAGGCCCATAATCCAAATTTGAGGGTAAATTTGTTTTGGGAAAGTGAGAAAAATGAGTATTTAGTCAAAGTGTGTTAACTACACGAAGACAAATGAATGTCCACAGTACGTATGTAAGGTAAAGCTGCATGCGTGTACACGTGTATTGCCGCATAGACTTATGTCGCCAGTGTCTAGAAGCATGAGTCTCACAGTTTTTTTTTTTTTCCAGTGAGAAATTTGGCAATATTTTGGCTCGGATGTCGAGCTGGTGAGTGTCCCTTCATTATCGAACAACGTTGAGGTTCGCAGCTCAGATACATGTCGATAACATTATCCTCATTCGCAGCCATGTTTTCTGATGTGTATGTATGTACACGTGTATTGCCACATAGGCCTATGCAGCCAGTATCCTGACTCAGGAGTCTCTCAGTTTGGATTTTTCCAGTGAAAGATTTGGCAATAGTTTGGCTCGGATGTCGAGCTGGTGAGTGTCTCTTCATTCTCGAACAACGTTGAGGCTCGCAGCTCAGGTATATGTCCAGAAAATTGTCCTCATTTGCAGCCATGTTTTCTTATGTGTATGGATTTACACGTGTATTGCCTTATAGGCCTATGCCGCCAGTGTCCTGACGCATGAGTCTCACAGTTTGTGTTTTTTTCAGTGAGAAAGTTGGCAATATTTTGGCTCAGATGTCGAGCTGGCGAGTGTCTCTTCATTCTCGAACAACGTTGAGGTTCGCATCTCAGATATAATTTCATAAAATTATCCTCATTCGCAGCCATGTTTTCTTATGTTTATGAGTTAGTCTTGCATACGCACTGTGGAACTCCGAACAATATAGGTCCACACGATGCGGGAAGAGGTTACGGTTTGTGGACTTGCACACGTCCACAATCCGTTTTTCAGTTTCCGAAAAAGAGCGCTAGAGGGAAAACGGGTTAGGGTTATATATAGAAAAGATAGAAGGGACAGCTGAGAGGCCCATAATCCAAATTTGAGGGTAAATTTGTTTTGGGAAAGAGAGAAAAATGAGTATTTAGTCAAAGTGTGTTAACTACACGAAGACAAAGGAATGTCCACAGTACGTATGTAAGGTAAAGCTGCATGCGTGTACACGTGTATTGCCGCATAGACTTATGTCGCCAGTGTCTAGAAGCATGAGTCTCACAGTTTGGTTTCTTTTCCAGTGAGAAATTTGGCGATATGTTATCTCAGATGTCGAGCTGGTGAGTGTCTCTTCATTCTCCAACAACATTGAGGTTCGCAGCTCAGATATATGTCGAGAAAAATATCCTCATTCGCAGCCATGTTTTCTGATGTGTATGTATGTACACGTGTATTGCCACATATGCCTATGCCACCAGTATCCTGACGCAGAAGTCTCTCAGTTTGGATTTTTTCCAGTGAGAAATTTGGCAATATTTTGGCTCAGATGTCGAGCTGGTGAGTGTCTCTTCAATCTTGAATAACGTTGAGGTTCGCAACTCAGATATAGGTCGAGAACATTATCCTCATTCGCAGCCATGTTTTCTGATGTGTATTTATGTACACGTGTATTGCCACAAAGGCCTATGCCGCCAGTATCCAGACGCATGAGTCTCTCAGTTTGGGTGTTTTCCAGTGAGAAATTTGGTAATATTTTGGCTCGGATGTCGAGCTGGTGAGTGTCTCTTCATTCTCGAACAACGTTGAGGCTCGCAGCTCAGATATATGTCGAGAAAATTATCCTCATTCGCAGCCATGTTTTCTTATGTGTATGTATGTACACGTGTATTGCTACATAGGCATATGCCGCCAGTGTCCTGACGCATGAGTCTCAAAGTTTTGGTCTTTTCCGGTGAGAATTTTGGCGATGTGTTAGCTCAGATGTGGAGGTGGTGAATGTGTCTTCATTCTCGAACAACGTTGAGGTTCGCAGCTCAGATATATGTTGAGAACATTATCTTCATTCACAGCCATGTGTTCTTATGTTTATGCGTGTACACGTGTATTGCCACATAGGCCCATATGCCGCCAGTATCCTGACGCATGAGTCTCTCAGTTAGTTTGTTTGTTTTTCCAGTGAGAAATTTGGCAATATTTTGGCTCGGATGTCGAGCTGGTGAGTGTCTCTTCATTCTCGAACAACGTTGAGGTTCGCAGCTCAGATATATGTCGAGAACATTATCCTCATTCGCAGCCATGTTTTCTGATGTGTATGTATGTACACGTGTATTGCTACATAGGCCTATGCCGCCAATATCCTGACGCATGAGTCTCTCGGTTTGGGTGTTTTTCCAGTGAGAAATTTGGCAATATTTTGGCTCAGATGTCGAGCTGGTGAGTGTCCCTTCATTATCGAACAACGTTGAGGTTCGCAGCTCAGATACATGTCGAGAACATTATCCTCATTCGCAGCCATGTTTTCTGATGTGTATGTATGTACACGTGTATTGCCACATATGCCTATGCCGCCAGTATCCTGACGCATGAGTCTGTCAGTTTGGGTGTTTTCCAGTGAGAAATTTGGTAATATTTTGGCTCGGATGTCGAGCTGGTGAGTGTCTCTTCATCCTCGAACAACGTTGAGGCTCGCAGCTCAGATATATGTCGAGAAAATTGTCCTCATTCGCAGCCATGTTTTCTTATGTGTATGGATGTACACGTGTATTGCCTTATAGGCCTATGCCGCCAGTGTCCTGACGCATGAGTCTCACAGTTTGTGTTTTTTTCAGTGAGAAAGTTGGCAATATTTTGGCTCAGATGTCGAGCTGGCGAGTGTCTCTTCATTCTCGAACAACGTTGAGGTTCGCATCTCAGATATAATTTCATAAAATTATCCTCATTCGCAGCCATGTTTTATTATGTTTATGCGTGTACACGTGTATTTCCGCATAGGCTTATGTCGCCAGTGTCTAGAAGCATGAGTCTCACAGTTTGTTTGTTTTTCCAGTGAGAAATTTGGAAATATTTTTGCTCGGATGTCGAGCTGGTGAGTGTCTCTTCATTCTCGAACAACGTTGAGGCTCGAAGCTCAGATATATGTCGAGAAAATTGTCCTCATTCGCAGCCATGTTTTCTTATGTGTATGGATGTACACGTGTATTGCCTCATAGGCCTATTCCGCCAGTGTCCTGACGAATGAGTCTCACAGTTTGGGTTTTTTTCCAGTGAGAAATTTGGAAATATTTTGGCTCAGATGTCGAGCTGGCGAGTGTCTCTTCATTCTCGAACAACGTTGAGATTCGCAGCTCAGATATAAGTTCATAAAATTATCCTCATTCGCAGCCATGTTTTCTTATGTTTATGCGTGTACACGTGTATTGCCGCATAGGCCTATGCCGCCAGTGTCCTGACGCATGAGTCTCAAAGTTTTGGTCTCTTCCGGTCAGAATTTTGGCGATGTGTTAGCTCAGATGTGGAGGTGGTGAATGTCTCTTCATTCTCGAACAACGTTGAGGTTCGCAGCTCAGATATATGTTGAGAACATTATCCTCATTCACAGCCATGTGTTCTTATGTTTATGCGTGTACACGTGTATTGCCACATAAGCCTATGCCGCCAGTATCCTGACGCATGAGTCTCTCAGTTTGGGTGTTTTCCAGTGAGAAATTTGGTAATATTTTGGCTCGGATGTCGAGCTGGTGAGTGTCTCTTTATTCTCAAACAACGTTGAGGTTCGCAGCTCAGATATATGTCGAGAACATTATCCTCATTCGCAGCCATGTTTTCTGATGTGTATGTATGTACACGTGTATTGCCACATAGGCCTATGCCACCAGTATCCTGACGCATGAGTTTCTCAGTTTGGGTATTTTCCAGTGAGAAATTGGGTAATATTTTGGCTCGGATGTGGAGGTGGTGAACGTCTCTTCATTCTCCAACAACATTGAGGTTCGCAGCTCAGATATATGTCGAGGAAAATATTCTCATTCGCAGCCATGTTTTCTGATGTGTTTGTATGTACGCGTTTATTGCCACATAGGCATATGCCGCCAGTGTCCTGACGCATGAGTCTCTCAGTTTAGGTTTGTTCCCGTGTGAAATTTGGCAATATTTTGGCTCAGATGTCGAGCTGGTGAGTGTCCCTTCATTATCGAACAACGTTGAGGTTCGCAGCTCAGATACATGTCGAGAACATTATCCTCATTCGCAGCCATGTTTTCTGATGTGTATGTATGTACACGTGTATTGCCACATAGGCCTATGCCGCTAGTATCCTGACGCAGGAGTCTCTCAGTTAGGATTTTTTCCAGTGAGAAATTTGGCAATATTTTGGCTCGGATGTCGAGCTGGTGAGTGTCCCTTCATTATCGAACAACGTTGAGGTTCGCAGCTCAGATACATGGCGAGAACATTATCCTCATTCGCAGCCATGTTTTCTGATGTGTATGTATGTACACGTGTATTGCCACATAGGCCTATGCAGCCAGTATCCTGACTCAGGAGTCTCTCAGTTTGGATTTTTCCAGTGACAAATTTGGCAATAGTTTGGCTCGGATGTCGAGCTGGTGAGTGTCTCTTCATTCTCGAACAACGTTGAGGCTCGCAGCTCAGGTATATGTCGAGAAAATTGTCCTCATTCGCAGCCATGTTTTCTTATGTGTATGGATTTACACGTGTATTGCCTTATAGGCCTATGCCGCCAGTGTCCTGACGCATGAGTCTCTCAGTTTGGGTGTTTTCCAGTGAGAAATTGGGTAATATTTTGGCTCGGATGTGGAGATGGTGAATGTCTATTCATTCTCCAACAACATTGAGGTTCGCAGCTCAGATATATGTCGAGAAAAATATCCTCATTCGCAGCCATGTTTTCTGATGTGTTTGTATGTACGCGTTTATTGCCACATAGGCATATGCCGCCAGTGTCCTGACGCATGAGTCTCTCAGTTTAGGTTTGTTCCAGTGTGAAATTTGGCAATATTTTGGCTCAGATGTCGAGCTGGTGAGTGTCCCTTCATTATCGAACAACGTTGAGGTTCGCAGCTCAGATACATGTCGAGAACATTATCCTCATTCGCAGCCATGTTTTCTGATGTGTATGTATGTACACGTGTATTGCCACATATGCCTATGCCGCTAGTATCCTGACGCAGGAGTCTCTCAGTTAGGATTTTTTCCAGTGAGAAATTTGGCAATATTTTGGCTCGGATGTCGAGCTGGTGAGTGTCCCTTCATTATCGAACAACGTTGAGGTTCGCAGCTCAGATACATGTCGAGAACATTATCCTCATTCGCAGCCATGTTTTCTGATGTGTATGTATGTACACGTGTATTGCCACATAGGCCTATGCAGCCAGTATCCTGACTCAGGAGTCTCTCAGTTTGGATTTTTCCAGTGAAACATTTGGCAATAGTTTGGCTCGGATGTCGAGCTGGTGAGTGTCTCTTCATTCTCGAACAACGTTGAGGCTCGCAGCTCATGTATATGTCGAGAAAATTGTCCTCATTCGCAGCCATGTTTTCTTATGTGTATGGATTTACACGTGTATTGCCTTATAGGCCTATGCCGCCAGTGTCCTGACGCATGAGTCTCACAGTTTGTGTTTTTTTCAGTGAGAAAGTTGGCAATATTTTGGCTCAGATGTCGAGCTGGCGAGTGTCTCTTCATTTTCGAACAACGTTGAGGTTCGCATCTCAGATATAATTTCATAAAATTATCCTCATTCGCAGCCATGTATTCTTATGTTTATGAGTTAGTCTTGCATACGCACTGTGGAACTCCGAACAATATAGGTCCACACGATGCGGGAAGAGGTTACGGTTTGTGGACTTGCACACGTCCACAATCCGTTTTTCAGTTTCCGAAAAAGAGCGCTAGAGGGAAAACGGGTTAGGGTTATATATAGAAAAGATAGAAGGGACAGCTGAGAGGCCCATAATCCAAATTTGAGGGTAAATTTGTTTTGGGAAAGTGAGAAAAATGAGTATTTAGTCAAAGTGTGTTAACTACACGAAGACAAATGAATGTCCACAGTACGTATGTAAGGTAAAGCTGCATGCGTGTACACGTGTATTGCCGCATAGACTTATGTCGCCAGTGTCTAGAAGCATGAGTCTCACAGTTTTTTTTTTTTTCCAGTGAGAAATTTGGCAATATTTTGGCTCGGATGTCGAGCTGGTGAGTGTCCCTTCATTATCGAACAACGTTGAGGTTCGCAGCTCAGATACATGTCGATAACATTATCCTCATTCGCAGCCATGTTTTCTGATGTGTATGTATGTACACGTGTATTGCCACATAGGCCTATGCAGCCAGTATCCTGACTCAGGAGTCTCTCAGTTTGGATTTTTCCAGTGAAAGATTTGGCAATAGTTTGGCTCGGATGTCGAGCTGGTGAGTGTCTCTTCATTCTCGAACAACGTTGAGGCTCGCAGCTCAGGTATATGTCCAGAAAATTGTCCTCATTTGCAGCCATGTTTTCTTATGTGTATGGATTTACACGTGTATTGCCTTATAGGCCTATGCCGCCAGTGTCCTGACGCATGAGTCTCACAGTTTGTGTTTTTTTCAGTGAGAAAGTTGGCAATATTTTGGCTCAGATGTCGAGCTGGCGAGTGTCTCTTCATTCTCGAACAACGTTGAGGTTCGCATCTCAGATATAATTTCATAAAATTATCCTCATTCGCAGCCATGTTTTCTTATGTTTATGAGTTAGTCTTGCATACGCACTGTGGAACTCCGAACAATATAGGTCCACACGATGCGGGAAGAGGTTACGGTTTGTGGACTTGCACACGTCCACAATCCGTTTTTCAGTTTCCGAAAAAGAGCGCTAGAGGGAAAACGGGTTAGGGTTATATATAGAAAAGATAGAAGGGACAGCTGAGAGGCCCATAATCCAAATTTGAGGGTAAATTTGTTTTGGGAAAGAGAGAAAAATGAGTATTTAGTCAAAGTGTGTTAACTACACGAAGACAAAGGAATGTCCACAGTACGTATGTAAGGTAAAGCTGCATGCGTGTACACGTGTATTGCCGCATAGACTTATGTCGCCAGTGTCTAGAAGCATGAGTCTCACAGTTTGGTTTCTTTTCCAGTGAGAAATTTGGCGATATGTTATCTCAGATGTCGAGCTGGTGAGTGTCTCTTCATTCTCCAACAACATTGAGGTTCGCAGCTCAGATATATGTCGAGAAAAATATCCTCATTCGCAGCCATGTTTTCTGATGTGTATGTATGTACACGTGTATTGCCACATATGCCTATGCCGCCAGTATCCTGACGCAGAAGTCTCTCAGTTTGGATTTTTTCCAGTGAGAAATTTGGCAATATTTTGGCTCAGATGTCGAGCTGGTGAGTGTCTCTTCAATCTTGAATAACGTTGAGGTTCGCAACTCAGATATAGGTCGAGAACATTATCCTCATTCGCAGCCATGTTTTCTGATGTGTATTTATGTACACGTGTATTGCCACAAAGGCCTATGCCGCCAGTATCCAGACGCATGAGTCTCTCAGTTTGGGTGTTTTCCAGTGAGAAATTTGGTAATATTTTGGCTCGGATGTCGAGCTGGTGAGTGTCTCTTCATTCTCGAACAACGTTGAGGCTCGCAGCTCAGATATATGTCGAGAAAATTATCCTCATTCGCAGCCATGTTTTCTTATGTGTATGTATGTACACGTGTATTGCTACATAGGCATATGCCGCCAGTGTCCTGACGCATGAGTCTCAAAGTTTTGGTCTTTTCCGGTGAGAATTTTGGCGATGTGTTAGCTCAGATGTGGAGGTGGTGAATGTGTCTTCATTCTCGAACAACGTTGAGGTTCGCAGCTCAGATATATGTTGAGAACATTATCTTCATTCACAGCCATGTGTTCTTATGTTTATGCGTGTACACGTGTATTGCCACATAGGCCCATATGCCGCCAGTATCCTGACGCATGAGTCTCTCAGTTAGTTTGTTTGTTTTTCCAGTGAGAAATTTGGCAATATTTTGGCTCGGATGTCGAGCTGGTGAGTGTCTCTTCATTCTCGAACAACGTTGAGGTTCGCAGCTCAGATATATGTCGAGAACATTATCCTCATTCGCAGCCATGTTTTCTGATGTGTATGTATGTACACGTGTATTGCTACATAGGCCTATGCCGCCAATATCCTGACGCATGAGTCTCTCGGTTTGGGTGTTTTTCCAGTGAGAAATTTGGCAATATTTTGGCTCAGATGTCGAGCTGGTGAGTGTCCCTTCATTATCGAACAACGTTGAGGTTCGCAGCTCAGATACATGTCGAGAACATTATCCTCATTCGCAGCCATGTTTTCTGATGTGTATGTATGTACACGTGTATTGCCACATAGGCCTATGCCGCTAGTATCCTGACGCAGGAGTCTCTCAGTTAGGATTTTTTCCAGTGAGAAATTTGGCAATATTTTGGCTCGGATGTCGAGCTGGTGAGTGTCCCTTCATTATCGAACAACGTTGAGGTTCGCAGCTCAGATACATGTCGAGAAAATTGTCCTCATTCGCAGCCATGTTTTCTTATGTGTATGGATTTACACGTGTATTGCCACATAGGCCCATATGCCGCTAGTATCCTGACGCATGAGTCTCACAGTTTGTGTTTTTTTCAGTGAGAAAGTTGGCAATATTTTGGCTCAGATGTCGAGCTGGCGAGTGTCTCTTCATTCTCGAACAACGTTGAGGTTCGCATCTCAGATATAATTTCATAAAATTATCCTCATTCGCAGCCATGTTTTCTTATGTTTATGAGTTAGTCTTGCATACGCACTGTGGAACTCCGAACAATATAGGTCCACACGATGCGGGAAGAGGTTACGGTTTGTGGACTTGCACACGTCCACAATCCGTTTTTCAGTTTCCGAAAAAGAGCGCTAGAGGGAAAACGGGTTAGGGTTATATATAGAAAAGATAGAAGGGACAGCTGAGAGGCCCATAATCCAAATTTGAGGGTAAATTTGTTTTGGGAAAGAGAGAAAAATGAGTATTTAGTCAAAGTGTGTTAACTACACGAAGACAAAGGAATGTCCACAGTACGTATGTAAGGTAAAGCTGCATGCGTGTACACGTGTATTGCCGCATAGACTTATGTCGCCAGTGTCTAGAAGCATGAGTCTCACAGTTTGGTTTCTTTTCCAGTGAGAAATTTGGCGATATGTTATCTCAGATGTCGAGCTGGTGAGTGTCTCTTCATTCTCCAACAACATTGAGGTTCGCAGCTCAGATATATGTCGAGAAAAATATCCTCATTCGCAGCCATGTTTTCTGATGTGTATGTATGTACACGTGTATTGCCACATATGCCTATGCCGCCAGTATCCTGACGCAGAAGTCTCTCAGTTTGGATTTTTTCCAGTGAGAAATTTGGCAATATTTTGGCTCAGATGTCGAGCTGGTGAGTGTCTCTTCAATCTTGAATAACGTTGAGGTTCGCAACTCAGATATAGGTCGAGAACATTATCCTCATTCGCAGCCATGTTTTCTGATGTGTATTTATGTACACGTGTATTGCCACAAAGGCCTATGCCGCCAGTATCCAGACGCATGAGTCTCTCAGTTTGGGTGTTTTCCAGTGAGAAATTTGGTAATATTTTGGCTCGGATGTCGAGCTGGTGAGTGTCTCTTCATTCTCGAACAACGTTGAGGCTCGCAGCTCAGATATATGTCGAGAAAATTATCCTCATTCGCAGCCATGTTTTCTTATGTGTATGTATGTACACGTGTATTGCTACATAGGCATATGCCGCCAGTGTCCTGACGCATGAGTCTCAAAGTTTTGGTCTTTTCCGGTGAGAATTTTGGCGATGTGTTAGCTCAGATGTGGAGGTGGTGAATGTGTCTTCATTCTCGAACAACGTTGAGGTTCGCAGCTCAGATATATGTTGAGAACATTATCTTCATTCACAGCCATGTGTTCTTATGTTTATGCGTGTACACGTGTATTGCCACATAGGCCCATATGCCGCCAGTATCCTGACGCATGAGTCTCTCAGTTAGTTTGTTTGTTTTTCCAGTGAGAAATTTGGCAATATTTTGGCTCGGATGTCGAGCTGGTGAGTGTCTCTTCATTCTCGAACAACGTTGAGGTTCGCAGCTCAGATATATGTCGAGAACATTATCCTCATTCGCAGCCATGTTTTCTGATGTGTATGTATGTACACGTGTATTGCTACATAGGCCTATGCCGCCAATATCCTGACGCATGAGTCTCTCGGTTTGGGTGTTTTTCCAGTGAGAAATTTGGCAATATTTTGGCTCAGATGTCGAGCTGGTGAGTGTCCCTTCATTATCGAACAACGTTGAGGTTCGCAGCTCAGATACATGTCGAGAACATTATCCTCATTCGCAGCCATGTTTTCTGATGTGTATGTATGTACACGTGTATTGCCACATAGGCCTATGCCGCTAGTATCCTGACGCAGGAGTCTCTCAGTTAGGATTTTTTCCAGTGAGAAATTTGGCAATATTTTGGCTCGGATGTCGAGCTGGTGAGTGTCCCTTCATTATCGAACAACGTTGAGGTTCGCAGCTCAGATACATGTCGAGAAAATTGTCCTCATTCGCAGCCATGTTTTCTTATGTGTATGGATTTACACGTGTATTGCCTTATAGGCCTATGCCGCCAGTGTCCTGACGCATGAGTCTCACAGTTTGTGTTTTTTTCAGTGAGAAAGTTGGCAATATTTTGGCTCAGATGTCGAGCTGGCGAGTGTCTCTTCATTCTCGAACAACGTTGAGGTTCGCATCTCAGATATAATTTCATAAAATTATCCTCATTCGCAGCCATGTTTTCTTATGTTTATGAGTTAGTCTTGCATACGCACTGTGGAACTCCGAACAATATAGGTCCACACGATGCGGGAAGAGGTTACGGTTTGTGGACTTGCACACGTCCACAATCCGTTTTTCAGTTTCCGAAAAAGAGCGCTAGAGGGAAAACGGGTTAGGGTTATATATAGAAAAGATAGAAGGGACAGCTGAGTGGCCCATAATTCAAATTTGAGGGTAAATTTGTTTTGGGAAAGAGAGAAAAATGAGTATTTAGTCAAAGTGTGTTAACTACACGAAGACAAAGGAATGTCCACAGTACGTATGTAAGGTAAAGCTGCGTGCGTGTACACGTGTATTGCCGCATAGACTTATGTCGCCAGTGTCTAGAAGCATGAGTCTCACAGTTTGGTTTTTTTTCCAGTGAGAAATTTGGCGATATGTTATCTCAGATGTCGAGCTGGTGAGTGTCTCTTCATTCTCCAACAACATTGAGGTTCGCAGCTCAGATATATGTCGAGAAAAATATCCTCATTCGCAGCCATGTTTTCTGATGTGTATGTATGTACACGTGTATTGCCACATAGGCCTATGCCGCCAGTATCCTGACGCAGAAGTCTCTCAGTTTGGATTTTTTCCAGTGAGAAATTTGGCAATATTTTGGCTCAGATGTCGAGCTGGTGAGTGTCTCTTCAATCTCGAACAACGTTGAGGTTCGCAACTCAGATATAGGTCGAGAACATTATCCTCATTCGCAGCCATGTTTTCTGATGTGTATTTATGTACACGTGTATTGCCACATAGGCCTATGCCGCCAGTATCCTGACGCATGAGTCTCTCAGTTTGGGTGTTTTCCAGTGAGAAATTTGGTAATATTTTGGCTCGGATGTCGAGCTGGTGAGTGTCTCTTCATTCTCGAACAACGTTGAGGTTCGCAGCTCAGATATATGTTGAGAACATTATCCTCATTCACAGCCATGTGTTCTTATGTTTATGCGTGTACACGTGTATTGCCACATAGGCCTATGCCGCCAGTATCCTGACGCATGAGTCTCTCAGTTAGTTTGTTTGTTTTTCCAGTGAGAAATTTGGCAATATTTTGGCTCAGATGTCGAGCTGGTGAGTGTCTCTTCATTCTCGAACAACGTTGAGGTTCGCAGCTCAGATATATGTCGAGAACATTATCCTCATTCGCAGCCATGTTTTCTGATGTGTATGTATGTACACGTGTATTGCTACATAGGCCTATGCCGCCCATATCCTGACGCATGAGTCTCTCAGTTTGGGTGTTTTCCAGTGAGAAATTTGGTAATATTTTGGCTCGGATGTCGAGCTGGTGAGTGTCTCTTCATTCTCGAACAACGTTGAGGCTCGCAGCTCAGATATATGTTGAGAAAATTATCCTCATTCGCAGCCATGTTTTCTTATGTGTATGTATGTACACGTGTATTGCCACATACGCATATGCCGCCAGTGTCCTGACGCATGAGTCTCTCAGTTTGTTTGTTTTTCCAGTGAGAAATTTGGTAATATTTTGGCTCGGATGTCGAGCTGGTGAGTGTCTCTTTATTCTCAAACAACGTTGAGGTTCGCAGCTCAGATATATGTCGAGAACATTATCCTCATTCGCAGCCATGTTTTCTGATGTGTATGTATGTACACGTGTATTGCCACATAGGCCTATGCCGCCAGTATCCTGACGCATGAGTCTCTCAGTTTGGGTGTTTTCCAGTGAGAAATTTGGTAATATTTTGGCTCGGAAGTCGAGCTGGTGAGTGTCTCTTCATTCTCGAACAACGTTGAGGCTCGCAGCTCAGATATATGTTGAGAAAATTATCCTCATTCGCAGCCATGTTTTCTTATGTGTATGTATGTACACGTGTATTGCCACATAGGCCTATGCAGCCAGTATCCTGTCTCAGGAGTCTCTCAGTTTGGGTGTTTTCCAGTGAGAAATTTGGTAATATTTTGGCTCGGATGTCGAGCTGGTGAGTGTCTCTTCATTCTCGAACAACGTTGAGGCTCGCAGCTCAGATATATGTTGAGGAAATTATCCTCATTCGCAGCCATGTTTTCTTATGTGTATGTATGTACACGTGTATTGCCACATACGCATATGTCGCCAGTGTCCTGACGCATGAGTCTCTCAGTTTGTTTGTTTTTCCAGTGAGAAATTTGGTAATATTTTGGCTCGGATGTCGAGCTGGTGAGTGTCTCTTCATTCTCAAACAACGTTGAGGCTCGCAGCTCAGATATATGTTGAGAAAATTATCCTCATTCGCAGCCATGTTTTCTTATGTGTATGTATGTACACGTGTATTGCCACATAGGCCTATGCAGCCAGTATCCTGTCTCAGGAGTCTCTCAGTTTGGGTGTTTTCCAGTGAGAAATTTGGTAATATTTTGGCTCGGATGTCGAGCTGGTGAGTGTCTCTTCATTCTCGAACAACGTTGAGGCTCGCAGCTCAGATATATGTTGAGAAAATTATCCTCATTCGCAGCCATGTTTTCTTATGTGTATGTATGTACACGTGTATTGCCACATACGCATATGTCGCCAGTGTCCTGACGCATGAGTCTCTCAGTTTGTTTGTTTTTCCAGTGAGCAATTTGGTAATATTTTGGCTCGGATGTCGAGCTGGTGAGTGTCTCTTCATTCTCAAACAACGTTGAGGCTCGCAGTTCAGATATATGTCGAGAAAATTATCCTCATTCGCAGCCATGTTTTCTTATGTGTATGTATGTACACGTGTATTGCCAGTAGGCATATGCCGCCAGTGTCCTGACGCATGAGTATCTCAGGTTTTTTTTTTCCAGTGAGAAATTTTGCAATATTTTGGCTCAGATGTCGAGCTGGTGAGTGTCTCTTTATTCTCCAACAACGTTGAGGTTCGCAGCTCAGATATAAGTCGAGAAAATTATCCTCATTCGCAGCCATGTGTTCTGATATGTATGTATGTACACGTGCATTGCCTCATAGGCCTATGCCGCCAGTGTCCTGACGCATTATTCTCAAAGTTTTGGTCTCTTCCGGTGAGAATTTTGGCGATGTGTTAGCTCAGATGTGGAGGTGGTGAATGTCTCTTCATTCTCGAACAACGTTAAGGTTCGCAGCTCAGATATATGTTGAGAACATTATCCTCATTCACAGCCATGTGTTCTTATGTTTATGCGTGTACACGTGTATTGCCACATAGGCCTATGCCGCCAGTATCCTGACGCATGAGTCTCTCAGTTAGTTTGTTTGTTTTTCCAGTGAGAAATTTGGCAATATTTTGGCTCGGATGTCGATCTGGTGAGTGTATCTTCATTCTCGGACAACGTTGAGGTTCGCAACTCAGATATATGTCGAGAACATTATCCTCATTCGCAGCCATGTTTTCTGATGTGTATGTATGTACACGTGTATTGCCACATAGGCATATGCCGCCAGTGTCCTGACGAATGAGTATCTCAGTTTGGTTTTTTTCCAGTGAGAAATTTTGCAATATTTTGGCTCAGATGTCGAGCTGGTGAGTGTCTCTTCATTCTCCAACAACGTTGAGGTTCGCAGCTCAGATATAAGTCGAGAAAATTATCCTCATTCGCAGCCATGTGTTCTGATATGTATGTATGTACACGTGTATTGCCTCATAGGCCTATGCCGCCAGTGTCCTGACGCATTATTCTCAAAGTTTTGGTCTCTTCCGGTGAGAATTTTGGCGATGTGTTAGCTCAGATGTGGAGGTGGTGAATGTCTCTTCATTCTCAAACAACGTTGAGGTTCGCAGCTCAGATATATGTTGAGAACATTATCCTCATTCGCAGCCATGTTTTCTTATGTGTATGTATGTACACGTGTATTGCCACATACGCATATGCCGCCATTGTCCTGACGCATGAGTCTCTCAGTTTGTTTGTTTTTCCAGTGAGAAATTTGGTAATATTTTGGCTCGGATGTCGAGCTGGTGAGTGTCTCTTTATTCTCAAACAACGTTGAGGTTCGCAGCTCAGATATATGTCGAGAACATTATCCTCATTCGCAGCCATGTTTTCTGATGTGTATGTATGTACACGTGTATTGCCACAAAGGCCTATGCAGCCAGTATCCTGTCTCAGGAGTCTCTCAGTTTGGGTGTTTTCCAGTGAGAAATTTGGTAATATTTTGGCTCGGATGTCGAGCTGGTGAGTGTCTCTTCATTCTCGAACAACGTTGAGGCTCGCAGCTCAGATATATGTTGAGAAAATTATCCTCATTCGCAGCCATGTTTTCTTATGTGTATGTATGTACACGTGTATTGCCACATACGCATATGTCGCCAGTGTCCTGACGCATGAGTCTCTCAGTTTGTTTGTTTTTCCAGTGAGAAATTTGGTAATATTTTGGCTCGGATGTCGAGCTGGTGAGTGTCTCTTCATTCTCAAACAACGTTGAGGCTCGCAGTTCAGATATATGTCGAGAAAATTATCCTCATTCGCAGCCATGTTTTCTTATGTGTATGTATGTACACGTGTATTGCCAGTAGGCATATGCCGCCAGTGTCCTGACGCATGAGTATCTCAGGTTTTATTTTTCCAGTGAGAAATTTTGCAATATTTTGGCTCAGATGTCGAGCTGGTGAGTGTCTCTTCATTCTCCAACAACGTTGAGGTTCGCAGCTCAGATATAAGTCGAGAAAATTATCCTCATTCGCAGCCATGTGTTCTGATATGTATGTATGTACACGTGTATTGCCTCATAGGCCTATGCCGCCAGTGTCCTGACGCATTATTCTCAAAGTTTTGGTCTCTTCCGGTGAGAATTTTGGCGATGTGTTAGCTCAGATGTGGAGGTGGTGAATGTCTCTTCATTCTCGAACAACGTTGAGGTTCGCAGCTCAGATATATGTTGAGAACATTATCCTCATTCACAGCCATGTGTTCGTATGTTTATGCGTGTACACGTGTATTGCCACATAGGCCTATGCCGCCAGTATCCTGACGCATGAGTCTCTCAGTTAGTTTGTTTGTTTTTCCAGTGAGAAATTTGGCAATATTTTGGCTCGGATGTCGATCTGGTGAGTGTATCTTCATTCTCGGACAACGTTGAGGTTCGCAACTCAGATATATGTCGAGAACATTATCCTCATTCGCAGCCATGTTTTCTGATGTGTATGTATGTACACGTGTATTGCCACATAGGCCTATGCCGCCAGTATCCTGACGCATGAGTCTCTCAGTTTGGGTGTTTTCCAGTGAGAAATTTGGTAATATTTTGGCTCGGATGTCGAGCTGGTGAGTGTCTCTTCATTCTCGAACAACGCTGAGGCTCGCAGCTCAGATATATGTTGAGAAAATTATCTTCATTCGCAGCCATGTTTTCTTATGTGTATGTATGTACACGTGTATTGCCACATACGCATATGCCGCCAGTGTCCTGACGCATGAGTCTCTCAGTTTGTTTGTTTTTCCAGTGAGACATTTGGTAATATTTTGGCTCGGATGTCGAGCTGGTGAGTGTCTCTTTATTTTCAAACAACGTTGAGGTTCGCAGCTCAGATATATGTCGAGAACATTATCCTCATTCGCAGCCATGTTTTCTGATGTGTATGTATGTACACGTGTATTGCCACAAAGGCCTATGTCGCCAGTGTCCTGACGCATGAGTCTCTCAGTTTGTTTGTTTTTCCAGTGAGAAATTTGGTAAATATTTTGGCTCGGATGTCGAGCTGGTGAGTGTCTCTTCATTCTCGAACAACGTTGAGGCTCGCAGATCAGATATATGTCGAGAAAATTATCCTCATTCGCAGCCATGTTTTCTTATGTGTATGTATGTACACGTGTATTGCCACATAGGCATATGCCGCCAGTGTCCTGACGAATGAGTATCTCAGTTTGGTTTTTTTCCAGTGAGAAATTTTGCAATATTTTGGCTCAGATGTCGAGCTGGTGAGTGTCTCTTCATTCTCCAACAACGTTGAGGTTCGCAGCTCAGATATAAGTCGAGAAAATTATCCTCATTCGCAGCCATGTGTTCTGATATGTATGTATGTACACGTGTATTGCCTCATAGGCCTATGCCGCCAGTGTCCTGACGCATTATTCTCAAAGTTTTGGTCTCTTCCGGTGAGAATTTTGGCGATGTGTTAGCTCAGATGTGGAGGTGGTGAATGTCTCTTCATTCTCAAACAACGTTGAGGTTCGCAGCTCAGATATATGTTGAGAACATTATCCTCATTCGCAGCCATGTTTTCTTATGTGTATGTATGTACACGTGTATTGCCACATACGCATATGCCGCCATTGTCCTGACGCATGAGTCTCTCAGTTTGTTTGTTTTTCCAGTGAGAAATTTGGTAATATTTTGGCTCGGATGTCGAGCTGGTGAGTGTCTCTTTATTCTCAAACAACGTTGAGGTTCGCAGCTCAGATATATGTCGAGAACATTATCCTCATTCGCAGCCATGTTTTCTGATGTGTATGTATGTACACGTGTATTGCCACATAGGCCTATGCCGCCAGTATCCTGACGCATGAGTCTCTCAGTTTGGGTGTTTTCCAGTGAGAAATTGGGTAATATTTTGGCTCGGATGTCGAGCTGGTGAGTGTCTCTTCATTCTCGAACAACGTTGAGGCTCGCAGCTCAGATATATGTTGAGAAAATTATCCTCATTCGCAGCCATGTTTTCTTATGTGTATGTATGTACACGTGTATTGCCACATACGCATATGTCGCCAGTGTCCTGACGCATGAGTCTCTCAGTTTGTTTGTTTTTCCAGTGAGAAATTTGGTAATATTTTGGCTCGGATGTCGAGCTGGTGAGTGTCTCTTTATTCTCGAACAACGTTGAGGCTCGCAGTTCAGATATATGTCGAGAAAATTATCCTCATTCGCAGCCATGTTTTCTTATGTGTATGCATGTACACGTGTATTGCCACATAGGCATATGCCGCCAGTGTCCTGACGAATGAGTATCTCAGTTTGGTTTTTTTCCAGTGAGAAGTTTTGCAATATTTTGGCTCAGATGTCGAGCTGGTGAGTGTCTCTTCATTCTCCAACAACGTTGAGGTTCGCAGCTCAGATATAAGTCGAGAAAATTATCCTCATTCGCAGCCATGTGTTCTGATATGTATGTATGTACACGTGTATTGCCTCATAGGCCTATGCCGCCAGTGTCCTGACGCATTATTCTCAAAGTTTTGGTCTCTTCCGGTGAGAATTTTGGCGATGTGTTAGCTCAGATGTGGAGGTGGTGAATGTCTCTTCATTCTCGAACAACGTTGAGGTTCGCAGCTCAGATATATGTTGAGAACATTATCCTCATTCACAGCCATGTGTTCTTATGTTTATGCGTGTACACGTGTATTGCCACATAGGCCTATGCCGCCAGTATCCTGACGCATGAGTCTCTCAGTTAGTTTGTTTGTTTTTCCAGTGAGAAATTTGGCAATATGCTGGCTCGGATGTCGAGCTGGTGAGTGTCTCTTCATTCTCGAACAACGTTGAGGTTCGCAGCTCAGATATATGTCGAGAACATTATCCTCATTCGCAGCCATGTTTTCTGATGTGTATGTATGTACACGTGTATTGCCACATAGGCCTATGCCGCCAGTATCCTGACGCATGAGTTTCTCAGTTTGGGTGTTTTCCAGTGAGAAATTTGGTAATATTTTGGCTCGGATGTCGAGCTGGTGAGTGTCTCTTCATTCTCGAACAACGTTGAGGCTCGCAGCTCAGATATATGTTGAGAAAATTATCCACATTCGCAGCCATGTTTTCTTATGTGTATGTATGTACACGTGTATTGCCACATACGCATATGCCGCCATTGTCCTGACGCATGAGTCTCTCAGTTTATTTGTTTTTCCAGTGAGAAATTTGGTAATATTTTGGCTCGGATGTCGAGCTGGTGAGTGTCTCTTTATTCTCAAACAACGTTGAGGTTCGCAGCTCAGATATATGTCGAGAACATTATCCTCATTCGCAGCCATGTTTTCTGATGTGTATGTATGTACACGTGTATTGCCACATAGGCCTATGCCGCCAGTATCCTGACGCATGAGTCTCCCAGTTTGGGTGCTTTCCAGTGAGAAATTTGGTAATATTTTGGCTCGGATGTCGAGCTGGTGAGTGTCTCTTCATTCTCGAACAACGTTGAGGCTCGCAGCTCAGATATATGTTGAGAAAATTATCCTCATTCGCAGCCATGTTTTCTTATGTGTATGTATGTACACGTGTATTGCCACATACGCATATGTCGCCAGTGTCCTGACGCATGAGTCTCTCAGTTTGTTTGTTTTTCCAGTGAGAAATTTGGTAATATTTTGGCTCGGATGTCGAGCTGGTGAGTGTCTCTTCATTCTCGAACAACGTTGAGGCTCGCACTTCAGATATATGTCGATAAAATTATCCTCATTCGCAGCCATGTGTTCTGATATGTATGTATGTATGTATGAGAATTTTGGCGATGTGTTAGCTCAGATGTGGAGGTGGTGAATGTCTCTTCATTCTCGAACAACGTTGAGGTTCGCAGCTCAGATATATGTTGAGAACATTATCCTCATTCACAGCCATGTGTTCTTATGTTAATGCGTGTACACGTGTATTGCCACATATGCCTATGCCGCCAGTATCCTGACGCATGAGTCTCTCAGTTAGTTTGTTTGTTTTTCCACTGAGAAATTTGGCAATATGCTGGCTCGGATGTCGAGCTGGTGAGTGTCTCTTCATTCTCGAACAACGTTGAGGCTCGCAGCTCAGATATATGTTGAGAAAATTATCCTCATTCGCAGCCATGTTTTCTTATGTGTATGTATGTACACGTGTATTGCCACATACGCATATGCCGCCATTGTCCTGACGCATGAGTCTCTCCGTTTGTTTGTTTTTCCAGTGAGAAATTTGGTAATATTTTGGCTCGGATGTCGAGCTGGTGAGTGTCTCTTCATTCTCGAACAACGTTGAGGCTCGCAGTTCAGATATATGTCGAGAAAATTATCCTCATTCGCAGCCATGTTTTCTTATGTGTATGTATGTACACGTGTATTGCCACATAGGCATATGCCGCCAGTGTCCTGACGAATGATTCTCAAAGTTTTGGTCTCTTCCGGTGAGAATTTTGGCGATGTGTTAGCTCAGATGTGGAGGTGGTGAATGTCTCTTCATTCTCGAACAACGTTGAGGTTCGCAGCTCAGATATATGTTGAGAACATTATCCTCATTCGCAGCCATGTTTTCTTATGTGTATGTATGTACACGTGTATTGCCACATACGCATATGCCGCCATTGTCCTGACGCATGAGTCTCTCAGTTTGTTTGTTTTTCCAGTGAGAAATTTGGTAATATTTTGGCTCGGATGTCGAGCTGGTGAGTGTCTCTTTATTCTCAAACAACGTTGAGGTTCGCAGCTCAGATATATGTCGAGAACATTATCCTCATTCGCAGCCATGTTTTCTGATGTGTATGTATGTACACGTGTATTGCCACATAGGCCTATGCCGCCAGTATCCTGACGCATGAGTCTCTCAGTTTGGGTGTTTTCCAGTGAGAAATTGGGTAATATTTTGGCTCGGATGTCGAGCTGGTGAGTGTCTCTTCATTCTGGAACAACGTTGAGGCTCGCAGCTCAGATATATGTTGAGAAAATTATCCTCATTCGCAGCCATGTTTTCTTATGTGTATGTATGTACACGTGTATTGCCACATACGCATATGTCGCCAGTGTCCTGACGCATGAGTCTCTCAGTTTGTTTGTTTTTCCAGTGAGAAATTTGGTAATATTTTGGCTCGGATGTCGAGCTGGTGAGTGTCTCTTTATTCTCGAACAACGTTGAGGCTCGCAGTTCAGATATATGTCGAGAAAATTATCCTCACTCGCAGCCATGTTTTCTTATGTGTATGCATGTACACGTGTATTGCCACATAGGCATATGCCGCCAGTGTCCTGACGAATGAGTATCTCAGTTTGGTTTTTTTCCAGTGAGAAGTTTTGCAATATTTTGGCTCAGATGTCGAGCTGGTGAGTGTCTCTTCATTCTCCAACAACGTTGAGGTTCGCAGCTCAGATATAAGTCGAGAAAATTATCCTCATTCGCAGCCATGTGTTCTGATATGTATGTATGTACACGTGTATTGCCTCATAGGCCTATGCCGCCAGTGTCCTGACGCATTATTCTCAAAGTTTTGGTCTCTTCCGGTGAGAATTTTGGCGATGTGTTAGCTCAGATGTGGAGGTGGTGAATGTCTCTTCATTCTCGAACAACGTTGAGGTTCGCAGCTCAGATATATGTTGAGAACATTATCCTCATTCACAGCCATGTGTTCTTATGTTTATGCGTGTACACGTGTATTGCCACATAGGCCTATGCCGCCAGTATCCTGACGCATGAGTCTCTCAGTTAGTTTGTTTGTTTTTCCAGTGAGAAATTTGGCAATATGCTGGCTCGGATGTCGAGCTGGTGAGTGTCTCTTCATTCTCGAACAACGTTGAGGTTCGCAGCTCAGATATATGTCGAGAACATTATCCTCATTCGCAGCCATGTTTTCTGATGTGTATGTATGTACACGTGTATTGCCACATAGGCCTATGCCGCCAGTATCCTGACGCATGAGTCTCCCAGTTTGGGTGCTTTCCAGTGAGAAATTTGGTAATATTTTGGCTCGGATGTCGAGCTGGTGAGTGTCTCTTCATTCTCGAACAACGTTGAGGCTCGCAGCTCAGATATATGTTGAGAAAATTATCCTCATTCGCAGCCATGTTTTCTTATGTGTATGTATGTACACGTGTATTGCCACATACGCATATGTCGCCAGTGTCCTGACGCATGAGTCTCTCAGTTTGTTTGTTTTTCCAGTGAGAAATTTGGTAATATTTTGGCTCGGATGTCGAGCTGGTGAGTGTCTCTTCATTCTCGAACAACGTTGAGGCTCGCACTTCAGATATATGTCGATAAAATTATCCTCATTCGCAGCCATGTGTTCTGATATGTATGTATGTATGTATGAGAATTTTGGCGATGTGTTAGCTCAGATGTGGAGGTGGTGAATGTCTCTTCATTCTCGAACAACGTTGAGGTTCGCAGCTCAGATATATGTTGAGAACATTATCCTCATTCACAGCCATGTGTTCTTATGTTAATGCGTGTACACGTGTATTGCCACATATGCCTATGCCGCCAGTATCCTGACGCATGAGTCTCTCAGTTAGTTTGTTTGTTTTTCCACTGAGAAATTTGGCAATATGCTGGCTCGGATGTCGAGCTGGTGAGTGTCTCTTCATTCTCGAACAACGTTGAGGCTCGCAGCTCAGATATATGTTGAGAAAATTATCCTCATTCGCAGCCATGTTTTCTTATGTGTATGTATGTACACGTGTATTGCCACATACGCATATGCCGCCATTGTCCTGACGCATGAGTCTCTCCGTTTGTTTGTTTTTCCAGTGAGAAATTTGGTAATATTTTGGCTCGGATGTCGAGCTGGTGAGTGTCTCTTCATTCTCGAACAACGTTGAGGCTCGCAGTTCAGATATATGTCGAGAAAATTATCCTCATTCGCAGCCATGTTTTCTTATGTGTATGTATGTACACGTGTATTGCCACATAGGCATATGCCGCCAGTGTCCTGACGAATGATTCTCAAAGTTTTGGTCTCTTCCGGTGAGAATTTTGGCGATGTGTTAGCTCAGATGTGGAGGTGGTGAATGTCTCTTCATTCTCGAACAACGTTGAGGTTCGCAGCTCAGATATATGTTGAGAACATTATCCTCATTCACAGCCATGTGTTCTTATGTTTATGCGTGTACACGTGTATTGCCACATATGCCTATGCCGCCAGTATCCTGACGCATGAGTCTCTCAGTTAGTTTGTTTGTTTTTCCACTGAGAAATTTGGCAATATGCTGGCTCGGATGTCGAGCTGGTGAGTGTCTCTTCATTCTCGAACAACGTTGAGGTTCGCAGCTCAGATATATGTCGAGAACATTATCCTCATTCGCAGCCATGTTTTCTGATGTGTATGTATGTACACGTGTATTGCCACATAGGCCTATGCCGCCAGTATCCTGACGCATGAGTCTCTCAGTTTGGGTGTTTTCCAGTGAGAAATTTGGTAATATTTTGGCTCGGATGTCGAGCTGGTGAGTGTCTCTTCATTCTCGAACAACGTTGAGGCTCGCAGCTCAGATATATGTTGAGAAAATTATCCTCATTCGCAGCCATGTTTTCTTATGTGTATGTATGTACACGTGTATTGCCACATACGCATATGTCGCCAGTGTCCTGACGCATGAGTCTCTCAGTTTGTTTGTTTTTCCAGTGAGAAATTTGGTAATATTTTGGCTCGGATGTCGAGCTGGTGAGTGTCTCTTCATTCTCGAACAACGTTGAGACTCGCAGTTCAGATATATGTCGAGAAAATTATCCTCATTCGCAGCCATGTTTTCTTATGTGTATGTATGTACACGTGTATTGCCACATAGGCATATGCCGCCAGTGTCCTGACGCATGAGTATCTCAGTTTGGTTTTTTTCCAGTGAGAAATTTTGCAATATTTTGGCTCAGATGTCGAGCTGGTGAGTGTCTCTTCATTCTCAAACAACGTTGAGGCTCGCAGCTCAGATATATGTTGAGAAAATTATCCTCATTCGCAGCCATGTTTTCTTATGTGTATGTATGTACACGTGTATTGCCACATATGCATATGCCGCCAGTGTCCTGACGCATGAGTCTCTCAGTTTGTTTGATTTTCCAGTGAGAAATTTGGTAATATTTTGGCTCGGATGTCGAGCTGGTGAGTGTCTCTTTATTCTCAAACAACGTTGAGGTTCGCAGCTCAGATATATGTCATGAACATTATCCTCATTCGCAGCCATGTTTTCTGATGTGTATGTATGTACACGTGTATTGCCACATAGGCCTATGCCGCCAGTATCCTGACGCATGAGTCTCTCAGTTTGGGTGTTTTCCAGTGAGAAATTTGGTAATATTTTGGCTCGGATGTTGAGCTGGTGAGTGTCTCTTCATTCTCGAACAACGTTGAGGCTCGCAGCTCAGATATATGTTGAGAAAATTATCCTCATTCGCAGCCATGTTTTCTTATGTGTATGTATGTACACGTGTATTGCCGCATACGCATATGTCGCCAGTGTCCTGACGCATGAGTCTCTCAGTTTGTTTGTTTTTCCAGTGAGAAATTTGGTAATATTTTGGCTCGGATGTCGAGCTGGTGAGTGTCTCTTCATTCTCGAACAACGTTGAGGCTCGCAGTTCAGATATATGTCGAGAAAATTATCCTCATTCGCAGCCATGTTTTCTTATGTGTATGTATGTACACGTGTATTGCCACATAGGCATATGCCGCCAGTGTCCTGACGAATGAGTATCTCAGTTTTTTTTTTTCCAGTGAGAAGTTTTGCAATATTTTGGCTCAGATGTCGAGCTGGTGAGTGTCTCTTCATTTTCCAACAACGTTGAGGTTCGCAGCTCAGATATAAGTCGAGAAAATTATCCTCATTCGCAGCCATGTGTTCTGATATGTATGTATGTACACGTGTATTGCCACATAGGCCTATGCCGCCAGTGTCCTGACGCATTAGTCTCAAAGTTTTGGTCTCTTCCGGTGAGAATTTTGGCGATGTGTTAGCTCAGATGTGGAGGTGGTGAATGTCACTTCATTCTCGAACAACGTTGAGGTTCGCAGCTCAGATATATGTTGCGAACATTATCCTCATTCACAGCCATGTTTTCTGATGTGTATGTATGTACACGTGTATTCCCACATAGGCCTATGCCGCCAGTATCCTGACGCATGAGTCTCTCAGTTTGTTTGTTTTTCCAGTGAGAAATTTGGCAATATTTTGGCTCGGATGTTGAGCTGGTGAGTGTCTCTTCATTCTCGAACAACGTTGAGGCTCGCAGCTCAGATATATATCGAGAAAATTGTCCTCATTCGCAGCCATATTTTCTTATGTTTATGTATGTACACGTGTATTGCCACGTAGGCCTATGCCGCCAGTATCCTGACGCATGAGTCTCTCAGTTTTGCTCTCTTCCGGTGAGAATTTTGGCGATGTGTTAGCTCAGATGTGGAGGTGGTGAATGTCTCTTCATTCTCGAACAACGTTGAGGTTCGCAGCTCAGATATATGTCGAGAACATTATCCTCATTCACAGCCATGTTTTCTGATGTGTATGTATGTACACGTGTATTCCCACATAGGCCTATGCCGCCAGTATCCTGACGCATGAGTCTCTCAGTTTGTTTGTTTTTCCAGTGAGAAATTTGGTAATATTTTGGCTCAGATGTCGAGCTGGTGAGTGTCTCTTCATTCTCCAACAACGTTGAGGTTCGCAGCTCAGATATAAGTCGAGAAAATTATCATCATTCGCAGCCATGTGTTCTGATATGTATGTATGTACACGTGTATTGCCTCATAGGCCTATGCCGCCAGTGTCCTGACGCATTATTCTCAACGTTTTGGTCTCTTCCGGTGAGAATTTTGGAGATGTGTTAGCTCAGATGTGGAGGTGGTGAATGTCTCTTCATTCTCGAACAACGTTGAGGTTTGCAGCTCAGATATATGTTGAGAACATTATCCTCATTCACAGCCATGTTTTCTGATGTGTATGTATGTACACGTGTATTCCCACATAGGCCTATGCCGCCAGTATCCTGACGCATGAGTCTCTCAGTTTGTTTGTTTTTCCAGTGAGAAATTTGGCAATATTTTGGCTCGGATGTCGAGCTGGTGAGTGTCTCTTCATTCTCCAACAACGTTGAGGTTCGCAGCTCAGATATAAGTCGAGAAAATTATCCTCATTCGCAGCCATGTGTTCTGATATGTATGTATGTACACGTGTATTGCCTCATAGGAATATGCCGCCAGTGTCCTGACGCATTATTCTCAAAGTTTTGGTCTCTTCCGGTGAGAATTTTGGCGATGCGTTAGCTCAGATGTGGAGGTGGTGAATGTCTCTGCATTCTCGAACAACGTTGAGGTTCGCAGCTCAGATATATGTTGAGAACATTATCCTCATTCACAGCCATGTGTTCTTATGTTTATGCGTGTACACGTGTATTGCCACATAGGCCTATGCCGCCAGTATCCTGACGCATGAGTCTCTCAGTTAGTTTGTTTGTTTTTCCAGTGAGAAATTTGGCAATATTTTGGCTCGGATGTCGAGCTGGTGAGTGTCTCTTCATTCTCGAACAACGTTGAGGTTCGCAGCTCAGATATATGTCGAGAACATTATCCTCATTCGCGGCCATGTTTTCTGATGTGTATGTATGTACACGTGTATTGCCACATAGGCCTATGCCGCCAGTATCCTGACGCATGAGTCTCTCAGTTTGGGTGTTTTCCAGTGAGAAATTTGGTAATATTTTGGCTCGGATGTCGAGCTGGTGAGTGTCTCTTCATTCTCAAACAACGTTGAGGCTCGCAGCTCAGATATATGTTGAGAAAATTATCCTCATTCGCAGCCATGTTTTCTTATGTGTATGTATGTACACGTGTATTGCCACATACGCATATGCCGCCAGTGTCCTGACGCATGAGTCTCTCAGTTTGTTTGTTTTTCCAGTGAGAAATTTGGTAATATTTTGGCTCGGATGTCGAGCTGGTGAGTGTCTCTTCATTCTCAAACAACGTTGAGGTTCGCAGCTCAGATATATGTTGAGAACATTATCCTCATTCGCAGCCATGTTTTCTGATGTGTATGTATGTACACGTGTATTGCCACATAGGCCTATGCCGCCAGTATCCTGACGCATGAGTCTCTCAGTTTGGGTGTTTTCCAGTGAGAAATTTGGTAATATTTTGGCTCGGATGTTGAGCTGGTGAGTGTCTCTTCATTCTCGAACAACGTTGAGGCTCGCAGCTCAGATATATGTTGAGAAAATTATCCTCATTCGCAGCCATGTTTTCTTATGTGTATGTATGTACACGTGTATTGCCACATACGCATATGTCGCCAGTGTCCTGACGCATGAGTCTCTCAGTTTGTTTGTTTTTCCAGTGAGAAATTTGGTAATATTTTGGCTCGGATGTCGAGCTGGTGAGTGTCTCTTCATTCTCGAACAACGTTGAGGCTCGCAGTTCAGATATATGTCGAGAAAATTATCCTCATTCGCAGCCATGTTTTCTTATGTGTATGTATGTACACGTGTATTGCCACATAGGCATATGCCGCCAGTGTCCTGACGAATGAGTATCTCAGTTTTTTTTTTTCCAGTGAGAAGTTTTGCAATATTTTGGCTCAGATGTCGAGCTGGTGAGTGTCTCTTCATTCTCCAACAACGTTGAGGTTCGCAGCTCAGATATAAGTCGAGAAAATTATCCTCATTCGCAGCCATGTGTTCTGATATGTATGTATGTACACGTGTATTGCCTCATAGGCCTATGCCGCCAGTGTCCTGACGCATTATTCTCAAAGTGTTGGTCTCTTCCGGTGAGAATTTTGGCGATGTGTTAGCTCAGATGTGGAGGTGGTGAATGTCTCTTCATTCTCGAACAACGTTGAGGTTCGCAGCTCAGATATATGTCGAGAACATTATCCTCATTCGCAGCCATGTCTTTTTATGTGTATGTATGTACACGTGTATTGCCACATACGCATATGCCGCCAGTATCCTGACGCATGAGTCTCTCAGTTTGGGTGTTTTCCAGTGAGAAATTTGGTAATATTTTGGCTCGGATGTTGAGCTGGTGAGTGTCTCTTCATTCTCGAACAACGTTGAGGCTCGCAGCTCAGATATATGTTGAGAAAATTATCCTCATTCGCAGCCATGTCTTTTTATGTTTATGTATGTACACGTGTATTCCCACATAGGCCTATGCCGCCAGTATCCTGACGCATGAGTCTCTCAGTTTGTTTGTTTTTCCAGTGAGAAATTTGGTAATATTTTGGCTCGGATGTCGAGCTGGTGAGTGTCTCTTCATTCTCGAACAATGTTGAGGCTCGCAGCTCAGATATAAGTCGAGAAAATTATCCTCATTCGCAGCCATGTGTTCTGATATGTATGTATGTACACGTGTATTGCCACATAGGCCTATGCCGCCAGTGTCCTGACGCATTAGTCTCAAAGTTTTGGTCTCTTCCGGTGAGAATTTTGGCGATGTGTTAGCTCAGATGTGGAGGTGGTGAATGTCACTTCATTCTCGAACAACGTTGAGGTTCGCAGCTCAGATATATGTTGCGAACATTATCCTCATTCACAGCCATGTTTTCTGATGTGTATGTATGTACACGTGTATTCCCACATAGGCCTATGCCGCCAGTATCCTGACGCATGAGTCTCTCAGTTTGTTTGTTTTTCCAGTGAGAAATTTGGCAATATTTTGGCTCGGATTTTGAGCTGGTGAGTGTCTCTTCATTCTCGAACAACGTTGAGGCTCGCAGCTCAGATATATATCGAGAAAATTGTCCTCATTCGCAGCCATATTTTCTTATGTTTATGTATGTACACGTGTATTGCCACGTAGGCCTATGCCGCCAGTATCCTGACGCATGAGTCTCTCAGTTTTGCTCTCTTCCGGTGAGAATTTTGGCGATGTGTTAGCTCAGATGTGGAGGTGGTGAATGTCTCTTCATTCTCGAACAACGTTGAGGTTCGCAGCTCAGATATATGTCGAGAACATTATCCTCATTCACAGCCATGTTTTCTGATGTGTATGTATGTACACGTGTATTCCCACATAGGCCTATGCCGCCAGTATCCTGACGCATGAGTCTCTCAGTTTGTTTGTTTTTCCAGTGAGAAATTTGGTAATATTTTGGCTCAGATGTCGAGCTGGTGAGTGTCTCTTCATTCTCCAACAACGTTGAGGTTCGCAGCTCAGATATAAGTCGAGAAAATTATCATCATTCGCAGCCATGTGTTCTGATATGTATGTATGTACACGTGTATTGCCTCATAGGCCTATGCCGCCAGTGTCCTGACGCATTATTCTCAACGTTTTGGTCTCTTCCGGTGAGAATTTTGGCGATGTGTTAGCTCAGATGTGGAGGTGGTGAATGTCTCTTCATTCTCGAACAACGTTGAGGTTTGCAGCTCAGATATATGTTGAGAACATTATCCTCATTCACAGCCATGTTTTCTGATGTGTATGTATGTACACGTGTATTCCCACATAGGCCTATGCCGCCAGTATCCTGACGCATGAGTCTCTCAGTTTGTTTGTTTTTCCAGTGAGAAATTTGGCAATATTTTGGCTCGGATGTCGAGCTGATGAGTGTCTCTTCATTCCCGAACAACGTTGATGGTCGCAGCTCAGATATATATCGAGAAAATTGTCCTCATTCGCAGCCATGTTTTCTTATGTGTATGTATGTACACGTGTATTGCCACATAGGCCTATGCCGCCAGTATCCTGACGCATGAGTCTCTCAGTTTTGGTCTCTTCCGGTTAGAATTTTGGCGATGTGTTAGCTCAGATGTGGAGGTGGTGAATGACTCTTCATTCTCGAACAACGTTGAGGTTCGCAGCTCAGATATATGTCGAGAACATTATCCTCATTCACAGCCATGTTTTCTGATGTGTATGCTGGTACACGTGTATTCCCACATAGGCCTATGCCGCCAGTATCCTGACGCATGAGTCTCTCAGTTTGTTTGTTTTTCCAGTGAGAAATTTGGTAATATTTTGGCTCGGATGTCAAGCTGGTGAGTGTCTCTTCATTCTCGAACAACGTTGAGGCTCGCAGCTCAGATATATGTCGAGAACATTATCCTCATTCGCAGCCATGTTTTCTGATGTGTATGTATGTACACGTGTATTGCCACATAGGCCTATGCCGCCAGTATCCTGACGCATGAGTCTCTCAGTTTGGGTGTTTTCCAGTGAGAAATTTGGTAATATTTTGGCTCGGATGTTGAGCTGGTGAGTGTCTCTTCATTCTCGAACAACGTTGAGGCTCGCAGCTCAGATATATGTTGAGAAAATTATCCTCATTCGCAGCCATGTTTTCTTATGTGTATGTATGTACACGTGTATTGCCACATACGCATATGTCGCCAGTGTCCTGACGCATGAGTCTCTCAGTTTGTTTGTTTTTCCAGTGAGAAATTTGGTAATATTTTGGCTCGGATGTCGAGCTGGTGAGTGTCTCTTCATTCTCGAACAACGTTGAGGCTCGCAGTTCAGATATATGTCGAGAAAATTATCCTCATTCGCAGCCATGTTTTCTTATGTGTATGTATGTACACGTGTATTGCCACATAGGCATATGCCGCCAGTGTCCTGACGCATGAGTATCTCAGTTTGGTGTTTTTCCAGTGAGAAATGTTGCAATATTTTGGCTCAGATGTCGAGCTGGTGAGTGTCTCTTCATTCTCCAACAACGTTGAGGTTCGCAGCTCAGATATAAGTCGAGAAAATTATCCTCATTCGCAGCCATGTGTTCTGATATGTATGTATGTACACGTGTATTGCCTCATAGGCCTATGCCGCCAGTGTCCTGACGCATTATTCTCAAAGTTTTGGTCTCTTCCGGTGAGAATTTTGGCGATGTGTTAGCTCAGATGTGGAGGTGGTGAATATCTCTTCATTCTCGAACAACGTTGAGATTCGCAGCTCAGATATATGTTGAAAACATTATCCTCATTCACAGCCATGTTTTCTGATGTGTATGTATGTACACGTGTATTCCCACATAGGCCTATGCCGCCAGTATCCTGACGCATGAGTCTCTCAGTTTGTTTGTTTTTCCAGTGAGAAATTTGGCAATATTTTGGCTCGGATGTCGAGCTGGTGAGTGTCTCTTCATTCTCGAACAATGTTGAGGCTCGCAGCTCAGATATATGTCGAGAAAATTATCCTCATTCGCAGCCATGTTTTCTGATATGTATGTATGTACACGTGTATTGCCTCATAGGCCTATGCCGCCAGTGTCCTGACGCATTATTCTCAAAGTTTTGGTCTCTTCCGGTGAGAATTTTGGCGATGTGTTAGCTCAGATGTGGAGGTGGTGAATGTTTCTTCATTCTCGAACAACGTTGAGGTTCGCAGCTCAGATATATGTTGAGAACATTATCCTCATTCACAGCCATGTTTTCTGATGTGTATGTATGTACACGTGTATTCCCACATAGGCCTATGCCGCCAGTATCCTGACGCATGAGTCTCTCAGTTTGTTTGTTTTTCCAGTGAGAAATTTGGCAATATTTTGGCTCGGATGTCGAGCTGGTGAGTGTCTCTTCATTCTCGAACAACGTTGAGGCTCGCAACTCAGATATATATCGATAAAATTGTCCTCATTCGCAGCCATGTTTTCTTATGTGTATGTATGTACACGTGTATTGCCACATAGGCATATGCCGCCAGTGTCCTGACGCATGAGTCTCACAGTTTGGTTTTTTTCCAGTGAGAAATTTTGCAATATTTTGGCTCAGATGTCGAGCTGGTGAGTGTCTCTTCATTCTCGAACAACGTTGAGGCTCGCAGCTCAGATATATGTCGAGAAAAATATCCTCATTCGCAGCCATGTTTTCTGATGTGTTTGTATGTACACGTGTAGTGCCACATAGGCCTATGCCGCCAGTATCCTGACGCATGAGTCTCTCAGTTTAGGTTTGTTCCTGTGAGAAATTTGGCAATATTTTGGCTCAGATGTCGAGCTGGTGAGTGTCTCTTCATTCTCGAACAACGTTGAGGTTCGCATCTCAGATATAAGTTCATAAAATTATCCTCATTCGCAGCCATGTTTTCTTATGTTTATGCGTGTACACGTGTATTGCCGCATATGCTTATGTCGCCAGTGTCCTGAAGCATGAGCCTCATAGTTTGGTTTTTTTTCAGTTAGAAATTTGGCAATATTTTGGCTCGGATGTCGAGCTGATGAGTGTCTCTTCATTCTCGAACAACGTTGAGGTTCGCAGCTCAGATATATGTCGAGAACATTATCCTAATTCGCAGCCATGTTTTCTGATGTGTATGTATGTACACGTGTATTGCCACATAGGCCTATGCCGCCAGTATCCTGACGCATGAGTCTCTCAGTTTGGGTTTTTTCCAGTGAGAAATTTGGCAATATTTTGGCTCGGATGTCGAGCTGGTGAGTGTCTCTTCATTGTCGAACAACGTTGAGGATCGCAGCTCAGATATATGTCAACAAAATTATCCTCATTCGTAGCCATGTTTTCTTATGTGTATGTATGTACACGTGTATTGCCTCATAGGCCTATGCCGCCAGTGTCCTGACGCATGAGTCTCAAAGTTTTGGTCTCTTCTGGTGAGAATTTTGGCGATGTGTTAGCTCAGATGTGGAGGTGGTGAATGTCTCTTCATTCTCAAACAACGTTGAGGTTTGCAGCTCAGATATGTGTCGAGAACATTATCCTCATTCGAAGCCATTTTTTCTGATCTGTATGTATGTACACGTGTATTGCCCCATAGGCCTATGCCGCCAGTATCCTGACGCATGAGTCTCTCAGTTTTTTTTTTTTTTCAGTGAGAAATTTGGCAATATTTTGGCTCGGATGTCGAGCTGGTGAGTGTATCTTCATTGTCGAACAACGTTGAGGATCGCAGCTCAGATATATGTCGACAAAATTATCCTCATTCGTAGCCATGTTTTCTTATGTGTATGTATGTACACGTGTATTGCCTCATAGGCCTATGCCGCCAGTGTCCTGACGCATGAGTCTCAAAGTTTTGGTCTCTTCTGGTGATAATTTTGGCGATGTGTTAGCTCAGATGTGGAGGTGGTGAATGTCTCTTCATTCTTGAACAACGTTGAGATTCGCAGCTCAGATATGTGTCGAGAACATTATCCTCATTCGAAGCCATGTTTTCTGATGTGTATGTGTGTACACGTGTATTGCCACATAGGACTATGCCGCCAGTATACTGACCCATAAGTCTCTCAGTTTGTTTGTTTTTCCAGTGAGAAATTTGGCACTATTTTGGCTCGGATGTTGAGCTGGTGAGTGTCTCTTCATTCTCGAACCACGTTGAGGCTCGCAGCTCAGATATATGTCGATACAATGGTCCTCATTCGCAGCCATGTTTTCTTATATGTATGGATGTACACGTGTATTGATTCATAGGCCTATGCCGCCAGTGTCCTGACGCATTAGTCTCACAGTTTTGGTTTTTTCCAGTGAGAAATTTTGAAATATTTTGGCTCGGATGTCGAGCTGGCGAGTGTATCTTCATTGTCGAACAACGTTGAGGATCGCAGCTCAGATATATGTCGACAAAATTATCCTCATTCGTAGCCATGTTTTATTATGTGTATGTATGTACACGTGTATTGCCTCATAGGCCTATGCCGCCAGTGTCCTGACGCATGAGTCTCAAAGTTTTGGTCTCTTCTGGTGATAATTTTGGCGATGTGTTAGCTCAGATGTGGAGGTGGTGAATGTCTCTTCATTTTTGAACAACGTTGAGATTCGCAGCTCAGATATGTGTCGAGAACATTATCCTTATTCGAAGCCATGTTTTCTGATGTGTATGTGTGTACACGTGTATTGCCACATAGGACTATGCCGCCAGTATACTGACCCATGAGTCTCTCAGTTTGTTTGTTTTTCCAGTGAGAAATTTGGCACTATTTTCTGCTCGGATGTTGAGCTGGTGAGTGTCTCTTCATTCTCGAACAACGTTGAGGCTCGCAGATCAGATATATGTCGATACAATGGTCCTCATTCGCAGCCATCTTTTCTTATATGTATGGATGTACACGTGTATTGATTCATAGGCCTATGCCGCCAGTGTCCTGACGCATGAGTCTCACAGTTTTGGTTTTTTCCAGTGAGAAATTTTGAAATATTTTGGCTCAGATGTCGAGCTGGCGAGTGTCTCTTCATTCTCGAACTACGTTGAGGTTCGCAGCTCAGATATAAATTCATAAAATTATCCTCATTCGCAGCCATGTTTTCTTATGTGCGTGCGTGTACACGTGTATTGCCGCATAGGCCTATGCCGCCAGTGTCCTGACGCATGAGTCTCAAAGTTTTGGTCTCTTCCGGTGAGAATTGTTGGCGATATATTAGCTCAGATGTGGAGGTGGTGAATGTCTCTTCATTCTCCAACAACGTTGAGGTTTGCAGCTCAGATATATGTCGAGAAAAATATCCTCATTCGCAGCCATGTTTTCAGATGTGTTTGTATGTACACGTGTAGTGCCACATAGGCATACGCCGCCAGTGTCCTGACGCATGAGTCTCTCAGTTTAGGTTTGTTCCCGTGATAAATTTGGCAATATTTTGGCTCAGATGTCAAGCTGGTGAGTGTCTCTTCATTCTCGAACAACGTTGAGGTTCGCAGCTCAGATATATGTCGAGAACATTATCCTCATTCGCAGCCATGTTTTCTGATGTGTATGTATGTACACGTGTATTGCCACATAGGCCTATGCCGCCAGTATCCTGACGCATGAGTCTCTCAGTTTGGGTTTTTTCCAGTGAGAAATTTGGCAATGTTTTGGCTCGGATGTCGAGCTGGTGAGTGTCTCTTCATTCTCGAACAACGTTGAGGTTCGCATCTCAGATATAAGTTCATAAAATTATCCTCATTCCCAGCCATGTTTTCTTATGTTTATGCGTGTACACGTGTATTGCCGCATAGGCTTATGTCGCCAGTGTCCTGAAGCATGATTCTCACAGTTTGTTTGTTTTCCAGTGAGAAATTTGGCAATATTTTGGCTCAGATGTCGAGCTGGTGAGTGTCTCTTCATTCTCGAACTACGTTGAGGTTCGCAGCTCAGATATAAGTTCATAAAATTATCCTCATTCGCAGCCATGTTTTCTTATGTGCGTGCGTGTACACGTGTATTGCCGCATAGGCCTATGCCGCCAGTGTCCTGACGCATGTGTCTCAAAGTTTTGGTCTCTTCCGGTGAGAATTGTTGGCAATATGTTAGCTCAGATGTGGAGGTGGTGAATGTCTCTTCATTCTCCAACAACGTTGAGGTTCGCAGCTGAGATATATGTCGAGAAAAATATCCTCATTCGCAGCCATGTTTTCTAATGTGTTTGTATGTACACGTGTAGTGCCACATAGGCATATGCCGCCAGTGTCCTGACGCATGAGTCTCTCATTTTAGGTTTGTTCCCGTGAGAAATTTGGCAATATTTTGGCTCAGATGTCGAGCTGGTGAGTGTCTCTTCATTCTCGAACAACGTTGAGGTTCGCATCTCAGATATAAGTTCATAAAATTATCCTCATTCGCAGCCATGTTTTCTTATGTTTATGCGTGTACACGTGTATTGCCGCATAGGCTTATGTCGCCAGTGTCCTGAAGCATGAGTCTCATAGTTTGGTTTTTTTTCAGTTAGAAATTTGGCAATATTTTGGCTCGGATGTCGAGCTGATGAGTGTCTCTTCATTCTCCAACAACGTGGAGGTTCGCAGCTCAGATATATGGCGAGAACATTATCCTCATTCGCAGCCATGTTTTCGTATGTGTGTGTATGTACACGTGTATTGCCACATAGGCCTATGCCGCCAGTATCCTGACGCATGAGTCTCTCAGTTTGGTTTTTTTCCAGTGAGAAATTTGGCAATATTTTGGCTCGGATTTCGAGTTGGTGAGTGTCTCTTCATTCTCGAATAACGTTGAGGCTCGCAGCTCAAATATATGTCGAGAAAATAATCCTCATTCGCAGCCATGTTTTCTTATGTGTATGTATGTACACGTGTATTGCCACATAGGCATATGCCGCCAGAATCCTGACGCATGAGTCTCTCAGTTTGGTTTTTTTCCAGTGAGAAATTGGGCAATATTTTGGCTCAGATGTCGGGCTGGTGAGTGTCTTTTCATTCTCGAACAACGTTGAGGCTCGCAGCTCAGATATAAGTCGAGAAAATTATCCTCATTCGCAGACATGTTTACTTATGTTTATGTATGTACAGGTGTATTGCCTCATAGGCCTATGCCGCCAGTGTCCTAAGGCATGAGTCTCAAAGTTTTGGTCTCTTCCGGTGAGAATTGTGGAAATATGTTAGCTCAGATATGGAGGTGGTGAGGGTCTCTTCATTCTCGAACAACGTTGAGGTTCGCAGCTCAGATATATGTCGAGAAATTTATCCTCATTCGCAGCCATGTTTTCTTATGTTGATGTATGTACACATGTATTACCGCGTAGGCCTATGCCGCCAGTGTCCTGACGCATGAGTCTCGCAGTTTGGTTTTTTTTCCAGTGAGAAATTTGGCAATATTTTGGCTCCGATGTCGAGCTGGTGAGTGTCTCTTCATTCTCCAACAACGTTGATGTTCGCAGCTCAGATATAAGTCGAGAAAATTATACTTATTCGCAGCCATGTTTTCTGATATGTATGTATGTACACGTGTATTGCCACATCGACATATGGCGCCAGTGTCCTGACACATGAGTCTCTCCGGGCTTTTTTTCCTGTGAGAAATTTGGCAATATTTTGGCTCAGATGTCGAGCTGGTGAGTGTCTCTTCATTCTCGAACAACGTTGAGGTACGCAGTTCAGATATATGTCGAGAAAATTATCCTCATTTGCAGCCATGTTTTCTGATGTGTATGTATGATGTACACGTGTATTGCCACATAGGCCTATGCCGCCAGTATCCTGACGCATGAGTCTCTCAGTTTGGTTTTTTTTCCAGTGAGAAATTGGGCAATATTTTGGCTCAGATGTCGGGCTGGTGAGTGTCTTTTCATTCTCGAACAACGTTGAGGGTCGCAGCTCTGATATATGTCGAGAAATTTATCCTCATTCGCAGCCATGTTTTCTTATGTTGATGTATGTACACATGTATTACCGCGTAGGCCTATGCCGCCAGTGTCCTGACGCATGAGTCTCACAGTTTGGTTTTTTTCCAGTGAGAAATTTTGCAATATTTTGCCTCAGATGTCGAGCTGGTTATTGTCTCTTCATTCTCGAACAACGTTGAGGTTCGCAGCTCAGATATAAGTTCAGAAAATTATCCTCATTCGCAGCCATGTTTTCTTATGTGTATGTATGTACACGTGTATTGCCGCATATGCCTATGCCGACAGTGTCCTGACGCATGCGTCTCTCAGTTTGTTTGTTTTGCAGTGAGAAATTTGGCAATATTTTTGCTCAGATGTCGTGCTGGTGAGTGTTTCTTCATTCTCGAACAACGTTGAGGTTCGCAGCTCAGATATATGTCGAGAAAATTATCCTCATTCGCAGCCATGTTTTTTATGTGTATGTATGTACACGTGTATTGCCGCATATGCCTATGCCGCCAGTGTCCTGACGCATGAGTCTCTCAGTTTGTTTGTTTATTTTAATTATCCCACAACGTTGAGGTTCGCAGCTCAGATACACTGTGCGAAAGGGATGGGTTTACGAAAATGTAACGACGCATGAAACGAACGATGGAGGTGCACCCCCCCCCCCCCCCCCCCCCGTTTCGGCTAACAGTTTATCCACAGAGTGCGGGGTTATGAAAATGTAACGCCAAGTTTGCCTGCTTCACGACGAGCAAAACACGTTAATTGGAAATTTTTCGTGCACTAGTTTTCATAATTCTATGCACATGGAATCAAGCCGAAACCGGGTGTATTCATTACATAGGATTCAGTTTGCTATTAGTTAGTCATAATAGTAATGTTGAACGGCCATATTGCCGCTAAAATAATATGCTCACACAAGATGGCCGGTTCTGTTTTAGAATGTGTGCATGCAAAACTGAAATTATTTTCCTTAAATCGTTTTCACGCAAACAATCAATAACATTCTTATTATTTTCCTGGTTCGGTAGTTTACCTCTCTTAAATGTGTATATACAAATGACATGTTTACGCAACACGACTCGTCAGTGTACTAAGATTTTGTTTGTCATTTCGTTCCTATTACGTTTTCTCAAATAATTTGATTTTACAGGTTTTATATAGTTAGTGCGAAACATCAAAGTGAACCAATTAGTACTGTGTACATCGGCTTTCAGTTTTCGCCTGTGCCATACTGGCGTTGTATATGTATGAACATGTACAACATGCAAATACATCTCGTTATAATGTACCGAACAAAATAACATGCATGTTGATGAACTGACCGGGTCTACTCAAATAACAGTATAATTACAAATTGATGTACATTCAAACATGGTAGTGGCATGTTAATACTGTCGAGTTTCCTCTGCCATTCTCTAAATCGCCTTGTGTTTGTTTTAGAAACACACAAATCTTGTTTTGTTTAATTTTAACGGGTTTTTTCTTCGTAAAGTCGCCTTTATTCCGCATAATATAGAGTGGTAGAGTTAGGTAAGATTTGTGCGCACAACGCAAAGTTGATCACTAGTTGCTTATTTCCCTCAGTCGGCATTTCGAGCCTCAGTCGGTAACGTGGCCAAAGCAACTCAGTCGACAAAATGGGCCACCATCTAAATGCCGACTGAGGGAACACAGAAAGCCCTCTGCATCGTAAATTGTCCAGCATACTTTATTCATCGTCTATCATCAGGTGTACATTAACCCCTTTTTGACCCCGAGTTATTGTGAGACTTGAGACTAAGTGACCAATAGGCAGGTCACTGAGAGTTCAAAGTTATCACAGAACAGTACATTTTAATGTGTATTGATAAAAGTAGGCGGTATACCGTCTGTTCACTGCTATTTTGCCTCATCGAACTCAACAACTTATACATGTACATTATACATCGGTATCCTGTGCTTCTTAATTATGTCTCGAGTCATTTTTTGAATTTTCATTTCATTTCATTTTTTGTTCCGATTTGGAACACATCCCAGGTTTGTTTTAAACCTATATGTATGGGCAATAGAAAACAAGTCAGCAGATATCAAAGTGGTGTGAATTGTGTTCGTATTATAGCTCCGTGATATTTCTGTTTGCCTCTGTTCAGAAAAAAACAACAACATGCTTCATAACTTAAATTTAGGTAACAAAAATGTCCAGTTTTTGCTCCGGTATACAGCGTATGGTGGGACTCAACGGAGAAATCTAGTCAAGTCGGGGATTTTCAAGGTCCCATACAGGGCGCTGCTTATGTGTTCAACGAGGCTATGGTGGCTAATGACGAGCCGCGAGGACTGCGTGTTTCACGTGGCCATGCCAAGGGTGCATGATACCAATTCGAAAAATACACTACCCACACTGCTCACATACAGACTTGCTGCGCGGGATAATGCTAACGCCAAAACGGATATAACCTGTAGGCCTACGACACCAACGTTTGAACAGGAGTTTTTTCTCCCCCCGAAATGAATATTTTTAAAATCATCCAATAACACTTCATAAAGACTAATATGATTCAGCCGTTGACGAATTTGTCCGTCGATCCATTCTGAGCTTGACACCATCGTGCAATTAATATGACCACAGAGCAAGGAAAAGTGCATGGCAAAACGGTTGGTGTTGCTGTATTTACAGTATGGAGGACTATGGAGGACCATGGAGGACTGAATGTATAGAGTAAGTTTATTTGTTGTCAACTTTATTAATATTACTCGTCCAAAATATATACTACCATAAACAGTTTGAAGTGGCGTTTTATGACAATTTAGGCAACCACGTGATATTGTGAACAATGCCAAACGTAGGGAGGGAATAAATAGTTTCAGTATTAGTAATATATCCCTCGTGACTGTGTTTTGCTGTATCTCTTGTTTTACAAAGGAAAGGTCTTACACTCAGCTTGGTCGTGTTGGTATTGATGTTATATCTGTTAGTAAAGACTATTTTGAGTTTGAACTTAGATTCTTGGACCATAATTGTCGATTGTCCTACGCCCACGGCCACTATTCGAATGCAGATACAAACTCTCAAACACACACATGTAGGTTCCCCTGTATAGAGCCTAGAAGAAGAGGGAACAGTAAGAATTGTTTGTGTTTAACCATGGAGGCTTTATTCCTCCATGGTTTGACAAAACTCTTGGAAGTTGAAGAATGTTCGTATTTATATTGTTCGAGTTTTATACATTGAAGTCTTAATGCGTGAAATTATGTCTTTATTTCTCACGTTTCAGGGTTTGCCGGCGCCGAAACCATCACCTTTCTACCATTTTATGAGACTGCCCAGATGGCTACTCCCTTAGGAATAGGAGGATACTAGACTAGTAGTACTGGCTGTTATTTTAAAGAAAACGTGGAGGTCAGTAACAAGATCAATGGATCATTATTGAAACCTTTTTGGCAAAACTTAAAGGAAACCTGCAAAGCGATAGTAACCTACTTCTAGCAGGGATGTAGTCGAGTCCATCACAAGTCCCTGCAAGTCCCTGTAAGTCCCTGCAAGTCCATCACAAGTCCTTCAGTTCCAATTCATATCACAAGCTATTCAAATCAACTTTGACAAAGGCATTCCTTTGTCATTGTTCATCCAGTTACGTGTGACTGCCTTTATGAAGGGACTTGTGACTGGCTTCACGAAAGGACTTGTGAACGGACTTGCAGGGACTCGACTACAACCCTGACTTCTAGGGCTCTTATCCAAAGCTACGTTTTCTGGGAAGAAGTCCAGTTTTAAAAACAACATGTAAGCTTCTTAATACACTAATAATCTTTTCAATTAATTATCCATAAAAGGATTGTTTTTAACATTTTTGACTCGCACGTTGTTTTACATGTTTGAACGGTTTGTAGAAAATCACGGGAGGCGCAAAACCGCGATACGTTTTCTTCTCTGTGATATGTCACTCACAACGTGTGAATTCGATTATGCCTTTTTGTAATGTTCCTGTTTATGTTTCATGCATCGATCTGTAGAAAAATCCCCAGTCTTAAAACATCTCACAAAGAGTGAACGTATACTTTTCCAAGTTCCGGATCGCGCGTAAAATATGTGCCTTTAACTACACGACCCCAAGCGATGTTATTGTTCTGTGATGATGAGTCAGTTTATCGGCCCGTTTTCCCGTGCGCGCCGCGCCACGGTACGGTCGCACTGCGCTACACAGACGAACATTTCCAAAACAATTTCTTACCCAAGTCCTCTTTTTAAACTATTTATATACTAATCAGAAAATCTGCTTATTCGAGTTGGTTCTATCAAAAATGTATTTTCTCGCGCGATTAGGCCTATTTGTTTATGTACGAAGCAGTTTTAACCGGTTTGGAATTAGTTAGGTCGATTCGCAAATAGGAAAAAATGATGTCGGCACATTTGACGTCGTATTTTGAAAATTAGAAGAGCCTAAAATTTGGAAACAAAAACTATAGTATCTACTATAAAATGAATTTCACTTGAATTTTGAGGATTGGTCTAGCCGAATGCAGCCTGAATAATGTTTCCGATCTGGAACTAGCAAAACGACTGTATCAGCGTAGTATGAACTTAGTATAAATTATAAAGTATTAGGAAGTATTTGTTGCTGCTATCGATCAGTTTTCAATCCACCAAAAGTTGAACTCTACCAAACGGGCTAAGGACAAGTCAGAATTGCTCTCCATACGTCTCAATCACTATAGTTCTCGCGATCTCATGAATTACGTGTTGTGTATGATTACGTGTTTTGTGTCAGGTATAGGTCTCTCTCAAGTCCTGTCATTTTCGATAATTCAGTTGTTTACACTTTATCTTTCTGTCCACGAAATTAAAGGTGTGTTCATTGAAAAAAAACTGTTGCGGAGACTGTGTGCAACATTCACCGAATCATTGCGATACACGACAAGGCAACAAACCTCTGCTGCTCCAGCTCCTGCACGGAAAGTGAGGCTTTCATCTTGGAGTTACTTCTGTTGCCCGACAAATCGCCGAGGAGAAACAAGATCCCCCAAAACTTAAAATATGGTAGGTCAACTAGATCCGTACAAATAATAATGCCAGCATAAAACGATGCAATGTATTTATTAATTGTACAATGTGATGCATTCGTGTGCATATTTTGAATACGTCAATTGACGGTTTTTGTCTTCATTTTATTACTTTTAAGTTTCCTTATCTTGGGGCTCCAGTACTACTAGTGATGGCTTTAATAGCTTTAATGGTTGGAGTCTCGGTGCACAGAGATAGGTGATGAAAACAAGTTTAGTTTGTGGAACACATATCCCATGAAAGTAATCCAGGTCATATTTAAAAATGCATTGGAAGCGGTCTTGTAAGTGTAAGTGTAGTTTCAACTTGAACCCTCGCCTGCCAACATCTGTAATAATACCCACACACGTTTTAAAACTATTCATTACGAAGTTATTTTGTCTGCTCTATTTGGGAATATCATTACCCCCACAATAAAGGTATAATCTATGCTCCCATGCAATTGTCCACGATGAATATAAATACGGATATATTTCTAGTTTGAATCGTCGTTAATTCCCAAAATGTACTATAATATGAAATACCAGTGGGTAATTGTTTTTCAGTATAGTCTAATTTGTTGAAAGGCTTCTGTGAATTACTTAAAAATATAAGACCAGCATTGCTAGCTTTATGCTTAATTGTTTGTTTGAAAAACTTAACCTTGATGGCATTGCCTGTTAAACCACATGTGGTTCGGTTCACCCTGCGCGACCTGGGCGCCCGGCCCCAGCTCAATTTACAACCACAAAACTGCGCCTCCGGGCCGACCGTTTTACTAATGACATGGACCCTAATCAATCAGTCCTTGAATGGGCGGAGCTAAAACTATGTGCGTAGTAAAACAAAACACACAACGAAGTCTGTATAAGCAATTAAAATGTTTTTCCTACCTCTATGATCATACAGACCTCAACAACTGACAAAGTCAAAAAGCCATATGTTATGTACAATAGAAGAAAAACGTTTACTATAATCATGGAACTATACATGTATGCTGATTACGTTTGTATTGTGTACTATTTCTGTACGATAACTCAATTTGAAATTGTAGTCTTGCCGCTGTCGTATTGAGCAGTGTGTGAACAGTTTGGCACTTTGTTTTCGATGGCTAACTTTGGCATCAATTTACAATAGTTTTATGTTGGATTTTGTTTAATCCAGTACACGTATTGCTGACTGTTACAAACTTAATACATAGACTTTTTTCAAAAAAATTAAAAATTCGATTTCCAAAAACCCAAAAGGAGGCATATTATAGCAGTGTTTCTAAATCGTGGAATTCTGTGCTGGCAGTGGGTGATGGCTTTTATAGTTCGATCCTGGAATGTCATCCACAGAAGTGCGTGATGGATACACAATATTTTCCGCACAAAACAACATAAGTGCAACCGTTTCTTCTGTTCTCTTTTGAATTTGAAAAGAAGAAGACATTCGTCAACCCGCACAACAAGAGTACTGTTCTATTTACATGCATGCTGTTTGATTTTGTTTTTATCGTCATATGTTTTTATATGTATACTACGTCATGTAATGTTGTATGGTGAAATGTTCGTATATCAACTTTAACCTTGGTAGCGTTGGAAATTTGTCAAACCATAGGTCAAACCATGGTCAAAACCAAGTGTAGTTCTGTTCACAAAACACTTGAGATAAACAAGGGAGGAATGAGAACGGCGAACAAGCTCAATTTGACCGCGACTAATTATCGCGCCTGAACTTTGGGGGGGGGGGGGGGGGGGGGGGGGGACGGTGGGTGGTCGCTGTAACAGGCCGACCTTTTTATAAAATGGCATGAACCCCCAATCAATCTGTACTGGGATAGGCGGAGCTAAAACTATAGGTGTAGTAAAACCACTCATCTGGACACAATCATTTAAAACAGTTTGAACTTTGAAACCTTTTTGTGTTAATTGGATGATTGTTAGAAAGGACGAGTTTTAAATGTAATGTTTAAATCATCAGACCTCCACGACTGACAAACTGTTACTACAAAACAAATGTGTTTTTTCCCCCTTTTTTTTGAACTATGTTAATTACATTTATAATGTATATTTCTTCACGATATCACAAGCATGTTCTTGGAGAGTTTGGAACTTTGTTCACATAGTTCAATATTGGATAGTTACATGTGTATTTTGTTTAATCCAGTACACGTATTGCTGACTGTTACAAACATATATATACTGACTGTTTTCCCCAAAAGTTGAAAAACAAATTCCGAAAACCCCAAAGAAGCCATACTTTAACAGTGTTTCCAAATCGTGGAATTTTGTGCTGGCAGTGGGTGATGGCTTTTATAGTTCGATCCTGGAATGTCATCCACAGAAGTGCGTGATGGATACACAATATTTTGTCGCACAAAACAACATAAATGGAACCGTTTCTGCTGTTCTCTTTTGAATAAAAACAAACCAAACATACGTCAACCTGCACAACATATACCGTTCTATTTACATGCATGCTCTTTGATTTTGTTTTACCAATATCGGCCGATCATTTGTTGTTATATGTATACTACATGTAATTTTGTATGACACAATGTTTTTTATATTTGAAATGGCATTTCGTTGTTATTTTCTTTAAAATGACAGCATGCCAGACGGAATAATCTCATAGACAAGTAAGCTTTTGAACGATATTTTGTTTGGTAATTGTTTTCTGATAACTGTAAAAGGTATATTATCCTTTTATTACATGGACAAAATGTTTAATAATGCTGCTGACATATCGAGCACACTAAGTTTGCTTTTCCGAGTTGCTTGCAAGTTGAATTTGGCAGTCCTATTTTTGTTTAAAATGTGTAGTCTTTTATTTTACAAAAGAAGAAAATATTGTTGTTTAACTTCAAACAACAAGATTTATACTTTATTAACACGAATGCTCGTTGAGTTTGTCAATATTATTTTTAGAAAAACGTTGCTGCTTCTCGCACATTTTCTGTAAAATTATTGATGGGTAAAAAGTAAATATTGAGTGAGTGAAGCTAAAACTATGGATTCAGTGAAATATTTTAAAACTTGCAGGTTATTTTTTCAGAATGAAGATTTCATATTCATATAAAACACTGTATATCTCCACATTATGGCAGATTCATGCTTTGAAATGTATGTATTAGTTATGTATCACGTGTAGTTTAATTAGTTTTGTGTCTTTTGAACAAAAATGTGTTTTTTCTTTATGTTGACTGTCGGGGTTTTTTTTAACAGAAGAAAATATTGTTATTCAAATTCATACAACAAGATTTATACTTTATTCACACGCATGCTCGTTGAGTTTTCCCACTATTATTTTTAGAAAAACGTTGCTGCTTCTCGCACATTTTCTGTAAAATTATTGATGGGTAAAAAGTAAATATTTCGTTTAATTTGTATTTGTAATGAAGGATATTGCTTAAAAGTGTACATCCTCTAAACCCTAGTTTATTATTTGTAAATTCACGGCCTTGTCGAGTCATGTCAAACCACACAGAGTTGGATAGCAAAGCCCATGAGACCGGAGGCTCGCTAGCTCAATTGATGACCCACATCTGCTTGAAATTTGGCAGGAATTCTGGGCCCACGTTTTTATCAATGAATATAAGCGCTCGGCGTGAGTGAAGCTAAAACTATGGATTCAGTGAAATATTTTAAAACTTGCAGGTTATTTTTTCAGAATGAAGATTTCATATTCATATAAAACACTGTATATCTCCACATTATGGCAGATTCATGCTTTGAAATGTATGTATTAGTTATGTATCACGTGTAGTTTAATTAGTTTTGTGTCTTTTGAACAAAAATGTGTTTTTTCTTTATGTTGACTGTCGGGGTTTTTTTAACAGAAGAAAATATTAAAAAACTTGCAGGTTATTTTTTCAGAATGAAGATTTCATATTCATATAAGACACTGTATATCTTCACATTATGACAGATTCATGCTTTGAAATGTATGTATTAGTTATGTATCACGTGTAGTTTAATTAGTTTTGTGTCTTTTGAACAAAAATGTGTTTTTTCTTTATGTTGACTGTCGGGGTTTTTTTAACAGAAGAAAATATTAAAAAACTTGCAGGTTATTTTTTCAGAATGAAGATTTCATATTCATATAAGACACTGTATATCTTCACATTATGACAGATTCATGCTTTGAAATGTATGTATTAGTTATGTAGCACGTGTAGTTTAATTAGTTTTGTGTCTTTTGAACAAAAATGTGTTTTTTTCTTTATGTTGACTGTCGGGGTTTTTTTTAACAGAAGAAAATATTGTTATTCAAATTCATACAACACAATTTATACTTTATTCACACGCATGCTCGTTGAGTTTTCCCACTATTATTTTTAGAAAAAACGTTGCTGCTTCTCGCACATTTTCTGTAAAATTATTGATGGGTAAAAAGTAAATATTTCGTTTAATTTTTATTTGTAATGGAGGATATTGCTTAAAAGTGTACATCCTCTAAACCCTAGTTTATTATTTGTAAATTCACGGCCTTGTCGAGTCATGTCAAACCACACAGAGTTGGATAGCAAAGCCCATGAGACCGGAGGCTCGCTAGCTCAATTGATGACACACATCTGCTTGAAATTTGGCAGGAATTCTGGGCCCACGTTTTTATCAATGAATATAAGCGCTCGGCGTGAGTGAAGCTAAAACTATGGATTCAGTGAAATATTTTAAAACTTGCAGGTTATTTTTTCAGAATGAAGATTTCATATTCATATAAAACACTGTATATCTCCACATTATGGCAGATTCATGCTTTGAAATGTATGTATTAGTTATGTATCACGTGTAGTTTAATTAGTTTTGTGTCTTTTGAACAAAAATGTGTTTTTTCTTTATGTTGACTGTCGGGGTTTTGTTTAACAGAAGAAAATATTGTTATTCAAATTCATACAACAAGATTTATACTTTATTCCCACGCATGCTCGTTGAGTTTTCCCACTATTATTTGTATAAAAACGTTGCTGCTTCTCGCACATTTTCTGTAAGATTATTTGATGGGTAAAAAGCAAATTATTCGTTGTATTGTTCTTTGTAATGAAGGATATTGCTTAAGTACATCCTCTAAACCCTAGTTTATTATTTGTAAATTCACGGCCTTGTCGAGTCATGTCAAACCACACAGAGTTGGATAGCAAAGCCCATGAGACTGGAGGCTCGCTAGCTCAATTGATGACCCGCATCTGCTTGAAATTTGGCGGGAATTCTCTATAACGGTCCCACGTTTTTACCAATAAATATAAGCGCTCGGCTTGAGTGAAGCTAAAACTATGGATTCAGTGAAATAGTTTAAAACTTGCAGGTTATTTTTTCAGAATGAAGATTTCATATTCATATAAAACACTGTATATCTCCACATTATGGCAGATTCATGCTTTGAAATGTATATATTAGTTATGTAGCACGTGTAGTTTAATTAGTTTTGTGTCTTTTGAACAAAAATGTTGTTTTTTCTTTATGTTGACTGTCGGAGTTTTTTTTAACAGAAGAACATATTGTTATTCAAATTCATACAACAAGGTTTACGCATGCTCGTTGAGTTTTCCACTGTTACTGAAACAACAATTTTGTGTTTTCTTTATGTTGACTGTCGGGCCGCACTGTCATACTTTTGAAAAATGATGTAAAACATTTGATTGAGAATAAATATTTTACCTCTTTCAGAATTGTGTTATTGAATGTTTTGTGTTAAATGTGTCACAGGAGGGGGGGAGTGGGTATGTACGGGTTGTTGATGGATTGTTAATGGGAAGGGGGAGAGAGTGGGGGGGGGGGGGGGATTGGGGTGAGCGTGGGGCGGGGGGGATTGGGGTGAGGGTGGGGCGGGGGGGATTGGGGTGAGGGTGGGGCGGGGGGGATTGGGGTGAGGGTGGGGCGGGGGGGATTGGGGTGAGGGTGGGGCGGGGGGGGGGGGATTGGGGTGAGGGTGGGGCGGGGGGGGGGGTTGGGGTGAGGGTGGGGCGGGGGGGGGGGGGGGTTGGGGTGAGGGTGGGGCGGGGGGGGGATTGGGGTGAGGGTGGGGCGGGGGGGATTGGGGTGAGGGTGGGGCGGGGGGGGATTGGAGTGAGGGTGGGGCGGGGGGGGGGGATTGGAGTGAGGGTGGGACGGGGGGGGGTGAGTGTGGGGGGGGGGGGGGGGTACGATGGGGGAGGGGGGGGGAGAAACTGAGTGACTAAGTCAAGAAATTACAGGGGGACATTTGAAACAACACCTTGAAGCTGGTATTTTTTGCCAGAATGGTTCAATAATTATGGCTGAACGTACAACCTATTGACCATAAGCACGCAAGTGAATTTCCACGATTTATAGTCGTACATAAAATAATGGAAGCTGAAATCTGGTTTCGGGGGTTATGGTTTCGGTGTTCGTAAATTGCGGAGGCGAAGGGTGCACTTACTTAGTGTGGAAGCTATCTGGAACTAGAAATGAAAATGATCGCCGGAGACGGCCGGATATAGCAAAGAAATGGGTTGGTTTCGTGTTCAATTAGGCGTCAATTTCCGCATTCGAAAACGTGATTTTTTAAACAGTGATACAAGTCGAGAAAATGATCCTCATTCGCAGCCATGTTTTCTGATGTGTATGTATGTACACGTGTATTGCCACATATGCCTATGCCGCCAGTGTCCTGGCGCATTAGTCTTACAGTTTGCGTTCTTTCCAGCGCAAAATGTTGCAATATTTTGGCTCAAATGTCAAGCTGGTGAGTGTCTCTTGATTCTCGAACAACGTTGAGGTTTGCAGCTCAGATATATGTCGGAAATATTATCCTCATTCGCAGCCATGTTTTCTTATGTTTATGTATGTACACGTGTATTACCGCATATGCCTATGCCTCCAGTGTCCTGACGCTTGAGTCTCTCCGTTTGTTTGTTTTTGCAGTGGGAAATTTGGCAATATTTTGGCTCAGATGTCGAGCTGGTGAGTATTTCTTCATTCTCGAACAACGTTGAGGTTCGCAGCACAGATATAAGTCGAGACAATTATCCTCATTTGCAGCCATATTTACTTCTGTGGATGTATGTACACGTGCATTGCGGCATATGCCTATGCCGCCAGTGACATGAAGCATGAGTCTCGAAGTTTGGGGCTCTTCCGCTGAGAATTGTGGAGATATGTTAGCTCAGATGTGGAGCTGGTGAGTGTCTCTTAATTCTCCAAACAACGTTGAGGTTCGCAGCTCAGATATAAGTCGAGAAAATTATCCTCATTCGCAGCCATGTTTTCTTATGTGTATGTATGTACACGTGTATTGCCACATAGGCATATTCCGCCAGTGTCCTGACGCATGAGTCTCTCAGTTTGGTTTTTTTCCAGTGAGAACTTTTGCAATATTTTGGCTCAGATGTCGAGCTGGTTAGTGTCTCTTCATTCTCCAACAACGTTGAGGTCCGCAGCTCAGATATAAGTCCAAAAAATTATCCTCATTTGCCGCCATGTGTTTTGATATGTTTGTGTGTACACGTGTATTGCCACATAGGCATATGCCGCCAGTGTCCTGACACATAAGTCTCTCAGTTTGATTTTTTCCAGTGAGACATTTGGCAATATTTTGTCTCAGATGTCGAGCTGGTGAGTGTCTCTTCATTCTCAAACAACGTTTAGGTACGCAGTTCAGATATATGTCGAGAAAATTTTCCTCATTCGCAGCCATGTTTTCTGATGTGTATGTATGTATGTACACGTGTATTGCCACATAGGCCTATGCTGCCAGTATCCTGACGCATGAGTCTCTCAGTTCGTTTTTTTTTCAGTGAGAAATTTGGCAATATTTTGGCTCAGATGTCGGGCTGGGGAGTGTCTCTTCATTCTCGAACAACGTTGAGGCTCGCAGCTCAGATATAAGTCGAGAAAATTATCCTCATTCGCAGACATGTTTACTTCTGTTTATGTATGTACACGTGTATTGTCGCATAGGCCTATGCCGCCGCCAGTGTCCTCGCGCATAAGTCTCACAGTTTGGGTTCTTTCCAGCGAGACATTTGGCAATATTTTGGCTCAAATGTCAAGCTGGTGAGTGTCTCTTAATTATTCAACAACGTTGAGGTTCGCAGCTCAGATACAAGTCGAGAAAATTATCCTCATTCGCAGCCATGTTTTCTGATGTGTATGTATGTACACGTGTATTGCCACATATGCCTATGCCACCAGTGTCCTGGCGCATGAGTCTTACAGTTTGCGTTCGTTCCAGCGCAAAATTTTGCAATATTTTGGCTCGAATGTCAAGCTGGTGAGTGTCTCTCGATTATCGAACAACGTTGAGGTTCGCAGCTTAGATATATGTCGAGAAAATTATCCTCATTTGCAGCCATGTTTTTTTATATGTATGTATGTACACGTGTATTGCCACATAGGCATATGCCGCCAGTGTCCTGACACATGAGTCTCTCAGTTTGATTTTTTTCCAGTGAGAAATTTGGCAATATTTTGGCTAAGATGTCGAGCTGGTGAGTGTCTCGTCATTCTCGAACAACGTTGAGGTTCGCCGCTCTTATGTCGAGAACATTATCCTCATTCGCAGCCATGTTTTCTGATGTGTATGTATGTACACGTGTATTGCCACATAGGCATATGCCGCAAGTGTCCTGACGTATGAGTCTCTCAGTTTAGGTTTGTTCCAGTGAGAAATTTGGCAATATTTTGGCTCAGATGTCGAGCTGGTGAGTGTCTCTTCATTCTCGAACAACGTTGAGGCTCGCAGCTCAGATATATGTCCAGAACATTATCTTCATTCGCTGCCATGTTTTCTGATGTGTATGTATGTTCACGTGTATTGCCACATAGGCCTATGGCGCCAGTATCCTGACGCATGAGTCTCTCAGTTTGGGTTTTTTCCAGTGAGAAATTTGGTAATATTTTGGCTCGGATGTTGAGCTGGTGAGTTTCTCTTCATTCTCGAACAACGTTGAGGCTCGCAGCTCAGATATATTTCGACAAAATTATCCTCATTCGTAGCCATGTTTTCTGATGTGTTTGTATGTACACGTGTATTGCCACATAGGCCTATGCCGCCAGTGTCATGACGCATGAGTCTCTCAGTTTAGGTTTGTTCCAGTGAGAAATTTGGCAATATTTTGGCTCGGATGTCGAGCTGGTGAGTGTCTCTTCATTCTCGAACAACGTTGAGGATCGCAGCTCAGATATATGTCGACAACATTATCCTCATTCGTAGCCATGTTTTCTTATGTGTATGTATGTACATGTGTATTGCCTCATAGGCCTATGCCGCCAGTGTCCTGACGCATGAGTCTCAAAGTTTTGGTCTCTTCCAGTGATAATGTTGGCGATGTGTTAGCTCAGATGTGGAGGCGGTGAATGTCTCTTCATTCTCGAACAACGTTGAGGTTCGCAGCTCAGATATATGTCGAGAACATTATCCTCATTCGCAGCCATGTTTTCTGATGTGTATGTATGTACACGTGTATTGCCACATAGGCCTATGCCGCCAGTATCCTGACGCATGAGTCTCTCAGTTTGGTTTTTTTCCAGTGAGAAATTTGGCAATATTTTGGCTCAGATGTTGAGCTGGTGGGTGTCTCTTCATTCTCGAACAACGTTGAGGTTCGCAGCTCAGATATATGTCGAGAACATTATCCTCATTCGTAGCCATGTTTTCTTATGTGTATGTATGTACATGTGTATTGCCTCATAGGCCTATGCCGCCAGTGTCCTGACGCATGAGTCTCAAAGTTTTGGTCTCTTCCAGTGAGAATTTTGGCGATGTGTTAGCTCAGATGTGGAGGTGGTGAATGTCTCTTCATTCTCAAACAACGTTGAGGTTCGCAGCTCAGATATATGTCGAGAACATTATCCTCATTCGCAGCCATGTTTTCTGATGTGTATGTATGTACACGTGAATTGCCACATAGGCCTATGCCGCCAGTATCCTGACGCATGAGTCTCTCAGTTTGTTTTTTTTCCAGTGAGAAATTTGGCAATATTTTGGCTCAGATGTTGAGCTGGTGGGTGTCTCTTCATTCTCGAACAACGTTGAGGTTCGCAGCTCAGATATATGTAGAGAACATTATCCTCATTCGCAGCCATGTTTTCTGATGTGTATGTATGTACACGTGTATTGCCACATAGGCATATGCCACCAGTGTCCTGACGCATGAGTCTCTCAGTTTAGGTTTGTTCCAGTGAGAAATTTGGCAATATTTTGGCTCAGATTTTGAGCTGGTGATTGTCTCTTCATTCTCGAACAACGTTGAGGTTCGCAGCTCCGATATATGTCGAGAACATTATCCTCATTCGCAGCCATGTTTTCTGATGTCTATGTATGTACACGTGTATTGCCACATAGGCCTATGCCGCCAGTATCCTGACGCATGAGTCTCTCAGTTTGTTTGTTTTTCCAGTGAGCAATTTGGCAATATTTTGGCTCGGATGTCGAGCTGGTGAGTGTCTCTTCATTTTCGAACAACGTTGAGGATCGCAGCTCAGACATATGTCGACAACATTATCCTCATTCGTAGCCATGTTTTCTTATGTGTATGCATGTACATGTGTATTGCCTCATAGGCCTATGCCGCCAGTGTCCTGACGCATGAGTCTCAAAGTTTTGGTCTCTTCCAGTGAGAATTTTGGCGATGTGTTAGCTCAGATGTGGAGGTGGTGAATGTCTCTTCATTCTCGAACAACGTTGAGGTTCGCAGCTCAGATATATGTCGAGAACATTATCCTCATTCGCAGCCATGTTTTCTGATGTGTATGTATGTACACGTGTATTGCCACATAGGCCTATGCCGCCAGTATCCTGACGCATGAGTCTCTCAGTTTGTTTTTTTGCCAGTGAGAAATTTGGCAATATTTTGGCTCAGATGTTGAGCTGGTGGGTGTCTCTTCATTCTCGAACAACGTTGAGGTTCGCAGCTCAGATATATGTCGAGAACATTATCCTCATTCGCAGCCATGTTTTCTGATGTGTATGTATGTACACGTGTATTGCCACATAGGCATATGCCGCCAGTGTCCTGACGCATGAGTCTCTCAGTTTAGGTTTATTCCAGTGAGAAATTTGGCAATATTTTGGCTCAGATGTCGAGCTGGTGAGTGTCTCTTCATTCTCGAACAACGTTGAGGTTCGCAGCTCCGATATATGTCGACAACATTATCCTCATTCGCAGCCATGTTTTCTGATGTCTATGTATGTACACGTGTATTGCCTCATAGGCATATGCCGCCAGTGTCCTGACGCATGAGTCTCTCAGTTTAGGTTTGTTCCAGTGAGAATTTTGGCGATGTGTTAGCTCAGATGTGGAGGTGGTGAATGTCTCTTCATTCTCGAACAACGTTGAGGTTCGCCGCTCAGATATATGTCGAGAACATTATCCTCATTCGCAGCCATGTTTTCTGATGTGTATGTATGTACACGTGTATTGCCACATAGGCCTATGCCGCCAGTATCCTGACTCATGAGTCTCTCAGTTTGTTTTTTTTTCCAGTGAGAAATTTGGCAATATTTTGGCTCGGATGTCGAGCTGGTGAGTGTCCCTTCATTCTCGAACAACGTGGAGGATCGCAGCTCAGATATATGTCGACAAAATTATCCTCATTCGTAGCCATGTTTTCTTATGTGTATGTATGTACATGTGTATTGCCTCATAGACCTATGCCGCCAGTGTCCTGACGCATGAGTCTCAAATTTTGGTCTCTTCCAGTGAGAAATTTGGCAATATTTTGGCTCAGATGTCGAGCTGGTGAGTGTCTCTTCATTCTCGAACAACGTTGAGGTTCGCCGCTCAGATATATGTTGAGAACATTATCCTCATTCGCAGCCATGTTTTCTGATGTGTATGTAGGTACACGTGTATTGCCACATAGGCATATACCGCCAGTGTCCTGACGCATGAGTCTCTCAGTTTAGGTTTGTTCCAGTGAGAAATTTGGCAATATTTTAGCTCAGATGTTGAGCTGGTGAGTGTCTCTTCATTCTCGAACAACGTTGAGGTTCGCAGCTCCGATATATGTCGAGAACATTATCTTCATTCGCAGCCATGTTTTCTGATGTGTATGTATGTACACGTGTATTGCCACATAGGCATATGCCGCCAGTGTCCTGACACATGAGTCTCTCAGTTTAGGTTTGTTCCAGTGAGAAATTTGGCAATATTTTGGCTCAGATGTCGAGCTGGTGATTGTCTCTTCATTCTCGAACAACGTTGAGGTTCGCAGCTCCGATATATGTCGAGAACATTATCCTCATTCGCAGCCATGTTTTCTGATGTCTATGTATGTACACGTGTATTGCCACATAGGCCTATGCCGCCAGTATCCTGACGCATGAGTCTCTCAGTTTGTTTGTTTTTCTAGTGAGCAATTTGGCAATATTTTGGCTCGGATGTCGAGCTGGTGAGTGTCTCTTCATTCTCGAACAACGTTGAGGCTCGCAGCTCAGATATATGTACAGAACATTATCTTCATTCGCTGCCATGTTTTCTGATGTGTATGTATGTTCACGTGTATTGCCACATAGGCCTATGGCGCCAGTATCCTGACGCATGAGTCTCTCAGTTTGGGTTTTTTCCAGTGAGAAATTTGGTAATATTTTGGCTCGGAAGTCGAGCTGGTGAGTGTCTCTTCATTCTCGAACAACGTTGAGGCTCGCAGCTCAGATATATGTCGACAAAATTATCCTCATTCGTAGCCATGTTTTCTTATGTGTATGTATGTACACGTATATTGCCTCATAGGCCTATGCCGCCCGTGTCCTGACGTATGAGTCTCACAGTTTGGGTTTTTTCCAGTGAGAAATTTGGCAATATTTTGGCTTAGATGTTGAGCTGGTGGGTGTCTCTTCATTCTCGAACAACGTTGAGGTTCGCAGCTCAGATATATGTCGAGAACATTATCCTCATTCGCAGCCATGTTTTCTGATGTGTATGTATGTACACGTGTATTGCCACATAGACCTATGCCGCCAGTATCCTGACGCATGAGTCTCTCAGTTTGGGGTTTTTCCAGTGAGAAATTTGGTAATATTTTGGCTCGGATGTCGAGCTGGTGAGTGTCTCTTCATTCTCGAACAACGTTGAGGCTCGCAGCTCAGATATATGTCGACAAAATTATCCTCATTCGTAGCCATGTTTTCTTATGTGTATGTATGTACACGTATATTGCCTCATAGGCCTATGCCGCCCGTGTCCTGACGTATGAGTCTCACAGTTTGGGTTTTTTCCAGTGAGAAATTTGGAAATATTTTGGCTAAGATGTCGAGCTGGTGAGTGTCTCTTCATTCTCGAACAACGTTGAGGTTCGCCGCTCAGATATATGTCGAGAACATTATCCACATTCGCAGCCATGTTTTCTGATGTGTATGTATGTACACGTGTATTGCCACATAGGCATATGCCGCCAGTGTCCTGACGCATGAGTCTCTCAGTTTGTTTGTCTTTCCAGTGAGAAATTTGGCAATATTTTGGCTCGGATGTCGAGCTGGTGAGTGTCTCTTCATTTTCGAACAACGTTGAGGATCGCAGCTCAGACATATGTCGACAACATTATCCTCATTCGTAGCCATGTTTTCTTATGTGTACGCATGTACATGTGTATTGCCTCATAGGCCTATGCCGCCAGTGTCCTGACGCATGAGTCTCAAAGTTTTGGTCTCTTCCAGTGAGAATTTTGGCGATGTGTTAGCTCAGATGTGGAGGTGGTGAATGTCTCTTCATTCTCGAACAACGTTGAGGTTCGCAGCTCAGATATATGTCGAGAACATTATCCTCATTCGCAGCCATGTTTTCTGATGTGTATGTATGTACACGTGTATTGCCACATAGGCCTATGCCGCCAGTATCCTGACGCATGAGTCTCTCAGTTTGTTTTTTTGCCAGTGAGAAATTTGGCAATATTTTGGCTCAGATGTTGAGCTGGTGGGTGTCTCTTCATTCTCGAACAACGTTGAGGTTCGCAGCTCAGATATATGTCGAGAACATTATCCTCATTCGCAGCCATGTTTTCTGATGTGTATGTACGTACACGTGTATTGCCACATAGGCATATGCCGCCAGTGTCCTGACGCATGAGTCTCTCAGTTTAGGTTTATTCCAGTGATAAATTTGGCAATATTTTGGCTCAGATGTCGAGCTGGTGAGTGTCTCTTCATTCTCGAACAACGTTGAGGTTCGCAGCTCCGATATATGTCGACAACATTATCCTCATTCGCAGCCATGTTTTCTGATGTCTATGTATGTACACGTGTATTGCCACATAGGCCTATGCCGCCAGTATCCTTACGCATGAGTCTCTCAGTTTGGGGTTTGTTCCAGTGAGAAATTTGGTAATATTTTGGCTCGGATGTCGAGCTGGTGAGTGTCTCTTCATTTTCGAACAACGTTGAGGATCGCAGCTCAGACATATGTCGACAACATTATCCTCATTCGTAGCCATGTTTTCTTATGTGTACGCATGTACATGTGTATTGCCTCATAGGCCTATGCCGCCAGTGTCCTGACGCATGAGTCTCAAAGTTTTGGTCTCTTCCAGTGAGAATTTTGGCGATGTGTTAGCTCAGATGTGGAGGTGGTGAATGTCTCTTCATTCTCGAACAACGTTGAGGTTCGCAGCTCAGATATATGTCGAGAACATTATCCTCATTCGCAGCCATGTTTTCTGATGTGTATGTATGTACACGTGTATTGCCACATAGGCCTATGCCGCCAGTATCCTGACGCATGAGTCTCTCAGTTTGTTTTTTTGCCAGTGAGAAATTTGGCAATATTTTGGCTCAGATGTTGAACTGGTGGGTGTCTCTTCATTCTCGAACAACGTTGAGGTTCGCAGCTCAGATATATGTCGAGAACATTATCCTCATTCGCAGCCATGTTTTCTGATGTGTATGTACGTACACGTGTATTGCCACATAGGCATATGCCGCCAGTGTCCTGACGCATGAGTCTCTCAGTTTAGGTTTATTCCAGTGAGAAATTTGGCAATATTTTGGCTCAGATGTCGAGCTGGTGAGTGTCTCTTCATTCTCGAACAACGTTGAGGTTCGCAGCTCCGATATATGTCGACAACATTATCCTCATTCGCAGCCATGTTTTCTGATGTCTATGTATGTACACGTGTATTGCCACATAGGCCTATGCCGCCAGTATCCTGACGCATGAGTCTCTCAGTTTGGGGTTTGTTCCAGTGAGAAATTTGGTAATATTTTGGCTCGGATGTCGAGCTGGTGAGTGTCTCTTCATTCTCGAACAACGTTGAGGCTCGCAGCTCAGATATATGTCCAGAACATTATCTTCATTCGCTGCCATGTTTTCTGATGTGTATGTATGTTCACGTGTATTGCCACATAGGCCTATGGCGCCAGTATCCTGACGCATGAGTCTCTCAGTTTGGTTTTTTTCCTGTGAGAAATTTGGTAATATTTTGGCTCGGATGTCGAGCTGGTGAGTGTCTCTTCATTCTCGAACAACGTTGAGGCTCGCAGCTCAGATATATGTCGACAAAATTATCCTCATTCGTAGCCATGTTTTCTTATGTGTATGTATGTACACGTATATTGCCTCATAGGCCTATGCCGCCAGTGTCCTGACGTATGAGTCTCACAGTTTGGTTTTTTTCCAGTGAGAAATTTGGAAATATTTTGGCTCAAATGTCGAGCAGGCAAGTGTCTCTTCATTCTCGAACAACGTTGAGGTTCGCAGCTCAGATATAAGTTCATAAAATTATCCTCATTCGCAGCCATGTTTTCTGATGTGTTTGTATGTACACGTGTATTGCCACATAGGCCTATGCCGCCAGTGTCATGACGCATGAGTCTCTCAGTTTAGGTTTGTTCCAGTGAGAAATTTGGCAATATTTTGGCTCGGATGTCGAGCTGGTGAGTGTCTCTTTATTCTCGAACAACGTTGAGGATCGCAGCTCAGATATATGTTGACAACATTATCCTCATTCGTAGCCATGTTTTCTTATGTGTATGTATGTACATGTGTATTGCCTCATAGGCATATGCCGCCAGTGTCCTGACGCATGAGTCTCTCAGTTTAGGTTTGTTCCAGTGAGAATTTTGGCGATGTGTTAGCTCAGATGTGGAGGTGGTGAATGTCTCTTCATTCTCGAACAACGTTGAGGTTCGCCGCTCAGATATATGTCGAGAACATTATCCTCATTCGCAGCCATGTTTTCTGATGTGTATGTATGTACACGTGTATTGCCACATAGGCCTATGCCGCCAGTATCCTGACTCATGAGTCTCTCAGTTTGGTTTTTTTTCCAGTGAGAAATTTGGCAATATTTTGGCTCGGATGTCGAGCTGGTGAGTGTCTCTTCATTCTCGAACAACGTTGAGGATCGCAGCTCAGATATATGTCGACAAAATTATCCTCATTCGTAGCCGTGTTTTCTTATGTGTATGTATGTACATGTGTATTGGCTCATAGGCCTATGCCGCCAGTGTCCTGACGCATGAGTCTCAAATTTTGGTCTCTTCCAGTGAGAAATTTGGCAATATTTTGGCTCAGATGTTGAGCTGGTGGGTGTCTCTTCATTCTCGAACAACGTTGAGGTTTGCAGCTCAGATATATGTCGACAAAATTATCCTCATTCGCAGCCATGTTTTCTGATGTGTATGTATGTACACGTGTATTGCCACATAGGCATATGCCGCCAGTGTCCTGACGCATGAGTCTCTCAGTTTAGGTTTGTTCCAGTGAGAAATTTGGCAATATTTTAGCTCAGATGTTGAGCTGGTGAGTGTCTCTTCATTCTCGAACAACGTTGAGGTTCGCAGCTCCGATATATGTCGAGAACATTATCTTCATTCGCAGCCATGTTTTCTGATGTGTATGTATGTACACGTGTATTGCCACATAGGCATATGCCGCCAGTGTCCTGACACATGAGTCTCTCAGTTTAGGTTTGTTCCAGTGAGAAATTTGGCAATATTTTGGCTCAGATGTCGAGCTGGTGATTGTCTCTTCATTCTCGAACAACGTTGAGGTTCGCAGCTCCGATATATGTCGAGAACATTATCCTCATTCGCAGCCATGTTTTCTGATGTCTATGTATGTACACGTGTATTGCCACATAGGCCTATGCCGCCAGTATCCTGACGCATGAGTCTCTCAGTTTGTTTGTTTTTCTAGTGAGCAATTTGGCAATATTTTGGCTCGGATGTCGAGCTGGTGAGTGTCTCTTCATTCTCGAACAACGTTGAGGCTCGCAGCTCAGATATATGTACAGAACATTATCTTCATTCGCTGCCATGTTTTCTGATGTGTATGTATGTTCACGTGTATTGCCACATAGGCCTATGGCGCCAGTATCCTGACGCATGAGTCTCTCAGTTTGGTCTTTTTCCAGTGAGAAATTTGGTAATATTTTGGCTCGGAAGTCGAGCTGGTGAGTGTCTCTTCATTCTCGAACAACGTTGAGGCTCGCAGCTCAGATATATGTCGACAAAATTATCCTCATTCGTAGCCATGTTTTCTTATGTGTATGTATGTACACGTATATTGCCTCATAGGCCTATGCCGCCAGTGTCCTGACGTATGAGTCTCACAGTTTGGGTTTTTTCCAGTGAGAAATTTGGAAATATTTTGGCTCAAATGTCGAGCAGGCAAGTGTCTCTTCATTCTCGAACAACGTTGAGGTTCGCAGCTCAGATATAAGTTCATAAAATTATCCTCATTCGCAGCCATGTTTTCTGATGTGTTTGTATGTACACGTGTATTGCCACATAGGCCTATGCCGCCAGTGTCATGACGCATGAGTCTCTCAGTTTAGGTTTGTTCCAGTGAGAAATTTGGCAATATTTTGGCTCGGATGTCGAGCTGGTGAGTGTCTCTTCATTCTCGAACAACGTTGAGGGTCGCAGCTCAGATATATGTCGACAACATTATCCTCATTCGTAGCCATGTTTTCTTATGTGTATGTATGTACATGTGTATTGCCTCATAGGCATATGCCGCCAGTGTCCTGACGCATGAGTCTCTCAGTTTAGGTTTGTTCCAGTGAGAATTTTGGCGATGTGTTAGCTCAGATGTGGAGGTGGTGAATGTCTCTTCATTCTCGAACAACGTTGAGGTTCACCGCTCAGATATATGTCGAGAACATTATCCTCATTCGCAGCCATGTTTTCTGATGTGTATGTATGTACACGTGTATTGCCACATAGGCCTATGCCGCCAGTATCCTGACGCATGAGTCTCTCAGTTTGGTTTTTTTTCCAGTGAGAAATTTGGCAATATTTTGGCTCGGATGTCGAGCTGGTGAGTGTCTCTTCATTCTCGAACAACGTTGAGGATCGCAGCTCAGATATATGTCGACAAAATTATCCTCATTCGTAGCCGTGTTTTCTTATGTGTATGTATGTACATGTGTATTGCCTCATATGCCTATGCCGCCAGTGTCCTGACGCATGAGTCTCAAATTTTGGTCTCTTCCAGTTAGAAATTTGGCAATATTTTGGCTTAGATGTTGAGCTGGTGGGTGTCTCTTTATTCTCGAACAACGTTGAGGTTCGCAGCTCAGATATATGTCGAGAACATTATCCTCATTCGCAGCCATGTTTTCTGATGTGTATGTATGTACACGTGTATTGCCACATAGACCTATGCCGCCAGTATCCTGACGCATGAGTCTCTCAGTTTGGGGTTTTTCCAGTGAGAAATTTGGTAATATTTTGGCTCGGATGTCGAGCTGGGGAGTGTCTCTTCATTCTCGAACAACGTTGAGGCTCGCAGCTCAGATATATGTCGACAAAATTATCCTCATTCGTAGCCATGTTTTCTTATGTGTATGTATGTACACGTATATTGCCTCATAGGCCTATGCCGCCCGTGTCCTGACGTATGAGTCTCACAGTTTGGTTTTTTTCCAGTGAGAAATTTGGAAATATTTTGGCTAAGATGTCGAGCTGGTGAGTGTCTCTTCATTCTCGAACAACGTTGAGGTTCGCCGCTCAGATATATGTCGAGAACATTATCTTCATTCGCTGCCATGTTTTCTGATGTGTATGTATGTTCACGTGTATTGCCACATAGGCCTATGGCGCCAGTATCCTGTCGCATGAGTCTCTCAGTTTGGTTTTTTTCCAGTGAGAAATTTGGTAATATTTTGGCTCGGAAGTCGAGCTGGTGAGTGTCTCTTCATTCTCGAACAACGTTGAGGCTCGCAGCTCAGATATATGTCGACAAAATTATCCTCATTCGTAGCCATGTTTTCTTATGTGTATGTATGTACACGTATATTGCCTCATAGGCCTATGCCGCCCGTGTCCTGACGTATGAGTCTCTCAGTTTGGGGTTTTTCCAGTGAGAAATTTGGTAATATTTTGGCTCGGATGTCGAGCTGGTGAGTGTCTCTTCATTCTCGAACAACGTTGAGGCTCGCAGCTCAGATATATGTCGACAAAATTATCCTCATTCGTAGCCATGTTTTCTTATGCGTATGTATGTACACGTATATGTATGTACACGTATATTGCCTCATAGGCCTATGCCGCCCGTGTCCTGACGTATGAGTCTCACAGTTTGGGTTTTTTCCAGTGAGAAATTTGGAAATATTTTGGCTAAGATGTCGAGCTGGTGAGTGTCTCTTCATTCTCGAACAACGTTGAGGTTCGCCGCTCAGATATATGTCGAGAACATTATCCTCATTCGCAGCCATGTTTTCTGATGTGTATGTATGTACACGTGTATTGCCACATAGGCATATGCCGCCAGTGTCCTGACGCATGAGTCTCTCAGTTTAGGTTTGTTCCAGTGAGAAATTTGGCAATAGTTTGGCTCAGATGTCGAGCTGGTGAGTGTCTCTTCATTCTCGAACAACGTTGAGGTTCGCCGCTCAGATATATGTTGAGAACATTATCCTCATTCGCAGCCATGTTTTCTGATGTGTATGTATGTACACGTGTATTGCCACATAGGCATATGCCGCCAGTGTCCTGACGCATGAGTCTCTCAGTTTAGGTTTGTTCCAGTGAGAAATTTGGTAATATTGTGTCTCGGATGTCGAGCTGGTGATTGTCTCTTCATTCTCGAACAACGTTGAGGTTCGCAGCTCCGATATATGTCGAGAACATTATCCTCATTCGCAGCCATGTTTTCTGATGTGTATGTATGTTCACGTGTATTGCCAAATAGGCCTATGGCGCCAGTATCCTGACGCATGAGTCTCTCAGTTTGTTTGTTTTTCCAGTGAGCAATTTGGCAATATTTTGGCTCGGATGTCGAGCTGGTGAGTGTCTCTTCATTCTCGAACAACGTTGAGGCTCGCAGCTCAGATATATGTCGACAAAATTATCCTCATTCGTAGCCATGTTTTCTGATGTGTTTGTATGTACACGTGTATTGCCACATAGGCCTATGCCGCCAGTGTCATGACGCATGAGTCTCTCAGTTTAGGTTTGTTCCAGTGAGAAATTTGGCAATATTTTGGCTCGGATGTCGAGCTGGTGAGTGTCTCTTCATTCTCGAACAACGTTGAGGATCGCAGCTCAGATATATGTCGACAACATTATCCTCATTCGTAGCCATGTTTTCTTATGTGTATGTATGTACATGTGTATTGCCTCATAGGCCTATGCCGCCAGTGTCCTGACGCATGAGTCTCAAAGTTTTGGTCTCTTCCAGTGAGAATTGTGGCGATGTGTTAGCTCAGATGTGGAGGTGGTGAATGTCTCTTCATTCTCGAACAACGTTGAGGTTCGCAGCTCAGATATATGTCGAGAACATTATCCTCATTCGCAGCCATGTTTTCTGATGTGTATGTATGTACACGTGTATTGCCACATAGGCCTATGCCGCCAGTATCCTGACGCATGAGTCTCTCAGTTTGGTTTTTTTCCAGTGAGAAATTTGGCAATATTTTGGCTCGGATGTCGAGCTGGTGAGTGTCTCTTCATTCTCGAACAACGTTGAGGATCGCAGCTCAGATATATGTCAACAAAATTATCCTCATTCGTAGCCATGTTTTCTTATGTGTATGTATGTACATGTGTATTGCCTCATAGGCCTATGCCGCCAGTGTCCTGACGCATGAGTCTCAAATTTAGTCTCTTCCAGTGAGAATTTTGGCGATGTGTTAGCTCAGATGTGGAGGTGGTGAATGTCTCTTCATTCTCGAACAACGTTGAGGTTCGCAGCTCAGTTATATGTCGAGAACATTATCCTCATTCGCAGGCATGTTTTCTGATGTGTATGTATGTACACGTGTATTGCCACATAGGCCTATGCCGCCAGTATCCTGACGCATGAGTCTCTCAGTTTGGTTTTTTTCCAGTGAGAAATTTGGCAATATTTTGGCTCAGATGTTGAGCTGGTGGGTGTCTCTTCATTCTCGAACAACGTTGAGGTTCGCAGCTCAGATATATGTCGAGAACATTATCCTCATTCGCAGCCATGTTTTCTGATGTGTATGTATGTACACGTGTATTGCCACATAGGCATATGCCGCCAGTGTCCTGACGCATGAGTCTCTCAGTTTAGGTTTGTTCCAGTGAGAAATTTGGCAATATTTTGGCTCAGATGTCGAGCTGGTGAGTGTCTCTTCATTCTCGAACATCGTTGAGGTTCGCAGCTCTGATATATGTCGAGGACATTATCCTCATTCGCAGCCATGTTTTCTGATGTGTATGTATGTACACGTGTATTGCCACATAGGCATATGCCGCCAGTGTCCTGACGCATGAGTCTCTCAGTTTAGGTTTGTTCCAGTGAGAAATTTGGCAATATTTTGGCTCAGATGTCGAGCTGGTGATTGTCTCTTCATTCTCGAACAACGTTGAGGTTCGCAGCTCCGATATATGTCGAGAACATTATTCTCATTCGCAGCCATGTTTTCTGATGTCTATGTATGTACACGTGTATTGCCACATAGGCCTATGCCGCCAGTATCCTGACGCATGAGTCTCAAAGTTTGTTTGTTTTTCCAGTGAGCAATTTGGCAATATTTTGGCTCGGATGTCGAGTTGGTGAGTGTTTCTTCATTCTCGAACAACGTTGAGGCTCGCAGCTCAGATATATGTCCAGAACATTATCTTCATTCGCAGCCATTTTTTCTGATGTGTATGTATGTTCACGTGTATTGCCACATAGGCCTATGGCGCCAGTATCCTGACGCATGAGTCTCTCAGTTTGGTTTTTTCCAGTGAGAAATTTGGTAATATTTTGGCTCGGATGTCGAAATGGTGAGTGTCTCTTCATTCTCGAACAACGTTGAGGCTCGCAGCTCAGATATATGTCGACAAAATTATCCTCATTCGTAGCCATGTTTTCTTATGCGTATGTATGTACACGTATATTGCCTCATAGGCCTATGCCGCCCGTGTCCTGACGTATGAGTCTCACAGTTTGGGTTTTTTCCAGTGAGAAATTTGGAAATATTTTGGCTCAAATGTCGAGCAGGCAAGTGTCTCTTCATTCTCGAACAACGTTGAGGTTCGCAGCTCAGATATAAGTTCATACAATTATCCTCATTCGCAGCCATGTTTTCTGATGTGTTTGTATGTACACGTGTATTGCGACATAGGCATATGCCGCCAGTGTCCTGACGCAAGAGTCTCTCAGTTTAGGATTGTTCCAGTGAGAAATTTGGCAATATTTTGGCTCAGATGTCGAGCTGGTGAATGTCTCTTCATTCTCGAACAACGTTGAGGTTCGCAGCTCCGATATATGTCGAGAACATTATCCTCATTCGCAGCCATGTTTTCTGATGTCTATGTATGTACACGTGTATTGCCACATACGCCTATGCCGCCACTATCCTGACGCATGAGTCTCTCAGTTTGTTTGTTTTTCCAGTGAGCAATTTGGCAATATTTTGGCTCAGATGTTGAGCTGGTGGGTGTCTCTTCATTCTCGAACAACGTTGAGGTTCGCAGCTCAGATATATGTCGAGAACATTATCCTCATTCGCAGCCATGTTTTCTGATGTGTATGTATGTACACGTGTATTGCCACATAGGCATATGCCGCCAGTGTCCTGACGCATGAGTCTCTCAGTTTAGGTTTGTTCCAGTGAGAAATTTGGCAATATTTTGGCTCAGATGTCGAGCTGGTGAGTGTCTCTTCATTCTCGAACATCGTTGAGGTTCGCAGCTCCGATATATGTCGAGGACATTATCCTCATTCGCAGCCATGTTTTCTGATGTGTATGTATGTACACGTATATTGCCTCATAGGCCTATGCCGCCCGTGTCCTGACGTATGAGTCTCACAGTTTGGGTTTTTTCCAGTGAGAAATTTGGAAATATTTTGGCTCAAATGTCGAGCAGGCAAGTGTCTCTTCATTCTCGAACAACGTTGAGGTTCGCAGCTCAGATATAAGTTCATAAAATTATCCTCATTCGCAGCCATGTTTTCTGATGTGTTTGTATGTACACGTGTATTGCCACATAGGCCTATGCCGCCAGTGTCATGACGCATGAGTCTCTCAGTTTAGGTTTGTTCCAGTGAGAAATTTGGCAATATTTTGGCTCGGATGTCGAGCTGGTGAGTGTCTCTTCATTCTCGAACAACGTTGAGGATCGCAGCTCAGATATATGTCGACAACATTATCCTCATTCGTAGCCATGTTTTCTTATGTGTATGTATGTACATGTGTATTGCCTCATAGGCATATGCCGCCAGTGTCCTGACGCATGAGTCTCTCAGTTTAGGTTTGTTCCAGTGAGAATTTTGGCGATGTGTTAGCTCAGATGTGGAGGTGGTGAATGTCTCTTCATTCTCGAACAACGTTGAGGTTCGCCGCTCAGATATATGTCGAGAACATTATCCTCATTCGCAGCCATGTTTTCTGATGTGTATGTATGTACACGTGTATTGCCACATAGGCCTATGCCGCCAGTATCCTGACGCATGAGTCTCTCAGTTTGGTTTTTTTTCCAGTGAGAAATTTGGCAATATTTTGGCTCGGATGTCGAGCTGGTGAGTGTCTCTTCATTCTCGAACAACGTTGAGGATCGCAGCTCAGATATATGTCGACAAAATTATCCTCATTCGTAGCCGTGTTTTCTTATGTGTATGTATGTACATGTGTATTGCCTCATATGCCTATGCCGCCAGTGTCCTGACGCATGAGTCTCAAATTTTGGTCTCTTCCAGTTAGAAATTTGGCAATATTTTGGCTTAGATGTTGAGCTGGTGGGTGTCTCTTTATTCTCGAACAACGTTGAGGTTCGCAGCTCAGATATATGTCGAGAACATTATCCTCATTCGCAGCCATGTTTTCTGATGTGTATGTATGTACACGTGTATTGCCACATAGACCTATGCCGCCAGTATCCTGACGCATGAGTCTCTCAGTTTGGGGTTTTTCCAGTGAGAAATTTGGTAATATTTTGGCTCGGATGTCGAGCTGGTGAGTGTCTCTTCATTCTCGAACAACGTTGAGGCTCGCAGCTCAGATATATGTCGACAAAATTATCCTCATTCGTAGCCATGTTTTCTTATGTGTATGTATGTACACGTATATTGCCTCATAGGCCTATGCCGCCCGTGTCCTGACGTATGAGTCTCACAGTTTGGTTTTTTTCCAGTGGGAAATTTGGAAATATTTTGGCTAAGATGTCGAGCTGGTGAGTGTCTCTTCATTCTCGAACAACGTTGAGGTTCGCCGCTCAGATATATGTCGAGAACATTATCTTCATTCGCTGCCATGTTTTCTGATGTGTATGTATGTTCACGTGTATTGCCACATAGGCCTATGGCGCCAGTATCCTGACGCATGAGTCTCTCAGTTTGGTTTTTTTCCAGTGAGAAATTTGGTAATATTTTGGCTCGGAAGTCGAGCTGGTGAGTGTCTCTTCATTCTCGAACAACGTTGAGGCTCGCAGCTCAGATATATGTCGACAAAATTATCCTCATTCGTAGCCATGTTTTCTTATGTGTATGTATGTACACGTATATGTATGTACACGTATATTGCCTCATAGGCCTATGCCGCCCGTGTCCTGACGTATGAGTCTCACAGTTTGGGTTTTTTCCAGTGAGAAATTTGGAAATATTTTGGATAAGATGTCGAGCTGGTGAGTGTCTCTTCATTCTCGAACAACGTTGAGGTTCGCCGCTCAGATATATGTCGAGAACATTATCCTCATTCGCAGCCATGTTTTCTGATGTGTATGTATGTACACGTGTATTGCCACATAGGCATATGCCGCCAGTGTCCTGACGCATGAGTCTCTCAGTTTAGGTTTGTTCCAGTGAGAAATTTGGCAATAGTTTGGCTCAGATGTTGAGCTGGTGAGTGTCTCTTCATTCTCGAACAACGTTGAGGTTCGCCGCTCAGATATATGTTGAGAACATTATCCTCATTCGCAGCCATGTTTTCTGATGTGTATGTATGTACACGTATATTGCCTCATAGGCCTATGCCGCCCGTGTCCTGACGTATGAGTCTCACAGTTTGGGTTTTTTCCAGTGAGAAATTTGGAAATATTTTGGATAAGATGTCGAGCTGGTGAGTGTCTCTTCATTCTCGAACAACGTTGAGGTTCGCCGCTCAGATATATGTCGAGAACATTATCCTCATTCGCAGCCATGTTTTCTGATGTGTATGTATGTACACGTGTATTGCCACATAGGCATATGCCGCCAGTGTCCTGACGCATGAGTCTCTCAGTTTAGGTTTGTTCCAGTGAGAAATTTGGCAATAGTTTGGCTCAGATGTTGAGCTGGTGAGTGTCTCTTCATTCTCGAACAACGTTGAGGTTCGCCGCTCAGATATATGTTGAGAACATTATCCTCATTCGCAGCCATGTTTTCTGATGTGTATGTATGTACACGTGTATTGCCACATAAGCATATGCCGCCAGTGTCCTGACGCATGAGTCTCTCAGTTTAGGTTTGTTCCAGTGAGAAATTTGGTAATATTGTGTCTCGGATGTCGAGCTGGTGATTGTCTCTTCATTCTCGAACAACGTTGAGGTTCGCAGCTCCGATATATGTCGAGAACATTATCCTCATTCGCAGCCATGTTTTCTGATGTGTATGTATGTTCACGTGTATTGCCAAATAGGCCTATGGCGCCAGTATCCTGACGCATGAGTCTCTCAGTTTGTTTGTTTTTCCAGTGAGCAATTTGGCAATATTTTGGCTCGGATGTCGAGCTGGTGAGTGTCTCTTCATTCTCGAACAACGTTGAGGCTCGCAGCTCAGATATATGTCGACAAAATTATCCTCATTCGTAGCCATGTTTTCTGATGTGTTTGTATGTACACGTGTATTGCCACATAGGCCTATGCCGCCAGTGTCATGACGCATGAGTCTCTCAGTTTAGGTTTGTTCCAGTGAGAAATTTGGCAATATTTTGGCTCGGATGTCGAGCTGGTGAGTGTCTCTTCATTCTCGAACAACGTTGAGGATCGCAGCTCAGATATATGTCGACAACATTATCCTCATTCGTAGCCATGTTTTCTTATGTGTATGTATGTACATGTGTATTGCCTCATAGGCCTATGCCGCCAGTGTCCTGACGCATGAGTCTCAAAGTTTTGGTATCTTCCAGTGAGAATTGTGGCGATGTGTTAGCTCAGATGTGGAGGTGGTGAATGTCTCTTCATTCTCGAACAACGTTGAGGTTCGCAGCTCAGATATATGTCGAGAACATTATCCTCATTCGCAGCCATGTTTTCTGATGTGTATGTATGTACACGTGTATTGCCACATAGGCCTATGCCGCCAGTATCCTGAAGCATGAGTCTCTCAGTTTGGTTTTTTTCCAGTGAGAAATTTGGCAATATTTTGGCTCGGATGTCGAGCTGGTGAGTGTCTCTTCATTCTCGAACAACGTTGAGGATCGCAGCTCAGATATATGTCGACAAAATTATCCTCATTCGTAGCCATGTTTTCTTATGTGTATGTATGTACATGTGTACTGCCTCATAGGCCTATGCCGCCAGTGTCCTGACGCATGAGTCTCAAATTTAGTCTCTTCCAGTGAGAATTTTGGCGATGTGTTAGCTCAGATGTGGAGGTGGTGAATGTCTCTTCATTCTCGAACAACGTTGAGGTTCGCAGCTCAGTTATATGTCGAGAACATTATCCTCATTCGCAGGCATGTTTTCTGATGTGTATGTATGTACACGTGTATTGCCACATAGGCCTATGCCGCCAGTATCCTGACGCATGAGTCTCTCAGTTTAGGTTTGTTCCAGTGAGAAATTTGGCAATATTTTGGCTCAGATGTCGAGCTGGTGAGTGTCTCTTCATTCTCGAACATCGTTGAGGTTCGCAGCTCCGATATATGTCGAGGACATTATCCTCATTCGCAGCCATGTTTTCTGATGTGTATGTATGTACACGTGTATTGCCACATAGGCATATGCCGCCAGTGTCCTGACGCATGAGTCTCTCAGTTTAGGTTTGTTCCAGTGAGAAATTTGGCGATATTTTGGCTCAGATGTCGAGCTGGTGATTGTCTCTTCATTCTCGAACAACGTTGAGGTTCGCAGCTCCGATATATGTCGAGAACATTATTCTCATTCGCAGCCATGTTTTCTGATGTCTATGTATGTACACGTGTATTGCCACATAGGCCTATGCCGCCAGTATCCTGACGCATGAGTCTCAAAGTTTGTTTGTTTTTCCAGTGAGCAATTTGGCAATATTTTGGCTCGGATGTCGAGTTGGTGAGTGTTTCTTCTCGAACAACGTTGAGGCTCGCAGCTCAGATATATGTCCAGAACATTATCTTCATTCGCAGCCATGTTTTCTGATGTGTATGTATGTTCACGTGTATTGCCACATAGGCCTATGGCGCCAGTATCCTGACGCATGAGTCTCTCAGTTTGGTTTTTTCCAGTGAGAAATTTGGTAATATTTTGGCTCGGATGTCGAAATGGTGAGTGTCTCTTCATTCTCGAACAACGTTGAAGCTCGCAGCTCAGATATATGTCGACAAAATTATCCTCATTCGTAGCCATGTTTTCTTATGTGTATGTATGTACACGTATATTGCCTCATAGGCCTATGCCGCCCGTGTCCTGACGTATGAGTCTCACAGTTTGGGTTTTTTCCAGTGAGAAATTTGGAAATATTTTGGCTCAAATGTCGAGCAGGCAAGTGTCTCTTCATTCTCGAACAACGTTGAGGTTCGCAGCTCAGATATAAGTTCATACAATTATCCTCATTCGCAGCCATGTTTTCTGATGTGTTTGTATGTACACGTGTATTGCGACATAGGCATATGCCGCCAGTGTCCTGACGCATGAGTCTCTCAGTTTAGGATTGTTCCAGTGAGAAATTTGGCAATATTTTGGCTCAGATGTCGAGCTGGTGAATGTCTCTTCATTCTCGAACAACGTTGAGGTTCGCAGCTCCGATATATGTCGAGAACATTATCCTCATTCGCAGCCATGTTTTCTGATGTCTATGTATGTACACGTGTATTGCCACATACGCCTATGCCGCCACTATCCTGACGCATGAGTCTCTCAGTTTGTTTGTTTTTCCAGTGAGCAATTTGGCAATATTTTGGCTCAGATGTTGAGCTGGTGGGTGTCTCTTCATTCTCGAACAACGTTGAGGTTCGCAGCTCAGATATATGTCGAGAACATTATCCTCATTCGCAGCCATGTTTTCTGATGTGTATGTATGTACACGTGTATTGCCACATAGGCATATGCCGCCAGTGTCCTGACGCATGAGTCTCTCAGTTTAGGTTTGTTCCAGTGAGAAATTTGGCAATATTTTGGCTCAGATGTCGAGCTGGTGAGTGTCTCTTCATTCTCGAACATCGTTGAGGTTCGCAGCTCCGATATATGTCGAGGACATTATCCTCATTCGCAGCCATGTTTTCTGATGTGTATGTATGTACACGTATATTACCTCATAGGCCTATGCCGCCCGTGTCCTGACGTATGAGTCTCACAGTTTGGGTTTTTTCCAGTGAGAAATTTGGAAATATTTTGGCTCAAATGTCGAGCAGGCAAGTGTCTCTTCATTCTCGAACAACGTTGAGGTTCGCAGCTCAGATATAAGTTCATAAAATTATCCTCATTCGCAGCCATGTTTTCTGATGTGTTTGTATGTACACGTGTATTGCCACATAGGCCTATGCCGCCAGTGTCATGACGCATGAGTCTCTCAGTTTAGGTTTGTTCCAGTGAGAAATTTGGCAATATTTTGGCTCGGATGTCGAGCTGGTGAGTGTCTCTTCATTCTCGAACAACGTTGAGGATCGCAGCTCAGATATATGTCGACAACATTATCCTCATTCGTAGCCATGTTTTCTTATGTGTATGTATGTACATGTGTATTGCCTCATAGGCATATGCCGCCAGTGTCCTGACGCATGAGTCTCTCAGTTTAGGTTTGTTCCAGTGAGAATTTTGGCGATGTGTTAGCTCAGATGTGGAGGTGGTGAATGTCTCTTCATTCTCGAACAACGTTGAGGTTCGCCGCTCAGATATATGTCGAGAACATTATCCACATTCGCAGCCATGTTTTCTGATGTGTATGTATGTACACGTGTATTGCCACATAGGCCTATGCCGCCAGTATCCTGACGCATGAGTCTCTCAGTTTGGTTTTTTTTCCAGTGAGAAATTTGGCAATATTTTGGCTCGGATGTCGAGCTGGTGAGTGTCTCTTCATTCTCGAACATCGTTGAGGATCGCAGCTCAGATATATGTCGACAAAATTATCCTCATTCGTAGCCGTGTTTTCTTATGTGTATGTATGTACATGTGTATTGCCTCATATGCCTATGCCGCCAGTGTCCTGACGCATGAGTCTCAAATTTTGGTCTCTTCCAGTTAGAAATTTGGCAATATTTTGGCTTAGATGTTGAGCTGGTGGGTGTCTCTTTATTCTCGAACAACGTTGAGGTTCGCAGCTCAGATATATGTCGAGAACATTATCCTCATTCGCAGCCATGTTTTCTGATGTGTATGTATGTACACGTGTATTGCCACATAGACCTATGCCGCCAGTATCCTGACGCATGAGTCTCTCAGTTTGGGGTTTTTCCAGTGAGAAATTTGGTAATATTTTGGCTCGGATGTCGAGCTGGTGAGTGTCTCTTCATTCTCGAACAACGTTGAGGCTCGCAGCTCAGATATATGTCGACAAAATTATCCTCATTCGTAGCCATGTTTTCTTATGTGTATGTATGTACACGTATATTGCCTCATAGGCCTATGCCGCCCGTGTCCTGACGTATGAGTCTCACAGTTTGGTTTTTTTCCAGTGAGAAATTTGGAAATATTTTGGCTAAGATGTCGAGCTGGTGAGTGTCTCTTCATTCTCGAACAACGTTGAGGTTCGCCGCTCAGATATATGTCGAGAACATTATCTTCATTCGCTGCCATGTTTTCTGATGTGTATGTATGTTCACGTGTATTGCCACATAGGCCTATGGCGCCAGTATCCTAACGCATGAGTCTCTCAGTTTGGTTTTTTTCCAGTGAGAAATTTGGTAATATTTTGGCTCGGAAGTCGAGCTGGTGAGTGTCTCTTCATTCTCGAACAACGTTGAGGCTCGCAGCTCAGATATATGTCGACAAAATTATCCTCATTCGTAGCCATGTTTTCTTATGTGTATGTATGTACACGTATATGTATGTACACGTATATTGCCTCATAGGCCTATGCCGCCCGTGTCCTGACGTATGAGTCTCACAGTTTGGGTTTTTTCCAGTGAGAAATTTGGAAATATTTTGGCTAAGATGTCGAGCTGGTGAGTGTCTCTTCATTCTCGAACAACGTTGAGGTTCGCCGCTCAGATATATGTCGAGAACATTATCCTCATTCGCAGCCATGTTTTCTGATGTGTATGTATGTACACGTGTATTGCCACATAGGCATATGCCGCCAGTGTCCTGACGCATGAGTCTCTCAGTTTAGGTTTGTTCCAGTGAGAAATTTGGCAATATTTTGGCTCAGATGTCGAGCTGGTGAGTGTCTCTTCATTCTCGAACATCGTTGAGGTTCGCAGCTCCGATATATGTCGAGGACATTATCCTCATTCGCAGCCATGTTTTCTGATGTGTATGTATGTACACGTGTATTGCCACATAGGCATATGCCGCCAGTGTCCTGACGCATGAGTCTCTCAGTTTAGGTTTGTTCCAGTGAGAAATTTGGCAATATTTTGGCTCAGATGTCGAGCTGGTGATTGTCTCTTCATTCTCGAACAACGTTGAGGTTCGCAGCTCCGATATATGTCGAGAACATTATTCTCATTCGCAGCCATGTTTTCTGATGTCTATGTATGTACACGTGTATTGCCACATAGGCCTATGCCGCCAGTATCCTGACGCATGAGTCTCAATGTTTGTTTGTTTTTCCAGTGAGCAATTTGGCAATATTTTGGCTCGGATGTCGAGTTGGTGAGTGTTTCTTCTCGAACAACGTTGAGGCTCGCAGCTCAGATATATGTCCAGAACATTATCTTCATTCGCAGCCATGTTTTCTGATGTGTATGTATGTTCACGTGTATTGCCACATAGGCCTATGGCGCCAGTATCCTGACGCATGAGTCTCTCAGTTTGGTTTTTTCCAGTGAGAAATTTGGTAATATTTTGGCTCGGATGTCGAAATGGTGAGTGTCTCTTCATTCTCGAACAACGTTGAGGCTCGCAGCTCAGATATATGTCGACAAAATTATCCTCATTCGTAGCCATGTTTTCTTATGTGTATGTATGTACACGTATATTGCCTCATAGGCCTATGCCGCCCGTGTCCTGACGTATGAGTCTCACAGTTTGGGTTTTTTTCAGTGAGAAATTTGGAAATATTTTGGCTCAAATGTCGAGCAGGCAAGTGTCTCTTCATTCTCGAACAACGTTGAGGTTCGCAGCTCAGATATAAGTTCATACAATTATCCTCATTCGCAGCCATGTTTTCTGATGTGTTTGTATGTACACGTGTATTGCGACATAGGCATATGCCGCCAGTGTCCTGACGCATGAGTCTCTCAGTTTAGGATTGTTCCAGTGAGAAATTTGGCAATATTTTGGCTCAGATGTCGAGCTGGTGAATGTCTCTTCATTCTCGAACAACGTTGAGGTTCGCAGCTCCGATATATGTCGAGAACATTATCCTCATTCGCAGCCATGTTTTCTGATGTCTATGTATGTACACGTGTATTGCCACATACGCCTATGCCGCCACTATCCTGACGCATGAGTCTCTCAGTTTGTTTGTTTTTCCAGTGAGCAATTTGGCAATATTTTGGCTCAGATGTTGAGCTGGTGGGTGTCTCTTCATTCTCGAACAACGTTGAGGTTCGCAGCTCAGATATATGTCGAGAACATTATCCTCATTCGCAGCCATGTTTTCTGATGTGTATGTATGTACACGTGTATTGCCACATAGGCATATGCCGCCAGTGTCCTGACGCATGAGTCTCTCAGTTTAGGTTTGTTCCAGTGAGAAATTTGGCAATATTTTGGCTCAGATGTCGAGCTGGTGAGTGTCTCTTCATTCTCGAACATCGTTGAGGTTCGCAGCTCCGATATATGTCGAGGACATTATCCTCATTCGCAGCCATGTTTTCTGATGTGTATGTATGTACACGTATATTACCTCATAGGCCTATGCCGCCCGTGTCCTGACGTATGAGTCTCACAGTTTGGGTTTTTTCCAGTGAGAAATTTGGAAATATTTTGGCTCAAATGTCGAGCAGGCAAGTGTCTCTTCATTCTCGAACAACGTTGAGGTTCGCAGCTCAGATATAAGTTCATAAAATTATCCTCATTCGCAGCCATGTTTTCTGATGTGTTTGTATGTACACGTGTATTGCCACATAGGCCTATGCCGCCAGTGTCATGACGCATGAGTCTCTCAGTTTAGGTTTGTTCCAGTGAGAAATTTGGCAATATTTTGGCTCGGATGTCGAGCTGGTGAGTGTCTCTTCATTCTCGAACAACGTTGAGGATCGCAGCTCAGATATATGTCGACAACATTATCCTCATTCGTAGCCATGTTTTCTTATGTGTATGTATGTACATGTGTATTGCCTCATAGGCATATGCCGCCAGTGTCCTGACGCATGAGTCTCTCAGTTTAGGTTTGTTCCAGTGAGAAATTTGGCAATATTTTGGCTCAGATGTCGAGCTGGTGAGTGTCTCTTCATTCTCGAACATCGTTGAGGTTCGCAGCTCCGATATATGTCGAGGACATTATCCTCATTCGCAGCCATGTTTTCTGATGTGTATGTATGTACACGTGTATTGCCACATAGGCATATGCCGCCAGTGTCCTGACGCATGAGTCTCTCAGTTTAGGTTTGTTCCAGTGAGAAATTTGGCAATATTTTGGCTCAGATGTCGAGCTGGTGATTGTCTCTTCATTCTCGAACAACGTTGAGGTTCGCAGCTCCGATATATGTCGAGAACATTATTCTCATTCGCAGCCATGTTTTCTGATGTCTATGTATGTACACGTGTATTGCCACATAGGCCTATGCCGCCAGTATCCTGACGCATGAGTCTCAATGTTTGTTTGTTTTTCCAGTGAGCAATTTGGCAATATTTTGGCTCGGATGTCGAGTTGGTGAGTGTTTCTTCTCGAACAACGTTGAGGCTCGCAGCTCAGATATATGTCCAGAACATTATCTTCATTCGCAGCCATGTTTTCTGATGTGTATGTATGTTCACGTGTATTGCCACATAGGCCTATGGCGCCAGTATCCTGACGCATGAGTCTCTCAGTTTGGTTTTTTCCAGTGAGAAATTTGGTAATATTTTGGCTCGGATGTCGAAATGGTGAGTGTCTCTTCATTATCGAACAACGTTGAGGCTCGCAGCTCAGATATATGTCGACAAAATTATCCTCATTCGTAGCCATGTTTTCTTATGTGTATGTATGTACACGTATATTGCCTCATAGGCCTATGCCGCCCGTGTCCTGACGTATGAGTCTCACAGTTTGGGTTTTTTCCAGTGAGAAATTTGGAAATATTTTGGCTCAAATGTCGAGCAGGCAAGTGTCTCTTCATTCTCGAACAACGTTGAGGTTCGCAGCTCAGATATAAGTTCATACAATTATCCTCATTCGCAGCCATGTTTTCTGATGTGTTTGTATGTACACGTGTATTGCGACATAGGCATATGCCGCCAGTGTCCTGACGCATGAGTCTCTCAGTTTAGGATTGTTCCAGTGAGAAATTTGGCAATATTTTGGCTCAGATGTCGAGCTGGTGAATGTCTCTTCATTCTCGAACAACGTTGAGGTTCGCAGCTCCGATATATGTCGAGAACATTATCCTCATTCGCAGCCATGTTTTCTGATGTCTATGTATGTACACGTGTATTGCCACATACGCCTATGCCGCCACTATCCTGACGCATGAGTCTCTCAGTTTGTTTGTTTTTCCAGTGAGCAATTTGGCAATATTTTGGCTCAGATGTTGAGCTGGTGGGTGTCTCTTCATTCTCGAACAACGTTGAGGTTCGCAGCTCAGATATATGTCGAGAACATTATCCTCATTCGCAGCCATGTTTTCTGATGTGTATGTATGTACACGTGTATTGCCACATAGGCATATGCCGCCAGTGTCCTGACGCATGAGTCTCTCAGTTTAGGTTTGTTCCAGTGAGAAATTTGGCAATATTTTGGCTCAAATGTCGAGCAGGCAAGTGTCTCTTCATTCTCGAACAACGTTGAGGTTCGCAGCTCAGATATAAGTTCATAAAATTATCCTCATTCGCAGCCATGTTTTCTGATGTGTTTGTATGTACACGTGTATTGCCACGTAGGCCTATGCCGCCAGTGTCATGACGCATGAGTCTCTCAGTTTAGGTTTGTTCCAGTGAGAAATTTGGCAATATTTTGGCTCGGATGTCGAGCTGGTGAGTGTCTCTTCATTCTCGAACAACGTTGAGGATCGCAGCTCAGATATATGTCGACAACATTATCCTCATTCGTAGCCATGTTTTCTTATGTGTATGTATGTACATGTGTATTGCCTCATAGGCATATGCCGCCAGTGTCCTGACGCATGAGTCTCTCAGTTTAGGTTTGTTCCAGTGAGAAATTTGGCAATATTTTGGCTCAGATGTCGAGCTGGTGAGTGTCTCTTCATTCTCGAACATCGTTGAGGTTCGCAGCTCCGATATATGTCGAGGACATTATCCTCATTCGCAGCCATGTTTTCTGATGTGTATGTATGTACACGTGTATTGCCACATAGGCATATGCCGCCAGTGTCCTGACGCATGAGTCTCTCAGTTTAGGTTTGTTCCAGTGAGAAATTTGGCAATATTTTGGCTCAGATGTCGAGCTGGTGATTGTCTCTTCATTCTCGAACAACGTTGAGGTTCGCAGCTCCGATATATGTCGAGAACATTATTCTCATTCGCAGCCATGTTTTCTGATGTCTATGTATGTACACGTGTATTGCCACATAGGCCTATGCCGCCAGTATCCTGACGCATGAGTCTCAATGTTTGTTTGTTTTTCCAGTGAGCAATTTGGCAATATTTTGGCTCGGATGTCGAGTTGGTGAGTGTTTCTTCTCGAACAACGTTGAGGCTCGCAGCTCAGATATATGTCCAGAACATTATCTTCATTCGCAGCCATGTTTTCTGATGTGTATGTATGTTCACGTGTATTGCCACATAGGCCTATGGCGCCAGTATCCTGACGCATGAGTCTCTCAGTTTGGTTTTTTCCAGTGAGAAATTTGGTAATATTTTGGCTCGGATGTCGAAATGGTGAGTGTCTCTTCATTATCGAACAACGTTGAGGCTCGCAGCTCAGATATATGTCGACAAAATTATCCTCATTCGTAGCCATGTTTTCTTATGTGTATGTATGTACACGTATATTGCCTCATAGGCCTATGCCGCCCGTGTCCTGACGTATGAGTCTCACAGTTTTGGTTTTTTCCAGTGAGAAATTTGGAAATATTTTGGCTCAAATGTCGAGCAGGCAAGTGTCTCTTCATTCTCGAACAACGTTGAGGTTCGCAGCTCAGATATAAGTTCATACAATTATCCTCATTCGCAGCCATGTTTTCTGATGTGTTTGTATGTACACGTGTATTGCGACATAGGCATATGCCGCCAGTGTCCTGACGCATGAGTCTCTCAGTTTAGGATTGTTCCAGTGAGAAATTTGGCAATATTTTGGCTCAGATGTCGAGCTGGTGAATGTCTCTTCATTCTCGAACAACGTTGAGGTTCGCAGCTCCGATATATGTCGAGAACATTATCCTCATTCGCAGCCATGTTTTCTGATGTCTATGTATGTACACGTGTATTGCCACATACGCCTATGCCGCCACTATCCTGACGCATGAGTCTCTCAGTTTGTTTGTTTTTCCAGTGAGCAATTTGGCAATATTTTGGCTCAGATGTTGAGCTGGTGGGTGTCTCTTCATTCTCGAACAACGTTGAGGTTCGCAGCTCAGATATATGTCGAGAACATTATCCTCATTCGCAGCCATGTTTTCTGATGTGTATGTATGTACACGTGTATTGCCACATAGGCATATGCCGCCAGTGTCCTGACGCATGAGTCTCTCAGTTTAGGTTTGTTCCAGTGAGAAATTTGGCAATATTTTGGCTCAGATGTCGAGCTGGTGAGTGTCTCTTCATTCTCGAACATCGTTGAGGTTCGCAGCTCCGATATATGTCGAGGACATTATCCTCATTCGCAGCCATGTTTTCTGATGTGTATGTATGTACACGTATATTACCTCATAGGCCTATGCCGCCCGTGTCCTGACGTATGAGTCTCACAGTTTGGGTTTTTTCCAGTGAGAAATTTGGAAATATTTTGGCTCAAATGTCGAGCAGGCAAGTGTCTCTTCATTCTCGAACAACGTTGAGGTTCGCAGCTCAGATATAAGTTCATAAAATTATCCTCATTCGCAGCCATGTTTTCTGATGTGTTTGTATGTACACGTGTATTGCCACATAGGCCTATGCCGCCAGTGTCATGACGCATGAGTCTTTCAGTTTAGGTTTGTTCCAGTGAGAAATTTGGCAATATTTTGGCTCGGATGTCGAGCTGGTGAGTGTCTCTTCATTCTCGAACAACGTTGAGGATCGCAGCTCAGATATATGTCGACAACATTATCCTCATTCGTAGCCATGTTTTCTTATGTGTATGTATGTACATGTGTATTGCCTCATAGGCATATGCCGCCAGTGTCCTGACGCATGAGTCTCTCAGTTTAGGTTTGTTCCAGTGAGAATTTTGGCGATGTGTTAGCTCAGATGTGGAGGTGGTGAATGTCTCTTCATTCTCGAACAACGTTGAGGTTCGCCGCTCAGATATATGTCGAGAACATTATCCACATTCGCAGCCATGTTTTCTGATGTGTATGTATGTACACGTGTATTGCCACATAGGCCTATGCCGCCAGTATCCTGACGCATGAGTCTCTCAGTTTGGTTTTTTTTCCAGTGAGAAATTTGGCAATATTTTGGCTCGGATGTCGAGCTGGTGAGTGTCTCTTCATTCTCGATCAACGTTGAGGATCGCAGCTCAGATATATGTCGAGAACATTATCCTCATTCGTAGCCATGTTTTCTTATGTGTATGTATGTACACGTATATTGCCTCATAGGCCTATGCCGCCCGTGTCCTGACGTATGAGTCTCACAGTTTGGTTTTTTTCCAGTGAGAAATTTGGAAATATTTTGGCTAAGATGTCGAGCTGGTGAGTGTCTCTTCATTCTCGAACAACGTTGAGGTTCGCCGCTCAGATATATGTCGAGAACATTATCCTCATTCGCAGCCATGTTTTCTGATGTGTATGTATGTACACGTGTATTGCCACATAGACCTATGCCGCCAGTATCCTGACGCATGAGTCTCTCAGTTTGGGGTTTTTCCAGTGAGAAATTTGGTAATATTTTGGCTCGGATGTCGAGCTGGTGAGTGTCTCTTCATTCTCGAACAACGTTGAGGCTCGCAGCTCAGATATATGTCGACAAAATTATCCTCATTCGTAGCCATGTTTTCTTATGTGTATGTATGTACACGTATATTGCCTCATAGGCCTATGCCGCCCGTGTCCTGACGTATGAGTCTCACAGTTTGGTTTTTTTCCAGTGAGAAATTTGGAAATATTTTGGCTAAGATGTCGAGCTGGTGAGTGTCTCTTCATTCTCGAACAACGTTGAGGTTCGCCGCTCAGATATATGTCGAGAACATTATCTTCATTCGCTGCCATGTTTTCTGATGTGTATGTATGTTCACGTGTATTGCCACATAGGCCTATGGCGCCAGTATCCTGACGCATGAGTCTCTCAGTTTGGTTTTTTTCCAGTGAGAAATTTGGTAATATTTTGGCTCGGAAGTCGAGCTGGTGAGTGTCTCTTCATTCTCGAACAAATGTTGAGGCTCGCAGCTCAGATATATGTCGACAAAATTATCCTCATTCGTAGCCATGTTTTCTTATGTGTATGTATGTACACGTATATTGCCTCATAGGCCTATGCCGCCCGTGTCCTGACGTATGAGTCTCTCAGTTTGGGTTTTTTCCAGTGAGACATTTGGTAATATTTTGGCTCGGATGTCGAGCTGGTGAGTGTCTCTTCATTCTCGAACAACGTTGAGGCTTGCAGCTCAGATATATGTCGACAAAATTATCCTCATTCGTAGCCATGTTTTCTTATGTGTATGTATGTACACGTATATGTATGTACACGTATATTGCCTCATAGGCCTATGCCGCCCGTGTCCTGACGTATGAGTCTCACAGTTTGGGTTTTTTCTAGTGAGAAATTTGGAAATATTTTGGCTAAGATGTCGAGCTGGTGAGTGTCTCTTCATTCTCGAACAACGTTGAGGTTCGCCGCTCAGATATATGTCGAGAACATTATCCTCATTCGCAGCCATGTTTTCTGATGTGTATGTATGTACACGTGTATTGCCACATAGGCATATGCCGCCAGTGTCCTGACGCATGAGTCTCTCAGTTTAGGTTTGTTCCAGTGAGAAATTTGGCAATAGTTTGGCTCAGATGTTGAGCTGGTGAGTGTCTCTTCATTCTCGAACAACGTTGAGGTTCGCCGCTCATATATATGTTGAGAACATTATCCTCATTCGCAGCCATGTTTTCTGATGTGTATGTATGTACACGTGTATTGCCACATAGGCATATGCCGCCAGTGTCCTGACGCATGAGTCTCTCAGTTTAGGTTTGTTCCAGTGAGAAATTTGGTAATATTGTGTCTCGGATGTCGAGCTGGTGATTGTCTCTTCATTCTCGAACAACGTTGAGGTTCGCAGCTCCGATATATGTCGAGAACATTATCCTCATTCGCAGCCATGTTTTCTGATGTGTATGTATGTTCACGTGTATTGCCAAATAGGCCTATGGCGCCAGTATCCTGACGCATGAGTCTCTCAGTTTGTTTGTTTTTCCAGTGAGCAATTTGGCAATATTTTGGCTCGGATGTCGAGCTGGTGAGTGTCTCTTCATTCTCGAACAACGTTGAGGCTCGCAGCTCAGATATATGTCGACAAAATTATCCTCATTCGTAGCCATGTTTTCTGATGTGTTTGTATGTACACGTGTATTGCCACATAGGCCTATGCCGCCAGTGTCATGACGCATGAGTCTCTCAGTTTAGGTTTGTTCCAGTGAGAAATTTGGCAATATTTTGGCTCGGATGTCGAGCTGGTGAGTGTCTCTTCATTCTCGAACAACGTTGAGGATCGCAGCTCAGATATATGTCGACAACATTATCCTCATTCGTAGCCATGTTTTCTTATGTGTATGTATGTACATGTGTATTGCCTCATAGGCCTATGCCGCCAGTGTCCTGACGCATGAGTCTCAAAGTTTTGGTCTCTTCCAGTGAGAATTGTGGCGATGTGTTTGCTCAGATGTGGAGGTGGTGAATGTCTCTTCATTCTCGAACAACGTTGAGGTTCGCAGCTCAGATATATGTCGAGAACATTATCCTCATTCGCAGCCATGTTTTCTGATGTGTATGTATGTACACGTGTATTGCCACATAGGCCTATGCCGCCAGTATCCTGACGCATGAGTCTCTCAGTTTGGTTTTTTTCCAGTGAGAAATTTGGCAATATTTTGGCTCGGATGTCGAGCTGGTGAGTGTCTCTTCATTCTCGAACAACGTTGAGAATCGCAGCTCAGATATATGTCGACAAAATTATCCTCATTCGTAGCCATGTTTTCTTATGTGTATGTATGTACATGTGTATTGCCTCATAGGCCTATGCCGCCAGTGTCCTGACGCATGAGTCTCAAATTTAGTCTCTTCCAGTGAGAATTTTGGCGATGTGTTAGCTCAGATGTGGAGGTGGTGAATGTCTCTTCATTCTCGAACAACGTTGAGGTTCGCAGCTCAGTTATATGTCGAGAACATTATCCTCATTCGCAGGCATGTTTTCTGATGTGTATGTATGTACACGTGTATTGCCACATAGGCCTATGCCGCCAGTATCCTGACGCATGAGTCTCTCAGTTTGGTTTTTTTCCAGTGAGAAATTTGGCAATATTTTGGCTCAGATGTTGAGCTGGTGGGTGTCTCTTCATTCTCGAACAACGTTGAGGTTCGCAGCTCAGATATATGTCGAGAACATTATCCTCATTCGCAGCCATGTTTTCTGATGTGTATGTATGTACACGTGTATTGCCACATAGGCATATGCCGCCAGTGTCCTGACGCATGAGTCTCTCAGTTTAGGTTTGTTCCAGTGAGAAATTTGGCAATATTTTGGCTCAGATGTCGAGCTGGTGAGTGTCTCTTCATTCTCGAACATCGTTGAGGTTCGCAGCTCCGATATATGTCGAGGACATTATCCTCATTCGCAGCCATGTTTTCTGATGTGTATGTATGCACACGTGTATTGCCACATAGGCATATGCCGCCAGTGTCCTGACGCATGAGTCTCTCAGTTTAGGTTTGTTCCAGTGAGAAATTTGGCAATATTTTGGCTCAGATGTCGAGCTGGTGATTGTCTCTTCATTCTCGAACAACGTTGAGGTTCGCAGCTCCGATATATGTCGAGAACATTATTCTCATTCGCAGCCATGTTTTCTGATGTCTATGTATGTACACGTGTATTGCCACATAGGCCTATGCCGCCAGTATCCTGACGCATGAGTCTCAAAGTTTGTTTGTTTTTCCAGTGAGCAATTTGGCAATATTTTGGCTCGGATGTCGAGTTGGTGAGTGTTTCTTCATTCTCGAACAACGTTGAGGCTCGCAGCTCAGATATATGTCCAGAACATTATCTTCATTCGCAGCCATGTTTTCTGATGTGTATGTATGTTCACGTGTATTGCCACATAGGCCTATGGCGCCAGTATCCTGACGCATGAGTCTCTCAGTTTGGTTTTTTCCAGTGAGAAATTTGGTAATATTTTGGCTCGGATGTCGAAATGGTGAGTGTCTCTTCATTCTCAAACAACGTTGAGGCTCGCAGCTCAGATATATGTCGACAAAATTATCCTCATTCGTAGCCATGTTTTCTTATGTGTATGTATGTACACGTATATTGCCTCATAGGCCTATGCCGCCCGTGTCCTGACGTATGAGTCTCACAGTTTGGGTTTTTTCCAGTGAGAAATTTGGAAATATTTTGGCTCAGATGTCGAGCTGGTGATTGTCTCTTCATTCTCGAACAACGTTGAGGTTCGCAGCTCCGATATATGTCGAGAACATTATTCTCATTCGCAGCCATGTTTTCTGATGTCTATGTATGTACACGTGTATTGCCACATAGGCCTATGCCGCCAGTATCCTGACGCATGAGTCTCAAAGTTTGTTTGTTTTTCCAGTGAGCAATTTGGCAATATTTTGGCTCGGATGTCGAGTTGGTGAGTGTTTCTTCATTCTCGAACAACGTTGAGGCTCGCAGCTCAGATATATGTCCAGAACATTATCTTCATTCGCAGCCATGTTTTCTGATGTGTATGTATGTTCACGTGTATTGCCACATAGGCCTATGGCGCCAGTATCCTGACGCATGAGTCTCTCAGTTTGGTTTTTTCCAGTGAGAAATTTGGTAATATTTTGGCTCGGATGTCGAAATGGTGAGTGTCTCTTCATTCTCAAACAACGTTGAGGCTCGCAGCTCAGATATATGTCGACAAAATTATCCTCATTCGTAGCCATGTTTTCTTATGTGTATGTATGTACACGTATATTGCCTCATAGGCCTATGCCGCCCGTGTCCTGACGTATGAGTCTCACAGTTTGGGTTTTTTCCAGTGAGAAATTTGGAAATATTTTGGCTCAAATGTCGAGCAGGCAAGTGTCTCTTCATTCTCGAACAACGTTGAGGTTCGCAGCTCAGATATAAGTTCATACAATTATCTTCATTCGCAGCCATGTTTTCTGATGTGTTTGTATGTACACGTGTATTGCGACATAGGCATATGCCGCCAGTGTCCTGACGCATGAGTCTCTCAGTTTAGGATTGTTCCAGTGAGAAATTTGGCAATATTTTGGCTCAGATGTCGAGCTGGTGAATGTCTCTTCATTCTCGAACAACGTTGAGGTTCGCAGCTCCGATATATGTCGAGAACATTATCCTCATTCGCAGCCATGTTTTCTGATGTCTATGTATGTACACGTGTATTGCCACATACGCCTATGCCGCCACTATCCTGACGCATGAGTCTCTCAGTTTGTTTGTTTTTCCAGTGAGCAATTTGGCAATATTTTGGCTCAGATGTTGAGCTGGTGGGTGTCTCTTCATTCTCGAACAACGTTGAGGTTCGCAGCTCAGATATATGTCGAGAACATTATCCTCATTCGCAGCCATGTTTTCTGATGTGTATGTATGTACACGTGTATTGCCACATAGGCATATGCCGCCAGTGTCCTGACGCATGAGTCTCTCAGTTTAGGTTTGTTCCAGTGAGAAATTTGGCAATATTTTGGCTCAGATGTCGAGCTGGTGAGTGTCTCTTCATTCTCGAACATCGTTGAGGTTCGCAGTTCCGATATATGTCGAGGACATTATCCTCATTCGCAGCCATGTTTTCTGATGTGTATGTATGTACACGTGTATTGCCACATAGGCATATGCCGCCAGTGTCCTGACGCATGAGTCTCTCAGTTTAGGTTTGTTCCAGTGAGAAATTTGGCAATATTTTGGCTCAGATGTCGAGCTGGTGATTGTCTCTTCATTCTCGAACAACGTTGAGGTTCGCAGCTCCGATATATGTCGAGAACATTATTCTCATTCGCAGCCATGTTTTCTGATGTCTATGTATGTACACGTGTATTGCCACATAGGCCTATGCCGCCAGTATCCTGACGCATGAGTCTCAAAGTTTGTTTGTTTTTCCAGTGAGCAATTTGGCAATATTTTGGCTCGGATGTCGAGTTGGTGAGTGTTTCTTCATTCTTGAACAACGTTGAGGCTCGCAGCTCAGATATATGTCCAGAACATTATCTTCATTCGCAGCCATGTTTTCTGATGTGTATGTATGTTCACGTGTATTGCCACATAGGCCTATGGCGCCAGTATCCTGACGCATGAGTCTCTCAGTTTGGTTTTTTCCAGTGAGAAATTTGGTAATATTTTGGCTCGGATGTCGAAATGGTGAGTGTCTCTTCATTCTCAAACAACGTTGAGGCTCGCAGCTCAGATATATGTCGACAAAATTATCCTCATTCGTAGCCATGTTTTCTTATGTGTATGTATGTACACGTATATTGCCTCATAGGCCTATGCCGCCCGTGTCCTGACGTATGAGTCTCACAGTTTGGGTTTTTTCCAGTGAGAAATTTGGAAATATTTTGGCTCAAATGTCGAGCAGGCAAGTGTCTCTTCATTCTCGAACAACGTTGAGGTTCGCAGCTCAGATATATGTCGAGAACATTATCCTCATTCGCAGCCATGTTTTCTGATGTGTATGTATGTACACGTGTATTGCCACATAGGCATATGCCGCCAGTGTCCTGACGCATGAGTCTCTCAGTTTAGGTTTGTTCCAGTGAGAAATTTGGCAATATTTTGGCTCAGATGTCGAGCTGGTGAGTGTCTCTTCATTCTCGAACATCGTTGAGGTTCGCAGTTCCGATATATGTCGAGGACATTATCCTCATTCGCAGCCATGTTTTCTGATGTGTATGTATGTACACGTGTATTGCCACATAGGCATATGCCGCCAGTGTCCTGACGCATGAGTCTCTCAGTTTAGGTTTGTTCCAGTGAGAAATTTGGCAATATTTTGGCTCAGATGTCGAGCTGGTGATTGTCTCTTCATTCTCGAACAACGTTGAGGTTCGCAGCTCCGATATATGTCGAGAACATTATTCTCATTCGCAGCCATGTTTTCTGATGTCTATGTATGTACACGTGTATTGCCACATAGGCCTATGCCGCCAGTATCCTGACGCATGAGTCTCAAAGTTTGTTTGTTTTTCCAGTGAGCAATTTGGCAATATTTTGGCTCGGATGTCGAGTTGGTGAGTGTTTCTTCATTCTCGAACAACGTTGAGGCTCGCAGCTCAGATATATGTCCAGAACATTATCTTCATTCGCAGCCATGTTTTCTGATGTGTATGTATGTTCACGTGTATTGCCACATAGGCCTATGGCGCCAGTATCCTGACGCATGAGTCTCTCAGTTTGGTTTTTTCCAGTGAGAAATTTGGTAATATTTTGGCTCGGATGTCGAAATGGTGAGTGTCTCTTCATTCTCGAACAACGTTGAGGCTCGCAGCTCAGATATATGTCGACAAAATTATCCTCATTCGTAGCCATGTTTTCTTATGTGTATGTATGTACACGTATATTGCCTCATAGGCCTATGCCGCCCGTGTCCTGACGTATGAGTCTCACAGTTTGGGTTTTTTCCAGTGAGAAATTTGGAAATATTTTGGCTCAAATGTCGAGCAGGCAAGTGTCTCTTCATTCTCGAACAACGTTGAAGTTCGCAGCTCAGATATATGTCGAGAACATTATCCTCATTCGCAGCCATGTTTTATGATGTGTATGTATGTACACGTGTATTGCCACATAGGCATATGCCGCCAGTGTCCTGACGCATGAGTCTCTCAGTTTAGGTTTGTTTCAGTGAGAAATTTGGCAATATTTTGGCTCAGATGTCGAGCTGGTGAGTGTCTCTTCATTCTCGAACAACGTTGAGGTTCGCAGCTCAGATATATGTCGAGAACATTATCCTCATTCGCAGCCATGTTTTCTGATGTGTATGTATGTACACGTGTATTGCCACATAGGCATATGCCGGCAGTATCCTGACGCATGAGTCTCTCAGTTTAGTTTTTTTCCAGTGAGAAATTTGGCAATATTTTGGCTCTGATGTCGAGCTGATGAGTGTTTCTTCATTCTTGAACAACGTTGAGGATCGCAGCTCAGATATATGTCGACAAAATTATCCTCATTCGTAGCCATGTTTTCTTATTTGTATTTATGTACATTTGTATTGCCACATAGGCCTATGGCGCCAGTATCCTGACGCATGTGTCTCAAAGTTTTGGTCTCTTCCGGTGAGAATTTTGGCGATGTGTTAGCTCAGATGTGGAGGTGGTGAATGTCTCTTCATTCTCGAACAACGTTGAGGCTCGCAGCTCAGATATATGTCGAGAACATTATCCTCATTCGCAGCCATGTTTTCTGATGTGTATGTATGTTCACGTGTATTGCCACATAGGCATATGCCGCCAGTGTCCTGACGCATGAGTCTCTCAGTTTAGGTTTGTTCCAGTGAGAAATTTGGCAATATTTTGGCTCAGATGTCGAGCTGGTGAGTGTCTCTTCATTCTCGAACATCGTTGAGGTTCGCAGCTCCGATATATGTCGAGGACATTATCCTCATTCGCAGCCATGTTTTCTGATGTGTATGTATGTACACGTGTATTGCCACATAGGCATATGCCGCCAGTGTCCTGACGCATGAGTCTCTCAGTTTAGGTTTGTTCCAGTGAGAAATTTGGCAATATTTTGGCTCAGATGTCGAGCTGGTGAGTGTCTCTTCATTCTCGAACATCGTTGAGGTTCGCAGTTCCGATATATGTCGAGGACATTATCCTCATTCGCAGCCATGTTTTCTGATGTGTATGTATGTACACGTGTATTGCCACATAGGCATATGCCGCCAGTGTCCTGACGCATGAGTCTCTCAGTTTAGGTTTGTTCCAGTGAGAAATTTGGCAATATTTTGGCTCAGATGTCGAGCTGGTGATTGTCTCTTCATTCTCGAACAACGTTGAGGTTCGCAGCTCCGATATATTTCGAGAACATTATTCTCATTCGCAGCCATGTTTTCTGATGTCTATGTATGTACACGTGTATTGCCACATAGGCCTATGCCGCCAGTATCCTGACGCATGAGTCTCAAAGTTTGTTTGTTTTTCCAGTGAGAAATTTGGTAATATTTTGGCTCGGATGTCGAGCTGGTGAGTGTCTCTTTATTCTCAAACAACGTTGAGGTTCGCAGCTCAGATATATGTCGAGAACATTATCCTCATTCGCAGCCATGTTTTCTGATGTGTATGTATGTACACGTGTATTGCCACATAGGCCTATGCAGCCAGTATCCTGTCTCAGGAGTCTCTCAGTTTGGGTGTTTTCCAGTGAGAAATTTGGTAATATTTTGGCTCGGATGTCGAAATGGTGAGTGTCTCTTCATTCTCGAACAACGTTGAGGCTCGCAGCTCAGATATATGTCGACAAAATTATCCTCATTCGTAGGCTTTTTTTTCTTATGTGTATGTATGTACACGTATATTGCCTCATAGGCCTATGCCGCCCGTGTCCTGACGTATGAGTCTCACAGTTTGGGTTTTTTCCAGTGAGAAATTTGGAAATATTTTGGCTCAAATGTCGAGCAGGCAAGTGTCTCTTCATTCTCGAACAACGTTGAAGTTCGCAGCTCAGATATATGTCGAGAACATTATCCTCATTCGCAGCCATGTTTTCTGATGTGTATGTATGTACACGTGTATTGCCACATAGGCATATGCCGCCAGTGTCCTGACGCATGAGTCTCTCAGTTTAGGTTTGTTCCAGTGAGAAATTTGGCAATATTTTGGCTCAGATGTCGAGCTGGTGAGTGTCTCTTCATTCTCGAACATCGTTGAGGTTCGCAGCTCCGATATATGTCGAGGACATTATCCTCATTCGCAGCCATGTTTTCTGATGTGTATGTATGTACACGTGTATTGCCACATAGGCATATGCCGCCAGTGTCCTGACGCATGAGTCTCTCAGTTTAGGTTTGTTCCAGTGAGAAATTTGGCAATATTTTGGCTCAGATGTCGAGCTGGTGATTGTCTCTTCATTCTCGAACAACGTTGAGGTTCGCAGCTCCGATATATGTCGAGAACATTATTCTCATTCGCAGCCATGTTTTCTGATGTCTATGTATGTACACGTGTATTGCCACATAGGCCTATGCCGCCAGTATCCTGACGCATGAGTCTCAAAGTTTGTTTGTTTTTCCAGTGAGCAATTTGGCAATATTTTGGCTCGGATGTCGAGTTGGTGAGTGTTTCTTCATTCTCGAACAACGTTGAGGCTCGCAGCTCAGATATATGTCCAGAACATTATCTTCATTCGCAGCCATGTTTTCTGATGTGTATGTATGTTCACGTGTATTGCCACATAGGCCTATGGCGCCAGTATCCTGACGCATGAGTCTCTCAGTTTGGTTTTTTCCAGTGAGAAATTTGGTAATATTTTGGCTCGGATGTCGAAATGGTGAGTGTCTCTTCATTCTCGAACAACTTTGAGGCTCGCAGCTCAGATATATGTCGACAAAATTATCCTCATTCGTAGCCATGTTTTCTTATGTGTATGTATGTACACGTATATTGCCTCATAGGCCTATGCCGCCCGTGTCCTGACGTATGAGTCTCACAGTTTGGGTTTTTTCCAGTGAGAAATTTGGAAATATTTTGGCTCAAATGTCGAGCAGGCAAGTGTCTCTTCATTCTCGAACAACGTTGAAGTTCGCAGCTCAGATATATGTCGAGAACATTATCCTCATTCGCAGCCATGTTTTATGATGTGTATGTATGTACACGTGTATTGCCACATAGGCATATGCCGCCAGTGTCCTGACGCATGAGTCTCTCAGTTTAGGTTTGTTTCAGTGAGAAATTTGGCAATATTTTGGCTCAGATGTCGAGCTGGTGAGTGTCTCTTCATTCTCGAACAACGTTGAGGTTCGCAGCTCAGATATATGTCGAGAACATTATCCTCATTCGCAGCCATGTTTTCTGATGTGTATGTATGTACACGTGTATTGCCACATAGGCATATGCCGGCAGTATCCTGACGCATGAGTCTCTCAGTTTAGTTTTTTTCCAGTGAGAAATTTGGCAATATTTTGGCTCTGATGTCGAGCTGATGAGTGTTTCTTCATTCTTGAACAACGTTGAGGATCGCAGCTCAGATATATGTCGACAAAATTATCCTCATTCGTAGCCATGTTTTCTTATTTGTATTTATGTACATTTGTATTGCCACATAGGCCTATGGCGCCAGTATCCTGACGCATGTGTCTCAAAGTTTTGGTCTCTTCCGGTGAGAATTTTGGCGATGTGTTAGCTCAGATGTGGAGGTGGTGAATGTCTCTTCATTCTCGAACAACGTTGAGGCTCGCAGCTCAGATATATGTCGAGAACATTATCCTCATTCGCAGCCATGTTTTCTGATGTGTATGTATGTTCACGTGTATTGCCACATAGGCATATGCCGCCAGTGTCCTGACGCATGAGTCTCTCAGTTTAGGTTTGTTCCAGTGAGAAATTTGGCAATATTTTGGCTCAGATGTCGAGCTGGTGAGTGTTTCTTCATTCTCGAACATCGTTGAGGTTCGCAGCTCCGATATATGTCGAGGACATTATCCTCATTCGCAGCCATGTTTTCTGATGTGTATGTATGTACACGTGTATTGCCACATAGGCATATGCCGCCAGTGTCCTGACGCATGAGTCTCTCAGTTTAGGTTTGTTCCAGTGAGAAATTTGGCAATATTTTGGCTCAGATGTCGAGCTGGTGATTGTCTCTTCATTCTCGAACAACGTTGAGGTTCGCAGCTCCGATATATGTCGAGAACATTATTCTCATTCGCAGCCATGTTTTCTGATGTCTATGTATGTACACGTGTATTGCCACATAGGCCTATGCCGCCAGTATCCTGACGCATGAGTCTCAAAGTTTGTTTGTTTTTCCAGTGAGCAATTTGGCAATATTTTGGCTCGGATGTCGAGTTGGTGAGTGTTTCTTCATTCTCGAACAACGTTGAGGCTCGCAGCTCAGATATATGTCCAGAACATTATCTTCATTCGCAGCCATGTTTTCTGATGTGTATGTATGTTCACGTGTATTGCCACATAGGCCTATGGCGCCAGTATCCTGACGCATGAGTCTCTCAGTTTGTTTTTTTCCAGTGAGAAATTTGGTAATATTTTTGCTCGGATGTCGAAATGGTGAGTGTCTCTTCATTCTCGAACAACGTTGAGGCTCGCAGCTCAGATATATGTCGACAAAATTATCCTCATTCGTAGCCATGTTTTCTTATGTGTATGTATGTACACGTATATTGCCTCATAGGCCTATGCCGCCCGTGTCCTGACGTATGAGTCTCACAGTTTGGGTTTTTTCCAGTGAGAAATTTGGAAATATTTTGGCTCAAATTTCGAGCAGGCAAGTGTCTCTTCATTCTCGAACAACGTTGAGGTTCGCAGCTCAGATATAAGTTCATACAATTATCCTCATTCGCAGCCATGTTTTCTGATGTGTTTGTATGTACACGTGTATTGCGACATAGGCATATGCCGCCAGTGTCCTGACGCATGAGTCTCTCAGTTTAGGATTGTTCCAGTGAGAAATTTGGCAATATTTTGGCTCAGATGTCGAGCTGGTGAATGTCTCTTCATTCTCGAACAACGTTGAGGTTCGCAGCTCCGATATATGTCGAGAACATTATCCTCATTCGCAGCCATGTTTTCTGATGTCTATGTATGTACACGTGTATTGCCACATACGCCTATGCCGCCACTATCCTGACGCATGAGTCTCTCAGTTTGTTTGTTTTTCCAGTGAGCAATTTGGTAATATTTTGGCTCGGATGTCGAGCTGGTGAGTGTCTCTTCATTCTCGAACAACGTTGAAGTTCGCAGCTCAGATATATGTCGAGAACATTATCCTCATTCGCAGCCATGTTTTATGATGTGTATGTATGTACACGTGTATTGCCACATAGGCATATGCCGCCAGTGTCCTGACGCATGAGTCTCTCAGTTTAGGTTTGTTTCAGTAGGAAATTTGGCAATATTTTGGCTCAGATGTCGAGCTGGTGAGTGTCTCTTCATTCTCGAACAACGTTGAGGTTCGCAGCTCCGATATATGTCGAGAACATTATTCTCATTCGCAGCCATGTTTTCTGATGTCTATGTATGTACACGTGTATTGCCACATAGGCCTATGCCGCCAGTATCCTGACGCATGAGTCTCAATGTTTGTTTGTTTTTCCAGTGAGCAATTTGGCAATATTTTGGCTCGGATGTCGAGTTGGTGAGTGTTTCTTCATTCTCGAACAACGTTGAGGCTCGCAGCTCAGATATATGTCCAGAACATTATCTTCATTCGCAGCCATGTTTTCTGATGTGTATGTATGTTCACGTGTATTGCCACATAGGCCTATGGCGCCAGTATCCTGACGCATGAGTCTCTCAGTTTGGTTTTTTCCAGTGAGAAATTTGGTAATATTTTGGCTCGGATGTCGAAATGGTGAGTGTCTCTTCATTCTCGAACAACGTTGAGGCTCGCAGCTCAGATATATGTCGACAAAATTATCCTCATTCGTAGCCATGTTTTCTTATGTGTATGTATGTACACGTATATTGCCTCATAGGCCTATGCCGCCCGTGTCCTGACGTATGAGTCTCACAGTTTGGGTTTTTTCCAGTGAGAAATTTGGAAATATTTTGGCTCAAATGTCGAGCAGGCAAGTGTCTCTTCATTCTCGAACAACGTTGAAGTTCGCAGCTCAGATATATGTCGAGAACATTATCCTCATTCGCAGCCATGTTTTATGATGTGTATGTATGTACACGTGTATTGCCACATAGGCATATGCCGCCAGTGTCCTGACGCATGAGTCTCTCAGTTTAGGTTTGTTTCAGTGAGAAATTTGGCAATATTTTGGCTCAGATGTCGAGCTGGTGAGTGTCTCTTCATTCTCGAACAACGTTGAGGTTCGCCGCTCAGATATATGTCGAGAACATTATCCTCATTCGCAGCCATGTTTTCTGATGTGTATGTATGTACACGTGTATTGCCACATAGGCATATGCCGGCAGTATCCTGACGCATGAGTCTCTCAGTTTAGTTTTTTTCCAGTGAGAAATTTGGCAATATTTTGGCTCTGATGTCGAGCTGATGAGTGTTTCTTCATTCTTGAACAACGTTGAGGATCGCAGCTCAGATATATGTCGACAAAATTATCCTCATTCGTAGCCATGTTTTCTTATTTGTATTTATGTACATTTGTATTGCCACATAGGCCTATGGCGCCAGTATCCTGACGCATGTGTCTCAAAGTTTTGGTCTCTTCCGGTGAGAATTTTGGCGATGTGTTAGCTCAGATGTGGAGGTGGTGAATGTCTCTTCATTCTCGAACAACGTTGAGGCTCGCAGCTCAGATATATGTCGAGAACATTATCCTCATTCGCAGCCATGTTTTCTGATGTGTATGTATGTTCACGTGTATTGCCACATAGGCATATGCCGCCAGTGTCCTGACGCATGAGTCTCTCAGTTTAGGTTTGTTCCAGTGAGAAATTTGGCAATATTTTGGCTCAGATGTCGAGCTGGTGAGTGTCTCTTTATTCTCGAACATCGTTGAGGTTCGCAGTTCCGATATATGTCGAGGACATTATCCTCATTCGCAGCCATGTTTTCTGATGTGTATGTATGTACACGTGTATTGCCACATAGGCATATGCCGCCAGTGTCCTGACGCATGAGTCTCTCAGTTTAGGTTTGTTCCAGTGAGAAATTTGGCAATATTTTGGCTCAGATGTCGAGCTGGTGATTGTCTCTTCATTCTCGAACAACGTTGAGGTTCGCAGCTCCGATATATGTCGAGAACATTATTCTCATTCGCAGCCATGTTTTCTGATGTCTATGTATGTACACGTGTATTGCCACATAGGCCTATGCCGCCAGTATCCTGACGCATGAGTCTCAAAGTTTGTTTGTTTTTCCAGTGAGCAATTTGGCAATATTTTGGCTCGGATGTCGAGTTGGTGAGTGTTTCTTCATTCTCGAACAACGTTGAGGCTCGCAGCTCAGATATATGTCCAGAACATTATCTTCATTCGCAGCCATGTTTTCTGATGTGTATGTATGTTCACGTGTATTGCCACATAGGCCTATGGCGCCAGTATCCTGACGCATGAGTCTCTCAGTTTGTTTTTTTCCAGTGAGAAATTTGGTAATATTTTTGCTCGGATGTCGAAATGGTGAGTGTCTCTTCATTCTCGAACAACGTTGAGGCTCGCAGCTCAGATATATGTCGACAAAATTATCCTCATTCGTAGCCATGTTTTCTTATGTGTATGTATGTACACGTATATTGCCTCATAGGCCTATGCCGCCCGTGTCCTGACGTATGAGTCTCACAGTTTGGGTTTTTTCCAGTGAGAAATTTGGAAATATTTTGGCTCAAATGTCGAGCAGGCAAGTGTCTCTTCATTCTCGAACAACGTTGAGGTTCGCAGCTCAGATATAAGTTCATACAATTATCCTCATTCGCAGCCATGTTTTCTGATGTGTTTGTATGTACACGTGTATTGCGACATAGGCATATGCCGCCAGTGTCCTGACGCATGAGTCTCTCAGTTTAGGATTGTTCCAGTGAGAAATTTGGCAATATTTTGGCTCAGATGTCGAGCTGGTGAATGTCTCTTCATTCTCGAACAACGTTGAGGTTCGCAGCTCCGATATATGTCGAGAACATTATCCTCATTCGCAGCCATGTTTTCTGATGTCTATGTATGTACACGTGTATTGCCACATACGCCTATGCCGCCACTATCCTGACGCATGAGTCTCTCAGTTTGTTTGTTTTTCCAGTGAGCAATTTGGTAATATTTGGGCTCGGATGTCGAGCTGGTGAGTGTCTCTTCATTCTCGAACAACGTTGAAGTTCGCAGCTCAGATATATGTCGAGAACATTATCCTCATTCGCAGCCATGTTTTATGATGTGTATGTATGTACACGTGTATTGCCACATAGGCATATGCCGCCAGTGTCCTGACGCATGAGTCTCTCAGTTTAGGTTTGTTTCAGTGAGAAATTTGGCAATATTTTGGCTCAGATGTCGAGCTAATGAGTGTCTCTTCATTCTCGAACAACGTTGAGGTTCGCAGCTCCGATATATGTCGAGAACATTATTCTCATTCGCAGCCATGTTTTCTGATGTCTATGTATGTACACGTGTATTGCCACATAGGCCTATGCCGCCAGTATCCTGACGCATGAGTCTCAATGTTTGTTTGTTTTTCCAGTGAGCAATTTGGCAATATTTTGGCTCGGATGTCGAGCTGGTGAGTGTCTCTTCATTCTCGAACAACGTTGAGGTTCGCAGCTCAGATATATGTCGACAAAATTATCCTCATTCGTAGCCATGTTTTCTTATGTGTATGTATGTACACGTATATTGCCTCATAGGCCTATGCCGCCCGTGTCCTGACGTATGAGTCTCACAGTTTGGTTTTTTTCCAGTGAGAAATTTGGAAATATTTTGGCTCAAATGTCGAGCAGGCAAGTGTCTCTTCATTCTCGAACAACGTTGAGGTTCGCAGCTCAGATATAAGTTCATACAATTATCCTCATTCGCAGCCATGTTTTCTGATGTGTATGTATGTACACGTGTATTGCCACATAGGCCTATGGTGCCAGTATCCTGACGCATGAGTCTCTCAGTTTGGGGTTTATCCAGTGAGAAATTTGGCAATATTTTGGCTCGGATGTCGAGCTGGTGAGTGTCTCTTCATTCTCGAAAAACGTTGAGGTTCGCAGCTCAGATATAAGTTCATAAAATTATCCTCATTCGCAGCCATGTTTTCTGATGTGTTTGTATGTACACGTGTATTGCCACATAGGCATATGCCGCCAGTGTCCTGACGCATGAGTCTCTCAGTTTAGGTTTGTGCCAGTGAGAAATTTGGCAATATTTTGGCTCGGATGTCGAGCTGGTGAGTGTCTCTTCATTCTCGAACAACTTTGAGGTTCGCAGCTCAGATATATGTCGAGAACATTATCCTCATTCGCAGCCATGTTTTCTGATGTGTATGTATGTACACGTGTATTGCCTCATAGGCATATGCCGCCAGTGTCCTGACGCATGAGTCTCTCAGTTTAGGTTTGTTCCAGTGAGAAATTTGGCAATATTTTGGCTCAGATGTCGAGCTGGTGAGTGTCTCTTCATTCTCGAACAACGTTGAGGTTCGCAGCTCAGATATATGTCGAGAACATTATCCTCATTCGCAGCCATGTTTTCTGATGTCTATGTATGTACACGTGTATTGCCACATACGCCTATGCCGCCAGTATCCTGACGCATGAGTCTCTCAGTTTGTTTGTTTTTCCAGTGAGCAATTTGGTAATATTTTGGCTCGGATGTCGAGCTGGTGAGTGTCTCTTCATTCTCGAACAACGTTGAAGTTCGCAGCTCAGATATATGTCGAGAACATTATCCTCATTCGCAGCCATGTTTTATGATGTGTATGTATGTACACGTGTATTGCCACATAGGCATATGCCGCCAGTGTCCTGACGCATGAGTCTCTCAGTTTAGGTTTGTTTCAGTGAGAAATTTGGCAATATTTTGGTTCGGATGTCGAGTTGGTGAGTGTTTCTTCATTCTCGAACAACGTTGAGGCTCGCAGCTCAGATATATGTCCAGAACATTATCTTCATTTGCAGCCATGTTTTCTGATGTGTATGTATGTTCACGTGTATTGCCACATAGGCCTATGGCGCCAGTATCCTGACGCATGAGTCTCTCAGTTTGGTTTTTTCCATTGAGAAATTTGGTAATATTTTGGCTCGGATGTCGAAATGGTGAGTGTCTTTTCATTCTCGAACAACGTTGAGGCTCGCAGCTCAGATATATGTCGACAAAATTATCCTCATTCGTAGCCATGTTTTCTTATGTGTATGTATGTACACGTATATTGCCTCATAGGCCTATGCCGCCCGTGTCCTGACGTATGAGTCTCACAGTTTGGGTTTTTTCCAGTGAGAAATTTGGAAATATTTTGGCTCAAATGTCGAGCAGGCAAGTGTCTCTTCATTCTCGAACAACGTTGAGGTTCGCAGCTCAGATATAAGTTCATACAATTATCCTCATTCGCAGCTATGTTTTCTGATGTGTTTGTATGTACACGTGTATTGCGACATAGGCATATGTCGCCAGTGTCCTGACGCATGAGTCTCTCAGTTTAGGATTGTTCAAGTGAGAAAATTGGCAATATTTTGGCTCAGATGTCGAGCTGGTGAGTGTCTCTTCATCCTCGAACAACGTTGAGGTTCGCAGCTCAGATATATGTCGAGAACAGTATCCTCATTCGCAGCCATGTTTTCTGATGTGTATGTATGTACACGTGTATTGCCTCATAGGCATATGCCGCCAGTGTCCTGACGCATGAGTCTCTCAGTTTAGGTTTGTTCCAGTGAGAAATTTGGCAATATTTTGGCTCAGATGTCGAGCTGGTGAGTGTCTCTTCATTCTCGAACAACGTTGAGGTTCGCAGCTCAGATATAAGTTCATACAATTATCCTCATTTGCAGCCATGTTTTCTGATGTGTTTGTATGTACACGTGTATTGCGACATAGGCATATGCCGACAGTGTCCTGACGCATGAGTCTCTCAGTTTAGGATTGTTCCAGTGAGAAATTTGGCAATATTTTGGCTCAGATGTCGAGCTGGTGAATGTCTCTTCATTCTCGAACAACGTTGAGGTTCGCAGCTCCGATATATGTCGAGAACATTATCCTCATTCGCAGCCATGTTTTCTGATGTCTATGTATGTACACGTGTATTGCCACATACGCCTATGCCGCCACTATCCTGACGCATGAGTCTCTCAGTTTGTTTGTTTTTCCAGTGAGCAATTTGGTAATATTTTGGCTCGGATGTCGAGCTGGTGAGTGTCTCTTCATTCTCGAACAACGTTGAAGTTCGCAGCTCAGATATATGTCGAGAACATTATCCTCATTCGCAGCCATGTTTTATGATGTGTATGTATGTACACGTGTATTGCCACATAGGCATATGCCGCCAGTGTCCTGACGCATGAGTCTCTCAGTTTAGGTTTGTTTCAGTGAGAAATTTGGCAATATTTTGGCTCAGATGTCGAGCTGGTGAGTGTCTCTTCATTCTCGAACAACGTTGAGGTTCGCAGCTCAGATATATGTCGAGAACATTATCCTCATTCGCAGCCATGTTTTCTGATGTGTATGTATGTACACGTGTATTGCCACATAGGCATATGCCGGCAGTATCCTGACGCATGAGTCTCTCAGTTTAGTTTTTTTCCAGTGAGAAATTTGGCAATATTTTGGCTCTGATGTCGAGCTGATGAGTGTTTCTTCATTCTCGAACAACGTTGAGGCTCGCAGCTCAGATATATGTCCAGAACATTATCTTCATTCGCAGCCATGTTTTCTGATGTGTATGTATGTTCACGTGTATTGCGACATAGGCATATGCCGACAGTATCCTGACGCATGAGTCTCTCAGTTTAGGATTGTTCCAGTGAGAAATTTGGCAATATTTTGGCTCAGATGTCGAGCTGGTGAATGTCTCTTCATTCTCGAACAACGTTGAGGTTCGCAGCTCCGATATATGTCGAGAACATTATCCTCATTCGCAGCCATGTTTTCTGATGTCTATGTATGTACACGTGTATTGCCACATACGCCTATGCCGCCACTATCCTGACGCATGAGTCTCTCAGTTTGTTTGTTTTTCCAGTGAGCAATTTGGTAATATTTTGGCTCGGATGTCGAGCTGGTGAGTGTCTCTTCATTCTCGAACAACGTTGAAGTTCGCAGCTCAGATATATGTCGAGAACATTATCCTCATTCGCAGCCATGTTTTATGATGTGTATGTATGTACACGTGTATTGCCACATAGGCATATGCCGCCAGTGTCCTGACGCATGAGTCTCTCAGTTTAGGTTTGTTTCAGTGAGAAATTTGGCAATATTTTGGCTCAGATGTCGAGCTGGTGAGTGTCTCTTCATTCTCGAACAACGTTGAGGTTCGCAGCTCAGATATATGTCGAGAACATTATCCTCATTCGCAGCCATGTTTTCTGATGTGTATGTATGTACACGTGTATTGCCACATAGGCATATGCCGGCAGTATCCTGACGCATGAGTCTCTCAGTTTAGTTTTTTTCCAGTGAGAAATTTGGCAATATTTTGGCTCTGATGTCGAGCTGATGAGTGTTTCTTCATTCTTGAACAACGTTGAGGATCGCAGCTCAGATATATGTCGACAAAATTATCCTCATTCGTAGCCATGTTTTCTTATTTGTATTTATGTACATTTGTATTGCCACATAGGCCTATGGCGCCAGTATCCTGACGCATGTGTCTCAAAGTTTTGGTCTCTTCCGGTGAGAATTTTGGCGATGTGTTAGCTCAGATGTGGAGGTGGTGAATGTCTCTTCATTCTCGAACAACGTTGAGGCTCGCAGCTCAGATATATGTCGAGAACATTATCCTCATTCGCAGCCATGTTTTCTGATGTGTATGTATGTTCACGTGTATTGCCACATAGGCATATGCCGCCAGTGTCCTGACGCATGAGTCTCTCAGTTTAGGTTTTTTTCCAGTGAAAAATTTGGCAATATTTTGGCTCTGATGTCGAGCTGATGAGTGTTTCTTCATTCTCGAACAACGTTGAGGATCGCAGCTCAGATATATGTCGACAAAATTATCCTTATTCGTAGCCATGTTTTCTTATTTGTATTTATGTACATGTGTATTGCCACATAGGCCTATGGCGCCAGTATCCTGACGCATGAGTCTCAAAGTTTTGGTATCTTCCGGTGAGAATTTTGGCGATGTGTTAGCTCAGATGTGGAGGTGGTGAATGTCTCTTCATTCTCGAACAACGTTGAGGCTCGCAGCTCAGATATATGTCGAGAACATTATCCTCATTCGCAGCCATGTTTTCTGATGTGTATGTATGTACACGTGTATTGCCACATAGGCCTATGGTGCCAGTATCCTGACGCATGAGTCTCTCAGTTTGGGGTTTATCCAGTGAGAAATTTGGCAATATTTTGGCTCGGATGTCGAGCTGGTGAGTGTCTCTTCATTCTCGAAAAACGTTGAGGTTCGCAGCTCAGATATAAGTTCATAAAATTATCCTCATTCGCAGCCATGTTTTCTGATGTGTTTGTATGTACACGTGTATTGCCACATAGGCATATGCCGCCAGTGTCCTGACGCATGAGTCTCTCAGTTTAGGTTTGTGCCAGTGAGAAATTTGGCAATATTTTGGCTCAGATGTCGATCTGGTGAGTGTCTCTTCATTCTCGAACAACGTTGAGGTTCGCAGCTCAGATATATGTCGAGAACATTATCCTCATTCGCAGCCATGTTTTCTGATGTGTATGTGTGTACACGTGTATTGCCTCATAGGCATATGCCGCCAGTGTCCTGACGCATGAGTCTCTCAGTTTAGGTTTGTTCCAGTGAGAAATTTGGCAATATTTTGGCTCAGATGTCGAGCTGGTGAGTGTCTCTTCATTCTCGAACAACGTTGAGGTTCGCAGCTCCGATATATGTCGAGAACATTATCCTCATTCGCAGCCATGTTTTCTGATGTCTATGTATGTACACGTGTATTGCCACATACGCCTATGCCGCCAGTATCCTGACGCATGAGTCTCTCAGTTTGTTTGTTTTTCCAGTGAGCAATTTGGTAATATTTTGGCTCGGATGTCGAGCTGGTGAGTGTCTCTTCATTCTCGAACAACGTTGAAGTTCGCAGCTCAGATATATGTCGAGAACATTATCCTCATTCGCAGCCATGTTTTATGATGTGTATGTATGTACACGTGTATTGCCACATAGGCATATGCCGCCAGTGTCCTGACGCATGAGTCTCTCAGTTTAGGTTTGTTTCAGTGAGAAATTTGGCAATATTTTGGCTCAGATGTCGAGCTGGTGAGTGTCTCTTCATTCTCGAACAACGTTGAGGTTCGCAGCTCAGATATATGTCGAGAACATTATCCTCATTCGCAGCCATGTTTTCTGATGTGTATGTATGTACACGTGTATTGCCACATAGGCATATGCCGGCAGTATCCTGACGCATGAGTCTCTCAGTTTAGTTTTTTTCCAGTGAGAAATTTGGCAATATTTTGGCTCTGATGTCGAGCTGATGAGTGTTTCTTCATTCTCGAACAACGTTGAGGCTCGCAGCTCAGATATATGTCCAGAACATTATCTTCATTCGCAGCCATGTTTTCTGATGTGTATGTATGTTCACGTGTATTGCGACATAGGCATATGCCGACAGTGTCCTGACGCATGAGTCTCTCAGTTTAGGATTGTTCCAGTGAGAAATTTGGCAATATTTTGGCTCAGATGTCGAGCTGGTGAATGTCTCTTCATTCTCGAACAACGTTGAGGTTCGCAGCTCCGATATATGTCGAGAACATTATCCTCATTCGCAGCCATGTTTTCTGATGTCTATGTATGTACACGTGTATTGCCACATACGCCTATGCCGCCACTATCCTGACGCATGAGTCTCTCAGTTTGTTTGTTTTTCCAGTGAGCAATTTGGTAATATTTTGGCTCGGATGTCGAGCTGGTGAGTGTCTCTTCATTCTCGAACAACGTTGAAGTTCGCAGCTCAGATATATGTCGAGAACATTATCCTCATTCGCAGCCATGTTTTATGATGTGTATGTATGTACACGTGTATTGCCACATAGGCATATGCCGCCAGTGTCCTGACGCATGAGTCTCTCAGTTTAGGTTTGTTTCAGTGAGAAATTTGGCAATATTTTGGCTCAGATGTCGAGCTGGTGAGTGTCTCTTCATTCTCGAACAACGTTGAGGTTCGCAGCTCAGATATATGTCGAGAACATTATCCTCATTCGCAGCCATGTTTTCTGATGTGTATGTATGTACACGTGTATTGCCACATAGGCATATGCCGGCAGTATCCTGACGCATGAGTCTCTCAGTTTAGTTTTTTTCCAGTGAGAAATTTGGCAATATTTTGGCTCTGATGTCGAGCTGATGAGTGTTTCTTCATTCTCGAACAACGTTGAGGCTCGCAGCTCAGATATATGTCCAGAACATTATCTTCATTCGCAGCCATGTTTTCTGATGTGTATGTATGTTCACGTGTATTGCGACATAGGCATATGCCGACAGTATCCTGACGCATGAGTCTCTCAGTTTAGGATTGTTCCAGTGAGAAATTTGGCAATATTTTGGCTCAGATGTCGAGCTGGTGAATGTCTCTTCATTCTCGAACAACGTTGAGGTTCGCAGCTCCGATATATGTCGAGAACATTATCCTCATTCGCAGCCATGTTTTCTGATGTCTATGTATGTACACGTGTATTGCCACATACGCCTATGCCGCCACTATCCTGACGCATGAGTCTCTCAGTTTGTTTGTTTTTCCAGTGAGCAATTTGGTAATATTTTGGCTCGGATGTCGAGCTGGTGAGTGTCTCTTCATTCTCGAACAACGTTGAAGTTCGCAGCTCAGATATATGTCGAGAACATTATCCTCATTCGCAGCCATGTTTTATGATGTGTATGTATGTACACGTGTATTGCCACATAGGCATATGCCGCCAGTGTCCTGACGCATGAGTCTCTCAGTTTAGGTTTGTTTCAGTGAGAAATTTGGCAATATTTTGGCTCAGATGTCGAGCTGGTGAGTGTCTCTTCATTCTCGAACAACGTTGAGGTTCGCAGCTCAGATATATGTCGAGAACATTATCCTCATTCGCAGCCATGTTTTCTGATGTGTATGTATGTACACGTGTATTGCCACATAGGCATATGCCGGCAGTATCCTGACGCATGAGTCTCTCAGTTTAGTTTTTTTCCAGTGAGAAATTTGGCAATATTTTGGCTCTGATGTCGAGCTGATGAGTGTTTCTTCATTCTTGAACAACGTTGAGGATCGCAGCTCAGATATATGTCGACAAAATTATCCTCATTCGTAGCCATGTTTTCTTATTTGTATTTATGTACATTTGTATTGCCACATAGGCCTATGGCGCCAGTATCCTGACGCATGTGTCTCAAAGTTTTGGTCTCTTCCGGTGAGAATTTTGGCGATGTGTTAGCTCAGATGTGGAGGTGGTGAATGTCTCTTCATTCTCGAACAACGTTGAGGCTCGCAGCTCAGATATATGTCGAGAACATTATCCTCATTCGCAGCCATGTTTTCTGATGTGTATGTATGTTCACGTGTATTGCCACATAGGCATATGCCGCCAGTGTCCTGACGCATGAGTCTCTCAGTTTAGGTTTTTTTCCAGTGAAAAATTTGGCAATATTTTGGCTCTGATGTCGAGCTGATGAGTGTTTCTTCATTCTCGAACAACGTTGAGGATCGCAGCTCAGATATATGTCGACAAAATTATCCTTATTCGTAGCCATGTTTTCTTATTTGTATTTATGTACATGTGTATTGCCACATAGGCCTATGGCGCCAGTATCCTGACGCATGAGTCTCAAAGTTTTGGTATCTTCCGGTGAGAATTTTGGCGATGTGTTAGCTCAGATGTGGAGGTGGTGAATGTCTCTTCATTCTCGAACAACGTTGAGGCTCGCAGCTCAGATATATGTCGAGAACATTATCCTCATTCGCAGCCATGTTTTCTGATGTGTATGTATGTACACGTGTATTGCCACATAGGCCTATGGTGCCAGTATCCTGACGCATGAGTCTCTCAGTTTGGGGTTTATCCAGTGAGAAATTTGGCAATATTTTGGCTCGGATGTCGAGCTGGTGAGTGTCTCTTCATTCTCGAAAAACGTTGAGGTTCGCAGCTCAGATATAAGTTCATAAAATTATCCTCATTCGCAGCCATGTTTTCTGATGTGTTTGTATGTACACGTGTATTGCCACATAGGCATATGCCGCCAGTGTCCTGACGCATGAGTCTCTCAGTTTAGGTTTGTGCCAGTGAGAAATTTGGCAATATTTTGGCTCAGATGTCGAGCTGGTGAGTGTCTCTTCATTCTCGAACAACGTTGAGGTTCGCAGCTCAGATATATGTCGAGAACATTATCCTCATTCGCAGCCATGTTTTCTGATGTGTATGTATGTACACGTGTATTGCCTCATAGGCATATGCCGCCAGTGTCCTGACGCATGAGTCTCTCAGTTTAGGTTTGTTCCAGTGAGAAATTTGGCAATATTTTGGCTCAGATGTCGAGCTGGTGAGTGTCTCTTCATTCTCGAACAACGTTGAGGTTCGCAGCTCCGATATATGTCGAGAACATTATCCTCATTCGCAGCCATGTTTTCTGATGTCTATGTATGTACACGTGTATTGCCACATACGCCTATGCCGCCAGTATCCTGACGCATGAGTCTCTCAGTTTGTTTGTTTTTCCAGTGAGCAATTTGGTAATATTTTGGCTCGGATGTCGAGCTGGTGAGTGTCTCTTCATTCTCGAACAACGTTGAAGTTCGCAGCTCAGATATATGTCGAGAACATTATCCTCATTCGCAGCCATGTTTTATGATGTGTATGTATGTACACGTGTATTGCCACATAGGCATATGCCGCCAGTGTCCTGACGCATGAGTCTCTCAGTTTAGGTTTGTTTCAGTGAGAAATTTGGCAATATTTTGGCTCGGATGTCGAGTTGGTGAGTGTTTCTTCATTCTCGAACAACGTTGAGGCTCGCAGCTCAGATATATGTCCAGAACATTATCTTCATTCGCAGCCATGTTTTCTGATGTGTATGTATGTTCACGTGTATTGCCACATAGGCCTATGGCGCCAGTATCCTGACGCATGAGTCTCTCAGTTTGGTTTTTTTCATTGAGAAATTTGGTAATATTTTGGCTCGGATGTCGAAATGGTGAGTGTCTCTTCATTCTGGAACAACGTTGAGGCTCGCAGCTCAGATATATGTCGACAAAATTATCCTCATTCGTAGCCATGTTTTCTTATGTGTATGTATGTACACGTATATTGCCTCATAGGCCTATGCCGCCCGTGTCCTGACGTATGAGTCTCACAGTTTGGGTTTTTTCCAGTGAGAAATTTGGAAATATTTTGGCTCAAATGTCGAGCAGGCAAGTGTCTCTTCATTCTCGAACAACGTTGAGGTTCGCAGCTCAGATATAAGTTCATACAATTATCCTCATTCGCAGCCATGTTTTCTGATGTGTTTGTATGTACACGTGTATTGCGACATAGGCATATGCCGCCAGTGTCCTGACGCATGAGTCTCTCAGTTTAGGATTGTTCCAGTGAGAAAATTGGCAATATTTTGGCTCAGATGTCGAGCTGGTGAGTGTCTCTTCATCCTCGAACAACGTTGAGGTTCGCAGCTCAGATATATGTCGAGAACAGTATCCTCATTCGCAGCCATGTTTTCTGATGTGTATGTATGTACACGTGTATTGCCTCATAGGCATATGCCGCCAGTGTCCTGACGCATGAGTCTCTCAGTTTAGGTTTGTTCCAGTGAGAAATTTGGCAATATTTTGGCTCAGATGTCGAGCTGGTGAGTGTCTCTTCATTCTCGAACAACGTTGAGGTTCGCAGCTCCGATATATGTCGAGAACATTATCCTCATTCGCAGCCATGTTTTCTGATGTCTATGTATGTACACGTGTATTGCCACATACGCCTATGCCGCCAGTATCCTGACGCATGAGTCTCTCAGTTTGGTTTTTTTCCAGTGAGAAATTTGGCAATATTTTGGCTCGGATGTCGAGCTGGTGAGTGTCTCTTCATTCTCGAACAACGTTGAGGATCGCAGCTCAGATATATGTCGACAAAATTATCCTCATTCGTAGCCATGTTTTCTTATGTGTATGTATGTACATGTGTGTTGCCTCATAGGCCTATGCCGCCAGTGTCCTGACGCATGAGTCTCAAATTTAGTCTCTTCCAGTGAGAATTTTGGCGATGTGTTAGCTCAGATGTGGAGGTGGTGAATGTCTCTTCATTCTCGAACAACGTTGAGGTTCGCAGCTCAGTTATATGTCGAGAACATTATCCTCATTCGCAGGCATGTTTTCTGATGTGTATGTATGTACACGTGTATTGCCACATAGGCCTATGCCGCCAGTATCCTGACGCATGAGTCTCTCAGTTTGGTTTTTTTCCAGTGAGAAATTTGGCAATATTTTGGCTCAGATGTTGAGCTGATGGGTGTCTCTTCATTCTCGAACAACGTTGAGGTTCGCAGCTCAGATATATGTCGAGAACATTATCCTCATGCGCAGCCATGTTTTCTGATGTGTATGTATGTACACGTGTATTGCCACATAGGCATATTCCGCCAGTGTCCTGACGCATGAGTCTCTCAGTTTAGGTTTGTTCCAGTGAGAAATTTGGCAATATTTTGGCTCAGATGTCGAGCTGGTGAGTGTCTCTTCATTCTCGAACAACGTTGAGGTTCGCCGCTCAGATATATGTCGAGAACATTATCCTCATTCGCAGCAATGTTTTCTGATGTGTATGTATGTACACGTGTATTGCCACATAGGCATATGCCGCCAGTGTCCTGACGCATGAGTCTCTCAGTTTAGGTTTGTTCCAGTGAGAAATTTGGCAATATTTTGGCTCAGATGTCGAGCTGGTGAGTGTCTCTTCATTCTCGAACATCGTTGAGGTTCGCAGCTCCGATATATGTCGAGGACATTATCCTCATTCGCAGCCATGTTTTCTGATGTGTATGTATGTACACGTGTATTGCCACATAGGCATATGCCGCCAGTGTCCTGACGCATGAGTCTCTCAGTTTAGGTTTGTTCCAGTGAGAAATTTGGCAATATTTTGGCTCAGATGTCGAGCTGGTGATTGTCTCTTCATTCTCGAACAACGTTGAGGTTCGCAGCTCCGATATATGTCGAGAACATTATTCTCATTCGCAGCCATGTTTTCTGATGTCTATGTATGTACACGTGTATTGCCACATAGGCCTATGCCGCCAGTATCCTGACGCATGAGTCTCTCAGTTTGTTTGTTTTTCCAGTGAGCAATTTGGTAATATTTTGGCTCGGATGTCGAGCTGGTGAGTGTCTCTTCATTCTCGAACAACGTTGAAGTTCGCAGCTCAGATATATGTCGAGAACATTATCCTCATTCGCAGCCATGTTTTATGATGTGTATGTATGTACACGTGTATTGCCACATAGGCATATGCCGCCAGTGTCCTGACGCATGAGTCTCTCAGTTTAGGTTTGTTTCAGTGAGAAATTTGGCAATATTTTGGCTCGGATGTCGAGTTGGTGAGTGTTTCTTCATTCTCGAACAACGTTGAGGCTCGCAGCTCAGATATATGTCCAGAACATTATCTTCATTCGCAGCCATGTTTTCTGATGTGTATGTATGTTCACGTGTATTGCCACATAGGCCTATGGCGCCAGTATCCTGACGCATGAGTCTCTCAGTTTGGTTTTTTTCAGTGAGAAATTTGGTAATATTTTGGCTCGGATGTCGAAATGGTGAGTGTCTCTTCATTCTCGAACAACGTTGAGGCTCGCAGCTCAGATATATGTCGACAAAATTATCCTCATTCGTAGCCATGTTTTCTTATGTGTATGTATGTACACGTATATTGCCTCATAGGCCTATGCCGCCCGTGTCCTGACGTATGAGTCTCACAGTTTGGGTTTTTTTCCAGTGAGAAATTTCGAAATATTTTGGCTCAAATGTCGAGCAGGCAAGTGTCTCTTCATTCTCGAACAACGTTGAGGTTCGCAGCTCAGATATAAGTTCATACAATTATCCTCATTCGCAGCCATGTTTTCTGATGTGTTTGTATGTACACGTGTATTGCGACATAGGCATATGCCGCCAGTGTCCTGACGCATGAGTCTCTCAGTTTAGGATTGTTCCAGTGAGAAATTTGGCAATATTTTGGCTCAGATGTCGAGCTGGTGAGTGTCTCTTCATTCTCGAACAACGTTGAGGTTCGCAGCTCCGATATATGTCGAGAACATTATCCTCATTCGCAGCCATGTTTTCTGATGTGTATGTATGTACACGTATATTGCCTCATAGGCATATGCCGCCAGTGTCTTGACGCATGAGTCTCTAAGTTTAGGTTTGTTCCAGTGAGAAATTTGGCAATATTTTGGCTCAGATGTCGAGCTGGTGAGTGTCTCTTCATTCTCGAACAACGTTGAGGTTCGCAGCTCCGATATATGTCGAGAACATTATCCTCATTCGCAGCCATGTTTTCTGATGTCTATGTATGTACACGTGAATTGCCACATACGCCTATGCCGCCAGTATCCTGACGCATGAGTCTCTCAGTTTGTTTGTTTTTCCAGTGAGCAATTTGGTAATATTTTGGCTCGGATGTCGAGCTGGTGAGTGTCTCTTCATTCTCGAACAACGTTGAAGTTCGCAGCTCAGATATATGTCGAGAACATTATCCTCATTCGCAGCCATGTTTTATGATGTGTATGTATGTACACGTGTATTGCCACATAGGCATATGCCGCCAGTGTCCTGACGCATGAGTCTCTCAGTTTAGGTTTGTTTCAGTGAGAAATTTGGCAATATTTTGGCTCAGATGTCGAGCTGGTGAGTGTCTCTTCATTCTCGAACAACGTTGAGGTTCGCAGCTCAGATATATGTCGAGAACATTATCCTCATTCGCAGCCATGTTTTATGATGTGTATGTATGTACACGTGTATTGCCACATAGGCATATGCCGCCAGTGTCCTGACGCATGAGTCTCTCAGTTTAGGTTTGTTTCAGTGAGAAATTTGGCAATATTTTGGCTCAGATGTCGAGCTGGTGAGTGTCTCTTCATTCTCGAACAACGTTGAGGTTCGCAGCTCAGATATATGTCGAGAACATTATCCTCATTCGCAGCCATGTTTTCTGATGTGTATGTATGTACACGTGTATTGCCCCATAGGCATATGCCGGCAGTATCCTGACGCATGAGTCTCTCAGTTTAGTTTTTTTCCAGTGAGAAATTTGGCAATATTTTGGCTCTGATGTCGAGCTGATGAGTGTTTCTTCATTCTGGAACAACGTTGAGGATCGCAGCTCAGATATATGTCGACAAAATTATCCTCATTCGTAGCCATGTTTTCTTATTTGTATTTATGTACATTTGTATTGCCACATAGGCCTTTGGCGCCAGTATCCTGACGCATGTGTCTCAAAGTTTTAGTCTCTTCCGGTGAGAATTTTGGCGATGTGTTAGCTCAGATGTGGAGGTGGTGAATGTCTCTTCATTCTCGAACAACGTTGAGGCTCGCAGCTCAGATATATGTCGAGAACATTATCCTCATTCGCAGCCATGTTTTCTGATGTGTATGTATGTTCACATGTATTGCCACATAGGCATATGCCGCCAGTGTCCTGACGCATGAGTCTCTCAGTTTAGGTTTGTTTCAGTGAGAAATTTGGCAATATTTTGGCTCAGATGTCGAGCTGGTGAGTGTCTCTTCATTCTCGAACAACGTTGAGGTTCGCAGCTCAGATATATGTCGAGAACATTATCCTCATTCGCAGCCATGTTTTCTGATGTGTATGTATGTACACGTGTATTGCCACATAGGCATATGCCGGCAGTATCCTGACGCATGAGTCTCTCAGTTTAGTTTTTTTTCCAGTGAAAAATTTGGCAATATTTTGGCTCTGATGTCGAGCTGATGAGTGTTTCTTCATTCTCGAACAACGTTGAGGATCGCAGCTCAGATATATGTCGACAAAATTATCCTTATTCGTAGCCATGTTTTCTTATTTGTATTTATGTACATGTGTATTGCCACATAGGCCTATGGCGCCAGTATCCTGACGCATGAGTCTCAAAGTTTTGGTATCTTCCGGTGAGAATTTTGGCGATGTGTTAGCTCAGATGTGGAGGTGGTGAATGTCTCTTCATTCTCGAACAACGTTGAGGCTCGCAGATCAGATATATGTCGAGAACATTATCCTCATTCGCAGCCATGTTTTCTGATGTGTATGTATGTACACGTGTATTGCCACATAGGCCTATGGCGCCAGTATCCTGACGCATGAGTCTCTCAGTTTGGGGTTTATCCAGTGAGAAATTTGGCAATATTTTGGCTCAGATGTCGAGCTGGTGAGTGTCTCTTCATTCTCGAAAAACGTTGAGGTTCGCAGCTCAGATATAAGTTCATAAAATTATTCTCATTCGCAGCAATGTTTTCTGATGTGTTTGTATGTACACGTGTATTGCCACATAGGCATATGCCGCCAGTGTCCTTACGCATGAGTCTCTCAGTTTAGGTTTGTGCCAGTGAGAAATTTGGCAATATTTTGGCTCAGATGTCGAGCTGGTGAGTGTCTCTTCATTCTCGAACAACGTTGAGGTTCGCAGCTCAGATATATGTCGAGAACATTATCCTCATTCGCAGCCATGTTTTCTGATGTGTATGTATGTACACGTGTATTGCCTCATAGGCATATGCCGCCAGTGTCCTGACGCATGAGTCTCTCAGTTTAGGTTTGTTCCAGTGAGAAATTCGGCAATATTTTGGCTCATATGTCGAGCTGGTGAGTGTCTCTTCATTCTCGAACAACGTTGAGGTTCGCAGCTCCGATATATGTCGAGAACATTATCCTCATTCGCAGCCATGTTTTCTGATGTCTATGTATGTACACGTGTATTGCCACATACGCCTATGCCGCCAGTATCCTGACGCATGAGTCTCTCAGTTTGTTTGTTTTTCCAGTGAGCAATTTGGTAATATTTTGGCTCGGATGTCGAGCTGGTGAGTGTCTCTTCATTCTCGAACAACGTTGAAGTTCGCAGCTCAGATATATGTCGAGAACATTATCCTCATTCGCAGCCATGTTTTATGATGTGTATGTATGTACACGTGTATTGCCACATAGGCATATGCCGCCAGTGTCCTGACGCATGAGTCTCTCAGTTTAGGTTTGTTTCAGTGAGAAATTTGGCAATATTTTGGCTCAGATGTCGAGCTGGTGAGTGTCTCTTTATTCTCGAACAACGTTGAGGTTCGCAGCTCAGATATATGTCGAGAACATTATCCTCATTCGCAGCCATGTTTTCTGATGTGTATGTATGTACACGTGTATTGCCACATAGGCATATGCCGGCAGTATCCTGACGCATGAGTCTCTCAGTTTAGTTTTTTTCCAGTGAGAAATTTGGCAATATTTTGGCTCTGATGTCGAGCTGGTGAGTGTTTCTTCATTCTCGAACAACGTTGAGGATCGCAGCTCAGATATATGTCGACAAAATTATCCTTATTCGTAGCCATGTTTTCTTATTTGTATTTATGTACATGTGTATTGCCACATAGGCCTACGGCGCCAGTATCCTGACGCATGAGTCTCAAAGTTTTGGTCTCTTCCGGTGAGAATTTTGGCGATGTGTTAGCTCAGATGTGGAGGTGGTGAATGTCTCTTCATTCTCGAACAACGTTGAGGCTCGCAGCTCAGATATATGTCCAGAACATTATCCTCATTCGCAGCCATGTTTTCTGATGTGTATGTATGTACACGTGTATTGCCACATAGGCCTATGGCGCCAGTATCCTGACGCATGAGTCTCTCAGTTTGAGGTTTATCCAGTGAGAAATTTGGCAATATTTTGGCTCGGATGTCGAGCTGGTGAGTGTCTCTTCATTCTCGAAAAACGTTGAGGTTCGCAGCTCAGATATAAGTTCATAAAATTATCCTCATTCGCAGCCATGTTTTCTGATGTGTTTGTATGTACACGTGTATTGCCACATAGGCATATGCCGCCAGTGTCCTGACGCATGAGTCTCTCAGTTTAGGTTTGTTCCAGTGAGAAATTTGGCAATATTTTGGCTCAGATGTCGAGCTGGTGAGTGTCTCTTCATTCTCGAACAACGTTGAGGTTCGCAGCTCAGATATATGTCGAGAACATTATCCTCATTCGCAGCCATGTTTTCTGATGTGTATGTATGTACACGTGTATTGCCACATAGGCATATGCCGCCAGTGTCCTTACGCATGAGTCTCTCAGTTTAGGTTTGTGCCAGTGAGAAATTTGGCAATATTTTGGCTCAGATGTCGAGCTGGTGAGTGTCTCTTCATTCTCGAACAACGTTGAGGTTCGCAGCTCAGATATATGTCGAGAACATTATCCTCATTCGCAGCCATGTTTTCTGATGTGTATGTATGTACACGTGTATTGCCTCATAGGCATATACCGCCAGTGTCCTGACGCATGAGTCTCTCAGTTTAGGTTTGTTCCAGTGAGAAATTCGGCAATATTTTGGCTCATATGTCGAGCTGGTGAGTGTCTCTTCATTCTCGAACAACGTTGAGGTTCGCAGCTCCGATATATGTCGAGAACATTATCCTCATTCGCAGCCATGTTTTCTGATGTCTATGTATGTACACGTGTATTGCCACATACGCCTATGCCGCCAGTATCCTGACGCATGAGTCTCTCAGTTTGTTTGTTTTTCCAGTGAGCAATTTGGTAATATTTTGGCTCGGATGTCGAGCTGGTGAGTGTCTCTTCATTCTCGAACAACGTTGAAGTTCGCAGCTCAGATATATGTCGAGAACATTATCCTCATTCGCAGCCATGTTTTATGATGTGTATGTATGTACACGTGTATTGCCACATAGGCATATGCCGCCAGTGTCCTGACGCATGAGTCTCTCAGTTTAGGTTTGTTTCAGTGAGAAATTTGGCAATATTTTGGCTCAGATGTCGAGCTGGTGAGTGTCTCTTCATTCTCGAACAACGTTGAGGTTCGCAGCTCAGATATATGTCGAGAACATTATCCTCATTCGCAGCCATGTTTTCTGATGTGTATGTATGTACACGTGTATTGCCACATAGGCATATGCCGGCAGTATCCTGACGCATGAGTCTCTCAGTTTAGTTTTTTTCCAGTGAGAAATTTGGCAATATTTTGGCTCTGATGTCGAGCTGGTGAGTGTTTCTTCATTCTCGAACAACGTTGAGGATCGCAGCTCAGATATATGTCGACAAAATTATCCTTATTCGTAGCCATGTTTTCTTATTTGTATTTATGTACATGTGTATTGCCACATAGGCCTACGGCGCCAGTATCCTGACGCATGAGTCTCAAAGTTTTGGTCTCTTCCGGTGAGAATTTTGGCGATGTGTTAGCTCAGATGTGGAGGTGGTGAATGTCTCTTCATTCTCGAACAACGTTGAGGCTCGCAGCTCAGATATATGTCCAGAACATTATCCTCATTCGCAGCCATGTTTTCTGATGTGTATGTATGTACACGTGTATTGCCACATAGGCCTATGGCGCCAGTATCCTGACGCATGAGTCTCTCAGTTTGAGGTTTATCCAGTGAGAAATTTGGCAATATTTTGGCTCGGATGTCGAGCTGGTGAGTGTCTCTTCATTCTCGAAAAACGTTGAGGTTCGCAGCTCAGATATAAGTTCATAAAATTATCCTCATTCGCAGCCATGTTTTCTGATGTGTTTGTATGTACACGTGTATTGCCACATAGGCATATGCCGCCAGTGTCCTGACGCATGAGTCTCTCAGTTTAGGTTTGTTCCAGTGAGAAATTTGGCAATATTTTGGCTCAGATGTCGAGCTGGTGAGTGTCTCTTCATTCTCGAACAACGTTGAGGTTCGCAGCTCAGATATATGTCGAGAACATTATCCTCATTCGCAGCCATGTTTTCTGATGTGTATGTATGTACACGTGTATTGCCTCATAGGCATATGCCGCCAGTGTCCTGACGCATGAGTCTCTCAGTTTAGGTTTGTTCCAGTGAGAAATTTGGCGATGTGTTAGCTCAGATGTGGAGGTGGTGAATGTCTCTTCATTCTCGAACAATTTTGAGGCTCGCAGCTCAGATATATGTCGAGAACATTATCCTCATTCGCAGCCATGTTTTCTGATGTGTATGTATGTACACGTGTATTGCCTCATAGGCCTATGCCGCCAGTGTCCTGACGCATGAGTCTCAAAGTTTTGGTCTCTTCCGGTGAGAATTTTGGCAATGTGTTAGCTCAGATGTGGAGGTGGTGAATGTCTCTTCATTCTCGAACAACTTTGAGGCTCGCAGCGCAGATATATGTCGAGAACATTATCCTCATTCGCAGCCATGTTTTCTGATGTGTATGTATGTACACGTGTATTGCCACATAGGCCTATGCCGCCAGTATCCTGACGCATGAGTCTCTCAGTTTGGTTTTTTTCCAGTGAGAAATTTGGCAATATTTTGGGTCGGATGTCGAGCTGGTGAGTGTTTCTTCATTCTCGAACAACGTTGAGGATCGCAGCTCAGATATATGTCGACAAAATTATCCTCATTCGTAGCCATGTTTTCTTATGTGTATGTATGTACATGTGTATTGCCACATAGGCCTATGGCGCCAGTATCCTGACGCATGAGTCTCAAAGTTTTGGTCTCTTCCGGTGAGAATTTTGGCGATGTGTTAGCTCAGATGTGGAGGTGGTGAATGTCTCTTCATTCTCGAACAACGTTGAGGCTCGCAGCTCAGATATATGTCGAGAACATTATCCTCATTCGCAGCCATGTTTTCTGATGTGTATGTATGTACACGTGTATTGCCACATAGGCCTATGGCGCCAGTATCCTGACGCATGAGTCTCTCAGTTTGGGGTTTATCCAGTGAGAAATTTGGCAATATTTTGGCTCAGATGTCGAGCTGGTGAGTGTTTCTTCATTTTCGAACAACGTTGAGGATCGCAGCTCAGATATATGTCGACAAAATTATCCTCATTCGTAGCCATGTTTTCTTATTTGTATGTATGTACATGTGTATTGCCTCATAGGCCTATGCCGCCAGTGTCCTGACGCATGAGTCTCAAAGTTTTGGTGTCTTCCGGTGAGAATTTTGGCGATGTGTTAGCTCAGATGTGGAGGTGGTGAATGTCTCTTCATTCTAGAACAACGTTGAGGCTCGCAGCTCAGATATATGTCGAGAACATTATCCTCATTCGCAGCCATGTTTTCTGATGTGTATGTATGTACACGTGTATTGCCACATAGGCCTATGCCGCCAGTGTCCTGACGCATGAGTCTCTCAGTTTAGGTTTGTTCCAGTGAGAAATTTGGCAATATTTTGGCTCAGATGTCGAGCTGGTGAGTGTCTCTTCATTCTCGAACAACGTTGAGGTTTGCAGCTCCGATGTCTATGTATGTACACGTGTATTTCCACATATGCCTATGCCGCCAGTATCCTGACGCATGAGTCTCTCAGTTTGTTTGTTTTTCCAGTGAGCAATTTGGCAATATTTTGGCTCGGATGTCGAGCTGGTGAGTGTCTCTTCATTCTCGAACAACGTTGAGGCTCGCAGCTCAGATATATGTCCAGAACATTATCTTCATTCGCAGCCATGTTTTCTGATGTGTATGTATGTTCACGTGTATTGCCACATAGGCCTATGGCCCCAGTATCCTGACGCATGAGTCTCTCAGTTTGGGGTTTTTCCAGTGACAAATTTGGTAATATTTTGGCTCGGATGTCGAGCTGGTGAGTGTCTCTTCATTCTCGAACAACGTTGAGGCTCGCAGCTCAGATATATGTCGACAAAATTATCCTCATTCGTAGCCATGTTTTCTTATGTGTATGTATGTACACGTATATTGCCTCATAGGCCTATGCCGCCCGTGCCCTGACGTATGAGTCTCACAGTTTGGTTTTTTTCCAGTGAGAAATTTGGAAATATTTTGGCTCAAATGTCGAGCAGGCAAGTGTCTCTTCATTCTCGAACAACGTTGAGGCTCGCAGCTCAGATATATGACGAGAACATTATCCTCATTCGCAGCCATGTTTTCTGATGTGTATGTATGTACACGTGTATTGCCACATAGGCCTATGCCGACAGTGTCCTGACGCATGAGTCTCTCAGTTTAGTTTTTTTCCAGTGAACAATTTGGCAATATTTTGGCTCTGATGTCGAGCTGATGAGTGTTTCTTCATTCTCGAACAACGTTGAGGATCGCAGCTCAGATATATGTCGACAAAATTATCCTTATTCGTAGCCATGTTTTCTTATTTGTATTTATGTACATGTGTATTGCCACATAGGCCTATGGCGCCAGTATCCTGACGCATGAGTCCCAAAGTTTTGGTCTCTTCCGGTGAGAATTTTGGCGATGTGTTAGCTCAGATGTGGAGGTGGTGAATGTCTCTTCATTCTCGAACAACGTTGAGGCTCGCAGCTCAGATATATGTCGAGAACATTATCCTCATTCGCAGCCATGTTTTCTGATGTGTATGTATGTACACGTGTATTGCCACATAGGCCTATGGCGCCAGTATCCTGACGCATGAGTCTCTCAGTTTGGGGTTTATCCAGTGAGAAATTTGGCAATATTTTGGCTCGGATGTCGAGCTGGTGAGTGTCTCTTCATTCTCGAAAAACGTTGAGGTTCGCAGCTCAGATATAAGTTCATAAAATTATCCTCATTCGCAGCCATGTTTTCTGATGTGTTTGTATGTACACGTGTATTGCCACATAGGCATATGCCGCCAGTGTCCTGACGCATGAGTCTCTCAGTTTAGGTTTGTTCCAGTGAGAAATTTGGCAATATTTTGGCTCAGATGTCGAGCTGGTGAGTGTCTCTTCATTCTCGAACAACGTTGAGGTTCGCAGCTCAGATATATGTCGAGAACATTATCCTCATTCGCAGCCATGTTTTCTGATGTGTATGTATGTACACGTGTATTGCCTCATAGGCATATGCCGCCAGTGTCCTGACGCATGAGTCTCTCAGTTTAGGTTTGTTCCAGTGAGAAATTTGGCGATGTGTTAGCTCAGATGTGGAGGTGGTGAATGTCTCTTCATTCTCGAACAATTTTGAGGCTCGCAGCTCAGATATATGTCGAGAACATTATCATCATTCGCAGCCATGTTTTCTGATGTGTATGTATGTACACGTGTATTGCCTCATAGGCCTATCCTGCCAGTGTCCTGACGCATGAGTCTCAAAGTTTTGGTCTCTTCCGGTGAGAATTTTGGCGATGTGTTAGCTCAGATGTGGAGGTGGTGAATGTCTCTTCATTCTCGAACAACTTTGAGGCTCGCAGCGCAGATATATGTCGAGAACATTATCCTCATTCGCAGCCATGTTTTCTGATGTGTATGTATGTACACGTGTATTGCCACATAGGCCTATGCCGCCAGTATCCTGACGCATGAGTCTCTCAGTTTGTTTGTTTTCCAGTGAGAAATTTGGCAATATTTTGGCTCGGATGTCGAGCTGGTGAGTGTTTCTTCATTCTCGAACAACGTTGAGGATCGCAGCTCAGATATATGTCGACAAAATTATCCTCATTCGTAGCCATGTTTTCTTATTTGTATGTATGTACATGTGTATTGCCTCATAGGCCTATGCCGCCAGTGTCCTGACGCATGAGTCTCAAAGTTTTGGTCTCTTCCGGTGAGAATGTTGGCGATGTGTTAGCTCAGATGTGGAGGTGGTGAATGTCTCTTCATTCTCGAACAACGTTGAGGCTCGCAGCTCAGATATATGTCGAGAACATTATCCTCATTCGCAGCCATGTTTTCTGATGTTTATGTATGTACACGTGTATTGCCACATAGGCCTATGCCGCCAGTATCCTGACGCAAGAGTCTCTCAGTTTGGTGTTTTTCCAGTGAGAAATTTGGCAATATTTTGGCTCGGATGTCGAGCTGGTGAGTGTTTCTTCATTTTTGAACAACGTTGAGGATCGCAGCTCAGATATATGTCGACAAAATTATCCTCATTCGTAGCCATGTTTTCTTATTTGTATGTATGTACATGTGTATTGCCTCATAGGCCTATACCGCCAGTGTCCTGACGCATGAGTCTCAAAGTTTTGGTCTCTTCCGGTGAGAATTTTGGCGATGTGTTAGCTCAGATGTGGAGGTGGTGAATGTCTCTTCATTCTCGAACAACGTTGAGGCTCGCAGCTCAGATATATGTCGAGAACATTATCCTCATTCGCAGCCATGTTTTCTGATGTGTATGTATGTACACGTGTATTGCCACATAGGCCTATGCCGCCAGTGTCCTGACGCATGAGTCTCTCAGTTTAGGTTTGTTCCAGTGAGAAATTTGGCAATAGTTTGGCTCAGATGTCGAGCTGGTGAGTGTCTCTTCATTCTCGAACAACGTTGAGGTTTGCAGCTCCGATGTCTATGTATGTACACGTGTATTGCCACATAGGCCTATGCCGCCAGTATCCCGACGCATGAGTCTCTTAGTTTGTTTGTTTTTCCAGTGAGCAATTTGGCAATATTTTGGCTCGGATGTCGAGCTGGTGAGTGTCTCTTCATTCTCGAACAACGTTGAGGCTCGCAGCTCAGATATATGTCCAGAACATTATCTTCATTCGCAGCCATGTTTTCTGATGTGTATGTATGTTCACGTGTATTGCCACATAGGCCTATGGCCCCAGTATCCTGACGCATGAGTCTCTCAGTTTGGGGTTTTTCCAGTGACAAATTTGGTAATATTTTGGCTCGGATGTCGAGCTGGTGAGTGTCTCTTCATTCTCGAACAACGTTGAGGCTCGCAGCTCAGATATATGTCTACAAAATTATCCTCATTCGTAGCCATGTTTTCTTATGTGTATGTATGTACACGTATATTGCCTCATAGGCCTATGCCGCCCGTGTCCTGACGTATGAGTCTCACAGTTTGGGTTTTTTCCAGTGAGAAATTTGGAAATATTTTGGCTCAAATGTCGAGCAGGCAAGTGTCTCTTCATTCTTGAACAACGTTGAGGCTCGCAGCTCAGATATATGTCGAGAACATTATCCTCATTCGCAGCGATGTTTTCTGATGTGTATGTATGTACACGTGTATTGCCACATAGGCCTATGCCGACAGTGTCCTGACGCATGAGTCTCTCAGTTTGTTTGTTTTTCCAGTGAGAAATTTGGCAATATTTTGGCTCGGATGTCGAGCTGGTAAGTGTCTCTTTATTCTTGAACAACGTTGAGGCTCGCAGCTCAGATATATGTCGAGAAAATGGTCCTCATACGCAGCCATGTTTTCTGATGTGTATGTATGTACACGTGTATTGCCTCATAGGCCTATGCCGCCAGTGTCCTGACGCATGAGTCTCACAGTTTTGTTTTTTTCCAGTGAGAAATTTGGAAATATTTTGGCTCAGATATCGAGCTGGCGAGTGTCTCTTCATTCTCGAACTACGTTGAGGTTCGCAGCTCAGATACAAGTTCATAAAATTATCCTCATTCGCAGCAATATTTTCTTATGTGTATGTATGTGCACGTGTATTGCCACATAGGCCTATGGCCCCAGTATCCTGACGCATGAGTCTCTCAGTTTGGGGTTTTTCCAGTGAGAAATTTGGCAATATTTTGGCTCGGATGTCGAGCTGGTGAGTGTGTCTTCATTCTCGAACAACGTTGAGGCTCGCAGTTCAGATATATGTCGAGAACATTATCCTCATTCGTAGCCATGTTTTCTTATCTGTATGTATGTACACGTGTATTGCCTCATAGGCCTATGCCGCCCGTGTCCTGACGTATGAGTCTCACAGTTTGGGTTTTTTACAGTGAGAAATTTGGAAATATTTTGGCTCAGATGTCGAGCAGGCGAGTGTTTCTTCATTCTCAAACAACGTTGAGGTTCGCAGCTCAGATATAAGTTCATAAAATTATCCTCATTCGCAGCCATGTTTTCTGATGTGTTTGTATGTACACGTGTATTGCCACATAGGCATATGCCGCCAGTGTCCTGACGCATGAGTCTCTCAGTTTAGGTTTGTTCCAGTGAGAAATTTGGCAATATTTTGGCTCAGATGTCGATCTGGCGAGTGTCTCGTCATTCTCGAACTACGTTGAGGTTCGCAGCTCAGATATAAGTTCATAAAATTATCCTCATTCGCAGCCATGTTTTCTTATGTGTATGTATGTACACGTGTATTGCCACATAGGCCTATGGCGCGAGTATCCTGACGCATGAGTCTCTTAGTTTGGGGTTTTTCCAGTGAGAAATGTGGCAATATTTTGGCTCGGATGTCGAGCTGGTGAGTGTCTCTTCATTCTCGAACAACGTTGAGGCTTGCAGCTCAGATATATGTCGACAAAACTATCCTCATTCGTAGCCATGTTTTCTTATGTGTATGTATGTACACGTGTATTGCCTCATAGGCCTATGCCGCCCGTGTCCTGACGTATGTGTCTCACAGTTTAGGTTTGTTCCAGTAAGAAATTTGGAAATATTTTGGCTTAGATGTCGAGCTGGTGAGTGTCTCTTTATTCTCAAACAACGTTGAGGTTCGCAGCTCAGATATATGTCGAGAACATTATCCTCATTCGCAGCCATGTTTTCTGATGTGTATGTATGTACACTTGTATTGCCACATAGGCCTATGCCGCCAGTATCCTGACGCATGAGTCTCTCAGTTTTTTGTTTTTTTCAGTGAGAAATTTGGAAATGTTTTGGCTTAGATGTCGAGCTGGTGAGTGTCTCTTCATTCTCAAACAACGTTGAGGTTCGCAGCTCAGATATATGTCGAGAACATTATCCTCATTCGCAGCCATGTTTTCTGATGTGTATGTATGTACACGTGTATTGCCACATAGGCCTATGCCGCCAGTGTCCTGACGCATGAGTCTCTCAGTTTAGGTTTGTTCCAGTGAGAAATTTGGCAATAGTTTGGCTCAGATGTCGAGCTGGTGAGTGTCTCTTCATTCTCGAACAACGTTGAGGTTCGCAGCTCCGATATATGTCGAGAACATTATCCTCATTCGCAGCCATGTTTTCTGATGTCTATGTATGTACACGTGTATTGCCACATAGGCCTATGGCGCGAGTATCCTGACGCATGAGTCTCTTAGTTTGGGGTTTTTCCAGTGAGAAATGTGGCAATATTTTGGCTCGGATGTCGAGCTGGTGAGTGTCTCTTCATTCTCGAACAACGTTGAGGCTTGCAGCTCAGATATATGTCGACAAAACTATCCTCATTCGTAGCCATGTTTTCTTATGTGTATGTATGTACACGTGTATTGCCTCATAGGCCTATGCCGCCCGTGTCCTGACGTATGTGTCTCACAGTTTAGGTTTGTTCCAGTAAGAAATTTGGAAATATTTTGGCTTAGATGTCGAGCTGGTGAGTGTCTCTTCATTCTCAAACAACGTTGAGGTTCGCAGCTCAGATATATGTCGAGAACATTATCCTCATTCGCAGCCATGTTTTCTGATGTGTATGTATGTACACGTGTATTGCCACATAGGCCTATGCCGACAGTGTCCTGACGCATGAGTCTCTCAGTTTGTTTGTTTTTCCAGTGAGAAATTTGGCAATATTTTGGCTCGGATGTCGAGCTGGTAAGTGTCTCTTTATTCTCGAACAACGTTGAGGCTCGCAGCTCAGATATATGTCGAGAAAATGGTCCTCATTCGCAGCCATGTTTTCTGATGTGTATGTATGTACACGTGTATTGCCTCATAGGCCTATGCCGCCAGTGTCCTGACGCATGAGTCTCACAGTTTTGTTTTTTTCCAGTGAGAAATTTGGAAATATTTTGGCTCAGATATCGAGCTGGCGAGTGTCTCTTCATTCTCGAACTACGTTGAGGTTCGCAGCTCAGATACAATTTCATAAAATTATCCTCATTCGCAGCAATATTTTCTTATGTGTATGTATGTGCACGTGTATTGCCACATAGGCCTATGGCCCCAGTATCCTGACGCATGAGTCTCTCAGTTTGGGGTTTTTCCAGTGAGAAATTTGGCAATATTTTGGCTCGGATGTCGAGCTGGTGAGTGTGTCTTCATTCTCGAACAACGTTGAGGCTCGCAGTTCAGATATATGTCGAGAACATTATCCTCATTCGTAGCCATGTTTTCTTATCTGTATGTATGTACACGTGTATTGCCTCATAGGCCTATGCCGCCCGTGTCCTGACGTATGAGTCTCACAGTTTGGGTTTTTTACAGTGAGAAATTTGGAAATATTTTGGCTCAGATGTCGAGCAGGCGAGTGTTTCTTCATTCTCAAACAACGTTGAGGTTCGCAGCTCAGATATAAGTTCATAAAATTATCCTCATTCGCAGCCATGTTTTCTGATGTGTTTGTATGTACACGTGTATTGCCACATAGGCATATGCCGCCAGTGTCCTGACGCATGAGTCTCTCAGTTTAGGTTTGTTGGAGTGAGAAATTTGGCAATATTTTGGCTCAGATGTCGATCTGGCGAGTGTCTCGTCATTCTCGAACTACGTTGAGGTTCGCAGCTCAGATATAAGTTCATAAAATTATCCTCATTCGCAGCCATGTTTTCTTATGTGTATGTATGTACACGTGTATTGCCACATAGGCCTATGGCGCGAGTATCCTGACGCATGAGTCTCTTAGTTTGGGTTTTTTCCAGTGAGAAATGTGGCAATATTTTGGCTCGGATGTCGAGCTGGTGAGTGTCTCTTCATTCTCGAACAACGTTGAGGCTTGCAGCTCAGATATATGTCGACAAAACTATCCTCATTCGTAGCCATGTTTTCTTATGTGTATGTATGTACACGTGTATTGCCTCATAGGCCTATGCCGCCCGTGTCCTGACGTATGTGTCTCACAGTTTAGGTTTGTTCCAGTAAGAAATTTGGAAATATTTTGGCTTAGATGTCGAGCTGGTGAGTGTCTCTTCATTCTCAAACAACGTTGAGGTTCGCAGCTCAGATATATGTCGAGAACATTATCCTCATTCGCAGCCATGTTTTCTGATGTGTATGTATGTACACTTGTATTGCCACATAGGCCTATGCCGCCAGTATCCTGACGCATGAGTCTCTCAGTTTTTTGTTTTTTTCAGTGAGAAATTTGGCAATATTTTGGCTCGGATGTCGAGCTGGTGAGTGTCTCTTCATTCTGAAGTGCAAGTGGACTAAACACGGACAGACATGTCTGTTTGTCCCACGTCCTAAACCGCTACTGGATATTACCATTTCCATGGATATATCATCTAACCCAGGTCCTCGATCACAAGTTTTGCTACAAAAACAGAATAGTTTTCAATTGAAGGAAAGTCCACCGGTTCTGCAAACTTTATCAAGTACAAGTAGCCATGTGACTAACATCTTAAGTAAACATGTATGTTGCTGTTACTCTCGCCTGGAACTACTTGCATTGCGTCCACACACATGTAGCTTGTTGGCTAAGAAAACCTGGATTCGGATAAATGAAATAGGAATTGGCAAACGGCAGAGAGGAAGCAGGGGAGGGCTTAATAAATGTTTGTCTCAACAAACACACTTGCAATATCAACAATCTACGTTTGCTGGAAAAGGATTTAAAATACCTGCTCTTGTACCTAGTAATAGAGAGCGATTGCAATCTGTCAAGCTTTCTCCTCATGCAACAGTTCGTCCTGTTAATGCAAGTAATCTAATCCAGATTTCTACTTGTACCTCAGCAATACGGAGTGAATCGTTGAAACAACTTACATTTTGTTTATGGAATGCCCAATCCATCCGTAATAAAACTGCTAGCTTCATCGATTACATTTGCCATCATGAAATTGATGTGGTAGCTGTCACAGAAACGTGGCTAACGGAACATGATTCTTCTGTCAGACGAGAGTGTATATCTGACGGATATAAGATTCTCGATCATCCAAGAACTCATCGGAGAGGAGGAGGAACAGCCTTGGTCTGTCGTAATACTCTCACTGTACGGAAGATCCGGACACAAGATTGGACCTCTTTTGAGGTCTCGGAATGGATCCTCGAGAATAGCTGCTCATCACGTTTCCGTCTTTGTATCATATACAGACCGCCTTATTCTGCAAATCATCCTGTGACAATTGGTGTTTTTATGGATGAATATGCTCGGTATCTTGAGACGACTATTCTCTGCCCTGAACCAGTGATAATTTGTGGGGATTGTAATGTACACATGGACAATGTAACTGATACTAATACAAAGACATTGAATGATCTGTTAAATTCAATGAGTCTTAAGCAGCATGTGAGCTTGCCTACTCATGTTCATGGACATGTTTTGGATTTAATAATTACCCGGCTGAGTGACACCATTGTTCTGGATGCACCAAGGATTGATAGTTTTCTCTCTGACCATGCAACGGTACTTTGTAATCTTAACATGATGAAGAGTGAACTTACTGTCAAGAAGGTGACATTTAGGAAATTTAAATCAATCAATATTGATCAGTTTAAAAATGATTTATGTGCTTCCTCCCTTATTCGCGATGCACCATCGGATCTAGACCGGCTAGCTTACATGTACAATAACACTTTGGCCTCGGTATTGGACACACATGCTCCTCTACGCTCGTGGACTGTCGTCACACGTGCTCAGGTGCCTTGGTTTACTGAACAGATTCGAGAGGCAAAGAGACTACGTCGACGTGCAGAGCGGAAATGGAGGCTATCTGCACTTGAGGTAGATCTGAAAGCCTTTAAGTTTCAGAGGAATAAAACTACGTACATTATGAATAAAACACGTTGTGAATTTTATACTGATTTTATTGATACAAATTGTGTTAAAAATCAACGGAAACTGTTTTCAGCTGTGAAGCAACTGCTAAATCAGGATTCGAACACGTTATTTCCACAGAATTGTAATAAGCTCAATCTTGCCAATCAAATTGGGTCTTATTTTGTTAAAAAGATCACTGATATACGTGTTGGGCTAGATACATTGGGAATTTCAGTTACTGTATTACCTGATTCAATGCCTGTTAAGATTTCAACGAATAATGCATTCCTTCATGAATTCGAGGCACTGGGCGAAGATTCAGTGAGAAAACTTGTGTTAAAGGCACCCAGTAAGTCTTGCATCTTTGACCCGGTGCCAACGTTTATTGTGAAGGACTGCATTAATGAACTCTTACCATCGTTAACATCACTTATTAACATGTCTCTGCAGAGTGGAATGGTTCCTTGTTCCTGGAAGGAAGCCCTTGTAGTTCCAAAATTGAAACAGCCTGGTTTAGACACGGGATTTGCGAATTTCCGTCCTATTTCTAATCTGCAGTTTGTGTCCAAGCTAGTTGAACGAGCCGTTACTGATCAACTTTATTCATATCTGGTAAAAAATGAGTATTTGCCTAGCAATCAATCAGTTTATCGTCCGGGGCACAGTACTGAAACTGCATTGTTGCGAATTAAGAATGATATTCTTATGAATATGGACAAACAATGTGTAACTCTACTTGTGCTATTAGATCTAAGCGCAGCTTTTGATACTGTGGATTATGGTATATTACTGGGTCGGTTACGTAATAACTTTGGAATAACTGGAACAGTGTACAATTGGTTTGAATCATATTTATTGGGTAGATCTCAACGTGTATCAGTTGATGGGGTATTATCAGATAGTTTCCATCTTGAATCTGGTGTCCCACAAGGTAGTTGTCTTGGTCCTTTATTGTTCTCGTTGTATTCTAGCGAGTTATTTAAGGTCACAGAGAAACATCCTCTGCATGTTCATTCATATGCCGACGATACACAACTCTATTTATATTTTAAACCCAAAGCTGGTACAAATGAGTCTACTGCTAAGTCAGCCATTGAAAATTGTATCACTGAAATTCAACAATGGATGACGGTAAATAAACTCAAGCTCAATACTGGAAAAACTGAATTTCGTATTTTAGGTACAAAGAAACAGCTGGAAAAGGTAACTATGTCTCATTTAAAAGTTGGCAATACTATTGTTCGTGCGTCATCTGGTGCTATTCGTAACCTTGGGGTTTGGTTTGATTCTGAACTTAAATTGGGGTATCATGTAAGTAAAATAAGTAGTTCTGCGTTTTACCACCTGTATAATTTGCGTAGGATTAGGAAGTTTTTAACTCGACAGTCTATAGAGTCTTTGGTGCATGCCTTTATAACAAGCAAACTAGATTATTGTAATAGTTTACTGTATGGTCTTTCCAGTACACATATCGGTAAATTACAAATAATTCAAAATACTGCAGCTCGCCTTGTAACCGGTTCACCACGTACATGTCACATCACGCCAGTTCATCATCTCCTTCATTGGTTACCAGTTGTATATCGTATTCAGTTTAAAATTTTGATTTTAACATTTAAATGTTTATATGGAACAGCTCCGGAGTATCTCTGTGACCTGGTGTCTGTTATTCGTCAAAACAGATATAGTCTTCGTTCAATTAATAGTGTGTTACTGACTCCGGGGAGTGCTAAATGTAAAGTTTCACTAGATGATTGTGCTTTTCAGACAGCTGCCCCCAAACTATGGAACAAACTTCCAGTTCACATTAGGAATCTTAGGAGTCTAGATAAGTTTAAAACTGAAGTTAAAACATATCTTTTTAAACTAGCTTTTGATTTTGAATCATGATTCTCATTTTTAACTAAGTAATAGTATGGTGTAGCTAATTTTGTTTTATGTATAATGTACAGCGCACATGAACATATTTTTATGGAATGCGCGCTATATAAATGTAATTATTATTATTATTATTATTATCGCAGCTCAGATATATGTCGACAAAATTATCCTCATTCGTAGCCATGTTTTCTTATGTGTATGTATGTACATGTGTATTGCCTCATAGGCCTATGCCGCCAGTGTCCTGACGCATGAGTCTCAAAGTTTTGGTCTCTTCCGGTGAAAATGTTGGCGATGTGTTAGCTCAGATGTGGAGGTGGTGAATGTCTCTTCATTCTCGAACAACGTTGAGGTTCGCAGCTCAGATATATGTCGAGAACATTATCCTCATTCGCAGCCATGTTTTCTGATGTGTATGTATGTACACGTGTATTGCCACATAGGCCTATGCCGCCAGTGTCCTGACGCATGAGTCTCACAGTTTTGGTTTTTTTCCAGTGAGAAATTTGGAAATATTTTGGCTGAGATGTCGAGCTGGCGAGTGTCTCTTCATTCTCGAACTACGTTGAGGTTCGCAACTCAGAAATAAGTTCATATAATTATCCTCATTCGTAGCCATGTTTTCTTATGTGTATGTATGTACACGTGTATTGCCTAATAGGCCTATGCCGCCCGTGTCCTGACGTATGAGTCTCACAGTTTGGGTTTTTTCCACTGAGAAATTTGGAAATATTTTAGCTCAGATGTCGAGCTGGCGAGTGTCTCTTCATTCTCGAACTACGTTGAGGTTCGCAGCTCAGATATAAGTTCATAAAATTATCCTCATTCGTAGCCATGTTTTCTGATGTGTTTGTATGTACACGTGTATTGCCATATAGGCATATGCCGCCAGTGTCCTGACGCATGAGTCTCTCAGTTTAGGTTTGTTCCAGTGAGAAATTTGGCAATATTTTGGCTCAGATGTTGAGCTGGCGAGTGTTTCTTCATTCTCTAACTACGTTGAGGTTCGCAGCTCAGATATAAGTTCATTAAATTATCATCATTCGCAGCCATGTTTTATTATGAGTATGTATGTACCCGTGTATTGCAGCATAGGCCTATGCCGCCAGTATTCTGACGCATGAGTTTCTCAGTTTGTTATTTTTTCCAGTGAGAAATTTGGCAATATTTTTGCTCAGATGTCGGGCTGGTGAGTGTCTCCTCATTCTCGAACAGCGTTGAGGCTCGCAGTTCAAATATAAGTCGAAAGAATTATCCTCATTCGTAGCCATGTTTTCTGATGTGTATGTATGTACATGTGTATCGCCACATAGGCATATGCCGCCAGTGTCCTGACGCATGAGTCTCAAAGTTTTGGTCTCTTCCGGTGAGAATTTTGGCGATATGTTAGCTCAGATGTGGAGGTGGTGAATGTCTCTTCATTATCAAACAACGTTGAGGTTCGCAGCTCAGATATATGTCGAAAAATTATCCTCATTCGCAGCCATGTTTTCTTATGATTATGTATGTACCTGTGTATTGCCGCATAGGCCTATGCCGCCAGTATCCTGACGCATGAGTCTCTCAGTTTGTTATTTTTTCCGGTGAGAAATTTGGCAATATTTTGGCTCGGATGGCGAGCTGGTGAGTGTCTCTTCATTCTCGAACAACATTGAGGCTCGCAGCTCAGATATATGGCGAAAAAAATATTCTCATTCGCAGCCATGTTTTCTGATGTGTTTGTATGTACACGTGTAGTGCCACATAGGCATATGCCGCCAGTGTCCTGACGCATGAGTCTCTCAGTTTAGGTTTGTTCCAGTGAGAAATTTGGCAATATTTTGGCTCAGATGTCGAGCTGGTGAGTGTCTCTTCATTCTCGAACAACGTTGAGGTTTGCAGCTCAGATATAAGTTCATTAAATTATCATCATTCGCAGCCATGTTTTATTATGAGTATGTATGTACCCGTGTATTGCAGCATAGGCCTATGCCGCCAGTATCCTGACGCATGAGTTTCTCAGTTTGTTATTTTTTCCAGTGAGAAATTTGGCAATATTTTTGCTCAGATGTCGGGCTGGTGAGTGTCTCCTCATTATCGAACAGCGTTGAGGCTCGCAGTTCAAATATAAGTCGAAAGAATTATCCTCATTCGCAGCCATGTTTTCTGATGTGTATGCCGCCAGTATCCTGACGCATGAGTCTCTCAGTTTGTTATTTTTTCCGGTGAGAAATTTGGCAATATTTTGGCTCAGATGTCGAGCTGGTGAGTGTCTCTTCATTCTCGAACAACGTTGATGTTCGCAGCTCAGATATATGTCGAGAACATTATCCTCATTCGCAGCCATGTTTTCTGATGTGTATGTATGTACATGTGTACAATCCACATAGGCCTATGCCGCCAGTATCCTGACGCATGAGTCTCTCAGTTTGGGTTTTTTCCAGTGAGAAATTTGGCAATATTTTGGCTCGGATGTCGAGCTGGTGAGTGTCTCCTCATTCTCGAACAACGTTGAGGTTCGCAGCTCAGATATATGTCGAGAAAATTATCCTCATTCGCAGCCATGTTTTCTGATGTGTATGTATGTACACGTGTATTGCCACATAGGCCTATGCCGCCAGTATCCTGACGCATGAGTCTCTCAGTTTGGGTTTTTTCCAGTGAGAAATTTGGCAATATTTTGGCTAGGATGTCGAGCTGGTGAGTGTCTCTTTATTCTCGAACAACGTTGAGGCTCGCAGCTCAGATATATGTCGAGAAAATTATCCTCATTCGCAGCCATGTTTTCTTATGTGTATGTATGTATGCGTCTGTTTATGGTGTAAATCGAGGACACATACCTGGCGACACGAAGGTGAATTGGGGTTAGGGTTAGAATCGAGGACGACCTCGATTGAGATTCGTGTACAAAACCAATGAGAGCCGTCGAAAAACGTTAGAGTACAAACAAAGGAAATTTTCGAGAGGAACAAAGGAAACTCCTCGATTTACACCATAAACAAACGTTGGTGTACACGTGTATTGCCACATAGGCATATGCTGCCAGTGTCCTGACGCATGAGTCCCTCAGTTTGGTTTTTTTCCAGTGAAAAACTTTGCAATATGTTGGCTCAGATGTCGAGCTGGTGAGTGTCTCTTCATTCTCCAACAACGTTGAGGTTCGCAGCTCAGATATAAGTCGAGAAAATTATCCTCATTCGCAGCCATGTGTTCTGATATGTATGTATGTACACGTGTATTGCCTCATAGGCCTATGCCGCCAGTGTCCTGACGCATGAGTCTCAAAGTTGTGGTCTCTTCCGGTGTGAATTTTGGCGATGTGTTAGCTCAGATGTAGAGGTGGTGAATGTCTCTTCATTCTCGAACACCGTTGAGGTTCGCAGCTCAGATATATGTCGAGAAAATTATCCTCATTCGCAGCCATGTTTTCTGATGTGTATGTATGTGCACGTGTATTGCCACATAGGCCTATGGCCCCAGTATCCTGACGCATGAGTCTCTCAGTTTGGGGTTTTTCCAGTGAGAAATTTGGCAATATTTTGGCTCGGATGTCGAGCTGGTGAGTGTGTCTTCATTCTCGAACAACGTTGAGGCTCGCAGTTCAGATATATGTCGAGAACATTATCCTCATTCGTAGCCATGTTTTCTTATGTGTATGTATGTACCCGTGTATTGCCTCATAGGCCTATGCCGCCCGTGTCCTGACGTATGAGTCTCACAGTTTGGGTTTTTTACAGTGAGAAATTTGGAAATATTTTGGCTCAGATGTCGAGCAGGCGAGTGTTTCTTCATTCTCAAACAACGTTGAGGTTCGCAGCTCAGATATAAGTTCATAAAATTATCCTCATTCGCAGCCATGTTTTCTGATGTGTTTGTATGTACACGTGTATTGCCACATAGGCATATGCCGCCAGTGTCCTGACGCATGAGTCTCTCAGTTTAGGTTTGTTCCAGTGAGAAATTTGGCAATATTTTGGCTCAGATGTCGATCTGGCGAGTGTCTCGTCATTCTCGAACTACGTTGAGGTTCGCAGCTCAGATATAAGTTCATAAAATTATCCTCATTCGCAGCCATGTTTTCTTATGTGTATGTATGTACACGTGTATTGCCACATAGGCCTATGCCGCCAGTATCCTGACGCATGAGTCTCTCAGTTTGGGTTTTTTCCAGTGAGAAATTTGGCAATATTTTGGCTCGGATGTCGAGCTGGTGAGTGTCTCCTCATTCTCGAACAACGTTGAGGTTCGCAGCTCAGATATATGTCGAGAAAATTATCCTCATTCGCAGCCATGTTTTGTGATGTGTATGTATGTACACGTGTATTGCCACATAGGCCTATGCCGCCAGTATCCTGACGCATGAGTCTCTCAGTTTGGGTTTTTTCCAGTGAGAAATTTGGCAATATTTTGGCTCGGATGTCGAGCTGGTGAGTGTCTCTTTATTCTCGAACAACGTTGAGGTTCGCAGCTCCGATATATGTCGAGAAAATTATCCTCATTCGCAGCCATGTTTTCTTATGTGTATGTATGTATGTACACGTGTATTGCCACATAGGCATATGCTGCCAGTGTCCTGACGCATGAGTCCCTCAGTTTGTTTTTTTTCCAGTGAAAAACTTTGCAATATATTGGCTCAGATGTCGAGCTGGTGAGTGTCTCTTCATTCTCCAACAACGTTGAGGTTCGCAGCTCAGATATAAGTCGAGAAAATTATCCTCATTCGCAGCCATGTGTTCTGATATGTATGTATGTACACGTGTATTGCCTCATAGGCCTATGCCGCCAGTGTCCTGACGCATGAGTCTCAAAGTTGTGGTCTCTTCCGGTGTGAATTTTGGCGATGTGTTAGCTCAGATGTGGAGGTGGTGAATGTCTCTTCATTCTCGAACACCGTTGAGGTTCGCAGCTCAGATATATGTCGAGAAAATTATCCTCATTCGCAGCCATGTTTTCTGATGTGTATGTATGTGCACGTGTATTGCCACATAGGCCTATGGCCCCAGTATCCTGACGCATGAGTCTCTCAGTTTGGGGTTTTTCCAGTGAGAAATTTGGCAATATTTTGGCTCGGATGTCGAGCTGGTGAGTGTGTCTTCATTCTCGAACAACGTTGAGGCTCGCAGTTCAGATATATGTCGAGAACATTATCCTCATTCGTAGCCATGTTTTCTTATGTGTATGTATGTACCCGTGTATTGCCTCATAGGCCTATGCCGCCCGTGTCCTGACGTATGAGTCTCACAGTTTGGGTTTTTTACAGTGAGAAATTTGGAAATATTTTGGCTCAGATGTCGAGCAGGCGAGTGTTTCTTCATTCTCAAACAACGTTGAGGTTCGCAGCTCAGATATAAGTTCATAAAATTATCCTCATTCGCAGCCATGTTTTCTGATGTGTTTGTATGTACACGTGTATTGCCACATAGGCATATGCCGCCAGTGTCCTGACGCATGAGTCTCTCAGTTTAGGTTTGTTCCAGTGAGAAATTTGGCAATATTTTGGCTCAGATGTCGATCTGGCGAGTGTCTCGTCATTCTCGAACTACGTTGAGGTTCGCAGCTCAGATATAAGTTCATAAAATTATCCTCATTCGCAGCCATGTTTTCTTATGTGTATGTATGTACACGTGTATTGCCACATAGGCCTATGGCGCGAGTATCCTGACGCATAAGTCTCTTAGTTTGGGGTTTTTCCAGTGAGAAATGTGGCAATATTTTGGCTCGGATGTCGAGCTGGTGAGTGTCTCTTCATTCTCGAACAACGTTGAGGCTCGCAGCTCAGATATATGTCGACAAAACTATCCTCATTCGTAGCCATGTTTTCTTATGTGTATGTATGTACACGTGTATTGCCTCATAGGCCTATGCCGCCCGTGTCCTGACGTATGTGTCTCACAGTTTAGGTTTGTTCTAGTAAGAAATTTGGAAATATTTTGGCTTAGATGTCGAGCTGGTGAGTGTCTCTTCATTCTCAAACAACGTTGAGGTTCGCAGCTCAGATATATGTCGAGAACATTATCCTCATTCGCAGCCATGTTTTCTGATGTGTATGTATGTACACTTGTATTGCCACATAGGCCTATGCCGCCAGTATCCTGACGCATGAGTCTCTCAGTTTTTGTTTTTTTTCAGTGAGAAATTTGGCAATATTTTGGCTCGGATGTCGAGCTGGTGAGTGTCTCTTCATTCTGAAGTGTAAGTGGACTAAACACGGACAGACATGTCTGTTTGTCCCACGTCCTAAACCGCTACTGGATATTACCATTTCCATGGATATCTCATCTAACCCAGGTCCTCGATCACAAGTTTTGCAACAGAAACAGAATAGTTTTCAATTGAAGGAAAGTCCACCGGTTCTGCAAACTTTATCAAGTACAAGTAGCCATGTGACTAACATCTTAAGTAAACATGTATGTTGCTGTTACTCTCGCCTGGAACTACTTGCATTGCGTCCACACACATGTAGCTTGTTGGCTAAGAAAACCTGGATTCGGATAAATGAAATAGGAATTGGCAAACGGCAGAGAGGAAGCTGGGGAGGGCTTAATAAATGTTCGTCTCAACAAACACACTTGCAATATCAACAATCTACGTTTGCTCGAAAAGGATTTAAAATACCTGCTCTTGTACCTAGTAATAGAGAGCGATTGCAATCTGTCAAGCTTTCTCCTCATGCAACAGTTCGTCCTGTTAATGCAAGTAATCTAATCCAGATTTCTACTTGTACCTCAGCAATACGGAGTGAATCGTTGAAACAACTTACATTTTGTTTATGGAATGCCCAATCCATCCGTAATAAAACTGCTAGCTTCATCGATTACATTTGCCATCATGAAATTGATGTGGTAGCTGTCACAGAAACGTGGCTAACGGAACATGATTCTTCTGTCAGACGAGAGTGTATATCTGACGGATATAAGATTCTCGATCATCCAAGAACTCATCGGAGAGGAGGAGGAACAGCCTTGGTCTGTCGTAATACTCTCACTGTACGGAAGATCCGGACACAAGATTGGACCTCTTTTGAGGTCTCGGAATGGATCCTCGAGAATAGCTGCTCATCACGTTTCCGTCTTTGTATCATATACAGACCGCCTTATTCTGCAAATCATCCTGTGACAATTGGTGTTTTTATGGATGAATATGCTCGGTATCTTGAGACGACTATTCTCTGCCCTGAACCAGTGATAATTTGTGGGGATTGTAATGTACACATGGACAATGTAACTGATACTAATACAAAGACATTGAATGATCTGTTAAATTCAATGAGTCTTAAGGAGCATGTGAGCTTGCCTACTCATGTTCATGGACATGTTTTGGATTTAATAATTACCCGGCTGAGTGACACCATTGTTCTGGATGCACCAAGGATTGATAGTTTTCTCTCTGACCATGCAACGGTACTTTGTAATCTTAACATGATGAAGAGTGAACTTACTGTCAAGAAGGTGACATTTAGGAAATTTAAATCAATCAATATTTATCAGTTTAAAAATGATTTATGTGCTTCCTCCCTTATTCGCGATGCACCATCGGATCTAGACCGGCTAGCTTACATGTACAATAACACTTTGGCCTCGGTATTGGACACACATGCTCCTCTACGCTCGTGGACTGTCGTCACACGTGCTCAGGTGCCTTGGTTTACTGAACAGATTCGAGAGGCAAAGAGACTACGTCGACGTGCAGAGCGGAAATGGAGGCTATCTGCACTTGAGGTAGATCTGAAAGCCTTTAAGTTTCAGAGGAATAAAACTACGTACATTATGAATAAAACACGTTGTGAATTTTATACTGATTTTATTGATACAAATTGTGTTAAAAATCAACGGAAACTGTTTTCAGCTGTGAAGCAACTGCTAAATCAGGATTCGAACACGTTATTTCCACAGAATTGTAATAAGCTCAATCTTGCCAATCAAATTGGGTCTTATTTTGTTAAAAAGATCACTGATATACGTGTTGGGCTAGATACATTGGGAATTTATGTTACTGTATTACCTGATTCAATGCCTGTTAAGATTTCAACGAATAATGCATTCCTTCATGAATTCGAGGCACTGGGCGAAGATTCAGTGAGAACACTTGTGTTAAAGGCACCCAGTAAGTCTTGCATCTTTGACCCGGTGCCAACGTTTATTGTGAAGGACTGCATTAATGAACTCTTACCATCGTTAACATCACTTATTAACATGTCTCTGCAGAGTGGAATGGTTCCTTGTTCCTGGAAGGAAGCCCTTATAGTTCCAAAATTGAAACAGCCTGGTTTAGACACGGGATTTGCGAATTTCCGTCCTATTTCTAATCTGCAGTTTGTGTCCAAGCTAGTTGAACGAGCCGTTACTGATCAACTTTATTCATATCTGGTAAAAAATGAGTATTTGCCTAGCAATCAATCAGTTTATCGTCCGGGGCACAGTACTGAAACTGCATTGTTGCGAATTAAGAATGATATTCTTATGAATATGGACAAACAATGTGTAACTCTACTTGTGCTATTAGATCTAAGCGCAGCTTTTGATACTGTGGATTATGGTATATTACTGGGTCGGTTACGTAATAACTTTGGAATAACTGGAACAGTGTACAATTGGTTTGAATCATATTTATTGGGTAGATCTCAACGTGTATCAGTTGATGGGGTATTATCAGATAGTTTCCATCTTGAATCTGGTGTCCCACAAGGTAGTTGTCTTGGTCCTTTATTGTTCTCGTTGTATTCTAGCGAGTTATTTAAGGTCACAGAGAAACATCCTCTACATGTTCATTCATATGCCGACGATACACAACTCTATTTATATTTTAAACCCAAAGCTGGTACAAATGAGTCTACTGCTAAGTCAGCCATTGAAAATTGTATCACTGAAATTCAACAATGGATGACGGTAAATAAACTCAAGCTCAATACTGGAAAAACTGAATTTCTTATTTTAGGTACAAAGAAACAGCTGGAAAAGGTAACTATGTCTCGTTTAAAAGTTGGCAATACTATTGTTCGTGCGTCATCTGGTGCTATTCGTAACCTTGGGGTTTGGTTTGATCCTGAACTTAAATTGGGGTATCATGTAAGTAAAATAAGTAGTTCTGCGTTTTACCACCTGTATAATTTGCGTAGGATTAGGAAGTTTTTAACTCGACAGTCTATAGAGTCTTTGGTGCATGCCTTTATAACAAGCAAACTAGATTATTGTAATAGTTTACTGTATGGTCTTTCCAGTACACATATCGGTAAATTACAAAGAATTCAAAATACTGCAGCTCGCCTTGTAACCGGTTCACCACGTACAGGTCACATCACGCCAGTTCTTCATCTCCTTCATTGGTTACCAGTTGTATATCGTATTCAGTTTAAAATTTTGATTTTAACATTTAAATGTTTATATGGAACAGCTCCGGAGTATCTCTGTGACCTGGTGTCTGTTATTCGTCAAAACAGATATAGTCTTCGTTCAATTAATAGTGTGTTACTGACTCCGGGGAGTGCTAAATGTAAAGTTTCACTAGGTGATTGTGCTTTTCAGACAGCTGCCCCCAAACTATGGAACAAACTTCCAGTTCACATTAGGAATCTTAGGAGTCTAGATAAGTTTAAAACTGAAGTTAAAACATATCTTTTTAAACTAGCTTTTGATTTTGAATCATGATTCTCATTTTTAACTAAGTAATAGTATGGTGTAGCTAATTTTGTTTTATGTATAATGTACAGCGCACATGAACATATTTTTATGGAATGCGCGCTATATAAATGTAATTATTATTATTATTATTATTATCGCAGCTCAGATATATGTCGACAAAATTATCCTCATTCGTAGCCATGTTTTCTTATGTGTATGTATATACATGTGTATTGCCTCATAGGCCTATGCCGCCAGTGTCCTGACGCATGAGTCTCAAAGTTTTGGTCTCTTCCGGTGAAAATTTTGGCGATGTGTTAGCTCAGATGTGGAGGTGGTGAATGTCTCTTCATTCTCGAACAACGTTGAGGTTCGCAGCTCAGATATATGTTGAGAACATTATCCTCATTCGCAGCCATGTTTTCTGATGTGTATGTATGTACACGTGTATTGCCACATAGGCCTATGCCGCCAGTGTCCTGACGCATGAGTCTCACAGTTTTGGTTTTTTCCAGTGAGAAATTTGGAAATATTTTGGCTGAGATGTCGAGCTGGCGAGTGTCTCTTCATTCTCGAACTACGTTGAGGTTCGCAACTCAGAAATAAGTTCATATAATTATCCTCATTCGTAGCCATGTTTTCTTATGTGTATGTATGTACACGTGTATTGCCTCATAGGCCTATGCCGCCCGTGTCCTGACGTATGAGTCTCACAGTTTGGGTTTTTTCCACTGAGAAATTTGGAAATATTTTAGCTCAGATGTCGAGCTGGCGAGTGTCTCTTCATTCTCGAACTACGTTGAGGTTCGCAGCTCAGATATAAGTTCATAAAATTATCCTCATTCGTAGCCATGTTTTCTGATGTGTTTGTATGTACACGTGTATTGCCATATAGGCATATGCCGCCAGTGTCCTGACGCATGAGTCTCTCAGTTTAGGTTTGTTCCAGTGAGAAATTTGGCAATATTTTGGCTCAGATGTTGAGCTGGCGAGTGTTTCTTCATTCTCTAACTACGTTGAGGTTCGCAGCTAAGATATAAGTTCATTAAATTATCATCATTCGCAGCCATGTTTTATTATGAGTATGTATGTACCCGTGTATTGCAGCATAGGCCTATGCCGCCAGTATTCTGACGCATGAGTTTCTCAGTTTGTTATTTTTTCCAGTGAGAAATTTGGCAATATTTTTGCTCAGATGTCGGGCTGGTGAGTGTCTCCTCATTCTCGAACAGCGTTGAGGCTCGCAGTTCAAATATAAGTCGAAAGAATTATCCTCATTCGTAGCCATGTTTTCTGATGTGTATGTATGTACATGTGTATCGCCACATAGGCATATGCCGCCAGTGTCCTGACGCATGAGTCTCAAAGTTTTGGTCTCTTCCGGTGAGAATTTTGGCGATATGTTAGCTCAGATGTGGAGGTGGTGAATGTCTCTTCATTCTCGAACAACGTTGAGGTTCGCAGCTCAGATATATGTGGAAAAATTATCCTCATTCGCAGCCATGTTTTCTTATGATTATGTATGTACCTGTGTATTGCCGCATAGGCCTATGCCGCCAGTATCCTGACGCATGAGTTTCTCAGTTTGTTATTTTTTCCGGTGAGAAATTTGGCAATATTTTGGCTCGGATGGCGAGCTGGTGAGTGTCTCTTCATTCTCGAACAACGTTGAGGCTCGCAGCTCAGATATATGGCGAAAAAAATATTCTCATTCGCAGCCATGTTTTCTGATGTGTTTGTATGTACACGTGTAGTGCCACATAGGCATATGCCGCCAGTGTCCTGACGCATGAGTCTCTCAGTTTAGGTTTGTTCCAGTGAGAAATTTGGCAATATTTTGGCTCAGATGTTGAGCTGGCGAGTGTTTCTTCATTCTCTAACTACGTTGAGGTTCGCAGCTAAGATATAAGTTCATTAAATTATCATCATTCGCAGCCATGTTTTATTATGAGTATGTATGTACCCGTGTATTGCAGCATAGGCCTATGCCGCCAGTATTCTGACGCATGAGTTTCTCAGTTTGTTATTTTTTCCAGTGAGAAATTTGGCAATATTTTTGCTCAGATGTCGGGCTGGTGAGTGTCTCCTCATTCTCGAACAGCGTTGAGGCTCGCAGTTCAAATATAAGTCAAAAGAATTATCCTCATTCGTAGCCATGTTTTCTGATGTGTATGTATGTACATGTGTATCGCCACATAGGCATATGCCGCCAGTGTCCTGACGCATGAGTCTCAAAGTTTTGGTCTCTTCCGGTGAGAATTTTGGCGATATGTTAGCTCAGATGTGGAGGTGGTGAATGTCTCTTCATTCTCGAACAACGTTGAGGTTCGCAGCTCAGATATATGTGGAAAAATTATCCTCATTCGCAGCCATGTTTTCTTATGATTATGTATGTACCTGTGTATTGCCGCATAGGCCTATGCCGCCAGTATCCTGACGCATGAGTCTCTCAGTTTGTTATTTTTTCCGGTGAGAAATTTGGCAATTTTTTTTGCTCGGATTTCGAGCTGGTGAGTGTCTCTTCATTCTCGAACAACGTTGAGGCTCGCAGCTCAGATATATGGCGAAAAAAATATTCTCATTCGCAGCCATGTTTTCTGATGTGTTTGTATGTACACGTGTAGTGCCACATAGGCATATGCCGCCAGTGTCCTGACGCATGAGTCTCTCAGTTTAGGTTTGTTCCAGTGAGAAATTTGGCAATATTTTTGCTCAGATGTCGGGCTCGTGAGTGTCTCCTCATTCTCGAACAGCGTTGAGGCTCGCAGTTCAAATATAAGTCGAAAGAATTATCCTCATTCGTAGCCATGTTTTCTGATGTGTATGTATGTACATGTGTATCGCCACATAGGCATATGCCGCCAGTGTCCTGACGCATGAGTCTCAAAGTTTTGGTCTCTTCCGGTGAGAATTTTGGCGATATGTTAGCTCAGATGTGGAGGTGGTGAATGTCTCTTCATTCTCGAACAACGTTGAGGTTCGCAGCTCAGATATATGTCGAAAAATTATCCTCATTCGCAGCCATGTTTTCTTATGATTATGTATGTACCTGTGTATTGCCGCATAGGCCTATGCCGCCAGTATCCTGACGCATGAGTCTCTCAGTTAGTTATTTTTTCCGGTGAGAAATTTGGCAATATTTTGGCTCGGATGGCGAGCTGGTGAGTGTCTCTTCATTCTCGAACAACGTTGAGGCTCGCAGCTCAGATATATGGCGAAAAAAATATTCTCATTCGCAGCCATGTTTTCTGATGTGTTTGTATGTACACGTGTAGTGCCACATAGGCATATGCCGCCAGTGTCCTGACGTATGAGTCTCTCAGTTTAGGTTTGTTCCAGTGAGAAATTTGGCAATATTTTGGCTCAGATGTCGAGCTGGTGAGTGTCTCTTCATTCTCGAACAACGTTGAGGTTCGCAGCTCAGATATATGTCGAGAACATTATCCTCATTCGCAGCCATGTTTTCTGATGTGTATGTATGTACACGTGTATTGCCACAAAGGCCTATGCCGCCAGTATCCTGACGCATGAGTCTCTCAGTTTGGGTTTTTTCCAGTGAGAAATTTGGCAATATTTTGGCTCAGATGTCGAGCTGGTGAGTGTCTCTTCATTCTCGAACAACGTTGAGGTTCGCAGCTCAGATATATGTCGAGAACATTATCCTCATTCGCAGCCATGTTTTCTGATGTGTATGTATGTACACGTGTATTGCCACAAAGGCCTATGCCGCCAGTATCCTGACGCATGAATCTCTCAGTTTGGGTTTTTTCCAGTGGGAAATTTGGCAATATTTTGGCTCGGATGTTGAGCTGGCGAGTGTCTCTTCATTCTCTAACTACGTTGAGGTTCGCAGCTCAGATATAAGTTCATTAAATTATCATCATTCGCAGCCATGTTTTATTATGAGTATGTATGTACCCGTGTATTGCAGCATAGGCCTATGCCGCCAGTATCCTGACGCATGAGTTTCTCAGTTTGTTATTTTTTCCAGTGAGAAATTTGGCAATATTTTTGCTCAGATGTCGGGCTGGTGAGTGTCTCCTCATTATCGAACAGCGTTGAGGCTCGCAGTTCAAATATAAGTCGGAAAAATTGTCCTCATTCGCAGCCATGTTTTCTGATGTGTCTGCCGCCAGTATCCTGACGCATGAGTCTCTCAGTTTGTTATTTTTTCCGGTGAGAAATTTGGCAATATTTTGGCTCAGATGTCGAGCTGGTGAGTGTCTCTTCATTCTCGAACAACGTTGATGTTCGCAGCTCAGATATATGTCGAGAACATTATCCTCATTCGCAGCAATGTTTTCTGATGTGTATGTATGTACATGTGTACAATCCACATAGGCCTATGCCGCCAGTATCCTGACGCATGAGTCTCTCAGTTTGGTTTTTTTCCAGTGAGAAATTTGGCAATATTTTGGCTCGGAAGTTGAGCTGGTGAGTGTCTCCTCATTCTCGAACAACGTTGAGGTTCGCAGCTCAGATATATGTCGAGAACATTATCCACATTCGCAGCCATGTTTTCTGATGTGTATGTATGTACACGTGTATTGCCACAAAGGCCTATGCCGCCAGTATCCTGACGCATGAGTCTCTCAGTTTGGGTTTTTTCCAGTGAGAAATTTGGCAATATTTTGGCTCGGATGTCGAGCTGGTGAGTGTTTCTTTATTCTCGAACAACGTTGAGGCTCGCAGCTCAGATATATGTCGAGAAAATTATCCTCATTCGCAGCCATGTTTTCTGATGTGTATGTATGTACACGTGTATTGCCACACAGGTCTATGCCGCCAGTATCCTGACGCATGAGTCTCTCAGTTTGGGTTTTTTCCAGTGGGAAATTTGGCAATATTTTGGCTCGGATGTTGAGCTGGCGAGTGTCTCTTCATTCTCTAACAGCGTTGAGGCTCGCAGTTCAAATATAAGTCAAAAGAATTATCCTCATTCGTAGCCATGTTTTCTGATGTGTATGTATGTACATGTGTATCGCCACATAGGCATATGCCGCCAGTGTCCTGACGCATGAGTCTCAAAGTTTTGGTCTCTTCCGGTGAGAATTTTGGCGATATGTTAGCTCAGATGTGGAGGTGGTGAATGTCTCTTCATTCTCGAACAACGTTGAGGTTCGCAGCTCAGATATATGTGGAAAAATTATCCTCATTCGCAGCCATGTTTTCTTATGATTATGTATGTACCTGTGTATTGCCGCATAGGCCTATGCCGCCAGTATCCTGACGCATGAGTCTCTCAGTTTGTTATTTTTTCCGGTGAGAAATTTGGCAATATTTTGGCTCGGATGGCGAGCTGGTGAGTGTCTCTTCATTCTCGAACAACGTTGAGGCTCGCAGCTCAGATATATGGCGAAAAAAATATTCTCATTCGCAGCCATGTTTTCTGATGTGTTTGTATGTACACGTGTAGTGCCACATAGGCATATGCCGCCAGTGTCCTGACGCATGAGTCTCTCAGTTTAGGTTTGTTCCAGTGAGAAATTTGGCAATATTTTGGCTCAGATGTCGAGCTGGTGAGTGTCTCTTCATTCTCGAACAACGTTGAGGTTCGCAGCTCAGATATAAGTTCATTAAATTATCATCATTCGCAGCCATGTTTTATTATGAGTATGTATGTACCCGTGTATTGCAGCATAGGCCTATGCCGCCAGTATTCTGACGCATGAGTTTCTCAGTTTGTTATTTTTTCCAGTGAGAAATTTGGCAATATTTTTGCTCAGATGTCGGGCTCGTGAGTGTCTCCTCATTCTCGAACAGCGTTGAGGCTCGCAGTTCAAATATAAGTCGAAAGAATTATCCTCATTCGTAGCCATGTTTTCTGATGTGTATGTATGTACATGTGTATCGCCACATAGGCATATGCCGCCAGTGTCCTGACGCATGAGTCTCAAAGTGTTGGTCTCTTCCGGTGAGAATTTTGGCGATATGTTAGCTCAGATGTGGAGGTGGTGAATGTCTCTTCATTCTCGAACAACGTTGAGGTTCGCAGCTCAGATATATGTCGAAAAATTATCCTCATTCGCAGCCATGTTTTCTTATGATTATGTATGTACCTGTGTATTGCCGCATAGGCCTATGCCGCCAGTATCCTGACGCATGAGTCTCTCAGTTAGTTATTTTTTCCGGTGAGAAATTTGGCAATATTTTTGCTCGGATGGCGAGCTGGTGAGTGTCTCTTCATTCTCGAACAACGTTGAGGCTCGCAGCTCAGATATATGGCGAAAAAAATATTCTCATTCGCAGCCATGTTTTCTGATGTGTTTGTATGTACACGTGTAGTGCCACATAGGCATATGCCGCCAGTGTCCTGACGTATGAGTCTCTCAGTTTAGGTTTGTTCCAGTGAGAAATTTGGCAATATTTTGGCTCAGATGTCGAGCTGGTGAGTGTCTCTTCATTCTCGAACAACGTTGAGGTTCGCAGCTCAGATATATGTCGAGAACATTATCCTCATTCGCAGCCATGTTTTCTGATGTGTATGTATGTACACGTGTATTGCCACATAGGCCTATGCCGCCAGTATCCTGACGCATGAGTCTCTCAGTTTGGGTTTTTTCCAGTGAGAAATTTGGCAATATTTTGGCTCAGATGTCGAGCTGGTGAGTGTCTCTTCATTCTCGAACAACGTTGAGGTTCGCAGCTCAGATATATGTCGAGAACATTATCCTCATTCGCAGCCATGTTTTCTGATGTGTATGTATGTACACGTGTATTGCCACAAAGGCCTATGCCGCCAGTATCCTGACGCATGAATCTCTCAGTTTGGGTTTTTTCCAGTGGGAAATTTGGCAATATTTTGGCTCGGATGTTGAGCTGGCGAGTGTCTCTTCATTCTCTAACTACGTTGAGGTTCGCAGCTCAGATATAAGTTCATTAAATTATCATCATTCGCAGCCATGTTTTATTATGAGTATGTATGTACCCGTGTATTGCAGCATATGCCTATGCCGCCAGTATCCTGACGCATGAGTTTCTCAGTTTGTTATTTTTTCCAGTGAGAAATTTGGCAATATTTTTGCTCAGATGTCGGGCTGGTGAGTGTCTCCTCATTATCGAACAGCGTTAAGGCTCGCAGTTCAAATATAAGTCGGAAAAATTGTCCTCATTCGCAGCCATGTTTTCTGATGTGTATGCCGCCAGTATCCTGACGCATGAGTCTCTCAGTTTGTTATTTTTTCCGGTGAGAAATTTGGCAATATTTTGGCTCAGATGTCGAGCTGGTGAGTGTCTCTTCATTCTCGAACAACGTTGATGTTCGCAGCTCAGATATATGTCGAGAACATTATCCTCATTCGCAGCCATGTTTTCTGATGTGTATGTATGTACATGTGTACAATCCACATAGGCCTATGCCGCCAGTATCCTGACGCATGAGTCTCTCAGTTTGGTTTTTTTCCAGTGAGAAATTTGGCAATATTTTGGCTCGGATGTCGAGCTGGTGAGTGTCTCCTCATTCTCGAACAACGTTGAGGTTCGCAGCTCAGATATATGTCGAGAAAATTATCCTCATTCGCAGCCATGTTTTCTGATGTGTATGTATGTACACGTGTATTGCCACACAGGCCTATGCCGCCAGTATCCTGACGCATGAGTCTCTCAGTTTGGGTTTTTTCCAGTGGGAAATTTGGCAATATTTTGGCTCGGATGTTGAGCTGGCGAGTGTCTCTTCATTTTCTAACTACGTTGAGGTTCGCAGCTCAGATATAAGTCGAAAGAATTATCCTCATTCGTAGCCATGTTTTCTGATGTGTATGTATGTACATGTGTATCGCCACATAGGCATATGCCGCCAGTGTCCTGACGCATGAGTCTCAAAGTGTTGGTCTCTTCCGGTGAGAATTTTGGCGATATGTTAGCTCAGATGTGGAGGTGGTGAATGTCTCTTCATTCTCGAACAACGTTGAGGTTCGCAGCTCAGATATATGTCGAAAAATTATCCTCATTCGCAGCCATGTTTTCTTATGATTATGTATGTACCTGTGTATTGCCGCATAGGCCTATGCCGCCAGTATCCTGACGCATGAGTCTCTCAGTTAGTTATTTTTTCCGGTGAGAAATTTGGCAATATTTTGGCTCGGATGGCGAGCTGGTGAGTGTCTCTTCATTCTCGAACAACGTTGAGGCTCGCAGCTCAGATATATGGCGAAAAAAATATTCTCATTCGCAGCCATGTTTTCTGATGTGTTTGTATGTACACGTGTAGTGCCACATAGGCATATGCCGCCAGTGTCCTGACGTATGAGTCTCTCAGTTTAGGTTTGTTCCAGTGAGAAATTTGGCAATATTTTGGCTCAGATGTCGAGCTGGTGAGTGTCTCTTCATTCTCGAACAACGTTGAGGTTCGCAGCTCAGATATATGTCGAGAACACTATCCTCATTCGCAGCCATGTTTTCTGATGTGTATGTATGTACACGTGTATTGCCACAAAGGCCTATGCCGCCAGTATCCTGACGCATGAGTCTCTCAGTTTGGGTTTTTTCCAGTGAGAAATTTGGCAATATTTTGGCTCAGATGTCGAGCTGGTGAGTGTCTCTTCATTCTCGAACAACGTTGAGGTTCGCAGCTCAGATATATGTCGAGAACATTATCCTCATTCGCAGCCATGTTTTCTGATGTGTATGTATGTACACGTGTATTGCCACAAAGGCCTATGCCGCCAGTATCCTGACGCATGAATCTCTCAGTTTGGGTTTTTTCCAGTGGGAAATTTGGCAATATTTTGGCTCGGATGTTGAGCTGGCGAGTGTCTCTTCATTCTCTAACTACGTTGAGGTTCGCAGCTCAGATATAAGTTCATTAAATTATCATCATTCGCAGCCATGTTTTATTATGAGTATGTATGTACCCGTGTATTGCAGCATAGGCCTATGCCGCCAGTATCCTGACGCATGAGTTTCTCAGTTTGTTATTTTTTCCAGTGAGAAATTTGGCAATATGTTGGCTCAGATGTCGGGCTGGTGAGTGTCTCCTCATTATCGAACAGCGTTGAGGCTCGCAGTTCAAATATAAGTCGGAAAAATTGTCCTCATTCGCAGCCATGTTTTCTGATGTGTATGCCGCCAGTATCCTGACGCATGAGTCTCTCAGTTTGTTATTTTTTCCGGTGAGAAATTTGGCAATATTTTGGCTCAGATGTCGAGCTGGTGAGTGTCTCTTCATTCTCGAACAACGTTGATGTTCGCAGCTCAGATATATGTCGAGAACATTATCCTCATTCGCAGCCATGTTTTCTGATGTGTATGTATGTACATGTGTACAATCCACATAGGCCTATGCCGCCAGTATCCTGACGCATGAGTCTCTCAGTTTGGTTTTTTTCCAGTGAGAAATTTGGCAATATTTTGGCTCGGATGTCGAGCTGGTGAGTGTCTCCTCATTCTCGAACAACGTTGAGGTTCGCAGCTCAGATATATGTCGAGAACATTATCCTCATTCGCAGCCATGTTTTCTGATGTGTATGTATGTACACGTGTATTGCCACAAAGGCCTATGCCGCCAGTATCCTGACGCATGAGTCTCTCAGTTTGGGTTTTTTCCAGTGAGAAATTTGGCAATATTTTGGCTCGGATGTCGAGCTGGTGAGTGTCTCTTTATTCTCGAACAACGTTGAGGCTCGCAGCTCAGATATATGTCGATAAAATTATCCTCATTCGCAGCCATGTTTTCTGATGTGTATGTATGTACACGTGTATTGCCACACAGGCCTATGCCGCCAGTATCCTGACGCATGAGTCTCTCAGTTTGGGTTTTTTCCAGTGGGAAATTTGGCAATATTTTGGCTCGGATGTTGAGCTGGCGAGTGTCTCTTCATTCTCTAACTACGTTGAGGTTCGCAGCTCAGATATAAGTTCATAAAATTATCCTCATTCGCAGCCATGTTTTCTTATGTGTATGTATGTACACGTGTATTGCCACATAGGCCTTTGGCGCGAGTATCCTGACGCATGAGTCTCTTAGTTTGGGGTTTTTCCAGTGAGAAATGTGGCAATATTTTGGCTCGGATGTCGAGCTGGTGAGTGTCTCTTCATTCTCGAACAACGTTGATGTTCGCAGCTCAGATATATGTCGAGAACATTATCCTCATTCGCAGCCATGTTTTCTGATGTGTATGTATGTACATGTGTACAATCCACATAGGCCTATGCCGCCAGTATCCTGACGCATGAGTCTCTCAGTTTGGGTTTTTTCCATTGAGAAATTTGGCAATATTTTGGCTCGGATGTCGAGCTGGTGAGTGTCTCCTCATTCTCGAACAAAGTTGAGGTTCGCAGCTCAGATATATGTCGAGAAAATTATCCTCATTCGCAGCCATGTTTTCTTATGTGTATGTATGTATGTATGTACACGTGTATTGCCACATAGGCATATGCTGCCAGTGTCCTGACGCATGAGTCCCTCAGTTTGGTTTTTTTCCAGTGAAAAACTTTGCAATATGTTGGCTCAGATGTCGAGCTGGTGAGTGTCTCTTCATTCTCCAACAACGTTGAGGTTCGCAGCTCAGATATAAGTCGAGAAAATTATCCTCATTCGCAGCCATGTGTTCTGATATGTATGTATGTACACGTGTATTGCCTTATATGCCTATGCCGCCAGTGTCCTGACGCATGAGTCTCACAGTTGTGGTCTCTTCCGGTGTGAATTTTGGCGATGTGTTAGCTCAGATGTGGAGGTGGTGAATGTCTCTTCATTCTCGAACATCGTTGAGGTTCGCAGCTCAGATATATGTCGAGAAAATTATCCTCATTCGCAGCCATGTTTTCTGATGTGTATGTATGTACACGTGTATTGCAACATAGGCCTATGCCGCCAGTATCCTGACGCATGAGTCTCTCAGTTTGGGTTGTTTCCAGTGAGAAATTTGGCAATATTTTGGCTCGGATGTCGAGCTGGTGAGTGTCTCTTTATTCTCGAACAACGTTGAGGCTCGCAGCTCAGATATATGTCGAGAAAATTATCCTCATTCGCAGCCATGTTTTCTTATGTGTATGTATGTACACGTGTATTGCCACATAGGCATATGCTGCCAGTGTCCTGACGCATGAGTCTCTCAGTTTGGTTTTTTTCCAGTGAAAAAATTTGCAATATGTTGGCTCAGATGTCGAGCTGGTGAGTGTCTCTTCATTCTCCAACAACGTTGAGGTTTGCAGCTCAGATATAAGTCGAGAAAATTATCCTCATTCGCAGCCATGTGTTCTGATATGTATGTATGTACACGTGTATTGCCTCATAGGCCTATGCCGCCAGTGTCCTGACGCATGAGTCTCTCAGTTTGGTTTTTTTCCTGTGAGAAATTTGGCAATATTTTGGCTCGGATGTTGAGCTGGCGAGTGTCTCTTCATTCTCTAACTACGTTGAGGTTCGCAGCTCAGATATAAGTGCATTAAATTATCATCATTCGCAGCCATGTTTTATTATGATTATGTATGTACCCGTGTATTGCAGCATAGGCCTATGCCGCCAGTATCCTGACGCATGAGTTTCTCAGTTTGTTATTTTTTCCAGTGAGAAATTTGGCAATATTTTTGCTCAGATGTCGGGCTGGTGAGTGTCTCCTCATTCTCGAACAGCGTTGAGGCTCGCAGTTCAAATATAAGTCGAAAGAATTATCCTCATTCGCAGCCATGTTTTCTGATGTGTATGCCGCCAGTATCCTGACGCATGAGTCTCTCAGTTTGTTATTTTTTCCGGTGAGAAATTTGGCAATATTTTGGCTCAGATGTCGAGCTGGTGAGTGTCTCTTCATTCTCAAACAACGTTGATGTTCGCAGCTCAGATATATGTCGAGAACATTATCCTCATTCGAAGCCATGTTTTCTTATGATTATGTATGTACCTGTGTATTGCCGCATAGGCCTATGCCGCCAGTGTCCTGACGCATGAGTCTCTCAGTTTAGGTTTGTTCCAGTGAGAAATTTGGCAATATTTTGGCTCAGATGTCGAGCTGGTGAGTGTCTCTTCATTCTCGAACAACGTTGAGGTTCGCAGCTCAGATATATGTCGAGAACATTATCCTCATTCGCAGCCATGTTTTCTGATGTGTATGTATGTACATGTGTATTGCCACAAAGGCCTATGCCGCCAGTATCCTGACGCATGAGTCTCTCAGTTTGGGTTTTTTCCAGTGAGAAATTTGGCAATATTTTGGCTCGGATGTCGAGCTGGTGAGTGTCTCTTTATTCTCGAACAACGTTGAGGCTCGCAGCTCAGATATATGTCGAGAAAATTATCCTCATTCGCAGCCATGTTTTCTGATGTGTATGTATGTACACGTGTATTGCCACATATGCCTATGCCGCCAGTATCCTGACGCATGAGTCTCTCAGTTTGGTTTTTTTCCAGTGGGAAATTTGGCAATATTTTGGCTCGGATGTTGAGCTGGCGAGTGTCTCTTCATTCTCTAACTACGTTGAGGTTCGCAGCTCAGATATAAGTTCATTATATTATCATCATTCGCAGCCATGTTTTATTATGAGTATGTATGTACCCGTGTATTGCAGCATAGGCCTATGCCGCCAGTATCCTGACGCATGAGTTTCTCAGTTTGTTATTTTTTCCAGTGAGAAATTTGGCAATATTTTTGCTCAGATGTCGGGCTGGTGAGTGTCTCCTCATTCTCGAACAGCGTTGAGGCTCGCAGTTCAAATATAAGTCGAAAGAATTATCCTCATTCGCAGCCATGTTTTCTGATGTGTATGCCGCCAGTATCCTGACGCATGAGTCTCTCAGTTTGGGTTGTTTCCAGTGAGAAATTTGGCAATATTTTGGCTCGGATGTCGAGCTGGTGAGTGTCTCTTTATTCTCGAACAACGTTGAGGCTCGCAGCTCAGATATATGTCGAGAAAATTATCCTCATTCGCAGCCATGTTTTCTTATGTGTATGTATGTACACGTGTATTGCCACATAGGCATATGCTGCCAGTGTCCTGACGCATGAGTCTCTCAGTTTGGTTTTTTCCAGTGAAAAACTTTGCAATATGTTGGCTCAGATGTCGAGCTGGTGAGTGTCTCTTCATTCTCCAACAACGTTGAGGTTCGCAGCTCAGATATAAGTCGAGAAAATTATCCTCATTCGCAGCCATGTGTTCTGATATGTATGTATGCACACGTGTATTGCCTCATAGGCCTATGCCGCCAGTGTCCTGACGCATGAGTCTCAAAGTTGTGGTCTCTTCCGGTGTGAATTTTGGCGATGTGTTATCTCAGATGTGGAGGTGGTGAATGTCTCTTCATTCTCGAACACCGTTGAGGTTCGCAGCTCGGATATATGTCGAGAAAATTATCCTCATTCGCAGCCATGTTTTCTGATGTGTATGTATGTACACGTGTATTGCCACATAGGCCTATGCCGCCAGTATCCTGACGCATGAGTCTCTCAGTTTGGGTTTTTTCCAGTGAGAAATTTGGCAATATTTTGGCTCGGATGTTGAGCTGGCGACTGTCTCTTCATTCTCTAACTACGTTGAGGTTCGCAGCTCAGATATAAGTTCATTAAATTATCATCATTCGCAGCCATGTTTTATTATGAGTATGTATGTACCCGTGTATTGCAGCATAGGCCTATGCCGCCAGTATCCTGACGCATGAGTTTCTCAGTTTGTTATTTTTTCCAGTGAGAAATTTGGCAATATTTTTGCTCAGATGTCGGGCTGGTGAGTGTCTCCTCATTCTCGAACAGCGTTGAGGCTCGCAGTTCAAATATAAGTCGAAAGAATTATCCTCATTCGCAGCCATGTTTTCTGATGTGTATGCCGCCAGTATCCTGACGCATGAGTCTCTCAGTTTGTTATTTTTTCCGGTGAGAAATTTTGCAATATTTTGGCTCAGATGTCGAGCTGGTGAGTGTCTCTTCATTCTCGAACAACGTTGAGGTTCGCAGCTCAGATCTAAGTCGAGAAAATTATCCTCATTCGCAGCCATGTGTTCTGATGTGTATGTATGTACACGTGTATTGCCTCATAGGCCTATGCCGCCAGTGTCCTGACGCATTAGTCTCAAAGTTGTGGTCTCTTCCGGTGTGAATTTTGGCGATGTGTTAGCTCAGATGTGGAGGTGGTGAATGTCTCTTCATTCTCGAACACCGTTGAGGTTCGCAGCTCAGATATATGTCGAGAAAATTATCCTCATTCGCAGCCATGTTTTCTGATGTGTATGTATGTACACGTGTATTGCAACATAGGCCTATGCCGCCAGTATCCTGACGCATGAGTCTCTCAGTTTGGGTTTTTTTCAGTGAGAAATTTGGCAATATTTTGGCTCGGATGTCGAGCTGGTGAGTGTCTCTTTATTCTCGAACAACGTTGAGGTTCGCAGCTCAGATATAAGTTCATTATATTATCATCATTCGCAGCCATGTTTTATTATGAGTATGTATGTACCCGTGTATTGCAGCATAGGCCTATGCCGCCAGTATCCTGACGCATGAGTTTCTCAGTTTGTTATTTTTTCCAGTGGGAAATTTGGCAATATTTTTGCTCAGATGTCGGGCTGGTGAGTGTCTCCTCATTCTCGAACAGCGTTGAGGCTCGCAGTTCAAATATAAGTCGAAAGAATTATCCTCATTCGCAGCCATGTTTTCTGATGTGTATGCCGCCAGTATCCTGACGCATGAGTCTCTCAGTTTGGGTTGTTTCCAGTGAGAAATTTGGCAATATTTTGGCTCGGATGTCGAGCTGGTGAGTGTCTCTTTATTCTCGAACAACGTTGAGGCTCGCAGCTCAGATATATGTCGAGAAAATTATCCTCATTCGCAGCCATGTTTTCTTATGTGTATGTATGTACACGTGTATTGCCACATAGGCATATGCTGCCAGTGTCCTGACGCATGAGTCTCTCAGTTTGGGTTTTTTTCCAGTGAAAAACTTTGCAATATGTTGGCTCAGATGTCGAGCTGGTGAGTGTCTCTTCATTCTCCAACAACGTTGAGGTTCGCAGCTCAGATATAAGTCGAGAAAATTATCCTCATTCGCAGCCATGTGTTCTGATATGTATGTATGTACACGTGTATTGCCTCATAGGCCTATGCCGCCAGTGTCCTGACGCATGAGTCTCAAAGTTGTGGTCTCTTCCGGTGTGAATTTTGGCGATGTGTTATCTCAGATGTGGAGGTGGTGAATGTCTCTTCATTCTCGAACACCGTTGAGGTTCGCAGCTCAGATATATGTCGAGAAAATTATCCTCATTCGCAGCCATGTTTTCTGATGTGTATGTATGTACACGTGTATTGCCACATAGGCCTATGCCGCCAGTATCCTGACGCATGAGTCTCTCAGTTTGGTTTTTTTCCAGTGAGAAATTTGGCAATATTTTGGCTCGGATGTTGAGCTGGCGAGTGTCTCTTCATTCTCTAACTACGTTGAGGTTCGCAGCTCAGATATAAGTTCATTAAATTATCATCATTCGCAGCCATGTTTTATTATGAGTATGTATGTACCCGTGTATTGCAGCATAGGCCTATGCCGCCAGTATCCTGACGCATGAGTTTCTCAGTTTTTTATTTTTTCCAGTGAGAAATTTGGCAATATTTTTGCTCAGATGTCGGGCTGGTGAGTGTCTCCTCATTCTCGAACAGCGTTGAGGCTCGCAGTTCAAATATGTGACCTGTGATCACAAAATGAGCGTAAAGTCGGCAAAATCAAAAATTGAGATATGGGTATTTATAAATTCTGTGGAAACAGAGCTTTCCAATGGTATATAACACTTGGAGGTTTGATACTCAATATTTTTTTAATTTTTATTGTTTAGTCTGGAGTTTTAATACAGAGATTATGAGAAAACGGACATTTCTTGCGAGAAATTGTGTAAAAGGCATAGAAAGGCATAGTAAAAATTGTCTCAAAAACTAATTTGTTTTTTTTCTGATCGTCCTGAAACATTGGGAACTAATTGTTGTGGATTTAGTTTTAAACAAAACCATATAATCTCAAAATCTACCACCCCTTCAAATTTTGACTTTGACTGGCCGTACTGGGAAATCACTCAGTGCGACTTTACGCTCATTTTGTGATGACAGGTCACATATAAGTCGAAAGAATTATCCTCATTCGCAGCCATGTTTTCTGATGTGTATGCCGCCAGTATCCTGACGCATGAGTCTCTCAGTTTGTTATTTTTTCCGGGGAGAAATTTGGCAATATTTTGGCTCAGATGTCGAGCTGGTGAGTGTCTCTTCATTCTCGAACAACGTTGATGTTCGCAGCTCAGATATATGTCGAGAACATTATCCTCATTCGCAGCCATGTTTTCTGATGTGTATGTATGTACATGTGTACAATCCACATAGGCCTATGCCGCCAGTATCCTGACGCATGAGTCTCTCAGTTTGGGTTTTTTCCAGTGAGAAATTTGGCAATATTTTGGCTCGGATGTCGAGCTGGTGAGTGTCTCCTCATTCTCGAACAACGTTGAGGTTCGCAGCTCAGATATATGTCGAGAAAATTATCCTCATTCGCAGCCATGTTTTCTGATGTGTATGTATGTACACGTGTATTGCCACATAGGCCTATGCCGCCAGTATCCTGACGCATGAGTCTCTCAGTTTGGGTTTTTTCCAGTGAGAAATTTGGCAATATTTTGGCTCGGATGTCGAGCTGGTGAGTGTCTCTTTATTCTCGAACAACGTTGAGGCTCGCAGCTCAGATATATGTCGAGAAAATTATCCTCATTCGCAGCCATGTTTTCTTATGTGTATGTATGTACACGTGTATTGCCACATAGGCATATGCTGCCAGTGTCCTGACGCATGAGTCTCTCAGTTTGGTTTTTTTCCAGTGAAAAACTTTGCAATATGTTGGCTCAGATGTCGAGCTGGTGAGTGTCTCTTCATTCTCCAACAACGTTGAGGTTCGCAGCTCAGATATAAGTCGAGAAAATTATCCTCATTCGCAGCCATGTGTTCTGATATGTATGTATGTACACGTGTATTGCCTCATAGGCCTATGCCGCCAGTGTCCTGACGCATGAGTCTCAAAGTTGTGGTCTCTTCCGGTGTGAATTTTGGCGATGTGTTAGCTCAGATGTGGAGGTGGTGGAATGTCTCTTCATTCTCGAACACCGTTGAGGTTCGCAGCTCAGATATATGTCGAGAAAATTATCCTCATTCGCAGCCATGTTTTCTGATGTGTATGTATGTACACGTGTATTGCAACATAGGCCTATGCCGCCAGTATCCTGACGCATGAGTCTCGCAGTTTGGGTTGTTTCCAGTGAGAAATTTGGCAATATTTTGGCTCGGATGTCGAGCTGGTGAGTGTCTCTTTATTCTCGAACAACGTTGAGGCTCGCAGCTCAGATATATGTCGAGAAAATTATCCTCATTCGCAGCCATGTTTTCTTATGTGTATGTATGTACACGTGTATTGCCACATAGGCATATGCTGCCAGTGTGCTGACGCATGAGTCTCTCAGTTTGTTTTTTTTCCAGTGAAAAACTTTGCAATATGTTGGCTCAGATGTCGAGCTGGTGAGTGTCTCTTCATTCTCCAACAACGTTGAGGTTCGCAGCTCAGATATAAGTCGAGAAAATTATCCTCATTCGCAGCCATGTGTTCTGATATGTATGTATGTACACGTGTATTGCCTCATAGGCCTATGCCGCCAGTGTCCTGACGCATGAGTCTCAAAGTTGTGGTCTCTTCCGGTGTGAATTTTGGCAATGTGTTATCTCAGATGTGGAGGTGGTGAATGTCTCTTCATTCTCGAACACCGTTGAGGTTCGCAGCTCAGATATATGTCGAGAAAATTATCCTCATTCGCAGCCATGTTTTCTGATGTGTATGTATGTACACGTGTATTGCCACATAGGCCTATGCCGCCAGTATCCTGACGCATGAGTCTCTCAGTTTGGGTTTTTTCCAGTGAGAAATTTGGCAATATTTTGGCTCGGATGTCGAGCTGGTGAGTGTCTCTTTATTCTCGAACAACGTTGAGGGTCGCAGCTCAGATATATGTCGAGAAAATTATCCTCATTCGCAGCCATGTTTTCTTATGTGTATGTATGTACATGTGTACAATCCACATAGGCCTATGCCGCCAGTATCCTGACGCATGAGTCTCTCAGTTTGGGTTTTTTCCAGTGAGAAATTTGGCAATATTTTGGCTCTGATGTCGAGCTGGTGAGTGTCTCCTCATTCTCGAACAACGTTGAGGTTCGCAGCTCAGATATATGTCGAGAAAATTATCCTCATTCGCAGCCATGTTTTCTGATGTGTATGTATGTACACGTGTATTGCCACATAGGCCTATGCCGCCAGTATCCTGACGCATGAGTCTCTCGGTTTGGGTTTTTTCCAGTGAGAAATTTGGCAATATTTTGGCTCGGATGTCGAGCTGGTGAGTGTCTCTTTATTCTCGAACAACGTTGAAGCTCGCAGCTCAGATATATGTCGAGAAAATTATCCTCATTCGCAGCCATGTTTTCTTATGTGTATGTATGTACACGTGTATTGCCACATAGGCATATGCTGCCAGTGTCCTGACGCATGAGTCTCTCAGTTTGGTTTTTTTCCAGTGAAAAACTTTGCAATATGTTGGCTCAGATGTCGAGCTGGTGAGTGTCTCTTCATTCTCCAACAACGTTGAGGTTCGCAGCTCAGATATAAGTCGAGACAATTATCCTCATTCGCAGCCATGTGTTCTGATATGTATGTATGTACACGTGTATTGCCTCATAGGCCTATGCCGCCAGTGTCCTGACGCATGAGTCTCAAAGTTGTGGTCTCTTCCGGTGTGAATTTTGGCGATGTGTTAGCTCAGATGTGGAGGTGGTGAATGTCTCTTCATTCTCGAAAACCGTTGAGGTTTGCAGCTCAGATATATGTCGAGAAAATTATCCTCATTCGCAGCCATGTTTTCTGATGTGTATGTATGTACACGTGTATTGCCACATAGGCCTATGCCGCCAGTATCCTGACGCATGAGTCTCTCAGTTTGGGTTTTTTCCAGTGAGAAATTTGGCAATATTTTGGCTCGGATGTCGAGCTGGTGAGTGTCTCTTTATTCTCGAACAACGTTGAGGCTCGCAGATCAGATATATGTCGAGAAAATTATCCTCATTAGCAGCCATGTTTTCTGATATGTATGTATGTACACGTGTATTGCCACATAAACATATGCCGCCAGTGCCCTGACACATGAGTCTCTCAGTTTTTGTTTTTTGTCTAGTGAGAAATTTGGCAATATTTTGGCTCAGATGTCGGGCTGGTGAGTGTCCCTTTATTCTCAAACAACGTTGAGGCTCGCAGCCCAGATATAAGTCGAGAAAATTATCCTCATTCGCAGCCATGTTTTCTGATGTGTTTGTATGTACACGTGTAGTGCCACATAGGCATATGCCGCCAGTGTCCTGACGCATGAGTCTCTCAGTTTAGGTTTGTTCCAGTGAGAAATTTGGCAATATTTTGGCTCAGATGTCGAGCTAGTGAGTGTCTCTTCATTCTCCAACAACGTTGAGGTTCGCAGCTCAGATATAAGTCGAGAAAATTATCCTCATTCGCAGCCATGTTTTCTGATATGTATGTATGTACACGTGTATTGCCACATAAACATATGCCGCCAGTGCCCTGACACATGAGTCTCTCAGTTTTTTGTTTTTTTTCTAGTGAGAAATTTGGCAATATTTTGGCTCGGATGTTGAGCTGGTGAGTGTCTCGTTATTCTCGAACAACGTTGAGGCTCGCAGCTCAGATATATGTCGAGAAAATTATCCTCATTCGCAGCCATGTTTTATTATGTGTATGTATGCGTCTGTTTATGGTGTAAATGGAGGACACATACCTGGCGACACGAAGGTGAATTGGGGTTAGGGTTAGAATCGAGGACGACCTCGATTGAGATTCGTGTACAAAACCAATGAGAGCCGTCGGAAAACGTTAGAGTACAAACAAAGGAAATTTTCGAGAGGAACAAAGGAAACTCCTCGATTTACACCATAAACAAACGTGTATGTACACGTGTATAGCCACATAGGCATATGCCGCCAGTGTCCTGACGCATGAGTCTCTCAGTTTTGTTTTTTCCAGTGAGAAACTTTGCAATATGTTGGCTCAGATGTCGAGCTGGTTAGTGTCTCTTCATTCTCCAACAACGTTGAGGTTCGCAGCTCAGAGATAAGTCGAGAAAATTATCCTCATTCGCAGCCATGTGTTCTGATATGTATGTATGTACACGTGTATTGCCTCATAGGCCTATGCCGCCAGTGTCCTGACGCATGAGTCTCAAATTTTTGATCTCTTCCGGTGAGAATTTTGGCGATGTGTTAGGTCAGATGTGGAGGTGGTGAATGTCTCTTCATTCTCGAACACCGTTGAGGTTCGCAGCTCAGATATATGTTGAGAACATTATCCTCATTCGCAGCCATGTTTTCTGATGTGTATGTATGTACACGTGTATTGCCACATAGGCCTATGCCGCCAGTATCCTGACGCATGAGTCTTTCCTTTTTTCTTTTCCTTTTCCAGTGAGAAATTTGGCAATATTTTGGCTCGGATGTCGAGCTGGTGAGTGTCTCTTCATTCTCGAACAACGTTGAGGCTCGCAGCTCAGATATATGTCGAGAAAATTGTCCTCATTCGCAGCCATGTTTTCTTATGTTTATGCGTGTACACGTGTATTGCCGCATAGGCTTATGTCGCCAGTGTCCAGAAGCATGAGTCTCACATTTTTTTTTTTTCAGTGAGAAATTTGGCAATAATTTTGCTCGGATGTAGAGCTGGTAAGTGTCTCTCCATTCTCGAACAACGTTGAGGCTCGCAGCTCAGATATATGTCGATAAATGTATCCTCATTCGCAGCCATGTTTTCTTATGTGTATGTATGTACACGTGTATTGCCACATAGGCATAAGCCGCCAGTGTCCTGACGCATGAGTCTCTCAGTTTGGTTTATTTCCAGTGGGAAATTTTGCAATATTTTGGCTCAGATGTCGAGCTTGTGAGTGTCCCTTCATTTTCCAACAACGTTGAGGTTCGCAGCTCAGATATAAGTCGAGAAAATTATCCTCATTCGCAGCCATGTTTTTGTATGTGTATGTATGTACATGTGTATTGCCGCATAGGCCTATGCCGCCAGTATCCTGACGCTTGAGTCTCTAAGTTTGTTTGTTTTCCAGTGAGAAATTTGGCAATATTTATGCTCAGATGTCGGGCTGGTGAGTGTCCCTTCTTTCTCAAACAACGTTGAGGCTCGCAGCTCAGATATAAGTCGAGAAAATTATCCTCATTCGCAGCCATGTTTTATGATGTGTTTGTATGTACACGTGTTGTGCCACATAGGCATATGCCGCAAGTGTCCTGACGCATGAGTCTCTCAGTTTAGGTTTGTTCCAGTGAGAAACTTTGCAATATTTTGGCTCAGATGTCGAGCTAGTGAGTGTCTCTTCATTCTCCAACAACGTTGAGGTTCGCAGCTCAAATATAAATCGAGAAAATTATCCTCATTCGCAGCCATGTTTTCTGATATGTATGTATGTACACGTGTATTGCCACATAAACATATGCCGCCAGTGTCCTGACACATGAGTCTCTCAGTTTTTGGTTTTTTTTCTAGTGAGAAATTTGGCAATATTTTGGCTCGGATGTCGAGCTGGTGAGTGTCTCTTCATTCTCGAACAACGTTGAGGCTCGCAGCAAGATATATGTCGAGAAAGTTATCCTCATTCGCAGCCATGTTTTCGTATGTGTATGTATGTACACGTGTATTGCCGCATAGGCCTATGCCGCCAGTATCCTGACGCATGAGCCTCTAAGTTTGTTTGTTTTCCAGTGAGAAATTTGGCAATATTTTGCTCAGATGTCGGTCTGGTGAGTGTCCTTTCATTCTCAAACAACGTTGAGGCTCGCAGCTCAGATATAAGTCGAGAAAATTATCCTCATTCGCAGCGATGTTTTCTGATGTGTTTGTATGTACACGTGTAGTGCCACATAGGCATATGCCGCCAGTGTCCTGACGCATGAGTCTCTCAGTTTAGGTTTGTTCCAGTGAGAAATTTGGCAATATTTTGGCTCGGATGTCGAGCTGGTGAGTGTCTCTTCATTATCGAACAACGTTGAGGCTCGCAGCTCAGATATATGTCGAGAAAATTGTCCTCATTCGCAGCCATGTTTTCTTATGTGTATAGATGTACACGTGTATTGCCTCATAGGCCTATGCCGCCAGTGTCCTGACGCATGAGTCTCACAGATTGGGTTTTTATCAGTGAGAAATTTGGCAATATTTTGGATCAGATGTCGAGCTGGCGAGTGTCACTTCAATCTCGAACAACGTTGAGGTTCGCATCTCAGATATAAGTTCATAAAATTATCCTCATTCGCAGCCATGTTTTCTTATGTTTATGCGTGTACACGTGTATTGCCGCATATGCTGATGTCGCCAGTGTCCAGAAGCATGAGTCTCACAGTTTGTTTTTTTCCAGTGAGAAATTGTGCAATATTTTGGCTCGGATGTCGAGCTGGTGAGTGTTTCTTCATTCTCGAACAACGTTGAGGCTCGCAGCTCAGATATATGTTGAGAACATTATCCTCATTCGCAGCCATGTCTTCTGATGTGTATGTATGTACACATGTATTCCCACATATGCCTATGCCGCCAGTATCCTGACGCATGAGTCTCTCAGTTTGTTTGTTTTTCTAGTGAGAAATTTGGCAATATTTTGGCTCGGATGTCGAGCTGGTGAGTGTCTCTTCATTCTCGAACAACGTTGAGGTTCGCATCTCAGATATAAGTTCATAAAATTATCCTCATTCGCAGCCATGTTTTCTTATGTTTATGCGTGTACACGTGTATTGCCGCATAGGCTTATGTCGCCAGTGTCCAGAAGCATGAGTCTCACAGTTTGGTTTTTTCCAGTGAGAAATTTGGCAATATTTTGGCTCGGATGTCGAGCTGGTGAGTGTCTCTTCATTCTCGAACAACGTTGAGGCTCGCAGCTCAGATATATGTCGACAAAGTTATCCTCATTCGTAGCCATGTTTTCTTATGTGTATGTATGTACACGTGTATTGCCTCATAGGCCTATGCCGCCAGTGTCCTGACGCATGAGTATCACAGTTTGGGTCTCTTCCGGTGAGAATTTTGGCGATGTGTTAGCTCAGATGTGGAGGTGGTGAATGTCTCTTCATTTTCGAACAACGTTGAGGTTCGCAGCTCAGATATATGTTGAGAACATTATCCTCATTCGCAGCCATGTTTTCTGATGTGTATGTATGTACACGTGTATTGCCTCATAGGCCTATGCCGCCAGTGTCCTGACGCATGAGTCTCTCAGTTTGGTTTTTTCCAGTGAGACATTTTGCAATATTTTGGCTCAGATGTTGAGCTGGTGAGTGTCTCTTCATTCTCCAACAACGTTGAGGTTCGCAGCTCAGATATAAGTCGAGAAAATTATCCTCATTCGCAGCCATGTGTTCTGATATGTATGTATGTACACGTGTATTGCCTCATAGGCCTATGCCGTCAGTGTCCTAACGCATTAGTCTCAAAGTTTCGGTCTCTTCCGGTGAGAATTTTGGAGATGTGTTAGCTCAGATGTGGAGGTGGTGAATGTCTCTTCATTCTCGAACAATGTTGAGGTTCGCAGCTCAGATATATGTTGAGAACATTATCCTCATTCGCAGCCATGTTTTCTGATGTGTATGTATGTACACGTGTATTGCCACATAGGCCGATGCCGCCTGTATCCTGACGCATGAGTCTCTCAGTTTGTTTGTTTTTCCAGTGAGAAATTTGGCAATATTTTGGCTCGGATGTCGAGCTGGTGAATGTCTCTTCATTCTCCAACAACGTTGAGGCTCGCAGCTCAGATATATGTCGAGAACATTATCCTCATTTGCAGCCATGTTTCTTATGTTTATGCGTGTACACGTGTATGGCCTCATAGGCCTATGCCGCCAGTGTCCTGACGCATGAGTCTCAAAGTTTTGGTCTCTTCCGGTGACAATTTTGGCGATGTGTTAGCTCAGATGTGGAGGTGGTGAATGTCTCTTTATTCTCGAACAACGTTGAGGTTCGCATCTCAGATATAATTTCATCAGATTATCCTCATTCGCAGCCATGTTTTCTTATGTTTATGCGTGTACACGTGTATTGCCGCATAGGCTTATGCCGCCAGTGTCCTGACGCATGAGTCTCACAGTTTGTGTTTTTTTCAGTGAGAAAGTTGGCAATATTTTGGCTCAGATGTCGAGCTGGCGAGTGTCTCTTCATTCTCGAACAACGTTGAGGTTCGCATCGCAGATATAATTTCATCAAATTATCCTCATTCGCAGCCATGTTTTCTTATGTTTATGCGTGTACACGTGTATTGCCGCATAGGCTTATGTCGCCAGTGTCCAGAAGCATGAGTCTCACAGTTTGGTTTTTTTTTCAGTGAGAAATTTGGCAATATTTTGGCTCAGATGTCGAGCTGGTGGGTGTCTCTTCATTCTCGAACAACGTTGAGGCTCGCAGCTCAGATATATGTCGAGAACATTATCCTCATTCGCAGACATGTTTTCTGATGTGTATGTATGTACACGTGTATTGCCACATAGGCCTATGCCGCCAGTATCCTGAAGCATGAGTCTCTCAGTTTGTTTGTTTTTCCAGTGAGAAATGTGGCAATATTTTGGCTCGGATGTCGAGCTGGTGAGTGTCTCTTCATTCTCGAACAACGTTGAGGCTCGCAGCTCAGATATATGTCGAGAAAATTGTCCTCATTTGCAGCCATGTTTTCTTATGTGTATGAATGTACACGTGTATTGCCTTAAAGGCCTATGCCGCCAGTGTCCTGACGCATGAGTCTCACAGTTTGTGTTTTTTTCAGTGAGAATGTTGGCAATATTTTGGCTCAGATGTCGAGCTGGCGAGTGTCTCTTCATTCTCGAACAACGTTGAGGTTCGCATCTCAGATATAATTTCATCACATCATCCTCATTCGCAGCCATGTTTTCTTATGTTTATGCGTGTACACGTGTATTGCCGCATAGGCTTATTTCGCCAGTTTCCAGAAGCATGAGTCTCACAGTTTGGGGTTTTTTTCAGTGAGAAATTTGGCAATATTTTGGCTCAGATGTCGAGCTGGTGAGTGTCTCTTCATTCTCGAACAACGTTGAGGCTCGCAGCTCAGATATATGTCGAGAACATTATCCTCATTCGCAGACATGTTTTCTGATGTGTATGTATGTACACGTGTATTGCCACATAGGTCTATGCCGCCAGTATCCTGAAGCATGAGTCTCTCAGTTTGTTTGTTTTTCCAGTGAGAAATTTGGCAATATTTTGGCTCGGATGTCGAGCTGGTGAGTGTCTCTTCATTCTCGAACAACGTTGAGGCTCGCAGCTCAGCTTTATGTCGAGAACATTATCCTCATTCGCAGCAATGTTTTCTTATGTGTATGGATGTACACGTGTATTGCCTTATAGGTCTATGCCGCCAGTGTCCTGACGCATGAGTCTCATAGTTTGTGTTTTTTTCAGTGAGAAAGTTGGCAATATTTTGGCTCAGATGTCGAGCTGGCGAGTGTCTCTTCATTCTCGAACAACTTTGAGGTTCGCATCTCAGATATAATTTCATCAAATTATCCTCTTTCGCAGCCGTGTTTTCTTATGTTTATGAGTAAGTCTTGCATACGCACTGTGGACCTCCGAACAATATATGTCCACACGATGCGGGAAGAGGTTACGGTTTGTGGACTTGCACACGTCCACAATCCGTTTTTCAGTTTCCGAAAAAGAGCGCTAGAGTGAAAACGGGTTAGGGTTATATATAGAAAAGATAGAAGGGACAGCTGAGAGGCCCATAATCCAAATTTGAGGGTAAATTTGTTTTGGGGAAGCGAGAAAAATGAGTATTTAGTCAAAGTTTGTTAACTACACGAAAACAAAGGAATGTCCACAGTACGTATGTAAGGTAAAGCTGCATGCGTGTATACGTGTATTGCCGCATAGACTTATGTCGCCAGTGTCCAGAAGCATGAGTCTCACAGTGTGGTTTTTTTTTCAGTGAGAAATTTGGCAATATTTTGGCTCGGATGTTGAGCTGGTGAGTGTCTCTTTATTCAGGAACAACGTTGAGGCTCGCAGCTCAGATATATGTCGAGAACATTATCCTCATTCGCAGACTTTTTTTTTATGTGTATGTATGTACACACACGTGTATTGCCACATAGGCCTATGCCGCCAGTATCCTGACGCATGAGTCTCTCAGTTTAGGTTTGTTCCAGTGAGAAATTTGGCAATATTTTGGCTCAGATGTCGAGCTGGTGAGTGTCTCTTCAATCTCGAACAACGTTGAGGTTCGCAGCTCAGATATAGGTCGAGAACATTATCCTCATTCGCAGCCATGTTTTCTGATGTGTATGTATGTACACGTGTATTGCCACATAGGCCTATGCCGCCTGTATCCTGACGCATGAGTCTCTCAGTTTGCTTGTTTTTCCAGTGAGAAATTTGGCAATATTTTGGCTCGGATGTCGAGCTGGTGAGTGTCTCTTCATTCTCGAACAACGTTGAGGCTCGCAGCTCAGATATATGTCGAGAACATTATCCTCATTCGCAGACATGTTTTCTGATGTGTATGTATGTACACGTGTATTGCCACATAGGCCTATGCCGCCAGTATCCTGAAGCATGAGTCTCTCAGTTTGTTTGTTTTTCCAGTGAGAAATTTGGCAATATTTTGGCTCGGATGTCGAGCTGGTGAGTGTCTCTTCATTCTCGAACAACGTTGAGGCTCGCAGCTCAGCTATATGTCGAGAACATTATCCTCATTCGCAGCAATGTTTTCTTATGTGTATGGATGTACACGTGTATTGCCTTATAGGTCTATGCCGCCAGTGTCCTGACGCATGAGTCTCATAGTTTGTGTTTTTTTCAGTGAGAAAGTTGGCAATATTTTGGCTCAGATGTCGAGCTGGCGAGTGTCTCTTCATTCTCGAACAACTTTGAGGTTCGCATCTCAGATATAATTTCATCAAATTATCCTCTTTCGCAGCCGTGTTTTCTTATGTTTATGAGTAAGTCTTGCATACGCACTGTGGACCTCCGAACAATATATGTCCACACGATGCGGGAAGAGGTTACGGTTTGTGGACTTGCACACGTCCACAATCCGTTTTTCAGTTTCCGAAAAAGAGCGCTAGAGTGAAAACGGGTTAGGGTTATATATAGAAAAGATAGAAGGGACAGCTGAGAGGCCCATAATCCAAATTTGAGGGTAAATTTGTTTTGGGGAAGCGAGAAAAATGAGTATTTAGTCAAAGTTTGTTAACTACACGAAGACAAAGGAATGTCCACAGTACGTATGTAAGGTAAAGCTGCATGCGTGTATACGTGTATTGCCGCATAGACTTATGTCGCCAGTGTCCAGAAGCATGAGTCTCACAGTGTGGTTTTTTTTTCAGTGAGAAATTTGGCAATATTTTGGCTCGGATGTTGAGCTGGTGAGTGTCTCTTTATTCAGGAACAACGTTGAGGCTCGCAGCTCAGATATATGTCGAGAACATTATCCTCATTCGCAGACTTGTGTATGTATGTACACACACGTGTATTGCCACATAGGCCTATGCCGCCAGTATCCTGACGCATGAGTCTCTCAGTTTAGGTTTGTTCCAGTGAGAAATTTGGCAATATTTTGGCTCAGATGTCGAGCTGGTGAGTGTCTCTTCAATCTCGAACAACGTTGAGGTTCGCAGCTCAGATATAGGTCGAGAACATTATCCTCATTCGCAGCCATGTTTTCTGATGTGTATGTATGTACACGTGTATTGCCACATAGGCCTATGCCGCCTGTATCCTGACGCATGAGTCTCTCAGTTTGCTTGTTTTTCCAGTGAGAAATTTGGCAATATTTTGGCTCGGATGTCGAGCTGGTGAGTGTCTCTTCATTCTCGAACAACGTTGAGGCTCGCAGCTCAGATATATGTCGAGAACATTATCCTCATTCGCAGCCATGTTTTCTTATGTGTATGGATGTACACGTGTATTGCCTTATAGGTCTATGCCGCCAGTGTCCTGACGCATGAGTCTCACAGTTTGTGTTTTTTTCAGTGAGAAAGTTGGCAATATTTTGGCTCAGATGTCGAGCTGGCGAGTGTCTCTTCATTCTCGAACAACTTTGAGGTTCGCCTCTCAGATATAATTTCATCAAATTATTATCATTCGCAGCCATGTTTTCTTATGTTTATGCGTGTACACGTGTATTGCCGCATAGGCTTATGTCGCCAGTGTCCAGAAGCATGAGTCTCACAGTTTGGTTTTTTTTCAGTGAGAAATTTGGCAATATTTTGGCTCAGATGTCGAGCTGGTGAGTGTCTCTTCATTCTCGAACAACGTTGAGGCTCGCAGCTCAGATATATGTCGAGAACATTATCCTCATTCGCAGACATGTTTTCTGATGTGTATGTATGTACACGTGTATTGCCACATAGGCCTATGCCGCCAGTATCCTGAAGCATGAGTCTCTCAGTTTGTTTGTTTTTCCAGTGAGAAATTTGGCAATATTTTGGCTCGGATGTCGAGCTGGTGAGTGTCTCTTCATTCTCGAACAACGTTGAGGCTCGCAGCTCAGATATATGTCGAGAAAATTGTCCTCATTCGCAGCCATGTTTTCTTATGTGTATGGATGTACACGTGTATTGCCTTATAGGTCTATGCCGCCAGTGTCCTGACGCATGAGTCTCACAGTTTGTGTTTTTTTCAGTGAGAAAGTTGGCAATATTTTGGCTCAGATGTCGAGCTGGCGAGTGTCTCTTCATTCTCGAACAACTTTGAGGTTCGCATCTAAGATATAATTTCATCAAATTATCCTCATTCGCAGCCATGTGTTCTTATGTTTATGCGTGTACACGTGTATTGCCGCATAGGCTTATGTCGCCAGTGTCCAGAAGCATGAGTCTCACAGTTTGGGTTTTTTTCAGTGAGAAATTTGGCAATATTTTGGCTCAGATGTCGAGCTGGTAAGTGTCTCTTTATTCTCGAACAACGTTGAGGCTCGCAGCTCAGATATATGTCGAGAACATTATCCTCATTCGCAGACATGTTTTCTGATGTGTATGTATGTACACGTGTATTGCCACATAGGCCTATGCCGCCAGTATCCTGAAGCATGAGTCTCTCAGTTTGTTTGTTTTTCCAGTGAGAAATTTGGCAATATTTTGGCTCGGATGTCGAGCTGGTGAGTGTCTCTTCATTCTCGAACAACGTTGAGGCTCGCAGCTCAGATATATGTCGAGAAAATTGTCCTCATTCGCAGCCATGTTTTCTTATGTGTATGGATGTACACGTGTATTGCCTTATAGGCCTATGCCGCCAGTGTCCTGACGCATGAGTCTCACAGTTTGTGTTTTTTTCAGTGAGAATGTTGGCAATATTTTGGCTCAGATGTCGAGCTGGCGAGTGTCTCTTCATTCTCGAACAACGTTGAGGTTCGCATCTCAGATATAATTTCATAAAATTATCCTCATTCGCAGCCATGTTTTCTTATGTTTATGAGTAAGTCTTGCATACGCACTGTGGACCTCCGAACAATATAGGTCCACACGATGCGGGAAGAGGTTACGGTTTGTGGACTTGCACACGTCCACAATCCGTTTTTCAGTTTCCGAAAAAGAGCGCTAGAGGGAAAACGGGTTAGGGTTATATATAGAAAAGATAGAAGGGACAGCTGAGAGGCCCATAATCCAAATTTGAGGGTAAATTTGTTTTGGGGAAGCGAGAAAAATGAGTATTTAGTCAAAGTTTGTTAACTACACGAAGACAAAGGAATGTCCACAGTACGTATGTAAGGTAAAGTGTGTGCGTGTACACGTGTATTGCCGCATAGACTTATGTCGCCAGTGTCCAGAAGCATGAGTCTCACAGTTTGGTTTTTTTTCCAGTGAGAAATTTGGCAATATTTTGGCTCGGATGTCGAGCTGGTGAGTGTCTCTTCATTCTCGAACAACGTTGAGGCTCGCAGCTCAGATATATGTCGAGAAAAATATCCTCATTCGCAGCCATGTTTTCTGATGTGTTTGTATGTACACGTGTAGTGCCATATAGGAATATGCCGCCAGTGTCCTGACGCATGAGTCTCTCAGTTTAGGTTTGTTCCAGTGAGAAATTGGGCAATATTTTGGCTCAGATGTCGAGCTGGTGAGTGTCTCTTCAATCTCGAACAACGTTGAGGTTCGCAGCTCAGATATAGGTCGAGAACATTATCCTCATTCGCAGCCATGTTTTCTGATGTGTATGTATGTACACGTGTATTGCCACATAGGCCTATGCCGCCTGTATCCTGACGCATGACTCTCTCAGTTTTTTTTTTTTCCAGTAAGAAATTTGGCAATATTTTGGCTCGGATGTCGAGCTGGTGAATGTCTCTTCATTCTCCAACAACGTTGAGGTTCGCAGCTCAGATATAAGTCGAGACAATTATCCTCATTCGCAGCCATGTGTTCTGATATGTATGTATGTACACGTGTATTGCCTCATAGGCCTATGCCGCCAGTGACCTGACGCATTAGTCTCAAAGTTTTGGTCTCTTCCGGTGAGAATGTTGGCGATGTGTTAGCTCAGATGTGGAGGTGGTGAATGTCTCTTCATTCTCGAACAACGTTGAGGTTTGCAGCTCAGATATATGTTGAGAACATTATCCTCATTCACAGCAATGTTTTCTGATGTGTATGTATGTACACGTGTATTCCCACATAGGCCTATGCCGCCAGTATCCTGACGCATGAGTCTCTCAGTTTGTTTGTTTTCCAGTGAGAAATTTGGTAATATTTTGGCTCGGTGTGCATAAGAAATATGTAAAGGGAAAGAAGTGTGCATAAGAAATATGTAAAGGGAAAGAAGTGTGCATAAGAAATAAACACCTGATGTCGGAACATGCCCTCGAGTTAAATATGTAAAGGGAAAGAAGTGTGCATAAGAAATATGTAAAGGGAAAGAAGTGTGCATAAGAAATAAACACCTGATGTCGGAACAAGCCCTCGAGTTAAATATGTAAAGGGAAAGAAGTGTGCATAAGAAATATGTAAAGGGAAAGAAGTGTGCATAAGAAATATGTAAAGGGAAAGAAGTGTGCATAAGAAATATGTAAAGGGAAAGAAGTGTGCATAAGAAATATGTAAAGGGAAAGAAGTGTGCATAAGAAATATGTAAAGGGAAAGAAGTGTGCATAAGAAATATGTAAAGGGAAAGAAGTGTGCATAAGAAATATGTAAAGGGAAAGAAGTGTGCATAAGAAATATGTAAAGGGACAGAAGTGTGCATAAGAAATAAACACCTGATGTCGGAACAAGCCCTCGAGTTAAATATGTAAAGGGAAAGAAGTGTGCATAAGAAATATGTAAAGGGAAAGAAGTGTGCATAAGAAATAAACACCTGATGTCGGAACAAGCCCTCGAGTTAAATATGTAAAGGGAAAGAAGTGTGCATAAGAAATATGTAAAGGGAAAGAAGTGTGCATAAGAAATATGTAAAGGGAAAGAAGTGTGCATAAGAAATAAACACCTGATGTCGGAACAAGCCCTCGAGTTAAATATGTAAAGGGAAAGAAGTGTGCATAAGAAATATGTAAAGGGAAAGAAGTGTGCATAAGAAATAAACACCTGATGTCGGAACAAGCCCTCGAGTTAAATATGTAAAGGGAAAGAAGTGTGCATAAGAAATATGTAAAGGGAAAGAAGTGTGCATAAGAAATAAACACCTGATGTCGGAACAAGCCCTCGAGTTAAATATGTAAAGGGAAAGAAGTGTGCATAAGAAATATGTAAAGGGAAAGAAGTGTGCATAAGAAATATGTAAAGGGAAAGAAGTGTGCATAATAAATATGTAAAGGGAAAGAAGTGTGCATAAGAAATATGTAAAGGGAAAGAAGTGTGCATAAGAAATATGTAAAGGGAAAGAAGTGTGCATAAGAAATATGTAAAGGGAAAGAAGTGTGCATAAGAAATATGTAAAGGGAAAGAAGTGTGCATAAGAAATATGTAAAGGGAAAGAAGTGTGCATAAGAAATAAACACCTGATGTCGGAACAAGCCCTCGAGTTAAATATGTAAAGGGAAAGAAGTGTGCATAAGAAATATGTAAAGGGAAAGAAGTGTGCATAAGAAATATGTAAAGGGAAAGAAGTGTGCATAAGAAATATGTAAAGGGAAAGAAGTGTGCATAAGAAATATGTAAAGGGAAAGAAGTGTGCATAAGAAATATGTAAAGGGAAAGAAGTGTGCATTAGAAATATGTAAAGGGAAAGAAGTGTGCATAAGAAATAAACACCTGATGTCGGAACAAGCCCTCGAGTTAAATATGTAAAGGGAAAGAAGTGTGCATAAGAAATATGTAAAGGGAAAGAAGTGTGCATAAGAAATATGTAAAGGGAAAGAAGTGTGCATAAGAAATATGTAAAGGGAAAGAAGTGTGCATAAGAAATAAACACCTGATGTCGGAACAAGCCCTCGAGTTAAATATGTAAAGGGAAAGAAGTGTGCATAAGAAATATGTAAAGGGAAAGAAGTGTGCATAAGAAATATGTAAAGGGAAAGAAGTGTGCATAAGAAATAAACACCTGATGTCGGAACAAGCCCTCGAGTTAAATATGTAAAGGGAAAGAAGTGTGCATAAGAAATATGTAAAGGGAAAGAAGTGTGCATAAGAAATAAACACCTGATGTCGGAACAAGCCCTCGAGTTAAATATGTAAAGGGAAAGAAGTGTGCATAAGAAATATGTAAAGGGAAAGAAGTGTACATAAGAAATAAACACCTGATGTCGGAACAAGCCCTCGTAATAAATATGTAAAGGGAAAGAAGTGTGCATAATAAATATGTAAAGGGAAAGAAGTGTGCATAAGAAATATGTAAAGGGAAAGAAGTGTGCATAAGAAATAAACACCTGATGTCGGAACAAGCCCTCGAGTTAAATATGTAAAGGGAAAGAAGTGTGCATAAGAAATATGTAAAGGGAAAGAAGTGTGCATAAGAAATATGTAAAGGGAAAGAAGTGTGCATAAGAAATATGTAAAGGGAAAGAAGTGTGCAAAAGAAATATGTAAAGGGAAAGAAGTGTGCATAAGAAATAAACACCTGATGTCGGAACAAGCCCTCGAGTTAAATATGTAAAGGGAAAGAAGTGTGCATAAGAAATATGTAAAGGGAAAGAAGTGTGCATAAGAAATAAACACCTGATGTCGGAACAAGCCCTCGAGTTAAATATGTAAAGGGAAAGAAGTGTGCATAAGAAATATGTAAAGGGAAAGAAGTGTGCATAAGAAATATGTAAAGGGAAAGAAGTGTGCATAAGAAATAAACACCTGATGTCGGAACAAGCCCTCGAGTTAAATATGTAAAGGGAAAGAAGTGTGCATAAGAAATATGTAAAGGGAAAGAAGTGTGCATAAGAAATAAACACCTGATGTCGGAACAAGCCCTCGAGTTAAATATGTAAAGGGAAAGAAGTGTGCATAAGAAATATGTAAAGGGAAAGAAGTGTGCATAAGAAATAAACACCTGATGTCGGAACAAGCCCTCGAGTTAAATATGTAAAGGGAAAGAAGTGTGCATAAGAAATATGTAAAGGGAAAGAAGTGTGCATAAGAAATATGTAAAGGGAAAGAAGTGTGCATAATAAATATGTAAAGGGAAAGAAGTGTGCATAAGAAATATGTAAAGGGAAAGAAGTGTGCATAAGAAATATGTAAAGGGAAAGAAGTGTGCATAAGAAATATGTAAAGGGAAAGAAGTGTGCATAAGAAATAAACACCTGATGTCGGAACAAGCCCTCGAGTTAAATATGTAAAGGGAAAGAAGTGTGCATAAGAAATATGTAAAGGGAAAGAAGTGTGCATAAGAAATATGTAAAGGGAAAGAAGTGTGCATAAGAAATAAACACCTGATGTCGGAACAAGCCCTCGAGTTAAATATGTAAAGGGAAAGAAGTGTGCATAAGAAATATGTAAAGGGAAAGAAGTGTGCATAAGAAATAAACACCTGATGTCGGAACAAGCCCTCGAGTTAAATATGTAAAGGGAAAGAAGTGTGCATAAGAAATATGTAAAGGGAAAGAAGTGTGCATAAGAAATATGTAAAGGGAAAGAAGTGTGCATAAGAAATATGTAAAGGGAAAGAAGTGTGCATAAGAAATAAACCCCTGATGTCGGAACAAGCCCTCGAGTTAAATATGTAAAGGGAAAGAAGTGTGCATAAGAAATATGTAAAGGGAAAGAAATGTGCATAAGAAATAAACACCTGATGTCGGAACAAGCCCTCGAGTTAAATATGTAAAGGGAAAGAAGTGTGCATAAGAAATATGTAAAGGGAAAGAAGTGTGCATAAGAAATAAACACCTGATGTCGGAACAAGCCCTCGAGTTAAATATGTAAAGGGAAAGAAGTGTGCATAAGAAATATGTAAAGGGAAAGAAGTGTGCATAAGAAATAAACACCTGATGTCGGAACAAGCCCTCGAGGTAAATATGTAAAGGGAAAGAAGTGTGCATAAGAAATATGTAAAGGGAAAGAAGTGTGCATAAGAAATATGTAAAGGGAAAGAAGTGTGCATAAGAAATAAACACCTGATGTCGGAACAAGCCCTCGAGTTAAATATGTAAAGGGAAAGAAGTGTGCATAAGAAATATGTAAAGGGAAAGAAGTGTGCATAAGAAATATGTAAAGGGAAAGAAGTGTGCATAAGAAATAAACACCTGATGTCGGAACAAGCCCTCGAGTTAAATATGTAAAGGGAAAGAAGTGTGCATAAGAAATATGTAAAGGGAAAGAAGTGTGCATAAGAAATAAACACCTGATGTCGGAACAAGCCCTCGAGTTAAATATGTAAAGGGAAAGAAGTGTGCATAAGAAATATGTAAAGGGAAAGAAGTGTGCATAAGAAATAAACACCTGATGTCGGAACAAGCCCTCGAGTTAAATATGTAAAGGGAAAGAAGTGTGCATAAGAAATATGTAAAGGGAAAGAAGTGTGCATAAGAAATATGTAAAGGGAAAGAAGTGTGCATAATAAATATGTAAAGGGAAAGAAGTGTGCATAAGAAATATGTAAAGGGAAAGAAGTGTGCATAAGAAATATGTAAAGGGAAAGAAGTGTGCATAAGAAATATGTAAAGGGAAAGAAGTGTGCATAAGAAATAAACACCTGATGTCGGAACAAGCCCTCGAGTTAAATATGTAAAGGGAAAGAAGTGTGCATAAGAAATATGTAAAGGGAAAGAAGTGTGCATAAGAAATATGTAAAGGGAAAGAAGTGTGCATAAGAAATAAACACCTGATGTCGGAACAAGCCCTCGAGTTAAATATGTAAAGGGAAAGAAGTGTGCATAAGAAATATGTAAAGGGAAAGAAGTGTGCATAAGAAATAAACACCTGATGTCGGAACAAGCCCTCGAGTTAAATATGTAAAGGGAAAGAAGTGTGCATAAGAAATATGTAAAGGGAAAGAAGTGTGCATAAGAAATATGTAAAGGGAAAGAAGTGTGCATAAGAAATATGTAAAGGGAAAGAAGTGTGCATAAGAAATAAACACCTGATGTCGGAACAAGCCCTCGAGTTAAATATGTAAAGGGAAAGAAGTGTGCATAAGAAATATGTAAAGGGAAAGAAATGTGCATAAGAAATAAACACCTGATGTCGGAACAAGCCCTCGAGTTAAATATGTAAAGGGAAAGAAGTGTGCATAAGAAATATGTAAAGGGAAAGAAGTGTGCATAAGAAATAAACACCTGATGTCGGAACAAGCCCTCGAGTTAAATATGTAAAGGGAAAGAAGTGTGCATAAGAAATATGTAAAGGGAAAGAAGTGTGCATAAGAAATAAACACCTGATGTCGGAACAAGCCCTCGAGGTAAATATGTAAAGGGAAAGAAGTGTGCATAAGAAATATGTAAAGGGAAAGAAGTGTGCATAAGAAATATGTAAAGGGAAAGAAGTGTTAATAAGAAATATGTAAAAGTGTGCATAAGAAATATGTAAAGGGAAAGAAGTGTGCATAAGAAATATGTAAAGGGAAAGAAGTGTGCATAAGAAATATGTAAAGGGAAAGAAGTGTGCATAAGAAATATGTAAAGGGAAAGAAGTGTGCATAAGAAATAAACACCTGATGTCGGAACAAGCCCTCGAGTTAAATATGTAAAGGGAAAGAAGTGTGCATAAGAAATATGTAAAGGGAAAGAAGTGTGCATAAGAAATAAACACCTGATGTCGGAACAAGCCCTCGAGTTAAATATGTAAAGGGAAAGAAGTGTGCATAAGAAATATGTAAAGGGAAAGAAGTGTGCATAAGAAATATGTAAAGGGAAAGAAGTGTGCATAAGAAATATGTAAAGGGAAAGAAGTGTGCATAAGAAATAAACACCTGATGTCGGAACAAGCCCTCGAGTTAAATATGTAAAGGGAAAGAAGTGTGCATAAGAAATATGTAAAGGGAAAGAAGTGTGCATAAGAAATAAACACCTGATGTCGGAACAAGCCCTCGAGTTAAATATGTAAAGGGAAAGAAGTGTGCATAAGAAATATGTAAAGGGAAAGAAGTGTGCATAAGAAATATGTAAAGGGAAAGAAGTGTGCATAAGAAAAATGTAAAGGGAAAGAAGTGTGCATAAGAAATATGTAAAGGGAAAGAAGTGTGCATAAGAAATATGTAAAGGGAAAGAAGTGTGCATAAGAAATAAACACCTGATGTCGGAACAAGCCCTCGAGTTAAATATGTAAAGGGAAAGAATTGTGCATAAGAAATATGTAAAGAAAAAGAAGTGTGCATAAGAAATATGTAAAGGGAAAGAAGTGTGCATAAGAAATATGTAAAGGGAAAGAAGTGTGCATAAGAAATATGTAAAGGGAAAGAAGTGTGCATAAGAAATAAACACCTGATGTCGGAACAAGCCCTCGAGTTAAATATGTAAAGGGAAAGAAGTGTGCATAAGAAATATGTAAAGGGAAAGAAGTGTGCATAAGAAATAAACACCTGATGTCGGAACAAGCCCTCGAGTTAAATATGTAAAGGGAAAGAAGTGTGCATAAGAAATATGTAAAGGGAAAGAAGTGTGCATAAGAAATATGTAAAGGGAAAGAAGTGTGCATAAGAAATATGTAAAGGGAAAGAAGTGTGCATAATAAATATGTAAAGGGAAAGAAGTGTGCATAAGAAATATGTAAAGGGAAAGAAGTGTGCATAAGAAATATGTAAAGGGAAAGAAGTGTGCATAAGAAATATGTAAAGGGAAAGAAGTGTGCATAAGAAATAAACACCTGATGTCGGAACAAGCCCTCGAGTTAAATATGTAAAGGGAAAGAAGTGTGCATAAGAAATATGTAAAGGGAAAGAAGTGTGCATAAGAAATATGTAAAGGGAAAGAAGTGTGCATAAGAAATAAACACCTGATGTCGGAACAAGCCCTCGAGTTAAATATGTAAAGGGAAAGAAGTGTGCATAAGAAATATGTAAAGGGAAAGAAGTGTGCATAAGAAATAAACACCTGATGTCGGAACAAGCCCTCGAGTTAAATATGTAAAGGGAAAGAAGTGTGCATAAGAAATATGTAAAGGGAAAGAAGTGTGCATAAGAAATATGTAAAGGGAAAGAAGTGTGCATAAGAAATATGTAAAGGGAAAGAAGTGTGCATAAGAAATAAACACCTGATGTCGGAACAAGCCCTCGAGTTAAATATGTAAAGGGAAAGAAGTGTGCATAAGAAATATGTAAAGGGAAAGAAATGTGCATAAGAAATAAACACCTGATGTCGGAACAAGCCCTCGAGTTAAATATGTAAAGGGAAAGAAGTGTGCATAAGAAATATGTAAAGGGAAAGAAGTGTGCATAAGAAATAAACACCTGATGTCGGAACAAGCCCTCGAGTTAAATATGTAAAGGGAAAGAAGTGTGCATAAGAAATATGTAAAGGGAAAGAAGTGTGCATAAGAAATAAACATCTGATGTCGGAACAAGCCCTCGAGGTAAATATGTAAAGGGAAAGAAGTGTGCATAAGAAATATGTAAAGGGAAAGAAGTGTGCATAAGAAATATGTAAAGGGAAAGAAGTGTGCATAAGAAATAAACACCTGATGTCGGAACAAGCCCTCGAGTTAAATATGTAAAGGGAAAGAAGTGTGCATAAGAAATATGTAAAGGGAAAGAAGTGTGCATAAGAAATATGTAAAGGGAAAGAAGTGTGCATAAGAAATAAACACCTGATGTCGGAACAAGCCCTCGAGTTAAATATGTAAAGGGAAAGAAGTGTGCATAAGAAATATGTAAAGGGAAAGAAGTGTGCATAAGAAATAAACACCTGATGTCGGAACAAGCCCTCGAGTTAAATATGTAAAGGGAAAGAAGTGTGCATAAGAAATATGTAAAGGGAAAGAAGTGTGCATAAGAAATAAACACCTGATGTCGGAACAAGCCCTCGAGTTAAATATGTCAAGGGAAAGAAGTGTGCATAAGAAATATGTAAAGGGAAAGAAGTGTGCATAAGAAATATGTAAAGGGAAAGAAGTGTGCATAATAAATATGTAAAGGGAAAGAAGTGTGCATAAGAAATATGTAAAGGGAAAGAAGTGTGCATAAGAAATATGTAAAGGGAAAGAAGTGTGCATAAGAAATATGTAAAGGGAAAGAAGTGTGCATAAGAAATAAACACCTGATGTCGGAACAAGCCCTCGAGTTAAATATGTAAAGGGAAAGAAGTGTGCATAAGAAATATGTAAAGGGAAAGAAGTGTGCATAAGAAATATGTAAAGGGAAAGAAGTGTGCATAAGAAATAAACACCTGATGTCGGAACAAGCCCTCGAGTTAAATATGTAAAGGGAAAGAAGTGTGCATAAGAAATATGTAAAGGGAAAGAAGTGTGCATAAGAAATAAACACCTGATGTCGGAACAAGCCCTCGAGTTAAATATGTAAAGGGAAAGAAGTGTGCATAAGAAATATGTAAAGGGAAAGAAGTGTGCATAAGAAATATGTAAAGGGAAAGAAGTGTGCATAAGAAATATGTAAAGGGAAAGAAGTGTGCATAAGAAATAAACACCTGATGTCGGAACAAGCCCTCGAGTTAAATATGTAAAGGGAAAGAAGTGTGCATAAGAAATATGTAAAGGGAAAGAAATGTGCATAAGAAATAAACACCTGATGTCGGAACAAGCCCTCGAGTTAAATATGTAAAGGGAAAGAAGTGTGCATAAGAAATATGTAAAGGGAAAGAAGTGTGCATAAGAAATAAACACCTGATGTCGGAACAAGCCCTCGAGTTAAATATGTAAAGGGAAAGAAGTGTGCATAAGAAATATGTAAAGGGAAAGAAGTGTGCATAAGAAATAAACACCTGATGTCGGAACAAGCCCTCGAGGTAAATATGTAAAGGGAAAGAAGTGTGCATAAGAAATATGTAAAGGGAAAGAAGTGTGCATAAGAAATATGTAAAGGGAAAGAAGTGTTAATAAGAAATATGTAAAAGTGTGCATAAGAAATATGTAAAGGGAAAGAAGTGTGCATAAGAAATATGTAAAGGGAAAGAAGTGTGCATAAGAAATATGTAAAGGGAAAGAAGTGTGCATAAGAAATATGTAAAGGGAAAGAAGTGTGCATAAGAAATAAACACCTGATGTCGGAACAAGCCCTCGAGTTAAATATGTAAAGGGAAAGAAGTGTGCATAAGAAATATGTAAAGGGAAAGAAGTGTGCATAAGAAATAAACACCTGATGTCGGAACAAGCCCTCGAGTTAAATATGTAAAGGGAAAGAAGTGTGCATAAGAAATATGTAAAGGGAAAGAAGTGTGCATAAGAAATATGTAAAGGGAAAGAAGTGTGCATAAGAAATATGTAAAGGGAAAGAAGTGTGCATAAGAAATAAACACCTGATGTCGGAACAAGCCCTCGAGTTAAATATGTAAAGGGAAAGAAGTGTGCATAAGAAATATGTAAAGGGAAAGAAGTGTGCATAAGAAATAAACACCTGATGTCGGAACAAGCCCTCGAGTTAAATATGTAAAGGGAAAGAAGTGTGCATAAGAAATATGTAAAGGGAAAGAAGTGTGCATAAGAAATATGTAAAGGGAAAGAAGTGTGCATAAGAAAAATGTAAAGGGAAAGAAGTGTGCATAAGAAATATGTAAAGGGAAAGAAGTGTGCATAAGAAATATGTAAAGGGAAAGAAGTGTGCATAAGAAATAAACACCTGATGTCGGAACAAGCCCTCGAGTTAAATATGTAAAGGGAAAGAATTGTGCATAAGAAATATGTAAAGAAAAAGAAGTGTGCATAAGAAATATGTAAAGGGAAAGAAGTGTGCATAAGAAATATGTAAAGGGAAAGAAGTGTGCATAAGAAATATGTAAAGGGAAAGAAGTGTGCATAAGAAATAAACACCTGATGTCGGAACAAGCCCTCGAGTTAAATATGTAAAGGGAAAGAAGTGTGCATAAGAAATATGTAAAGGGAAAGAAGTGTGCATAAGAAATAAACACCTGATGTCGGAACAAGCCCTCGAGTTAAATATGTAAAGGGAAAGAAGTGTGCATAAGAAATATGTAAAGGGAAAGAAGTGTGCATAAGAAATATGTAAAGGGAAAGAAGTGTGCATAAGAAATATGTAAAGGGAAAGAAGTGTGCATAAGAAATAAACACCTGATGTCGGAACAAGCCCTCGAGTTAAATATGTAAAGGGAAAGAAGTGTGCATAAGAAATATGTAAAGGGAAAGAAGTGTGCATAAGAAATAAACACCTGATGTCGGAACAAGCCCTCGAGTTAAATATGTAAAGGGAAAGAAGTGTGCATAAGAAATATGTAAAGGGAAAGAAGTGTGCATAAGAAATATGTAAAGGGAAAGAAGTGTGCATAAGAAATATGTAAAGGGAAAGAAGTGTGCATAAGAAATATGTAAAGGGAAAGAAGTGTGCATAAGAAATATGTAAAGGGAAAGAAGTGTGCATAAGAAATATGTAAAGGGAAAGAAGTGTGCATAAGAAATAAACACCTGATGTCGGAACAAGCCCTCGAGTTAAATATGTAAAGGGAAAGAAGTGTGCATAAGAAATATGTAAAGGGAAAGAAGTGTGCATAAGAAATAAACACCTGATGTCGGAACAAGCCCTCGAGTTAAATATGTAAAGGGAAAGAAGTGTGCATAAGAAATATGTAAAGGGAAAGAAGTGTGCATAAGAAATATGTAAAGGGAAAGAAGTGTGCATAAGAAATATGTAAAGGGAAAGAAGTGTGCATAAGAAATATGTAAAGGGAAAGAAGTGTGCATAAGAAATATGTAAAGGGAAAGAAGTGTGCATAAGAAATAAACACCTGATGTCGGAACAAGCCCTCGAGTTAAATATGTAAAGGGAAAGAAGTGTGCATAAGAAATATGTAAAGGGAAAGAAGTGTGCATAAGAAATATGTAAAGGGAAAGAAGTGTGCATAAGAAATAAACACCTGATGTCGGAACAAGCCCTCGAGTTACATATGTAAAGGGAAAGAAGTGTGCATAAGAAATATGTAAAGGGAAAGAAGTGTGCATAAGAAATAAACACCTGATGTCGGAACAAGCCCTCGAGTTAAATATGTAAAGGGAAAGAAGTGTGCATAAGAAATATGTAAAGGGAAAGAAGTGTGCATAAGAAATATGTAAAGGGAAAGAAGTGTGCATAAGAAATATGTAAAGGGAAAGAAGTGTGCATAAGAAATATGTAAAGGGAAAGAAGTGTGCATAAGAAATATGTAAAGGGAAAGAAGTGTGCATAAGAAATAAACACCTGATGTCGGAACAAGCCCTCGAGTTAAATATGTAAAGGGAAAGAAGTGTGCATAAGAAATATGTAAAGGGAAAGAAGTGTGCATAAGAAATATGTAAAGGGAAAGAAGTGTGCATAAGAAATAAACACCTGATGTCGGAACAAGCCCTCGAGTTAAATATGTAAAGGGAAAGAAGTGTGCATAAGAAATATGTAAAGGGAAAGAAGTGTGCATAAGAAATATGTAAAGGGAAAGAAGTGTGCATAAGAAATAAACACCTGATGTCGGAACAAGCCCTCGAGTTAAATATGTAAAGGGAAAGAAGTGTGCATAAGAAATATGTAAAGGGAAAGAAGTGTGCATAAGAAATATGTAAAGGGAAAGAAGTGTGCATAAGAAATAAACACCTGATGTCGGAACAAGCCCTCGAGTTAAATATGTAAAGGGAAAGAAGTGTGCATAAGAAATATGTAAAGGGAAAGAAGTGTGCATAAGAAATATGTAAAGGGAAAGAAGTGTGCATAAGAAATAAACACCTGATGTCGGAACAAGCCCTCGAGTTAAATATGTAAAGGGAAAGAAGTGTGCATAAGAAATTTGTAAAGGGAAAGAAGTGTGCATAAGAAATAAACACCTGATGTCGGAACAAGCCCTCGAGTTAAATATGTAAAGGGAAAGAAGTGTGCATAAGAAATATGTAAAGGGAAAGAAGTGTGCATAAGAAATATGTAAAGGGAAAGAAGTGTGCATACGAAATAAACACCTGATGTCGGAACAAGCCCTCGAGTTAAATATGTAAAGGGAAAGAAGTGTGCATAAGAAATATGTAAAGGGATAGAAGTGTGCATAAGAAATATGTAAATGGAAAAAAGTGTGCATAAGAAATAAACACCTGATGTCGGAACAAGCCCTCGAGTTAAATATGTAAAGGGAAAGAAGTGTGCATAAGAAATATGTAAAGGGAAAGAAGTGTGCATAAGAAATAAACACCTGATGTCGGAACAATCCCTCGAGTTAAATATGTAAAGGGAAAGAAGTGTGCATAAGAAATATGTAAAGGGAAAGAAGTGTGCATAAGAAATATGTAAAGGGAAAGAAGTGTGCATAAGAAATATGTAAAGGGAAAGAAGTGTGCATAAGAAATATGTAAAGGGAAAGAAGTGTGCATAAGAAATAAACACCTGATGTCTGAACAAGCCCTCGAGTTAAATATGTAAAGGGAAAGAAGTGTGCATAAGAAATATGTAAAGGGAAAGAAGTGTGCATAAGAAATAAACACCTGATGTCGGAACAAGCCCTCGAGTTAAATATGTAAAGGGAAAGAAGTGTGCATAAGAAATATTTAAAGGGAAAGAAGTGTGCATAAGAAATATGTAAAGGGAAAGAAGTGTGCATAAGAAATAAACACCTGATGTCGGAACAAGCCCTCGAGTTAAATATGTAAAGGGAAAGAAGTGTGCATAAGAAATATGTAAAGGGAAAGAAGTGTGCATAAGAAATATGTAAAGGGAAAGAAGTGTGCATAAGAAATAAACACCTGATGTCGGAACAAGCCCTCGAGTTAAATATGTAAAGGGAAAGAAGTGTGCATAAGAAATATGTAAAGGGAAAGAAGTGTGCATACGAAATATGTAAAGGGAAAGAAGTGTGCATAAGAAATATGTAAAGGGAAAGAAGTGTGCATAAGAAATAAACACCTGATGTCGGAACAAGCCCTCGAGTTAAATATGTAAAGGGAAAGAAGTGTGCATAAGAAATATGTAAAGGGAAAGAAGTGTGCATAAGAAATAAACACCTGATGTCGGAACAAGCCCTCGAGTTAAATATGTAAAGGGAAAGAAGTGTGCATAAGAAATATGTAAAGGGAAAGAAGTGTGCATAAGAAATAAACACCTGATGTCGGAACAAGCCCTCGAGTTAAATATGTAAAGGGAAAGAAGTGTGCATAAGAAATATGTAAAGGGAAAGAAGTGTGCATAAGAAATAAACACCTGATGTCGGAACAAACCCTCGAGTTAAATATGTAAAGGGAAAGAAGTGTGCATAAGAAATATATAAAGGGAAAGAAGTGTGCATAAGAAATATGTAAAGGGAAAGAAGTGTGCATAAGAAATAAACACCTGATTTCGGAACAAGCCCTCGAGTTAAATATGTAAAGGGAAAGAAGTGTGCATAAGAAATATGTAAAGGGAAAGAAGTGTGCATAAGAAATAAACACCTGATGTCGGAACAAGCCCTCGAGTTAAATATGTAAAGGGAAAGAAGTGTGCATAAGAAATATGTAAAGGGAAAGAAGTGTGCATAAGAAATATGTAAAGGGAAAGAAGTGTGCATAAGAAATATGTAAAGGGAAAGAAGTGTGCATAAGAAATATGTAAAGGGAAAGAAGTGTGCATAAGAAATATGTAAAGGGAAAGAAGTGTGCATAAGAAATAAACACCTGATGTCGGAACAAGCCCTCGAGTTAATTATGTAAAGGGAAAGAAGTGTGCATAAGAAATATGTAAAGGGAAAGAAGTGTGCATAAGAAATAAACACCTGATGTCGGAACAAGCCCTCGAGTTAAATATGTAAAGGGAAAGAAGTGTGCATAAGAAATATGTAAAGGGAAAGAAGTGTGCATAAGAAATAAACACCTGATGTCGGAACAAGCCCTCGAGTTAAATATGTAAAGGGAAAGAAGTGTGCATAAGAAATATGTAAAGGGAAAGAAGTGTGCATAAGAAATATGTAAAGGGAAAGAAGTGTGCATAAGAAATAAACACCTGATGTCGGAACAAGCCCTCGAGTTAAATATGTAAAGGGAAAGAAGTGTGCATAAGAAATATGTAAAGGGAAAGAAGTGTGCATAAGAAATATGTAAAGGGAAAGAAGTGTGCATAAGAAATATGTAAAGGGAAAGAAGTGTGCATAAGAAATATGTAAAGGGAAAGAAGTGTGCATAAGAAATAAACACCTGATGTCGGAACAAGCCCTCGAGTTAAATATGTAAAGGGAAAGAAGTGTGCATAAGAAATATGTAAAGGGAAAGAAGTGTGCATAAGAAATATGTAAAGGGAAAGAAGTGTGCATAAGAAATATGTAAAGGGAAAGAAGTGTGCATAAGAAATAAACACCTGATGTCGGAACAAGCCCTCGAGTTAAATATGTAAAGGGAAAGAAGTGTGCATAAGAAATATGTAAAGGGAAAGAAGTGTGCATAAGAAATAAACACCTGATGTCGGAACAAGCCCTTGAGTTAAATATGTAAAGGGAAAGAAGTGTGCATAAGAAATATGTAAAGGGAAAGAAGTGTGCATAAGAAATATGTAAAGGGAAAGAAGTGTGCATAAGAAATAAACACCTGATGTCGGAACAAGCCCTCGAGTTAAATATGTAAAGGGAAAGAAGTGTGCATAAGAAATATGTAAAGGGAAAGAAGTGTGCATAAGAAATATGTAAAGGGAAAGAAGTGTGCATAAGAAATAAACACCTGATGTCGGAACAAGCCCTCGAGTTAAATATGTAAAGGGAAAGAAGTGTGCATAAGAAATATGTAAAGGGAAAGAAGTGTGCATAAGAAATAAACACCTGATGTCGGAACAAGCCCTCGAGTTAAATATGTAAAGGGAAAGAAGTGTGCATAGGAAATATGTAAAGGGAAAGAAGTGTGCATAAGAAATAAACACCTGATGTCGGAACAAGCCCTCGAGTTAAATATGTAAAGGGAAAGAAGTGTGCATAAGAAATATGTAAAGGGAAAGAAGTGTGCATAAGAAATATGTAAAGGGAAAGAAGTGTGCATAAGAAATATGTAAAGGGAAAGAAGTGTGCATAAGAAATATGTAAAGGGAAAGAAGTGTGCATAAGAAATAAACACCTGATGTCGGAACAAGACCTCGAGTTAAATATGTAAAGGGAAAGAAGTGTGCATAAGAAATATGTAAAGGGAAAGAAGTGTGCATAAGAAATATGTAAAGGGAAAGAAGTGTGCATAAGAAATAAACACCTGATGTCGGAACAAGCCCTCGAGTTAAATATGTAAAGGGAAAGAAGTGTGCATAAGAAATATGTAAAGGGAAAGAAGTGTGCATAAAAAATATGTAAAGGGAAAGAAGTGTGCATAAGAAATAAACACCTGATGTCGGAACAAGCCCTCGAGTTAAATATGTAAAGGGAAAGAAGTGTGCATAAGAAATATGTAAAGGGAAAGAAGTGTGCATAAGAAATATGTAAAGGGAAAGAAGTGTGCATAAGAAATATGTAAAGGGAAAGAAGTGTGCATAAGAAATATGTAAAGGGAAAGAAGTGTGCATAAGAAATATGTAAAGGGAAAGAAGTGTGCATAAGAAATAAACACCTGATGTCGGAACAAGACCTCGAGTTAAATATGTAAAGGGAAAGAAGTGTGCATAAGAAATATGTAAAGGGAAAGAAGTGTGCATAAGAAATATGTAAAGGGAAAGAAGTGTGCATAAGAAATAAACACCTGATGTCGGAACAAGCCCTCGAGTTAAATATGTAAAGGGAAAGAAGTGTGCATAAGAAATATGTAAAGGGAAAGAAGTGTGCATAAAAAATATGTAAAGGGAAAGAAGTGTGCATAAGAAATAAACACCTGATGTCGGAACAAGCCCTCGAGTTAAATATGTAAAGGGAAAGAAGTGTGCATAAGAAATATGTAAAGGGAAAGAAGTGTGCATAAGAAATATGTAAAGGGAAAGAAGTGTGCATAAGAAATATGTAAAGGGAAAGAAGTGTGCATAAGAAATATGTAAAGGGAAAGAAGTGTGCATAAGAAATATGTAAAGGGAAAGAAGTGTGCATAAGAAATAAACACCTGATGTCGGAACAAGCCCTCGAGTTAAATATGTAAAGGGAAAGAAGTGTGCATAAGAAATATGTAAAGGGAAAGAAGTGTGCATAAGAAATATGTAAAGGGAAAGAAGTGTGCATAAGAAATATGTAAAGGGAAAGAAGTGTGCATAAGAAATAAACACCTGATGTCGGAACAAGCCCTCGAGTTAAATATGTAAAGGGAAAGAAGTGTGCATAAGAAATATGTAAAGGGAAAGAAGTGTGCATAAGAAATATGTAAAGGGAAAGAAGTGTGCATAAGAAATATGTAAAGGGAAAGAAGTGTGCATAAGAAATAAACACCTGATGTCGGAACAAGCCCTCGAGTTAAATATGTGAAGGGAAAGAAGTGTGCATAAGAAATATGTAAAGGGAAAGAAGTGTGCATAATAAATAAACACCTGATGTCGGAACAAGCCCTCGAGTTAAATATGTAAAGGGAAAGAAGTGTGCATAAGAAATATGTAAAGGGAAAGAAGTGTGCATAAGAAATATGTAAAGGGAAAGAAGTGTGCATAAGAAATATGTAAAGGGAAAGAAGTGTGCATAAGAAATATGTAAAGGGAAAGAAGTGTGCATAAGAAATATGTAAAGGGAAAGAAGTGTGCATAAGAAATATGTAAAGGGAAAGAAGTGTGCATAAGAAATAAACACCTGATGTCGGAACAAGCCCTCGAGTTAAATATGTAAAGGGAAAGAAGTGTGCATAAGAAATATGTAAAGGGAAAGAAGTGTGCATAAGAAATAAACACCTGATGTCGGAACAAGCCCTCGAGTTAAATATGTAAAGGGAAAGAAGTGTGCATAAGAAATATGTAAAGGGAAAGAAGTGTGCATAAGAAATATGTAAAGGGAAAGAAGTGTGCATAAGAAATATGTAAAGGGAAAGAAGTGTGCATAAGAAATATGTAAAGGGAAAGAAGTGTGCATAAGAAATATGTAAAGGGAAAGAAGTGTGCATAAGAAATAAACACCTGATGTCGGAACAAGCCCTCGAGTTAAATATGTAAAGGGAAAGAATTGTGCATAAGAAATATGTAAAGGGAAAGAAGTGTGCATAAGAAATATGTAAAGGGAAAGAAGTGTGCATAAGAAATATGTAAAGGGAAAGAAGTGTGCATAAGAAATATGTAAAGGGAAAGAAGTGTGCATAAGAAATAAACACCTGATGTCGGAACAAGCCCTCGAGTTAAATATGTAAAGGGAAAGAAGTGTGCATAAGAAATATGTAAAGGGAAAGAAGTGTGCATAAGAAATAAACACCTGATGTCGGAACAAGCCCTCGAGTTAAATATGTAAAGGGAAAGAAGTGTGCATAAGAAATATGTAAAGGGAAAGAAGTGTGCATAAGAAATATGTAAAGGGAAAGAAGTGTGCATAAGAAATATGTAAAGGGAAAGAAGTGTGCATAAGAAATATGTAAAGGGAAAGAAGTGTGCATAAGAAATAAACACCTGATGTCGGAACAAGCCCTCGAGTTAAATATGTAAAGGGAAAGAAGTGTGCATAAGAAATATGTAAAGGGAAAGAAGTGTGCATAAGAAATATGTAAAGGGAAAGAAGTGTGCATAAGAAATATGTAAAGGGAAATAAGTGTGCATAAGAAATATGTAAAGGGAAAGAAGTGTGCATAAGAAATATGTAAAGGGAAAGAAGTGTGCATAAGAAATAAACACCTGATGTCGGAACAAGCCCTCGAGTTAAATATGTAAAGGGAAAGAAGTGTGCATAAGAAATATGTAAAGGGAAAGAAGTGTGCATAAGAAATAAACACCTGATGTCGGAACAAGCCCTCGAGTTAAATATGTAAAGGGAAAGAAGTGTGCATAAGAAATATGTAAAGGGAAAGAAGTGTGCATAAGAAATATGTAAAGGGAAAGAAGTGTGCATAAGAAATATGTAAAGGGAAAGAAGTGTGCATAAGAAATATGTAAAGGGAAAGAAGTGTGCATAAGAAATATGTAAAGGGAAAGAAGTGTGCATAAGAAATAAACACCTGATGTCGGAACAAGCCCTCGAGTTAAATATGTAAAGGGAAAGAATTGTGCATAAGAAATATGTAAAGGGAAAGAAGTGTGCATAAGAAATATGTAAAGGGAAAGAAGTGTGCATAAGAAATATGTAAAGGGAAAGAAGTGTGCATAAGAAATATGTAAAGGGAAAGAAGTGTGCATAAGAAATAAACACCTGATGTCGGAACAAGCCCTCGAGTTAAATATGTAAAGGGAAAGAAGTGTGCATAAGAAATATGTAAAGGGAAAGAAGTGTGCATAAGAAATAAACACCTGATGTCGGAACAAGCCCTCGAGTTAAATATGTAAAGGGAAAGAAGTGTGCATAAGAAATATGTAAAGGGAAAGAAGTGTGCATAAGAAATATGTAAAGGGAAAGAAGTGTGCATAAGAAATATGTAAAGGGAAAGAAGTGTGCATAAGAAATATGTAAAGGGAAAGAAGTGTGCATAAGAAATAAACACCTGATGTCGGAACAAGCCCTCGAGTTAAATATGTAAAGGGAAAGAAGTGTGCATAAGAAATATGTAAAGGGAAAGAAGTGTGCATAAGAAATAAACACCTGATGTCGGAACAAGCCCTCGAGTTAAATATGTAAAGGGAAAGAAGTGTGCATAAGAAATATGTAAAGGGAAAGAAGTGTGCATAAGAAATATGTAAAGGTAAAGAAGTGTGCATAAGAAATATGTAAAGGGAAATAAGTGTGCATAAGAAATATGTAAAGGGAAAGAAGTGTGCATAAGAAATATGTAAAGGGAAAGAAGTGTGCATAAGAAATAAACACCTGATGTCGGAACAAGCCCTCGAGTTAAATATGTAAAGGGAAAGAAGTGTGCATAAGAAATATGTAAAGGGAAAGAAGTGTGCATAAGCAATATGTAAAGGGAAAGAAGTGTGCATAAGAAATAAACAACTGATGTCGGAACATGCCCTCGAGTTAAATATGTAAAGGGAAAGAAGTGTGCATAAGAAATATGTAAAGGGAAAGAAGTGTGCATAAGAAATATGTAAAGGGAAAGAAGTGTGCATAAGAAATAAACACCTGATGTCGGAACAAGCCCTCGAGTTAAATATGTAAAGGGAAAGAAGTGTGCATAAGAAATATGTAAAGGGAAAGAAGTGTGCATAAGAAATAAACACCTGATGTCGGAACAAGCCCTCGAGTTAAATATGTAAAGGGAAAGAAGTGTGCATAAGAAATATGTAAAGGGAAAGAAGTGTGCATAAGAAATAAACACATGATGTCGGAACAAGCCCTCGAGTTAAATATGTAAAGGGAAAGAAGTGTGCATAAGAAATATGTAAAGGGAAAGAAGTGTGCATAAGAAATATGTAAAGGGAAAGAAGTGTGCATAAGAAATATGTAAAGGGAAAGAAGTGTGCATAAGAAATATGTAAAGGGAAAGAAGTGTGCATAAGAAATATGTAAAGGGAAAGAAGTGTGCATAAGAAATAAACACCTGATGTCGGAACAAGCCCTCGAGTTAAATATGTAAAGGGAAAGAAGTGTGCATAAGAAATATGTAAAGGGAAAAAAGTGTGCATAAGAAATATGTAAAGGGAAAGAAGTGTGCATAAGAAATAAACACCTGATGTCGGAACAAGCCCTCGAGTTAAATATGTAAAGGGAAAGAAGTGTGCATAAGAAATATGTAAAGGGAAAGAAGTGTGCATAAGAAATATGTAAAGGGAAAGAAGTGTGCATAAGAAATAAACACCTGATGTCGGAACAAGCCCTCGAGTTAAATATGTAAAGGGAAAGAAGTGTGCATAAGAAATATGTAAAGGGAAAGAAGTGTGCATAAGAAATAAACACCTGATGTCGGAACAAGCCCTCGAGTTAAATATGTAAAGGGAAAGAAGTGTGCATAAGAAATATGTAAAGGGAAAGAAGTGTGCATACGAAATAAACACCTGATGTCGGAACAAGCCCTCGAGTTAAATATGTAAAGGGAAAGAAGTGTGCATAAGAAATATGTAAAGGGAAAGAAGTGTGCATAAGAAATATGTAAAGGGAAAGAAGTGTGCATAAGAAATAAACACCTGATGTCGGAACAAGCCCTCGAGTTAAATATGTAAAGGGAAAGAAGTGTGCATAAGAAATATGTAAAGGGAAAGAAGTGTGCATAAGAAATAAACACCTGATGTCGGAACAAGCCCTCGAGTTAAATATGTAAAGGGAAAGAAGTGTGCATAAGAAATATGTAAAGGGAAAGAAGTGTGCATAAGAAATATGTAAAGGGAAAGAAGTGTGCATAAGAAATATGTAAAGGGAAAGAAGTGTGCATAAGAAATAAACACCTGATGTCGGAACAAGCCCTCGAGTTAAATATGTAAAGGGAAAGAAGTGTGCATAAGAAATATGTAAAGGGAAAGAAGTGTGCATAAGAAATAAACACCTGATGTCGGAACAAGCCCTCGAGTTAAATATGTAAAGGGAAAGAAGTGTGCATAAGAAATATTTAAAGGGAAAGAAGTGTGCATAAGAAATATGTAAAGGGAAAGAAGTGTGCATAAGAAATAAACACCTGATGTCGGAACAAGCCCTCGAGTTAAATATGTAAAGGGAAAGAAGTGTGCATAAGAAATATGTAAAGGGAAAGAAGTGTGCATAAGAAATATGTAAAGGGAAAGAAGTGTGCATAAGAAATAAACACCTGATGTCGGAACATGCCCTCGAGTTAAATATGTAAAGGGAAAGAAGTGTGCATAAGAAATATGTAAAGGGAAAGAAGTGTGCATAAGAAATATGTAAAGGGAAAGAAGTGTGCATAAGAAATATGTAAAGGGAAAGAAGTGTGCATAAGAAATAAACACCTGATGTCGGAACAAGCCCTCGAGTTAAATATGTAAAGGAAAAGAAGTGTGCATAAGAAATATGTAAAGGGAAAGAAGTGTGCATAAAAAATAAACACCTGATGTCGGAACAAGCCCTCGAGTTAAATATGTAAAGGGAAAGAAGTGTGCATAAGAAATATGTAAAGGGAAAGAAGTGTGCATAAGAAATATGTAAAGGGAAAGAAGTGTGCATAAGAAATATGTAAAGGGAAAGAAGTGTGCATAAGAAATAAACACCTGATGTCGGAACAAGCCCTCGAGTTAAATATGTAAAGGGAAAGAAGTGTGCATAAGAAATATGTAAAGGGAAAGAAGTGTGCATAAGAAATAAACACCTGATGTCGGAACAAGCCCTCGAGTTAAATATGTAAAGGGAAAGAAGTGTGCATAAGAAATATGTAAAGGGAAAGAAGTGTGCATAAGAAATAAACACCTGATGTCGGAACAAGCCCTCGAGTTAAATATGTAAAGGGAAAGAAGTGTGCATAAGAAATATGTAAAGGGAAAGAAGTGTGCATAATAAATAAACACCTGATGTCGGAACAAGCCCTCGAGTTAAATATGTAAAGGGAAAGAAGTGTGCATAAGAAATATGTAAAGGGAAAGAAGTGTGCATAAGAAATATGTAAAGGGAAAGAAGTGTGCATAAGAAATAAACACCTGATGTCGGAACAAGCCCTCGAGTTAAATATGTAAAGGGAAAGAAGTGTGCATAAGAAATATGTAAAGGGAAAGAAGTGTGCATAAGAAATAAACACCTGATGTCGGAACAAGCCCTCGAGTTAAATATGTAAAGGGAAAGAAGTGTGCATAAGAAATATGTAAAGGGAAAGAAGTGTGCATAAGAAATATGTAAAGGGAAAGAAGTGTGCATAAGAAATATGTAAAGGGAAAGAAGTGTGCATAAGAAATATGTAAAGGGAAAGAAGTGTGCATAAGAAATATGTAAAGGGAAAGAAGTGTGCATAAGAAATAAACACCTGATGTCGGAACAAGCCCTCGAGTTAATTATGTAAAGGGAAAGAAGTGTGCATAAGAAATATGTAAAGGGAAAGAAGTGTGCATAAGAAATAAACACCTGATGTCGGAACAAGCCCTCGAGTTAAATATGTAAAGGGAAAGAAGTGTGCATAAGAAATATGTAAAGGGAAAGAAGTGTGCATAAGAAATAAACACCTGATGTCGGAACAAGCCCTCGAGTTAAATATGTAAAGGGAAAGAAGTGTGCATAAGAAATATGTAAAGGGAAAGAAGTGTGCATAAGAAATATGTAAAGGGAAAGAAGTGTGCATAAGAAATAAACACCTGATGTCGGAACAAGCCCTCGAGTTAAATATGTAAAGGGAAAGAAGTGTGCATAAGAAATATGTAAAGGGAAAGAAGTGTGCATAAGAAATATGTAAAGGGAAAGAAGTGTGCATAAGAAATAAACACCTGATGTCGGAACAAGCCCTCGAGTTAAATATGTAAAGGGAAAGAAGTGTGCATAAGAAATATGTAAAGGGAAAGAAGTGTGCATAAGAAATATGTAAAGGGAAAGAAGTGTGCATAAGAAATAAACACCTGATGTCGGAACAAGCCCTCGAGTTAAATATGTAAAGGGAAAGAAGTGTGCATAAGAAATATGTAAAGGGAAAGAAGTGTGCATAAGAAATATGTAAAGGGAAAGAAGTGTGCATAAGAAATAAACACCTGATGTCGGAACAAGCCCTCGAGTTAAATATGTAAAGGGAAAGAAGTGTGCATAAGAAATATGTAAAGGGAAAGAAGTGTGCATAAGAAATATGTAAAGGGAAAGAAGTGTGCATAAGAAATATGTAAAGGGAAAGAAGTGTGCATAAGAAATATGTAAAGGGAAAGAAGTGTGCATAAGAAATAAACACCTGATGTCGGAACAAGCCCTCGAGTTAAATATGTAAAGGGAAAGAAGTGTGCATAAGAAATATGTAAAGGGAAAGAAGTGTGCATAAGAAATATGTAAAGGGAAAGAAGTGTGCATAAGAAATATGTAAAGGGAAAGAAGTGTGCATAAGAAATAAACACCTGATGTCGGAACAAGCCCTCGAGTTAAATATGTAAAGGGAAAGAAGTGTGCATAAGAAATATGTAAAGGGAAAGAAGTGTGCATAAGAAATAAACACCTGATGTCGGAACAAGCCCTTGAGTTAAATATGTAAAGGGAAAGAAGTGTGCATAAGAAATATGTAAAGGGAAAGAAGTGTGCATAATAAATATGTAAAGGGAAAGAAGTGTGCATAAGAAATAAACACCTGATGTCGGAACAAGCCCTCGAGTTAAATATGTAAAGGGAAAGAAGTGTGCATAAGAAATATGTAAAGGGAAAGAAGTGTGCATAAGAAATAAACACCTGATGTCGGAACAAGCCCTCGAGTTAAATATGTAAAGGGAAAGAAGTGTGCATAAGAAATATGTAAAGGGAAAGAAGTGTGCATAAGAAATAAACACCTGATGTCGGAACAAGCCCTCGAGTTAATTATGTAAAGGGAAAGAAGTGTGCATAAGAAATATGTAAAGGGAAAGAAGTGTGCATAAGAAATAAACACCTGATGTCGGAACAAGCCCTCGAGTTAAATATGTAAAGGGAAAGAAGTGTGCATAAGAAATATGTAAAGGGAAAGAAGTGTGCATAAGAAATATGTAAAGGGAAAGAAGTGTGCATAAGAAACATGTAAAGGGAAAGAAGTGTGCATAAGAAATATGTAAAGGGAAAGAAGTGTGCATAAGAAATAAACACCTGATGTCGGAACAAGCCCTCGAGTTAAATATGTAAAGGGAAAGAAGTGTGCATAAGAAATATGTAAAGGGAAAGAAGTGTGCATAAGAAATATGTAAAGGGAAAGAAGTGTGCATAAGAAATAAACACCTGATGTCGGAACAAGCCCTCGAGTTAAATATGTAAAGGGAAAGAAGTGTGCATAAGAAATATGTAAAGGGAAAGAAGTGTGCATAAGAAATATGTAAAGGGAAAGAAGTGTGCATAAGAAATAAACACCTGATGTCGGAACAAGCCCTCGAGTTAAATATGTAAAGGGAAAGAAGTGTGCATAAGAAATATGTAAAGGGAAAGAAGTGTGCATAAGAAATATGTAAAGGGAAAGAAGTGTGCATAAGAAATATGTAAAGGGAAAGAAGTGTGCATAAGAAATATGTAAAGGGAAAGAAGTGTGCATAAGAAATATGTAAAGGGAAAGAAGTGTGCATAAGAAATAAACACCTGATGTCGGAACAAGCCCTCGAGTTAAATATGTAAAGGGAAAGAAGTGTGCATAAGAAATATGTAAAGGGAAAGAAGTGTGCATAAGAAATATGTAAAGGGAAAGAAGTGTGCATAAGAAATATGTAAAGGGAAAGAAGTGTGCATAAGAAATAAACACCTGATGTCGGAACAAGCCCTCGAGTTAAATATGTAAAGGGAAAGAAGTGTGCATAAGAAATATGTAAAGGGAAAGAAGTGTGCATAAGAAATATGTAAAGGGAAAGAAGTGTGCATAAGAAATATGTAAAGGGAAAGAAGTGTGCATAAGAAATATGTAAAGGGAAAGAAGTGTGCATAAGAAATATGTAAAGGGAAAGAAGTGTGCATAAGAAATATGTAAAGGGAAAGAAGTGTGCATAAGAAATAAACACCTGATGTCGGAACAAGCCCTCGAGTTAAATATGTAAAGGGAAAGAAGTGTGCATAAGAAATATGTAAAGGGAAAGAAGTGTGCATAAGAAATAAACACCTGATGTCGGAACAAGCCCTCGAGTTAAATATGTAATGGGAAAGAAGTGTGCATAAGAAATATGTAAAGGGAAAGAAGTGTGCATAAGAAATAAACACCTGATGTCGGAACAAGCCCTCGAGTTAAATATGTAAAGGGAAAGAAGTGTGCATAAGAAATATGTAAAGGGAAAGAAGTGTGCATAAGAAATATGTAAAGGGAAAGAAGTGTGCATAAGAAATATGTAAAGGGAAAGAAGTGTGCATAAGAAATAAACACCTGATGTCGGAACAAGCCCTCGAGTTAAATATGTAAAGGAAAAGAAGTGTGCATAAGAAATATGTAAAGGGAAAGAAGTGTGCATAAAAATAAACACCTGATGTCGGAACAAGCCCTCGAGTTAAATATGTAAAGGGAAAGAAGTGTGCATAAGAAATATGTAAAGGGAAAGAAGTGTGCATAAGAAATATGTAAAGGGAAAGAAGTGTGCATAAGAAATATGTAAAGGGAAAGAAGTGTGCATAAGAAATAAACACCTGATGTCGGAACAAGCCCTCGAGTTAAATATGTAAAGGGAAAGAAGTGTGCATAAGAAATATGTAAAGGGAAAGAAGTGTGCATAAGAAATAAACACCTGATGTCGGAACAAGCCCTCGAGTTAAATATGTAAAGGGAAAGAAGTGTGCATAAGAAATATGTAAAGGGAAAGAAGTGTGCATAAGAAATAAACACCTGATGTCGGAACAAGCCCTCGAGTTAAATATGTAAAGGGAAAGAAGTGTGCATAAGAAATATGTAAAGGGAAAGAAGTGTGCATAATAAATAAACACCTGATGTCGGAACAAGCCCTCGAGTTAAATATGTAAAGGGAAAGAAGTGTGCATAAGAAATATGTAAAGGGAAAGAAGTGTGCATAAGAAATATGTAAAGGGAAAGAAGTGTGCATAAGAAATAAACACCTGATGTCGGAACAAGCCCTCGAGTTAAATATGTAAAGGGAAAGAAGTGTGCATAAGAAATATGTAAAGGGAAAGAAGTGTGCATAAGAAATAAACACCTGATGTCGGAACAAGCCCTCGAGTTAAATATGTAAAGGGAAAGAAGTGTGCATAAGAAATATGTAAAGGGAAAGAAGTGTGCATAAGAAATATGTAAAGGGAAAGAAGTGTGCATAAGAAATATGTAAAGGGAAAGAAGTGTGCATAAGAAATATGTAAAGGGAAAGAAGTGTGCATAAGAAATAAACACCTGATGTCGGAACAAGCCCTCGAGTTAATTATGTAAAGGGAAAGAAGTGTGCATAAGAAATATGTAAAGGGAAAGAAGTGTGCATAAGAAATAAACACCTGATGTCGGAACAAGCCCTCGAGTTAAATATGTAAAGGGAAAGAAGTGTGCATAAGAAATATGTAAAGGGAAAGAAGTGTGCATAAGAAATAAACACCTGATGTCGGAACAAGCCCTCGAGTTAAATATGTAAAGGGAAAGAAGTGTGCATAAGAAATATGTAAAGGGAAAGAAGTGTGCATAAGAAATATGTAAAGGGAAAGAAGTGTGCATAAGAAATAAACACCTGATGTCGGAACAAGCCCTCGAGTTAAATATGTAAAGGGAAAGAAGTGTGCATAAGAAATATGTAAAGGGAAAGAAGTGTGCATAAGAAATATGTAAAGGGAAAGAAGTGTGCATAAGAAATAAACACCTGATGTCGGAACAAGCCCTCGAGTTAAATATGTAAAGGGAAAGAAGTGTGCATAAGAAATATGTAAAGGGAAAGAAGTGTGCATAAGAAATATGTAAAGGGAAAGAAGTGTGCATAAGAAATAAACACCTGATGTCGGAACAAGCCCTCGAGTTAAATATGTAAAGGGAAAGAAGTGTGCATAAGAAATATGTAAAGGGAAAGAAGTGTGCATAAGAAATATGTAAAGGGAAAGAAGTGTGCATAAGAAATAAACACCTGATGTCGGAACAAGCCCTCGAGTTAAATATGTAAAGGGAAAGAAGTGTGCATAAGAAATATGTAAAGGGAAAGAAGTGTGCATAAGAAATATGTAAAGGGAAAGAAGTGTGCATAAGAAATATGTAAAGGGAAAGAAGTGTGCATAAGAAATATGTAAAGGGAAAGAAGTGTGCATAAGAAATAAACACCTGATGTCGGAACAAGCCCTCGAGTTAAATATGTAAAGGGAAAGAAGTGTGCATAAGAAATATGTAAAGGGAAAGAAGTGTGCATAAGAAATATGTAAAGGGAAAGAAGTGTGCATAAGAAATATGTAAAGGGAAAGAAGTGTGCATAAGAAATAAACACCTGATGTCGGAACAAGCCCTCGAGTTAAATATGTAAAGGGAAAGAAGTGTGCATAAGAAATATGTAAAGGGAAAGAAGTGTGCATAAGAAATAAACACCTGATGTCGGAACAAGCCCTTGAGTTAAATATGTAAAGGGAAAGAAGTGTGCATAAGAAATATGTAAAGGGAAAGAAGTGTGCATAATAAATATGTAAAGGGAAAGAAGTGTGCATAAGAAATAAACACCTGATGTCGGAACAAGCCCTCGAGTTAAATATGTAAAGGGAAAGAAGTGTGCATAAGAAATATGTAAAGGGAAAGAAGTGTGCATAAGAAATATGTAAAGGGAAAGAAGTGTGCATAAGAAATAAACACCTGATGTCGGAACAAGCCCTCGAGTTAAATATGTAAAGGGAAAGAAGTGTGCATAAGAAATATGTAAAGGGAAAGAAGTGTGCATAAGAAATAAACACCTGATGTCGGAACAAGCCCTCGAGTTAATTATGTAAAGGGAAAGAAGTGTGCATAAGAAATATGTAAAGGGAAAGAAGTGTGCATAAGAAATAAACACCTGATGTCGGAACAAGCCCTCGAGTTAAATATGTAAAGGGAAAGAAGTGTGCATAAGAAATATGTAAAGGGAAAGAAGTGTGCATAAGAAATATGTAAAGGGAAAGAAGTGTGCATAAGAAACATGTAAAGGGAAAGAAGTGTGCATAAGAAATATGTAAAGGGAAAGAAGTGTGCATAAGAAATAAACACCTGATGTCGGAACAAGCCCTCGAGTTAAATATGTAAAGGGAAAGAAGTGTGCATAAGAAATATGTAAAGGGAAAGAAGTGTGCATAAGAAATATGTAAAGGGAAAGAAGTGTGCATAAGAAATAAACACCTGATGTCGGAACAAGCCCTCGAGTTAAATATGTAAAGGGAAAGAAGTGTGCATAAGAAATATGTAAAGGGAAAGAAGTGTGCATAAGAAATATGTAAAGGGAAAGAAGTGTGCATAAGAAATAAACACCTGATGTCGGAACAAGCCCTCGAGTTAAATATGTAAAGGGAAAGAAGTGTGCATAAGAAATATGTAAAGGGAAAGAAGTGTGCATAAGAAATATGTAAAGGGAAAGAAGTGTGCATAAGAAATATGTAAAGGGAAAGAAGTGTGCATAAGAAATATGTAAAGGGAAAGAAGTGTGCATAAGAAATATGTAAAGGGAAAGAAGTGTGCATAAGAAATAAACACCTGATGTCGGAACAAGCCCTCGAGTTAAATATGTAAAGGGAAAGAAGTGTGCATAAGAAATATGTAAAGGGAAAGAAGTGTGCATAAGAAATATGTAAAGGGAAAGAAGTGTGCATAAGAAATATGTAAAGGGAAAGAAGTGTGCATAAGAAATAAACACCTGATGTCGGAACAAGCCCTCGAGTTAAATATGTAAAGGGAAAGAAGTGTGCATAAGAAATATGTAAAGGGAAAGAAGTGTGCATAAGAAATATGTAAAGGGAAAGAAGTGTGCATAAGAAATAAACACCTGATGTCGGAACAAGCCCTCGAGTTAAATATGTAAAGGGAAAGAAGTGTGCATAAGAAATATGTAAAGGGAAAGAAGTGTGCATAAGAAATAAACACCTGATGTCGGAACAAGCCCTCGAGTTAAATATGTAAAGGGAAAGAAGTGTGCATAAGAAATATGTAAAGGGAAAGAAGTGTGCATAAGAAATATGTAAAGGGAAAGAAGTGTGCATAAGAAATATGTAAAGGGAAAGAAGTGTGCATAAGAAATATGTAAAGGGAAAGAAGTGTGCATAAGAAATATGTAAAGGGAAAGAAGTGTGCATAAGAAATATGTAAAGGGAAAGAAGTGTGCATAAGAAATATGTAAAGGGAAAGAAGTGTGCATAAGAAATAAACACCTGATGTCGGAACAAGCCCTCGAGTTAAATATGTAAAGGGAAAAGAAGTGTGCATAAGAAATATGTAAAGGGAAAGAAGTGTGCATAAGAAATATGTAAAGGGAAAGAAGTGTGCATAAGAAATAAACACCTGATGTCGGAACAAGCCCTCGAGTTAAATATGTAAAGGGAAAGAAGTGTGCATAAGAAATATGTAAAGGGAAAGAAGTGTGCATAAGAAATAAACACCTGATGTCGGAACAAGCCCTCGAGTTAAATATGTAAAGGGAAAGAAGTGTGCATAAGAAATATGTAAAGGGAAAGAAGTGTGCATAAGAAATATGTAAAGGGAAAGAAGTGTGCATAAGAAATATGTAAAGGGAAAGAAGTGTGCATAAGAAATATGTAAAGGGAAAGAAGTGTGCATAAGAAATATGTAAAGGGAAAGAAGTGTGCATAAGAAATATGTAAAGGGAAAGAAGTGTGCATAAGAAATAAACACCTGATGTCGGAACAAGCCCTCGAGTTAAATATGTAAAGGGAAAGAAGTGTGCATAAGAAATATGTAAAGGGAAAGAAGTGTGCATAAGAAATAAACACCTGATGTCGGAACAAGCCCTCGAGTTAAATATGTAATGGGAAAGAAGTGTGCATAAGAAATATGTAAAGGGAAAGAAGTGTGCATAAGAAATAAACACCTGATGTCGGAACAAGCCCTCGAGTTAAATATGTAAAGGGAAAGAAGTGTGCATAAGAAATATGTAAAGGGAAAGAAGTGTGCATAAGAAATATGTAAAGGGAAAGAAGTGTGCATAAGAAATATGTAAAGGGAAAGAAGTGTGCATAAGAAATATGTAAAGGGAAAGAAGTGTGCATAAGAAATATGTAAAGGGAAAGAAGTGTGCATAAGAAATATGTAAAGGGAAAGAAGTGTGCATAAGAAATAAACACCTGATGTCGGAACAAGCCCTCGAGTTAAATATGTAAAGGGAAAGAAGTGTGCATAAGAAATATGTAAAGGGAAAGAAGTGTGCATAAGAAATATGTAAAGGGAAAGAAGTGTGCATAATAAATATGTAAAGGGAAAGAAGTGTGCATAAGAAATAAACACCTGATGTCGGAACAAGCCCTCGAGTTAAATATGTAAAGGGAAAGAAGTGTGCATAAGAAATATGTAAAGGGAAAGAAGTGTGCATAAGAAATATGTAAAGGGAAAGAAGTGTGCATAAGAAATAAACACCTGATGTCGGAACAAGCCCTCGAGTTAAATATGTAAAGGGAAAGAAGTGTGCATAAGAAATATGTAAAGGGAAAGAAGTGTGCATAAGAAATAAACACCTGATGTCGGAACAAGCCCTCGAGTTAAATATGTAAAGGGAAAGAAGTGTGCATAAGAAATATGTAAAGGGAAAGAAGTGTGCATAAGAAATATGTAAAGGGAAAGAAGTGTGCATAAGAAATATGTAAAGGGAAAGAAGTGTGCATAAGAAATATGTAAAGGGAAAGAAGTGTGCATAAGAAATATGTAAAGGGAAAGAAGTGTGCATAAGAAATATGTAAAGGGAAAGAAGTGTGCATAAGAAATATGTAAAGGGAAAGAAGTGTGCATAAGAAATAAACACCTGATGTCGGAACAAGCCCTCGAGTTAAATATGTAAAGGGAAAAGAAGTGTGCATAAGAAATATGTAAAGGGAAAGAAGTGTGCATAAGAAATATGTAAAGGGAAAGAAGTGTGCATAAGAAATAAACACCTGATGTCGGAACAAGCCCTCGAGTTAAATATGTAAAGGGAAAGAAGTGTGCATAAGAAATATGTAAAGGGAAAGAAGTGTGCATAAGAAATAAACACCTGATGTCGGAACAAGCCCTCGAGTTAAATATGTAAAGGGAAAGAAGTGTGCATAAGAAATATGTAAAGGGAAAGAAGTGTGCATAAGAAATATGTAAAGGGAAAGAAGTGTGCATAAGAAATATGTAAAGGGAAAGAAGTGTGCATAAGAAATATGTAAAGGGAAAGAAGTGTGCATAAGAAATATGTAAAGGGAAAGAAGTGTGCATAAGAAATAAACACCTGATGTCGGAACAAGCCCTCGAGTTAAATATGTAAAGGGAAAGAAGTGTGCATAAGAAATATGTAAAGGGAAAGAAGTGTGCATAAGAAATAAACACCTGATGTCGGAACAAGCCCTCGAGTTAAATATGTAATGGGAAAGAAGTGTGCATAAGAAATATGTAAAGGGAAAAAAGTGTGCATAAGAAATAAACACCTGATGTCGGAACAAGCCCTCGAGTTAAATATGTAAAGGGAAAGAAGTGTGCATAAGAAATATGTAAAGGGAAAGAAGTGTGCATAAGAAATATGTAAAGGGAAAGAAGTGTGCATAAGAAATATGTAAAGGGAAAGAAGTGTGCATAAGAAATATGTAAAGGGAAAGAAGTGTGCATAAGAAATATGTAAAGGGAAAGAAGTGTGCATAAGAAATATGTAAAGGGAAAGAAGTGTGCATAAGAAATAAACACCTGATGTCGGAACAAGCCCTCGAGTTAAATATGTAAAGGGAAAGAAGTGTGCATAAGAAATATGTAAAGGGAAAGAAGTGTGCATAAGAAATATGTAAAGGGAAAGAAGTGTGCATAAGAAATATGTAAAAGGAAAGAAGTGTGCATAAGAAATATGTAAAGGGAAAGAAGTGTGCATAAGAAATATGTAAACGGAAAGAAGTGTGCATAAGAAATATGTAAAGGGAAAGAAGTGTGCATAAGAAATATGTAAAGGGAAAGAAGTGTGCATAAGAAATATGTAAAGGGAAAGAAGTGTGCATAAGAAATATGTAAAGGGAAAGAAGTGTGCATAAGAAAAAAACACCTGATGTCGGAACAAGCCCTCGAGTTAAATATGTAAAGGGAAAGAAGTGTGCATAAGAAATAAACACCTGATGTCGGAACAAGCCCTCGAGTTAAATATGTAAAGGGAAAGAAGTGTGCATAAGAAATATGTAAAGGGAAAGAAGTGTGCATAAGAAATAAACACCTGATGTCGGAACAAGCCCTCGAGTTAAATATGTAAAGGGAAAGAAGTGTGCATAAGAAATATGTAAAGGGAAAGAAGTGTGCATAAGAAATATGTAAAGGGAAAGAAGTGTGCATAAGAAATATGTAAAGGGAAAGAAGTGTGCATAAGAAATATGTAAAGGGAAAGAAGTGTGCATAAGAAATAAACACCTGAGGTCGGAACAAGCCCTCGAGTTAAATATGTAAAGGGAAAGAAGTGTGCATAAGAAATATGTAAAGGGAAAGAAGTGTGCATAAGAAATATGTAAAGGGAAAGAAGTGTGCATAAGAAATATGTAAAGGGAAAGAAGTGTGCATAAGAAATATGTAAAGGGAAAGAAGTGTGCATAAGAAATATGTAAAGGGAAAGAAGTGTGCATAAGAAATATGTAAAGGGAAAGAAGTGTGCATAAGAAATATGTAAAGGGAAAGCAGTGTGCATAAGAAATATGTAAAGGGAAAGAAGTGTGCATAAGAAATAAACACCTGATGTCGGAACAAGCCCTCGAGTTAAATATGTAATGGGAAAGAAGTGTGCATAAGAAATATGTAAAGGGAAAGAAGTGTGCATAAGAAATAAACACCTGATGTCGGAACAAGCCCTCGAGTTAAATATGTAAAGGGAAAGAAGTGTGCATAAGAAATATGTAAAGGGAAAGAAGTGTGCATAAGAAATATGTAAAGGGAAAGAAGTGTGCATAAGAAATATGTAAAGGGAAAGAAGTGTGCATAAGAAATATGTAAAGGGAAAGAAGTGTGCATAAGAAATATGTAAAGGGAAAGAAGTGTGCATAAGAAATATGTAAAGGGAAAGAAGTGTGCATAAGAAATAAACACCTGATGTCGGAACGAGCCCTCGAGTTAAATATGTAAAGGGAAAGAAGTGTGCATAAGAAATATGTAAAGGGAAAGAAGTGTGCATAAGAAATATGTAAAGGGAAAGAAGTGTGCATAAGAAATATGTAAAAGGAAAGAAGTGTGCATAAGAAATATGTAAAGGGAAAGAAGTGTGCATAAGAAATATGTAAACGGAAAGAAGTGTGCATAAGAAATATGTAAAGGGAAAGAAGTGTGCATAAGAAATATGTAAAGGGAAAGAAGTGTGCATAAGAAATATGTAAAGGGAAAGAAGTGTGCATAAGAAATATGTAAAGGGAAAGAAGTGTGCATAAGAAAAAAACACCTGATGTCGGAACAAGCCCTCGAGTTAAATATGTAAAGGGAAAGAAGTGTGCATAAGAAATAAACACCTGATGTCGGAACAAGCCCTCGAGTTAAATATGTAAAGGGAAAGAAGTGTGCATAAGAAATATGTAAAGGGAAAGAAGTGTGCATAAGAAATAAACACCTGATGTCGGAACAAGCCCTCGAGTTAAATATGTAAAGGGAAAGAAGTGTGCATAAGAAATATGTAAAGGGAAAGAAGTGTGCATAAGAAATATGTAAAGGGAAAGAAGTGTGCATAAGAAATATGTAAAGGGAAAGAAGTGTGCATAAGAAATATGTAAAGGGAAAGAAGTGTGCATAAGAAATAAACACCTGAGGTCGGAACAAGCCCTCGAGTTAAATATGTAAAGGGAAAGAAGTGTGCATAAGAAATATGTAAAGGGAAAGAAGTGTGCATAAGAAATATGTAAAGGGAAAGAAGTGTGCATAAGAAATATGTAAAGGGAAAGAAGTGTGCATAAGAAATATGTAAAGGGAAAGAAGTGTGCATAAGAAATATGTAAAGGGAAAGAAGTGTGCATAAGAAATATGTAAAGGGAAAGAAGTGTGCATAAGAAATATGTAAAGGGAAAGCAGTGTGCATAAGAAATATGTAAAGGGAAAGAAGTGTGCATAAGAAATAAACACCTGATGTCGGAACAAGCCCTCGAGTTAAATATGTAAAGGGAAAGAAGTGTGCATAAGAAATATGTAAAGGGAAAGAAGTGTGCATAAGAAATAAACACCTGATGTCGGAACAAGCCCTCGAGTTAAATATGTAAAGGGAAAGAAGTGTGCATAAGAAATATGTAAAGGGAAAGAAGTGTGCATAAGAAATAAACACCTGATGTCGGAACAAGCCCTCGAGTTAAATATGTAAAGGGAAAGAAGTGTGCATAAGAAATAAACACCTGATGTCGGAACAAGCCCTCGAGTTAAATATGTAAAGGGAAAGAAGTGTGCATAAGAAATATGTAAAGGGAAAGAAGTGTGCATAAGAAATAAACACCTGATGTCAGAACAAGCCCTCGAGTTAAATATGTAAAGGGAAAGAAGTGTGCATAAGAAATATGTAAAGGGAAAGAAGTGTGCATAAGAAATATGTAAAGGGAAAGAAGTGTGCATAAGAAATATGTAAAGGGAAAGAAGTGTGCATAAGAAATATGTAAAGGGAAAGAAGTGTGCATAAGAAATATGTAAAGGGAAAGAAGTGTGCATAAGAAATAAACACCTGATGTCGGAACAAGCCCTCGAGTTAAATATGTAAAGGGAAAGAAGTGTGCATAAGAAATATGTAAAGGGAAAGAAGTGTGCATAAGAAATATGTAAAGGGAAAGAAGTGTGCATAAGAAATATGTAAAGGGAAAGAAGTGTGCATAAGAAATAAACACCTGATGTCGGAACAAGCCCTCGAGTTAAATATGTAAAGGGAAAGAAGTGTGCATAAGAAATATGTAAAGGGAAAGAAGTGTGCATAAGAAATATGTAAAGGGAAAGAAGTGTGCATAAGAAATAAACACCTGATGTCGGAACAAGCCCTCGAGTTAAATATGTAAAGGGAAAGAAGTGTGCATAAGAAATATGTAAAGGGAAAGAAGTGTGCATAAGAAATAAACACCTGATGTCGGAACAAGCCCTCGAGTTAAATATGTAAAGGGAAAGAAGTGTGCATAAGAAATATGTAAAGGGAAAGAAGTGTGCATAAGAAATATGTAAAGGGAAAGAAGTGTGCATAAGAAATATGTAAAGGGAAAGAAGTGTGCATAAGAAATAAACACCTGATGTCGGAACAAGCCCTCGAGTTAAATATGTAAAGGGAAAGAAGTGTGCATAAGAATTAGGTAAAGGGAAAGAAGTGTGCATAAGAAATATGTAAAGGGAAAGAAGTGTGCATAAGAAATATGTAAAGGGAAAGAAGTGTGCATAAGAAATATGTAAAGGGAAAGAAGTGTGCATAAGAAATATGTAAAGGGAAAGAAGTGTGCATAAGAAATATGTAAAGGGAAAGAAGTGTGCATAAGAAATAAACACCTGATGTCGGAACAAGCCCTCGAGTTAAATATGTAAAGGGAAAGAAGTGTGCATAAGAAATATGTAAAGGGAAAGAAGTGTGCATAAGAAATAAACACCTGATGTCGGAACAAGCCCTCGAGTTAAATATGTAATGGGAAAGAAGTGTGCATAAGAAATATGTAAAGGGAAAGAAGTGTGCATAAGAAATATGTAAAGGGAAAGAAGTGTGCATAAGAAATATGTAAAGGGAAAGAAGTGTGCATAAGAAATAAACACCTGAGGTCGGAACAAGCCCTCGAGTTAAATATGTAAAGGGAAAGAAGTGTGCATAAGAAATATGTAAAGGGAAAGAAGTGTGCATAAGAAATATGTAAAGGGAAAGAAGTGTGCATAAGAAATATGTAAAGGGAAAGAAGTGTGCATAAGAAATATGTAAAGGGAAAGAAGTGTGCATAAGAAATATGTAAAGGGAAAGAAGTGTGCATAAGAAATATGTAAAGGGAAAGAAGTGTGCATAAGAAATATGTAAAGGGAAAGCAGTGTGCATAAGAAATATGTAAAGGGAAAGAAGTGTGCATAAGAAATAAACACCTGATGTCGGAACAAGCCCTCGAGTTAAATATGTAAAGGGAAAGAAGTGTGCATAAGAAATATGTAAAGGGAAAGAAGTGTGCATAAGAAATAAACACCTGATGTCGGAACAAGCCCTCGAGTTAAATATGTAAAGGGAAAGAAGTGTGCATAAGAAATATGTAAAGGGAAAGAAGTGTGCATAAGAAATAAACACCTGATGTCGGAACAAGCCCTCGAGTTAAATATGTAAAGGGAAAGAAGTGTGCATAAGAAATAAACACCTGATGTCGGAACAAGCCCTCGAGTTAAATATGTAAAGGGAAAGAAGTGTGCATAAGAAATATGTAAAGGGAAAGAAGTGTGCATAAGAAATAAACACCTGATGTCAGAACAAGCCCTCGAGTTAAATATGTAAAGGGAAAGAAGTGTGCATAAGAAATATGTAAAGGGAAAGAAGTGTGCATAAGAAATATGTAAAGGGAAAGAAGTGTGCATAAGAAATATGTAAAGGGAAAGAAGTGTGCATAAGAAATATGTAAAGGGAAAGAAGTGTGCATAAGAAATATGTAAAGGGAAAGAAGTGTGCATAAGAAATAAACACCTGATGTCGGAACAAGCCCTCGAGTTAAATATGTAAAGGGAAAGAAGTGTGCATAAGAAATATGTAAAGGGAAAGAAGTGTGCATAAGAAATATGTAAAGGGAAAGAAGTGTGCATAAGAAATATGTAAAGGGAAAGAAGTGTGCATAAGAAATAAACACCTGATGTCGGAACAAGCCCTCGAGTTAAATATGTAAAGGGAAAGAAGTGTGCATAAGAAATATGTAAAGGGAAAGAAGTGTGCATAAGAAATATGTAAAGGGAAAGAAGTGTGCATAAGAAATAAACACCTGATGTCGGAACAAGCCCTCGAGTTAAATATGTAAAGGGAAAGAAGTGTGCATAAGAAATATGTAAAGGGAAAGAAGTGTGCATAAGAAATAAACACCTGATGTCGGAACAAGCCCTCGAGTTAAATATGTAAAGGGAAAGAAGTGTGCATAAGAAATATGTAAAGGGAAAGAAGTGTGCATAAGAAATATGTAAAGGGAAAGAAGTGTGCATAAGAAATATGTAAAGGGAAAGAAGTGTGCATAAGAAATAAACACCTGATGTCGGAACAAGCCCTCGAGTTAAATATGTAAAGGGAAAGAAGTGTGCATAAGAAATATGTAAAGGGAAAGAAGTGTGCATAAGAAATATGTAAAGGGAAAGAAGTGTGCATAAGAAATATGTAAAGGGAAAGAAGTGTGCATAAGAAATATGTAAAGGGAAAGAAGTGTGCATAAGAAATATGTAAAGGGAAAGAAGTGTGCATAAGAAATATGTAAAGGGAAAGAAGTGTGCATAAGAAATAAACACCTGATGTCGGAACAAGCCCTCGAGTTAAATATGTAAAGGGAAAGAAGTGTGCATAAGAAATATGTAAAGGGAAAGAAGTGTGCATAAGAAATAAACACCTGATGTCGGAACAAGCCCTCGAGTTAAATATGTAATGGGAAAGAAGTGTGCATAAGAAATATGTAAAGGGAAAGAAGTGTGCATAAGAAATAAACACCTGATGTCGGAACAAGCCCTCGAGTTAAATATGTAAAGGGAAAGAAGTGTGCATAAGAAATATGTAAAGGGAAAGAAGTGTGCATAAGAAATATGTAAAGGGAAAGAAGTGTGCATAAGAAATATGTAAAGGGAAAGAAGTGTGCATAAGAAATAAACACCTGATGTCGGAACAAGCCCTCGAGTTAAATATGTAAAGGAAAAGAAGTGTGCATAAGAAATATGTAAAGGGAAAGAAGTGTGCATAAAAAATAAACACCTGATGTCGGAACAAGCCCTCGAGTTAAATATGTAAAGGGAAAGAAGTGTGCATAAGAAATATGTAAAGGGAAAGAAGTGTGCATAAGAAATATGTAAAGGGAAAGAAGTGTGCATAAGAAATATGTAAAGGGAAAGAAGTGTGCATAAGAAATAAACACCTGATGTCGGAACAAGCCCTCGAGTTAAATATGTAAAGGGAAAGAAGTGTGCATAAGAAATATGTAAAGGGAAAGAAGTGTGCATAAGAAATAAACACCTGATGTCGGAACAAGCCCTCGAGTTAAATATGTAAAGGGAAAGAAGTGTGCATAAGAAATATGTAAAGGGAAAGAAGTGTGCATAAGAAATAAACACCTGATGTCGGAACAAGCCCTCGAGTTAAATATGTAAAGGGAAAGAAGTGTGCATAAGAAATATGTAAAGGGAAAGAAGTGTGCATAATAAATAAACACCTGATGTCGGAACAAGCCCTCGAGTTAAATATGTAAAGGGAAAGAAGTGTGCATAAGAAATATGTAAAGGGAAAGAAGTGTGCATAAGAAATATGTAAAGGGAAAGAAGTGTGCATAAGAAATAAACACCTGATGTCGGAACAAGCCCTCGAGTTAAATATGTAAAGGGAAAGAAGTGTGCATAAGAAATATGTAAAGGGAAAGAAGTGTGCATAAGAAATAAACACCTGATGTCGGAACAAGCCCTCGAGTTAAATATGTAAAGGGAAAGAAGTGTGCATAAGAAATATGTAAAGGGAAAGAAGTGTGCATAAGAAATATGTAAAGGGAAAGAAGTGTGCATAAGAAATATGTAAAGGGAAAGAAGTGTGCATAAGAAATATGTAAAGGGAAAGAAGTGTGCATAAGAAATATGTAAAGGGAAAGAAGTGTGCATAAGAAATAAACACCTGATGTCGGAACAAGCCCTCGAGTTAATTATGTAAAGGGAAAGAAGTGTGCATAAGAAATATGTAAAGGGAAAGAAGTGTGCATAAGAAATAAACACCTGATGTCGGAACAAGCCCTCGAGTTAAATATGTAAAGGGAAAGAAGTGTGCATAAGAAATATGTAAAGGGAAAGAAGTGTGCATAAGAAATAAACACCTGATGTCGGAACAAGCCCTCGAGTTAAATATGTAAAGGGAAAGAAGTGTGCATAAGAAATATGTAAAGGGAAAGAAGTGTGCATAAGAAATATGTAAAGGGAAAGAAGTGTGCATAAGAAATAAACACCTGATGTCGGAACAAGCCCTCGAGTTAAATATGTAAAGGGAAAGAAGTGTGCATAAGAAATATGTAAAGGGAAAGAAGTGTGCATAAGAAATATGTAAAGGGAAAGAAGTGTGCATAAGAAATAAACACCTGATGTCGGAACAAGCCCTCGAGTTAAATATGTAAAGGGAAAGAAGTGTGCATAAGAAATATGTAAAGGGAAAGAAGTGTGCATAAGAAATATGTAAAGGGAAAGAAGTGTGCATAAGAAATAAACACCTGATGTCGGAACAAGCCCTCGAGTTAAATATGTAAAGGGAAAGAAGTGTGCATAAGAAATATGTAAAGGGAAAGAAGTGTGCATAAGAAATATGTAAAGGGAAAGAAGTGTGCATAAGAAATAAACACCTGATGTCGGAACAAGCCCTCGAGTTAAATATGTAAAGGGAAAGAAGTGTGCATAAGAAATATGTAAAGGGAAAGAAGTGTGCATAAGAAATATGTAAAGGGAAAGAAGTGTGCATAAGAAATATGTAAAGGGAAAGAAGTGTGCATAAGAAATATGTAAAGGGAAAGAAGTGTGCATAAGAAATAAACACCTGATGTCGGAACAAGCCCTCGAGTTAAATATGTAAAGGGAAAGAAGTGTGCATAAGAAATATGTAAAGGGAAAGAAGTGTGCATAAGAAATATGTAAAGGGAAAGAAGTGTGCATAAGAAATATGTAAAGGGAAAGAAGTGTGCATAAGAAATAAACACCTGATGTCGGAACAAGCCCTCGAGTTAAATATGTAAAGGGAAAGAAGTGTGCATAAGAAATATGTAAAGGGAAAGAAGTGTGCATAAGAAATAAACACCTGATGTCGGAACAAGCCCTTGAGTTAAATATGTAAAGGGAAAGAAGTGTGCATAAGAAATATGTAAAGGGAAAGAAGTGTGCATAATAAATATGTAAAGGGAAAGAAGTGTGCATAAGAAATAAACACCTGATGTCGGAACAAGCCCTCGAGTTAAATATGTAAAGGGAAAGAAGTGTGCATAAGAAATATGTAAAGGGAAAGAAGTGTGCATCAGAAATAAACACCTGATGTCGGAACAAGCCCTCGAGTTAAATATGTAAAGGGAAAGAAGTGTGCATAAGAAATATGTAAAGGGAAAGAAGTGTGCATAAGAAATATGTAAAGGGAAAGAAGTGTGCATAAGAAATAAACACCTGATGTCGGAACAAGCCCTCGAGTTAAATATGTAAAGGGAAAGAAGTGTGCATAAGAAATATGTAAAGGGAAAGAAGTGTGCATAAGAAATATGTAAAGGGAAAGAAGTGTGCATAAGAAATAAACACCTGATGTCGGAACAAGCCCTCGAGTTAAATATGTAAAGGGAAAGAAGTGTGCATAAGAAATATGTAAAGGGAAAGAAGTGTGCATAAGAAATATGTAAAGGGAAAGAAGTGTGCATAAGAAATAAACACCTGATGTCGGAACAAGCCCTCGAGTTAAATATGTAAAGGGAAAGAAGTGTGCATAAGAAATATGTAAAGGGAAAGAAGTGTGCATAAGAAATATGTAAAGGGAAAGAAGTGTGCATAAGAAATAAACACCTGATGTCGGAACAAGCCCTCGAGTTAAATATGTAAAGGGAAAGAAGTGTGCATAAGAAATATGTAAAGGGAAAGAAGTGTGCATAAGAAATATGTAAAGGGAAAGAAGTGTGCATAAGAAATATGTAAAGGGAAAGAAGTGTGCATAAGAAATATGTAAAGGGAAAGAAGTGTGCATAAGAAATAAACACCTGATGTCGGAACAAGCCCTCGAGTTAAATATGTAAAGGGAAAGAAGTGTGCATAAGAAATATGTAAAGGGAAAGAAGTGTGCATAAGAAATATGTAAAGGGAAAGAAGTGTGCATAAGAAATATGTAAAGGGAAAGAAGTGTGCATAAGAAATAAACACCTGATGTCGGAACAAGCCCTCGAGTTAAATATGTAAAGGGAAAGAAGTGTGCATAAGAAATATGTAAAGGGAAAGAAGTGTGCATAAGAAATAAACACCTGATGTCGGAACAAGCCCTTGAGTTAAATATGTAAAGGGAAAGAAGTGTGCATAAGAAATATGTAAAGGGAAAGAAGTGTGCATAATAAATATGTAAAGGGAAAGAAGTGTGCATAAGAAATAAACACCTGATGTCGGAACAAGCCCTCGAGTTAAATATGTAAAGGGAAAGAAGTGTGCATAAGAAATATGTAAAGGGAAAGAAGTGTGCATCAGAAATAAACACCTGATGTCGGAACAAGCCCTCGAGTTAAATATGTAAAGGGAAAGAAGTGTGCATAAGAAATATGTAAAGGGAAAGAAGTGTGCATAAGAAATATGTAAAGGGAAAGAAGTGTGCATAAGAAATAAACACCTGATGTCGGAACAAGCCCTCGAGTTAAATATGTAAAGGGAAAGAAGTGTGCATAAGAAATATGTAAAGGGAAAGAAGTGTGCATAAGAAATATGTAAAGGGAAAGAAGTGTGCATAAGAAATAAACACCTGATGTCGGAACAAGCCCTCGAGTTAAATATGTAAAGGGAAAGAAGTGTGCATAAGAAATATGTAAAGGGAAAGAAGTGTGCATAAGAAATATGTAAAGGGAAAGAAGTGTGCATAAGAAATAAACACCTGATGTCGGAACAAGCCCTCGAGTTAAATATGTAAAGGGAAAGAAGTGTGCATAAGAAATATGTAAAGGGAAAGAAGTGTGCATAAGAAATATGTAAAGGGAAAGAAGTGTGCATAAGAAATAAACACCTGATGTCGGAACAAGCCCTCGAGTTAAATATGTAAAGGGAAAGAAGTGTGCATAAGAAATATGTAAAGGGAAAGAAGTGTGCATAAGAAATATGTAAAGGGAAAGAAGTGTGCATAAGAAATATGTAAAGGGAAAGAAGTGTGCATAAGAAATATGTAAAGGGAAAGAAGTGTGCATAAGAAATAAACACCTGATGTCGGAACAAGCCCTCGAGTTAAATATGTAAAGGGAAAGAAGTGTGCATAAGAAATATGTAAAGGGAAAGAAGTGTGCATAAGAAATATGTAAAGGGAAAGAAGTGTGCATAAGAAATATGTAAAGGGAAAGAAGTGTGCATAACAAATAAACACCTGATGTCGGAACAAGCCCTCGAGTTAAATATGTAAAGGGAAAGAAGTGTGCATAAGAAATATGTAAAGGGAAAGAAGTGTGCATAAGAAATAAACACCTGATGTCGGAACAAGCCCTTGAGTTAAATATGTAAAGGGAAAGAAGTGTGCATAAGAAATATGTAAAGGGAAAGAAGTGTGCATAATAAATATGTAAAGGGAAAGAAGTGTGCATAAGAAATAAACACCTGATGTCGGAACAAGCCCTCGAGTTAAATATGTAAAGGGAAAGAAGTGTGCATAAGAAATATGTAAAGGGAAAGAAGTGTGCATAAGAAATATGTAAAGGGAAAGAAGTGTGCATAAGAAATAAACACCTGATGTCGGAACAAGCCCTCGAGTTAAATATGTAAAGGGAAAGAAGTGTGCATAAGAAATATGTAAAGGGAAAGAAGTGTGCATAAGAAATAAACACCTGATGTCGGAACAAGCCCTCGAGTTAATTATGTAAAGGGAAAGAAGTGTGCATAAGAAATATGTAAAGGGAAAGAAGTGTGCATAAGAAATAAACACCTGATGTCGGAACAAGCCCTCGAGTTAAATATGTAAAGGGAAAGAAGTGTGCATAAGAAATATGTAAAGGGAAAGAAGTGTGCATAAGAAATATGTAAAGGGAAAGAAGTGTGCATAAGAAACATGTAAAGGGAAAGAAGTGTGCATAAGAAATATGTAAAGGGAAAGAAGTGTGCATAAGAAATAAACACCTGATGTCGGAACAAGCCCTCGAGTTAAATATGTAAAGGGAAAGAAGTGTGCATAAGAAATATGTAAAGGGAAAGAAGTGTGCATAAGAAATATGTAAAGGGAAAGAAGTGTGCATAAGAAATAAACACCTGATGTCGGAACAAGCCCTCGAGTTAAATATGTAAAGGGAAAGAAGTGTGCATAAGAAATATGTAAAGGGAAAGAAGTGTGCATAAGAAATATGTAAAGGGAAAGAAGTGTGCATAAGAAATAAACACCTGATGTCGGAACAAGCCCTCGAGTTAAATATGTAAAGGGAAAGAAGTGTGCATAAGAAATATGTAAAGGGAAAGAAGTGTGCATAAGAAATATGTAAAGGGAAAGAAGGGTGCATAAGAAATATGTAAAGGGAAAGAAGTGTGCATAAGAAATATGTAAAGGGAAAGAAGTGTGCATAAGAAATATGTAAAGGGAAAGAATTGTGCATAAGAAATAAACACCTGATGTCGGAACAAGCCCTCGAGTTAAATATGTAAAGGGAAAGAAGTGTGCATAAGAAATATGTAAAGGGAAAGAAGTGTGCATAAGAAATATGTAAAGGGAAAGAAGTGTGCATAAGAAATATGTAAAGGGAAAGAAGTGTGCATAAGAAATAAACACCTGATGTCGGAACAAGCCCTCGAGTTAAATATGTAAAGGGAAAGAAGTGTGCATAAGAAATATGTAAAGGGAAAGAAGTGTGCATAAGAAATATGTAAAGGGAAAGAAGTGTGCATAAGAAATAAACACCTGATGTCGGAACAAGCCCTCGAGTTAAATATGTAAAGGGAAAGAAGTGTGCATAAGAAATATGTAAAGGGAAAGAAGTGTGCATAAGAAATAAACACCTGATGTCGGAACAAGCCCTCGAGTTAAATATGTAAAGGGAAAGAAGTGTGCATAAGAAATATGTAAAGGGAAAGAAGTGTGCATAAGAAATATGTAAAGGGAAAGAAGTGTGCATAAGAAATATGTAAAGGGAAAGAAGTGTGCATAAGAAATATGTAAAGGGAAAGAAGTGTGCATAAGAAATATGTAAAGGGAAAGAAGTGTGCATAAGAAATATGTAAAGGGAAAGAAGTGTGCATAAGAAATATGTAAAGGGAAAGAAGTGTGCATAAGAAATAAACACCTGATGTCGGAACAAGCCCTCGAGTTAAATATGTAAAGGGAAAAGAAGTGTGCATAAGAAATATGTAAAGGGAAAGAAGTGTGCATAATAAATATGTAAAGGGAAAGAAGTGTGCATAAGAAATAAACACCTGATGTCGGAACAAGCCCTCGAGTTAAATATGTAAAGGGAAAGAAGTGTGCATAAGAAATATGTAAAGGGAAAGAAGTGTGCATAAGAAATAAACACCTGATGTCGGAACAAGCCCTCGAGTTAAATATGTAAAGGGAAAGAAGTGTGCATAAGAAATATGTAAAGGGAAAGAAGTGTGCATAAGAAATATGTAAAGGGAAAGAAGTGTGCATAAGAAATATGTAAAGGGAAAGAAGTGTGCATAAGAAATATGTAAAGGGAAAGAAGTGTGCATAAGAAATATGTAAAGGGAAAGAAGTGTGCATAAGAAATATGTAAAGGGAAAGAAGTGTGCATAAGAAATAAACACCTGATGTCGGAACAAGCCCTCGAGTTAAATATGTAAAGGGAAAGAAGTGTGCATAAGAAATATGTAAAGGGAAAGAAGTGTGCATAAGAAATAAACACCTGATGTCGGAACAAGCCCTCGAGTTAAATATGTAATGGGAAAGAAGTGTGCATAAGAAATATGTAAAGGGAAAGAAGTGTGCATAAGAAATAAACACCTGATGTCGGAACAAGCCCTCGAGTTAAATATGTAAAGGGAAAGAAGTGTGCATAAGAAATATGTAAAGGGAAAGAAGTGTGCATAAGAAATATGTAAAGGGAAAGAAGTGTGCATAAGAAATATGTAAAGGGAAAGAAGTGTGCATAAGAAATATGTAAAGGGAAAGAAGTGTGCATAAGAAATATGTAAAGGGAAAGAAGTGTGCATAAGAAATATGTAAAGGGAAAGAAGTGTGCATAAGAAATAAACACCTGATGTCGGAACAAGCCCTCGAGTTAAATATGTAAAGGGAAAGAAGTGTGCATAAGAAATATGTAAAGGGAAAGAAGTGTGCATAAGAAATATGTAAAGGGAAAGAAGTGTGCATAAGAAATATGTAAAGGGAAAGAAGTGTGCATAAGAAATAAACACCTGATGTCGGAACAAGCCCTCGAGTTAAATATGTAAAGGGAAAGAAGTGTGCATAAGAAATATGTAAAGGGAAAGAAGTGTGCATAAGAAATATGTAAAGGGAAAGAAGTGTGCATAAGAAATAAACACCTGATGTCGGAACAAGCCCTCGAGTTAAATATGTAAAGGGAAAGAAGTGTGCATAAGAAATATGTAAAGGGAAAGAAGTGTGCATAAGAAATAAACACCTGATGTCGGAACAAGCCCTCGAGTTAAATATGTAAAGGGAAAGAAGTGTGCATAAGAAATATGTAAAGGGAAAGAAGTGTGCATAAGAAATATGTAAAGGGAAAGAAGTGTGCATAAGAAATATGTAAAGGGAAAGAAGTGTGCATAAGAAATATGTAAAGGGAAAGAAGTGTGCATAAGAAATATGTAAAGGGAAAGAAGTGTGCATAAGAAATATGTAAAGGGAAAGAAGTGTGCATAAGAAATATGTAAAGGGAAAGAAGTGTGCATAAGAAATAAACACCTGATGTCGGAACAAGCCCTCGAGTTAAATATGTAAAGGGAAAAGAAGTGTGCATAAGAAATATGTAAAGGGAAAGAAGTGTGCATAAGAAATATGTAAAGGGAAAGAAGTGTGCATAAGAAATAAACACCTGATGTCGGAACAAGCCCTCGAGTTAAATATGTAAAGGGAAAGAAGTGTGCATAAGAAATATGTAAAGGGAAAGAAGTGTGCATAAGAAATATGTAAAGGGAAAGAAGTGTGCATAAGAAATATGTAAAGGGAAAGAAGTGTGCATAAGAAATAAACACCTGATGTCGGAACAAGCCCTCGAGTTAAATATGTAAAGGGAAAGAAGTGTGCATAAGAAATATGTAAAGGGAAAGAAGTGTGCATAAGAAATAAACACCTGATGTCGGAACAAGCCCTCGAGTTAAATATGTAATGGGAAAGAAGTGTGCATAAGAAATATGTAAAGGGAAAGAAGTGTGCATAAGAAATAAACACCTGATGTCGGAACAAGCCCTCGAGTTAAATATGTAAAGGGAAAGAAGTGTGCATAAGAAATATGTAAAGGGAAAGAAGTGTGCATAAGAAATATGTAAAGGGAAAGAAGTGTGCATAAGAAATATGTAAAGGGAAAGAAGTGTGCATAAGAAATATGTAAAGGGAAAGAAGTGTGCATAAGAAATATGTAAAGGGAAAGAAGTGTGCATAAGAAATATGTAAAGGGAAAGAAGTGTGCATAAGAAATAAACACCTGATGTCGGAACAAGCCCTCGAGTTAAATATGTAAAGGGAAAGAAGTGTGCATAAGAAATATGTAAAGGGAAAGAAGTGTGCATAAGAAATATGTAAAGGGAAAGAAGTGTGCATAAGAAATATGTAAAAGGAAAGAAGTGTGCATAAGAAATATGTAAAGGGAAAGAAGTGTGCATAAGAAATATGTAAACGGAAAGAAGTGTGCATAAGAAATATGTAAAGGGAAAGAAGTGTGCATAAGAAATATGTAAAGGGAAAGAAGTGTGCATAAGAAATATGTAAAGGGAAAGAAGTGTGCATAAGAAATATGTAAAGGGAAAGAAGTGTGCATAAGAAATAAACACCTGATTTTGGAACAAGCCCTCGAGTTAAATATGTAAAGGGAAAGAAGTGTGCATAAGAAATAAACACCTGATGTCGGAACAAGCCCTCGAGTTAAATATGTAAAGGGAAAGAAGTGTGCATAAGAAATATGTAAAGGGAAAGAAGTGTGCATAAGAAATAAACACCTGATGTCGGAACAAGCCCTCGAGTTAAATATGTAAAGGGAAAGAAGTGTGCATAAGAAATATGTAAAGGGAAAGAAGTGTGCATAAGAAATATGTAAAGGGAAAGAAGTGTGCATAAGAAATATGTAAAGGGAAAGAAGTGTGCATAAGAAATATGTAAAGGGAAAGAAGTGTGCATAAGAAATAAACACCTGATGTCGGAACAAGCCCTCGAGTTAAATATGTAAAGGGAAAGAAGTGTGCATAAGAAATATGTAAAGGGAAAGAAGTGTGCATAAGAAATATGTAAAGGGAAAGAAGTGTGCATAAGAAATATGTAAAGGGAAAGAAGTGTGCATAAGAAATATGTAAAGGGAAAGAAGTGTGCATAAGAAATATGTAAAGGGAAAGAAGTGTGCATAAGAAATATGTAAAGGGAAAGAAGTGTGCATAAGAAATATGTAAAGGGAAAGCAGTGTGCATAAGAAATATGTAAAGGGAAAGAAGTGTGCATAAGAAATAAACACCTGATGTCGGAACAAGCCCTCGAGTTAAATATGTAAAGGGAAAGAAGTGTGCATAAGAAATATGTAAAGGGAAAGAAGTGTGCATAAGAAATAAACACCTGATGTCGGAACAAGCCCTCGAGTTAAATATGTAAAGGGAAAGAAGTGTGCATAAGAAATATGTAAAGGGAAAGAAGTGTGCATAAGAAATAAACACCTGATGTCGGAACAAGCCCTCGAGTTAAATATGTAAAGGGAAAGAAGTGTTCATAAGAAATAAACACCTGATGTCGGAACAAGCCCTCGAGTTAAATATGTAAAGGGAAAGAAGTGTGCATAAGAAATATGTAAAGGGAAAGAAGTGTGCATAAGAAATAAACACCTGATGTCAGAACAAGCCCTCGAGTTAAATATGTAAAGGGAAAGAAGTGTGCATAAGAAATATGTAAAGGGAAAGAAGTGTGCATAAGAAATATGTAAAGGGAAAGAAGTGTGCATAAGAAATATGTAAAGGGAAAGAAGTGTGCATAAGAAATATGTAAAGGGAAAGAAGTGTGCATAAGAAATATGTAAAGGGAAAGAAGTGTGCATAAGAAATAAACACCTGATGTCGGAACAAGCCCTCGAGTTAAATATGTAAAGGGAAAGAAGTGTGCATAAGAAATATGTAAAGGGAAAGAAGTGTGCATAAGAAATATGTAAAGGGAAAGAAGTGTGCATAAGAAATATGTAAAGGGAAAGAAGTGTGCATAAGAAATAAACACCTGATGTCGGAACAAGCCCTCGAGTTAAATATGTAAAGGGAAAGAAGTGTGCATAAGAAATATGTAAAGGGAAAGAAGTGTGCATAAGAAATATGTAAAGGGAAAGAAGTGTGCATAAGAAATAAACACCTGATGTCGGAACAAGCCCTCGAGTTAAATATGTAAAGGGAAAGAAGTGTGCATAAGAAATATGTAAAGGGAAAGAAGTGTGCATAAGAAATAAACACCTGATGTCGGAACAAGCCCTCGAGTTAAAAATGTAAAGGGAAAGAAGTGTGCATAAGAAATATGTAAAGGGAAAGAAGTGTGCATAAGAAATATGTAAAGGGAAAGAAGTGTGCATAAGAAATATGTAAAGGGAAAGAAGTGTGCATAAGAAATATGTAAAGGGAAAGAAGTGTGCATAAGAAATATGTAAAGGGAAAGAAGTGCGCATAAGAAATATGTAAAGGGAAAGAAGTGTGCATAAGAAATATGTAAAGGGAAAGAAGTGTGCATAAGAAATAAACACCTGTATCGGAACAAGCCCTCGAGTTAAATATGTAAAGGGAAAAGAAGTGTGCATAAGAAATATGTAAAGGGAAAGAAGTGTGCATAAGAAATATGTAAAGGGAAAGAAGTGTGCATAAGAAATAAACACCTGATGTCGGAACAAGCCCTCGAGTTAAATATGTAAAGGGAAAGAAGTGTGCATAAGAAATATGTAAAGGGAAAGAAGTGTGCATAAGAAATAAACACCTGATGTCGGAACAAGCCCTCGAGTTAAATATGTAAAGGGAAAGAAGTGTGCATAAGAAATATGTAAAGGGAAAGAAGTGTGCATAAGAAATATGTAAAGGGAAAGAAGTGTGCATAAGAAATATGTAAAGGGAAAGAAGTGTGCATAAGAAATATGTAAAGGGAAAGAAGTGTGCATAAGAAATATGTAAAGGGAAAGAAGTGTGCATAAGAAATATGTAAAGGGAAAGAAGTGTGCATAAGAAATAAACACCTGATGTCGGAACAAGCCCTCGAGTTAAATATGTAAAGGGAAAGAAGTGTGCATAAGAAATATGTAAAGGGAAAGAAGTGTGCATAAGAAATAAACACCTGATGTCGGAACAAGCCCTCGAGTTAAATATGTAATGGGAAAGAAGTGTGCATAAGAAATATGTAAAGGGAAAGAAGTGTGCATAAGAAATAAACACCTGATGTCGGAACAAGCCCTCGAGTTAAATATGTAAAGGGAAAGAAGTGTGCATAAGAAATATGTAAAGGGAAAGAAGTGTGCATAAGAAATATGTAAAGGGAAAGAAGTGTGCATAAGAAATATGTAAAGGGAAAGAAGTGTGCATAAGAAATATGTAAAGGGAAAGAAGTGTGCATAAGAAATATGTAAAGGGAAAGAAGTGTGCATAAGAAATATGTAAAGGGAAAGAAGTGTGCATAAGAAATAAACACCTGATGTCGGAACAAGCCCTCGAGTTAAATATGTAAAGGGAAAGAAGTGTGCATAAGAAATATGTAAAGGGAAAGAAGTGTGCATAAGAAATATGTAAAGGGAAAGAAGTGTGCATAAGAAATATGTAAAAGGAAAGAAGTGTGCATAAGAAATATGTAAAGGGAAAGAAGTGTGCATAAGAAATATGTAAACGGAAAGAAGTGTGCATAAGAAATATGTAAAGGGAAAGAAGTGTGCATAAGAAATATGTAAAGGGAAAGAAGTGTGCATAAGAAATATGTAAAGGGAAAGAAGTGTGCATAAGAAATATGTAAAGGGAAAGAAGTGTGCATAAGAAATAAACACCTGATGTCGGAACAAGCCCTCGAGTTAAATATGTAAAGGGAAAGAAGTGTGCATAAGAAATAAACACCTGATGTCGGAACAAGCCCTCGAGTTAAATATGTAAAGGGAAAGAAGTGTGCATAAGAAATATGTAAAGGGAAAGAAGTGTGCATAAGAAATAAACACCTGATGTCGGAACAAGCCCTCGAGTTAAATATGTAAAGGGAAAGAAGTGTGCATAAGAAATATGTAAAGGGAAAGAAGTGTGCATAAGAAATATGTAAAGGGAAAGAAGTGTGCATAAGAAATATGTAAAGGGAAAGAAGTGTGCATAAGAAATATGTAAAGGGAAAGAAGTGTGCATAAGAAATAAACACCTGATGTCGGAACAAGCCCTCGAGTTAAATATGTAAAGGGAAAGAAGTGTGCATAAGAAATATGTAAAGGGAAAGAAGTGTGCATAAGAAATATGTAAAGGGAAAGAAGTGTGCATAAGAAATATGTAAAGGGAAAGAAGTGTGCATAAGAAATATGTAAAGGGAAAGAAGTGTGCATAAGAAATATGTAAAGGGAAAGAAGTGTGCATAAGAAATATGTAAAGGGAAAGAAGTGTGCATAAGAAATATGTAAAGGGAAAGCAGTGTGCATAAGAAATATGTAAAGGGAAAGAAGTGTGCATAAGAAATAAACACCTGATGTCGGAACAAGCCCTCGAGTTAAATATGTAAAGGGAAAGAAGTGTGCATAAGAAATATGTAAAGGGAAAGAAGTGTGCATAAGAAATAAACACCTGATGTCGGAACAAGCCCTCGAGTTAAATATGTAAAGGGAAAGAAGTGTGCATACGAAATATGTAAAGGGAAAGAAGTGTGCATAAGAAATAAACACCTGATGTCGGAACAAGCCCTCGAGTTAAATATGTAAAGGGAAAGAAGTGTGCATAAGAAATATGTAAAGGGAAAGAAGTGTGCATAAGAAATATGTAAAGGGAAAGAAGTGTGCATAAGAAATAAACACCTGATGTCGGAACAAGCCTCGAGTTAAATATGTAAAGGGAAAGAAGTGTGCATAAGAAATATGTAAAGGGAAAGAAGTGTGCATAAGAAATAAACACCTGATGTCGGAACAAGCCCTCGAGTTAAATATGTAAAGGGAAAGAAGTGTGCATAAGAAATATGTAAAGGGAGAGAAGTGTGCATAAGAAATATGTAAAGGGAAAGAAGTGTGCATAAGAAATATGTAAAGGGAAAGAAGTGTGCATAAGAAATATGTAAAGGGAAAGAAGTGTGCATAAGAAATATGTAAAGGGAAAGAAGTGTGCATAAGAAATATGTAAAGGGAAAGAAGTGTGCATAAGAAATAAACACCTGATGTCGGAACAAGCCCTCGAGTTAAATATGTAAAGGGAAAGAAGTGTGCATAAGAAATATGTAAAGGGAAAGAAGTGTGCATAAGAAATATGTAAAGGGAAAGAAGTGTGCATAAGAAATATGTAAAGGGAAAGAAGTGTGCATAAGAAATATGTAAAGGGAAAGAAGTGTGCATAAGAAATAAACACCTGATGTCGGAACAAGCCCTCGAGTTAAATATGTAAAGGGAAAGAAGTGTGCATAAGAAATATGTAAAGGGAAAGAAGTGTGCATAAGAAATATGTAAAGGGAAAGAAGTGTGCATAAGAAATATGTAAAGGAAAGAAGTGTGCATAAGAAATATGTAAAGGGAAAGAAGTGTGCATAAGAAATATGTAAACGGAAAGAAGTGTGCATAAGAAATATGTAAAGGGAAAGAAGTGTGCATAAGAAATATGTAAAGGGAAAGAAGTGTGCATAAGAAATATGTAAAGGGAAAGAAGTGTGCATAAGAAATATGTAAAGGGAAAGAAGTGTGCATAAGAAATAAACACCTGATGTCGGAACAAGCCCTCGAGTTAAATATGTAAAGGGAAAGAAGTGTGCATAAGAAATAAACACCTGATGTCGGAACAAGCCCTCGAGTTAAATATGTAAAGGGAAAGAAGTGTGCATAAGAAATATGTAAAGGGAAAGAAGTGTGCATAAGAAATAAACACCTGATGTCGGAACAAGCCCTCGAGTTAAATATGTAAAGGGAAAGAAGTGTGCATAAGAAATATGTAAAGGGAAAGAAGTGTGCATAAGAAATATGTAAAGGGAAAGAAGTGTGCATAAGAAATATGTAAAGGGAAAGAAGTGTGCATAAGAAATATGTAAAGGGAAAGAAGTGTGCATAAGAAATAAACACCTGATGTCGGAACAAGCCCTCGAGTTAAATATGTAAAGGGAAAGAAGTGTGCATAAGAAATATGTAAAGGGAAAGAAGTGTGCATAAGAAATATGTAAAGGGAAAGAAGTGTGCATAAGAAATATGTAAAGGGAAAGAAGTGTGCATAAGAAATATGTAAAGGGAAAGAAGTGTGCATAAGAAATATGTAAAGGGAAAGAAGTGTGCATAAGAAATATGTAAAGGGAAAGAAGTGTGCATAAGAAATATGTAAAGGGAAAGAAGTGTGCATAAGAAATATGTAAAGGGAAAGAAGTGTGCATAAGAAATAAACACCTGATGTCGGAACAAGCCCTCGAGTTAAATATGTAAAGGGAAAGAAGTGTGCATAAGAAATATGTAAAGGGAAAGAAGTGTGCATAAGAAATAAACACCTGATGTCGGAACAAGCCCTCGAGTTAAATATGTAAAGGGAAAGAAGTGTGCATAAGAAATATGTAAAGGGAAAGAAGTGTGCATAAGAAATAAACACCTGATGTCGGAACAAGCCCTCGAGTTAAATATGTAAAGGGAAAGAAGTGTGCATAAGAAATATGTAAAGGGAAAGAAGTGTGCATAAGAAATATGTAAAGGGAAAGAAGTGTGCATAAGAAATAAACACCTGATGTCGGAACAAGCCTCGAGTTAAATATGTAAAGGGAAAGAAGTGTGCATAAGAAATATGTAAAGGGAAAGAAGTGTGCATAAGAAATAAACACCTGATGTCGGAACAAGCCCTCGAGTTAAATATGTAAAGGGAAAGAAGTGTGCATAAGAAATATGTAAAGGGAGAGAAGTGTGCATAAGAAATATGTAAAGGGAAAGAAGTGTGCATAAGAAATATGTAAAGGGAAAGAAGTGTGCATAAGAAATATGTAAAGGGAAAGAAGTGTGCATAAGAAATATGTAAAGGGAAGGAAGTGTGCATAAGAAATATGTAAAGGGAAAGAAGTGTGCATAAGAAATAAACACCTGATGTCGGAACAAGCCCTCGAGTTAAATATGTAAAGGGAAAGAAGTGTGCATAAGAAATATGTAAAGGGAAAGAAGTGTGCATAAGAAATAAACACCTGATGTCGGAACAAGCCCTCGAGTTAAATATGTAAAGGGAAAGAAGTGTGCATAAGAAATATGTAAAGGGAAAGAAGTGTGCATAAGAAATAAACACCTGATGTCGGAACAAGCCCTCGAGTTAAATATGTAAAGGGAAAGAAGTGTGCATAAGAAATATGTAAAGGGAAAGAAGTGTGCATAAGAAATAAACACCTGATGTCGGAACAAGCCCTCGAGTTAAATATGTAAAGGGAAAGAAGTGTGCATAAGAAATATGTAAAGGGAAAGAAGTGTGCATAAGAAATATGTAAAGGGAAAGAAGTGTGCATAAGAAATATGTAAAGGGAAAGAAGTGTGCATAAGAAATATGTAAAGGGAAAGAAGTGTGCATAAGAAATATGTAAAGGGAAAGAAGTGTGCATAAGAAATATGTAAAGGGAAAGAAGTGTGCATAAGAAATATGTAAAGGGAAAGAAGTGTGCATAAGAAATATGTAAAGGGAAAGAAGTGTGCATAAGAAATATGTAAAGGGAAAGAAGTGTGCATAAGAAATATGTAAAGGGAAAGAAGTGTGCATAAGAAATATGTAAAGGGAAAGAAGTGTGCATAAGAAATATGTAAAGGGAAAGAAGTGTGCATAAGAAATAAACACCTGATGTCGGAACAAGCCCTCGAGTTAAATATGTAAAGGGAAAGAAGTGTGCATAAGAAATATGTAAAGGGAAAGAAGTGTGCATAAGAAATATGTAAAGGGAAAGAAGTGTGCATAAGAAATATGTAAAGGGAAAGAAGTGTGCATAAGAAATATGTAAAGGGAAAGAAGTGTGCATAAGAAATATGTAAAGGGAAAGAAGTGTGCATAAGAAATATGTAAAGGGAAAGAAGTGTGCATAAGAAATATGTAAAGGGAAAGAAGTGTGCATAAGAAATATGTAAAGGGAAAGAAGTGTGCATAAGAAATATGTAAAGGGACAGAAGTGTGCATAAGAAATATGTAAAGGGAAAAAAGTGTGCATAAGAAATATGTAAAGGGAAAGAAGTGTGCATAAGAAATATGTAAAGGGAAAGAAGTGTGCATAAGAAATATGTAAAGGGAAAGAAGTGTGCATAAGAAATAAACACCTGATGTCGGAACAAGCCCTCGAGTTAAATATGTAAAGGGAAAGAAGTGTGCATAAGAAATATGTAAAGGGAAAGAAGTGTGCATAAGAAATAATCACCTGATGTCGGAACAAGCCCTCGAGTTAAATATGTAAAGGGAAAGAAGTGTGCATAAGAAATAAACACCTGATGTCGGAACAAGCCCTCGAGTTAAATATGTAAAGGGAAAGAAGTGTGCATAAGAAATATGTAAAGGGAAAGAAGTGTGCATAAGAAATATGTAAAGGGAAAGAAGTGTGCATAAGAAATATGTAAAGGGAAAGAAGTGTGCATAAGAAATATGTAAAGGGAAAGAAGTGTGCATAAGAAATATGTAAAGGGAAAGAAGTGTGCATAAGAAATATGTAAAGGGAAAGAAGTGTGCATAAGAAATATGTAAAGGGAAAGAAGTGTGCATAAGAAATATGTAAAGGGAAAAAAGTGTGCATAAGAAATAAACACCTGATGTCGGAACAAGCCCTCGAGTTAAATATGTAAAGGGAAAGAAGTGTGCATAAGAAATATGTAAAGGGAAAGAAGTGTGCATAAGAAATATGTAAAGGGAAAGAAGTGTGCATAAGAAATATGTAAAGGGAAAGAAGTGTGCATAAGAAATATGTAAAGGGAAAGAAGTGTGCATAAGAAATATGTAAAGGGAAAGAAGTGTGCATAAGAAATATGTAAAGGGAAAGAAGTGTGCATAAGAAATATGTAAAGGGAAAGAAGTGTGCATAAGAAATAAACACCTGATGTCGGAACAAGCCCTCGAGTTAAATATGTAAAGGGAAAGAAGTGTGCATAAGAAATATGTAAAGGGAAAGAAGTGTGCATAAGAAATAAACACCTGATGTCGGAACAAGCCCTCGAGTTAAATATGTAAAGGGAAAGAAGTGTGCATAAGAAATATGTAAAGGGAAAGAAGTGTGCATAAGAAATAAACACCTGATGTCGGAACAAGCCCTCGAGTTAAATATGTAAAGGGAAAGAAGTGTGCATAAGAAATATGTAAAGGGAAAGAAGTGTGCATAAGAAATATGTAAAGGGAAAGAAGTGTGCATAAGAAATATGTAAAGGGAAAGAAGTGTGCATAAGAAATAAACACCTGATGTCGGAACAAGCCCTCGAGTTAAATATGTAAAGGGAAAGAAGTGTGCATAAGAAATATGTAAAGGGAAAGAAGTGTGCATAAGAAATAAACACCTGATGTCGGAACAAGCCCTCGAGTTAAATATGTAAAGGGAAAGAAGTGTGCATAAGAAATATTTAAAGGGAAAGAAGTGTGCATAAGAAATAAACACCTGATGTCGGAACAAGCCCTCGAGTTAAATATGTAAAGGGAAAGAAGTGTGCATAAGAAATATGTAAAGGGAAAGAAGTGTGCATAAGAAATATGTAAAGGGAAAGAAGTGTGCATAAGAAATATGTAAAGGGAAAGAAGTGTGCATAAGAAATATGTAAAGGGAAAGAAGTGTGCATAAGAAATATGTAAAGGGAAAGAAGTGTGCATAAGAAATATGTAAAGGGAAAGAAGTGTGCATAAGAAATATGTAAAGGGAAAGAAGTGTGCATAAGAAATATGTAAAGGGAAAGAAGTGTGCATAAGAAATATGTAAAGGGAAAGAAGTGTGCATAAGAAATATGTAAAGGGAAAGAAGTGTGCATAAGAAATATGTAAAGGGAAAGAAGTGTGCATAAGAAATAAACACCTGATGTCGGAACAAGCCCTCGAGTTAAATATGTAAAGGGAAAGAAGTGTGCATAAGAAATATGTAAAGGGAAAGAAGTGTGCATAAGAAATAAACACCTGATGTCGGAACAAGCCCTCGAGTTAAATATGTAAAGGGAAAGAAGTGTGCATAAGAAATATGTAAAGGGAAAGAAGTGTGCATAAGAAATATGTAAAGGGAAAGAAGTGTGCATAAGAAATATGTAAAGGGAAAGAAGTGTGCATAAGAAATATGTAAAGGGAAAGAAGTGTGCATAAGAAATATGTAAAGGGAAAGAAGTGTGCATAAGAAATAAACACCTGATGTCGGAACAAGCCCTCGAGTTAAATATGTAAAGGGAAAGAAGTGTGCATAAGAAATATGTAAAGGGAAAGAAGTGTGCATAAGAAATATGTAAAGGGAAAGAAGTGTGCATAAGAAATATGTAAAGGGAAAGAAGTGTGCATAAGAAATATGTAAAGGGAAAGAAGTGTGCATAAGAAATATGTAAAGGGAAAGAAGTGTGCATAAGAAATATGTAAAGGGAAAGAAGTGTGCATAAGAAATATGTAAAGGGAAAGAAGTGTGCATAAGAAATATGTAAAGGGAAAGAAGTGTGCATAAGAAATATGTAAAGGGAAAGAAGTGTGCATAAGAAATATGTAAAGGGAAAGAAGTGTGCATAAGAAATATGTAAAGGGAAAGAAGTGTGCATAAGAAATAAACACCTGATGTCGGAACAAGCCCTCGAGTTAAATATGTAAAGGGAAAGAAGTGTGCATAAGAAATATGTAAAGGGAAAGAAGTGTGCATAAGAAATAATCACCTGATGTCGGAACAAGCCCTCGAGTTAAATATGTAAAGGGAAAGAAGTGTGCATAAGAAATAAACAACTGATGTCGGAACAAGCCCTCGAGTTAAATATGTAAAGGGAAAGAAGTGTGCATAAGAAATATGTAAAGGGAAAGAAGTGTGCATAAGAAATATGTAAAGGGAAAGAAGTGTGCATAAGAAATATGTAAAGGGAAAGAAGTGTGCATAAGAAATATGTAAAGGGAAAGAAGTGTGCATAAGAAATATGTAAAGGGAAAGAAGTGTGCATAAGAAATATGTAAAGGGAAAGAAGTGTGCATAAGAAATATGTAAAGGGAAAGAAGTGTGCATAAGAAATATGTAAAGGGAAAAAGTGTGCATAAGAAATAAACACCTGATGTCGGAACAAGCCCTCGAGTTAAATATGTAAAGGGAAAGAAGTGTGCATAAGAAATATGTAAAGGGAAAGAAGTGTGCATAAGAAATATGTAAAGGGAAAGAAGTGTGCATAAGAAATATGTAAAGGGAAAGAAGTGTGCATAAGAAATAAACACCTGATGTCGGAACAAGCCCTCGAGTTAAATATGTAAAGGGAAAGAAGTGTGCATAAGAAATATGTAAAGGGAAAGAAGTGTGCATAAGAAATAAACACCTGATGTCGGAACAAGCCCTCGAGTTAAATATGTAAAGGGAAAGAAGTGTGCATAAGAAATATGTAAAGGGAAAGAAGTGTGCATAAGAAATAAACACCTGATGTCGGAACAAGCCCTCGAGTTAAATATGTAAAGGGAAAGAAGTGTGCATAAGAAATATGTAAAGGGAAAGAAGTGTGCATAAGAAATATGTAAAGGGAAAGAAGTGTGCATAAGAAATATGTAAAGGGAAAGAAGTGTGCATAAGAAATAAACACCTGATGTCGGAACAAGCCCTCGAGTTAAATATGTAAAGGGAAAGAAGTGTGCATAAGAAATAAACACCTGATGTCGGAACAAGCCCTCGAGTTAAATATGTAAAGGGAAAGAAGTGTGCATAAGAAATATGTAAAGGGAAAGAAGTGTGCATAAGAAATATGTAAAGGGAAAGAAGTGTGCATAAGAAATATGTAAAGGGAAAGAAGTGTGCATAAGAAATATGTAAAGGGAAAGAAGTGTGCATAAGAAATATGTAAAGGGAAAGAAGTGTGCATAAGAAATAAACACCTGATGTCGGAACAAGCCTCGAGTTAAATATGTAAAGGGAAAGAAGTGTGCATAAGAAATATGTAAAGGGAAAGAAGTGTGCATAAGAAATAAACACCTGATGTCGGAACAAGCCCTCGAGTTAAATATGTAAAGGGAAAGAAGTGTGCATAAGAAATATGTAAAGGGAGAGAAGTGTGCATAAGAAATATGTAAAGGGAAAGAAGTGTGCATAAGAAATATGTAAAGGGAAAGAAGTGTGCATAAGAAATATGTAAAGGGAAAGAAGTGTGCATAAGAAATATGTAAAGGGAAAGAAGTGTGCATAAGAAATATGTAAAGGGAAAGAAGTGTGCATAAGAAATATGTAAAGGGAAAGAAGTGTGCATAAGAAATATGTAAAGGGAAAGAAGTGTGCATAAGAAATATGTAAAGGGAAAGAAGTGTGCATAAGAAATATGTAAAGGGAAAGAAGTGTGCATAAGAAATATGTAAAGGGAAAGAAGTGTGCATAAGAAATATGTAAAGGGAAAGAAGTGTGCATAAGAAATATGTAAAGGGAAAAAAGTGTGCATAAGAAATATGTAAAGGGAAAGAAGTGTGCATAAGAAATATGTAAAGGGAAAGAAGTGTGCATAAGAAATATGTAAAGGGAAAGAAGTGTGCATAAGAAATAAACACCTGATGTCGGAACAAGCCCTCGAGTTAAATATGTAAAGGGAAAGAAGTGTGCATAAGAAATATGTAAAGGGAAAGAAGTGTGCCTAAGAAATAATCACCTGATGTCGGAACAAGCCCTCGAGTTAAATATGTAAAGGGAAAGAAGTGTGCATAAGAAATATGTAAAGGGAAAGAAGTGTGCATAAGAAATATGTAAAGGGAAAGAAGTGTGCATAAGAAATATGTAAAGGGAAAGAAGTGTGCATAAGAAATATGTAAAGGGAAAGAAGTGTGCATAAGAAATATGTAAAGGGAAAGAAGTGTGCATAAGAAATATGTAAAGGGAAAGAAGTGTGCATAAGAAATATGTAAAGGGAAAGAAGTGTGCATAAGAAATATGTAAAGGGAAAAAAGTGTGCATAAGAAATAAACACCTGATGTCGGAACAAGCCCTCGAGTTAAATATGTAAAGGGAAAGAAGTGTGCATAAGAAATATGTAAAGGGAAAGAAGTGTGCATAAGAAATATGTAAAGGGAAAGAAGTGTGCATAAGAAATATGTAAAGGGAAAGAAGTGTGCATAAGAAATATGTAAAGGGAAAGAAGTGTGCATAAGAAATATGTAAAGGGAAAGAAGTGTGCATAAGAAATATGTAAAGGGAAAGAAGTGTGCATAAGAAATATGTAAAGGGAAAGAAGTGTGCATAAGAAATAAACACCTGATGTCGGAACAAGCCCTCGAGTTAAATATGTAAAGGGAAAGAAGTGTGCATAAGAAATATGTAAAGGGAAAGAAGTGTGCATAAGAAATAAACACCTGATGTCGGAACAAGCCCTCGAGTTAAATATGTAAAGGGAAAGAAGTGTGCATAAGAAATATGTAAAGGGAAAGAAGTGTGCATAAGAAATAAACACCTGATGTCGGAACAAGCCCTCGAGTTAAATATGTAAAGGGAAAGAAGTGTGCATAAGAAATATGTAAAGGGAAAGAAGTGTGCATAAGAAATATGTAAAGGGAAAGAAGTGTGCATAAGAAATATGTAAAGGGAAAGAAGTGTGCATAAGAAATAAACACCTGATGTCGGAACAAGCCCTCGAGTTAAATATGTAAAGGGAAAGAAGTGTGCATAAGAAATATTTAAAGGGAAAGAAGTGTGCATAAGAAATAAACACCTGATGTCGGAACAAGCCCTCGAGTTAAATATGTAAAGGGAAAGAAGTGTGCATAAGAAATATGTAAAGGGAAAGAAGTGTGCATAAGAAATATGTAAAGGGAAAGAAGTGTGCATCAGAAATATGTAAAGGGAAAGAAGTGTGCATAAGAAATATGTAAAGGGAAAGAAGTGTGCATAAGAAATATGTAAAGGGAAAGAAGTGTGCATAAGAAATATGTAAAGGGAAAGAAGTGTGCATAAGAAATATGTAAAGGGAAAGAAGTGTGCATAAGAAATATGTAAAGGGAAAGAAGTGTGCATAAGAAATATGTAAAGGGAAAGAAGTGTGCATAAGAAATATGTAAAGGGAAAGAAGTGTGCATAAGAAATATGTAAAGGGAAAGAAGTGTGCATAAGAAATAAACACCTGATGTCGGAACAAGCCCTCGAGTTAAATATGTAAAGGGAAAGAAGTGTGCATAAGAAATATGTAAAGGGAAAGAAGTGTGCATAAGAAATAAACACCTGATGTCGGAACAAGCCCTCGAGTTAAATATGTAAAGGGAAAGAAGTGTGCATAAGAAATATGTAAAGGGAAAGAAGTGTGCATAAGAAATATGTAAAGGGAAAGAAGTGTGCATAAGAAATATGTAAAGGGAAAGAAGTGTGCATAAGAAATATGTAAAGGGAAAGAAGTGTGCAAAAGAAATATGTAAAGGGAAAGAAGTGTGCATAAGAAATAAACACCTGATGTCGGAACAAGCCCTCGAGTTAAATATGTAAAGGGAAAGAAGTGTGCATAAGAAATATGTAAAGGGAAAGAAGTGTGCATAAGAAATATGTAAAGGGAAAGAAGTGTGCATAAGAAATATGTAAAGGGAAAGAAGTGTGCATAAGAAATATGTAAAGGGAAAGAAGTGTGCATAAGAAATATGTAAAGGGAAAGAAGTGTGCATAAGAAATATGTAAAGGGAAAGAAGTGTGCATAAGAAATATGTAAAGGGAAAGAAGTGTGCATAAGAAATATGTAAAGGGAAAGAAGTGTGCATAAGAAATATGTAAAGGGAAAGAAGTGTGCATAAGAAATATGTAAAGGGAAAGAAGTGTGCATAAGAAATAAACACCTGATGTCGGAACAAGCCCTCGAGTTAAATATGTAAAGGGAAAGAAGTGTGCATAAGAAATATGTAAAGGGAAAGAAGTGTGCATAAGAAATAATCACCTGATGTCGGAACAAGCCCTCGAGTTAAATATGTAAAGGGAAAGAAGTGTGCATAAGAAATAAACAACTGATGTCGGAACAAGCCCTCGAGTTAAATATGTAAAGGGAAAGAAGTGTGCATAAGAAATATGTAAAGGGAAAGAAGTGTGCATAAGAAATATGTAAAGGGAAAGAAGTGTGCATAAGAAATATGTAAAGGGAAAGAAGTGTGCATAAGAAATATGTAAAGGGAAAGAAGTGTGCATAAGAAATATGTAAAGGGAAAGAAGTGTGCATAAGAAATATGTAAAGGGAAAGAAGTGTGCATAAGAAATATGTAAAGGGAAAGAAGTGTGCATAAGAAATATGTAAAGGGAAAAAGTGTGCATAAGAAATAAACACCTGATGTCGGAACAAGCCCTCGAGTTAAATATGTAAAGGGAAAGAAGTGTGCATAAGAAATATGTAAAGGGAAAGAAGTGTGCATAAGAAATATGTAAAGGGAAAGAAGTGTGCATAAGAAATATGTAAAGGGAAAGAAGTGTGCATAAGAAATAAACACCTGATGTCGGAACAAGCCCTCGAGTTAAATATGTAAAGGGAAAGAAGTGTGCATAAGAAATATGTAAAGGGAAAGAAGTGTGCATAAGAAATAAACACCTGATGTCGGAACAAGCCCTCGAGTTAAATATGTAAAGGGAAAGAAGTGTGCATAAGAAATATGTAAAGGGAAAGAAGTGTGCATAAGAAATAAACACCTGATGTCGGAACAAGCCCTCGAGTTAAATATGTAAAGGGAAAGAAGTGTGCATAAGAAATATGTAAAGGGAAAGAAGTGTGCATAAGAAATATGTAAAGGGAAAGAAGTGTGCATAAGAAATATGTAAAGGGAAAGAAGTGTGCATAAGAAATAAACACCTGATGTCGGAACAAGCCCTCGAGTTAAATATGTAAAGGGAAAGAAGTGTGCATAAGAAATAAACACCTGATGTCGGAACAAGCCCTCGAGTTAAATATGTAAAGGGAAAGAAGTGTGCATAAGAAATATGTAAAGGGAAAGAAGTGTGCATAAGAAATATGTAAAGGGAAAGAAGTGTGCATAAGAAATATGTAAAGGGAAAGAAGTGTGCATAAGAAATATGTAAAGGGAAAGAAGTGTGCAAAAGAAATATGTAAAGGGAAAGAAGTGTGCATAAGAAATATGTAAAGGGAAAGAAGTGTGCATAAGAAATATGTAAAGGGAAAGAAGTGTGCATAAGAAATATGTAAAGGGAAAGAAGTGTGCATAAGAAATAAACACCTGATGTCGGAACAAGCCCTCGAGTTAAATATGTAAAGGGAAAGAAGTGTGCATAAGAAATAAACACCTGATGTCGGAACAAGCCCTCGAGTTAAATATGTAAAGGGAAAGAAGTGTGCATAAGAAATATGTAAAGGGAAAGAAGTGTGCATAAGAAATATGTAAAGGGAAAGAAGTGTGCATAAGAAATATGTAAAGGGAAAGAAGTGTGCATAAGAAATATGTAAAGGGAAAGAAGTGTGCATAAGAAATATGTAAAGGGAAAGAAGTGTGCATAAGAAATATGTAAAGGGAAAGAAGTGTGCATAAGAAATATGTAAAGGGAAAGAAGTGTGCATAAGAAATATGTAAAGGGAAAGAAGTGTGCATAAGAAATAAACACCTGATGTCGAAACAAGCCCTCGAGTTAAATATGTAAAGTGAAAGAAGTGTGCATAAGAAATATATAAAGGAAAAGAAGTGTGCATAAGAAATAAACACCTGATGTCGGAACAAGCCCTCGAGTTAAATATGTAAAGGGAAAGAAGTGTGCATAAGAAATATGTAAAGGGAAAGAAGTGTGCATAAGAAATATGTAAAGGGAAAGAAGTGTGCATAAGAAATAAACACCTGATGTCGGAACAAGCCCTCGAGTTAAATATGTAAAGGGAAAGAAGTGTGCATAAGAAATATGTAAAGGGAAAGAAGTGTGCATAAGAAATATGTAAAGGGAAAGAAGTGTGCATAAGAAATATGTAAAGGGAAAGAAGTGTGCATAAGAAATATGTAAAGGGAAAGAAGTGTGCATAAGAAATATGTAAAGGGAAAGAAGTGTGCATAAAAAATATGTAAAGGGAAAGAAGTGTGCATAAGAAATATGTAAAGGGAAAGAAGTGTGCATAAGAAATATGTAAAGGGAAAGAAGTGTGCATAAGAAATATGTAAAGGGAAAGAAGTGTGCATAAGAAATATGTAAAGGGAAAGAAGTGTGCATAAGAAATATGTAAAGGGAAAGAAGTGTGCATAAGAAATATGTAAAGGGAAAGAAGTGTGCATAAGAAATATGTAAAGGGAAAGAAGTGTGCATAAGAAATATGTAAAGGGAAATAAGTGTGCATAAGAAATAAACACCTGATGTCGGAACAAGCCCTCGAGTTAAATATGTAAAGGGAAAGAAGTGTGCATAAGAAATATGTAAAGGGAAAGAAGTGTGCATAAGAAATATGTAAAGGGAAAGAAGTGTGCATACGAAATAAACACCTGATGTCGGAACAAGCCCTCGAGTTAAATATGTAAAGGGAAAGAAGTGTGCATAATAAATATGTAAAGGGAAAGAAGTGTGCATAAGAAATATGTAAAGGGAAAGAAGTGTGCATAAGAAATATGTAAAGGGAAAGAAGTGTGCATAAGAAATATGTAAAGGGAAAGAAGTGTGCATAAGAAATATGTAAAGGGAAAGAAGTGTGCATAAGAAATATGTAAAGGGAAAGAAGTGTGCATAAGAAATAAACACCTGATGTTGGAACAAGCCCTCGAGTTAAATATGTAAAGGGAAAGAAGTGTGCATAAGAAATATGTAAAGGGAAAGAAGTGTGCATAAGAAATATGTAAAGGGAAAGAAGTGTGCATAAGAAATAAAGACCTGATGTCGGAACAAGCCCTCGAGTTAAATATGTAAAGGAAAAGAAGTGTGCATAAGAAATATGTAAAGGGAAAGAAGTGTGCATAAGAAATATGTAAAGGGAAAGAAGTGTGCATAAGAAATAAACACCTGATGTCGGAACAAGCCCTCGAGAGAAATATGTAAAGGGAAAGAAGTGTGCATAATAAATATGTAAAGGGAAAGAAGTGTGCATAAGAAATATGTAAAGGGAAAGAAGTGTGCATAAGAAATAAACACCTGATGTCGGAACAAGCCCTCGAGTTAAATATGTAAAGGGAAAGAAGTGTGCATAAGAAATATGTAAAGGGAAAGAAGTGTGCATAAGAAATATGTAAAGGGAAAGAAGTGTGCATAAGAAATATGTAAAGGGAAAGAAGTGTGCATAAGAAATATGTAAAGGGAAAGAAGTGTGCATAAGAAATATGTAAAGGGAAAGAAGTGTGCATAAGAAATATGTAAAGGGAAAGAAGTGTGCATAAGAAATAAACACCTGATGTCGGAACAAGCCCTCGAGTTAAATATGTAAAGGGAAAGAAGTGTGCATAAGAAATAAACACCTGATGTCGGAACAAGCCCTCGAGTTAAATATGTAAAGGGAAAGAAGTGCGCATAAGAAATATGTAAAGGGAAAGAAGTGTGCATAAGAAATATGTAAAGGGAAAGAAGTGTGCATAAGAAATATGTAAAGGGAAAGAAGTGTGCATAAGAAATATGTAAAGGGAAAGAAGTGTGCATAAGAAATATGTAAAGGGAAAGAAGTGTGCATAAGAAATATGTAAAGGGAAAGAAGTGTGCATAAGAAATATGTAAAGGGAAAGAAGTGTGCATAAGAAATATGTAAAGGGAAAGAAGTGTGCATAAGAAATATGTAAAGGGAAATAAGTGTGCATAAGAAATATGTAAAGGGAAAGAAGTGTGCATAAGAAATATGTAAAGGGAAAGAAGTGTGCATAAGAAATAAACACCTGATGTCGGAACAAGCCCTCGAGTTAAATATGTAAAGGGAAAGAAGTGTGCATAAGAAATATATAAAGGGAAAGAAGTGTGCATAAGAAATAAACACCTGATGTCGGAACAAGCCCTCGAGTTAAATATGTAAAGGGAAAGAAGTGTGCATAAGAAATATGTAAAGGGAAAGAAGTGTGCATAAGAAATATGTAAAGGGAAAGAAGTGTGCATAAGAAATAAACACCTGATGTCGGAACAAGCCCTCGAGTTAAATATGTAAAGGGAAAGAAGTGTGCATAAGAAATATGTAAAGGGAAAGAAGTGTGCATAAGAAATATGTAAAGGGAAAGAAGTGTGCATAAGAAATATGTAAAGGGAAAGAAGTGTGCATAAGAAATATGTAAAGGGAAAGAAGTGTGCATAAGAAATATGTAAAGGGAAAGAAGTGTGCATAAGAAATATGTAAAGGGAAAGAAGTGTGCATAAGAAATATGTAAAGGGAAAGAAGTGTGCATAAGAAATATGTAAAGGGAAAGAAGTGTGCATAAGAAATATGTAAAGGGAAAGAAGTGTGCATAAGAAATATGTAAAGGGAAAGAAGTGTGCATAATAAATAAACACCTGATGTCGGAACAAGCCCTCGAGTTAAATATGTAAAGGGAAAGAAGTGTGCATAAGAAATATGTAAAGGGAAAGAAGTGTGCATAAGAAATATGTAAAGGGAAAGAAGTGTGCATAAGATATATGTAAAGGGAAAGAAGTGTGCATAAGAAATATGTAAAGGGAAAGAAGTGTGCATAATAAATAAACACCTGATGTCGGAACAAGCCCTCGAGTTAAATATGTAAAGGGAAAGAAGTGTGCATAAGAAATATGTAAAGGGAAAGAAGTGTGCATAAGAAATATGTAAAGGGAAAGAAGTGTGCATAAGAAATAAACACCTGATGTCGGAACAAGCACTCGAGAGAAATATGTAAAGGGAAAGAAGTGTGCATAATAAATATGTAAAGGGAAAGAAGTGTGCATAAGAAATATGTAAAGGGAAAGAAGTGTGCATAAGAAATAAACACCTGATGTCGGAACAAGCCCTCGAGTTAAATATGTAAAGGGAAAGAAGTGTGCATAAGAAATATGTAAAGGGAAAGAAGTGTGCATAAGAAATATGTAAAGGGAAAGAAGTGTGCATAAGAAATATGTAAAGGGAAAGAAGTGTGCATAAGAAATATGTAAAGGGAAAGAAGTGTGCATAAGAAATATGTAAAGGGAAAGAAGTGTGCATAAGAAATATGTAAAGGGAAAGAAGTGTGCATAAGAAATAAACACCTGATGTCGGAACAAGCCCTCGAGTTAAATATGTAAAGGGAAAGAAGTGTGCATAAGAAATAAACACCTGATGTCGGAACAAGCCCTCGAGTTAAATATGTAAAGGGAAAGAAGTGTGCATAAGAAATATGTAAAGGGAAAGAAGTGTGCATAAGAAATATGTAAAGGGAAAGAAGTGTGCATAAGAAATATGTAAAGGGAAAGAAGTGTGCATAAGAAATATGTAAAGGGAAAGAAGTGTGCATAAGAAATATGTAAAGGGAAAGAAGTGTGCATAAGAAATATGTAAAGGGAAAGAAGTGTGCATAAGAAATATGTACAGGGAAATAAGTGTGCATAAGAAATATGTAAAGGGAAAGAAGTGTGCATAAGAAATATGTAAAGGGAAAGAAGTGTGCATAAGAAATAAACACCTGATGTCGGAACAAGCCCTCGAGTTAAATATGTAAAGGGAAAGAAGTGTGCATAAGAAATATATAAAGGGAAAGAAGTGTGCATAAGAAATAAACACCTGATGTTGGAACAAGCCCTCGAGTTAAATATGTAAAGGGAAAGAAGTGTGCATAAGAAATATGTAAAGGGAAAGAAGTGTGCATAAGAAATATGTAAAGGGAAAGAAGTGTGCATAAGAAATAAACACCTGATGTCGGAACAAGCCCTCGAGTTAAATATGTAAAGGGAAAGAAGTGTGCATAAGAAATATGTAAAGGGAAAGAAGTGTGCATAAGAAATATGTAAAGGGAAAGAAGTGTGCATAAGAAATATGTAAAGGGAAAGAAGTGTGCATAAGAAATATGTAAAGGGAAAGAAGTGTGCATAAGAAATATGTAAAGGGAAAGAAGTGTGCATAAGAAATATGTAAAGGGAAAGAAGTGTGCATAAGAAATATGTAAAGGGAAAGAAGTGTGCATAAGAAATATGTAAAGGGAAAGAAGTGTGCATAAGAAATATGTAAAGGGAAAGAAGTGTGCATAAGAAATATGTAAAGGGAAAGAAGTGTGCATAATAAATAAACACCTGATGTCGGAACAAGCCCTCGAGTTAAATATGTAAAGGGAAAGAAGTGTGCATAAGAAATATGTAAAGGGAAAGAAGTGTGCATAAGAAATATGTAAAGGGAAATAAGTGTGCATAAGAAATATGTAAAGGGAAAGAAGTGTGCATAAGAAATATGTAAAGGGAAAGAAGTGTGCATAATAAATAAACACCTGATGTCGGAACAAGCCCTCGAGTTAAATATGTAAAGGGAAAGAAGTGTGCATAAGAAATATGTAAAGGGAAAGAAGTGTGCATAAGAAATATGTAAAGGGAAAGAAGTGTGCATAAGAAATATGTAAAGGGAAAGAAGTGTGCATAAGAAATAAACACCTGATGTCGGAACAAGCCCTCGAGTTAAATATGTAAAGGGAAAGAAGTGTGCATAAGAAATATGTAAAGGGAAAGAAGTGTGCATAAGAAATATGTAAAGGGAAAGAAGTGTGCATAAGAAATATGTAAAGGGAAAGAAGTGTGCATAAGAAATAAACACCTGATGTCGGAACAAGCCCTCGAGTTAAATATGTAAAGGGAAAGAAGTGTGCATAAGAAATATGTAAAGGGAAAGAAGTGTGCATAAGAAATAAACACCTGATGTCGGAACAAGCCCTCGAGTTAAATATGTAAAGGGAAAGAAGTGTGCATAAGAAATATGTAAAGGGAAAGAAGTGTGCATAATAAATATGTAAAGGGAAAGAAGTGTGCATAAGAAATATGTAAAGGGAAAGAAGTGTGCATAAGAAATATGTAAAGGGAAAGAAGTGTGCATAAGAAATAAACACCTGATGTCGGAACAAGCCCTCGAGTTAAATATGTAAAGGGAAAGAAGTGTGCATAAGAAATATGTAAAGGGAAAGAAGTGTGCATAAGAAATATGTAAAGGGAAAGAAGTGTGCATAAGAAATATGTAAAGGGAAAGAAGTGTGCATAAGAAATATGTAAAGGGAAAGAAGTGTGCATAAGAAATAAACACCTGATGTCGGAACAAGCCCTCGAGTTAAATATGTAAAGGGAAAGAAGTGTGCATAAGAAATATGTAAAGGGAAAGAAGTGTGCATAAGAAATATGTAAAGGGAAAGAAGTGTGCATAAGAAATATGTAAAGGGAAAGAAGTGTGCATAAGAAATAAACACCTGATGTCGGAACAAGCCCTCGAGTTAAATATGTAAAGGGAAAGAAGTGTGCATAAGAAATATGTAAAGGGAAAGAAGTGTGCATAAGAAATATGTAAAGGGAAAGAAGTGTGCATAAGAAATAGGTAAAGGGAAAGAAGTGTGCATAAGAAATAAACACCTGATGTCGGAACAAGCCCTCGAGTTAAATATGTAAAGGGAAAGAAGTGTGCATAAGAAATATGTAAAGGGAAAGAAGTGTGCATAAGAAATAAACACCTGATGTCGGAACAAGCCCTCGAGTTAAATATGTAAAGGGAAAGAAGTGTGCATAAGAAATATGTAAAGGGAAAGAAGTGTGCATCAGAAATAAACACCTGATGTCGGAACAAGCCCTCGAGTTAAATATGTAAAGGGAAAGAAGTGTGCATAAGAAATATGTAAAGGGAAAGAAGTGTGCATAAGAAATATGTAAAGGGAAAGAAGTGTGCATAAGAAATATGTAAAGGGAAAGAAGTGTGCATAAGAAATATGTAAAGGGAAAGAAGTGTGCATAATAAATATGTAAAGGGAAAGAAGTGTGCATAAGAAATATGTAAAGGGAAAGAATTGTGCATAAGAAATATGTAAAGGGAAAGAAGTGTGCATAAGAAATAAACACCTGATGTCGGAACAAGCCCTCGAGTTAAATATGTAAAGGGAAAGAAGTGTGCATAAGAAATATGTAAAGGGAAAGAAGTGTGCATAAGAAATATGTAAAGGGAAAGAAGTGTGCATAAGAAATAAACACCTGATGTCGGAACAAGCCCTCGAGTTAAATATGTAAAGGGAAAGAAGTGTGCATAAGAAATTTGTAAAGGGAAAGAAGTGTGCATAAGAAATAAACACCTGATGTCGGAACAAGCCCTCGAGTTAAATATGTAAAGGGAAAGAAGTGTGCATAAGAAATATGTAAAGGGAAAGAAGTGTGCATAAGAAATATGTAAAGGGAAAGAAGTGTGCATAAGAAATATGTAAAGGGAAAGAAGTGTGCATAAGAAATATGTAAAGGGAAAGAAGTGTGCATAAGAAATATGTAAAGGGAAAGAAGTGTGCATAAGAAATATGTACAGGGAAAGAAGTGTGCATAAGAAATATGTAAAGGGAAAGAAGTGTGCATAAGAAATATGTAAAGGGAAAGAAGTGTGCATAAGAAATATGTAAAGGGAAAGAAGTGTGCATAAGAAATATGTAAAGGGAAAGAAGTGTGCATAAGAAATAAACACCTGATGTCGGAACAAGCCCTCGAGTTAAATATGTAAAGGGAAAGAAGTGTGCATAAGAAATATGTAAAGGGAAAAAAGTGTGCATAAGAAATAAACACCTGATGTCGGAACAAGCCCTCGAGTTAAATATGTAAAGGGTAAGAAGTGTGCATAAGAAATATGTAAAGGGAAAGAAGTGTGCATAAGAAATAAACACCTGATGTCGGAACAAGCCCTCGAGTTAAATATGTAAAGGGAAAGAAGTGTGCATTAGAAATATGTAAAGGGAAAGAAGTGTGCATAAGAAATATGTAAAGGGAAAGAAGTGTGCATAAGAAATATGTAAAGGGAAAGAAGTGTGCATAAGAAATAAACACCTGATGTCGGAACAAGCCCTCGAGTTAAATATGTAAAGGGAAAGAAGTGTGCATAAGAAATATGTAAAGGGAAAGAAGTGTGCATAAGAAATAAACACCTGATGTCGGAACAAGCCCTCGAGTTAAATATGTAAAGGGAAAGAAGTGTGCATAAAAAATATGTAAAGGGAAAGAAGTGTGCATAAGAAATATGTAAAGGGAAAGAAGTGTGCATAAGAAATATGTAAAGGGAAAGAAGTGTGCATAAGAAATATGTAAAGGGAAAGAAGTGTGCATAAGAAATATGTAAAGGGAAAGAAGTGTGCATAAGAAATATGTAAAGGGAAAGAAGTGTGCATAAGAAATAAACACCTGATGTCGGAACAAGCCCTCGAGTTAAATATGTAAAGGGAAAGAAGTGTGCATAAGAAATATGTAAAGGGAAAGAAGTGTGCATAAGAAATATGTAAAGGGAAAGAAGTGTGCATAAGAAATAAACACCTGATGTCGGAACAAGCCCTCGAGTTAAATATGTAAAGGGAAAGAAGTGTGCATAAGAAATATGTAAAGGGAAAGAAGTGTGCATAAGAAATATGTAAAGGGAAAGAAGTGTGCATAAGAAATATGTAAAGGGAAAGAAGTGTGCATAAGAAATAAACACCTGATGTCGGAACAAGCCCTCGAGTTAAATATGTAAAGGGAAAGAAGTGTGCATAAGAAATATATAAAGGGAAAGAAGTGTGCATAAGAAATATGTAAAGGGAAAGAAGTGTGCATAAGAAATAAACACCTGATGTCGGAACAAGCCCTCGAGTTAAATATGTAAAGGGAAAGAAGTGTGCATAATAAATATGTAAAGGGAAAGAAGTGTGCATAATAAATATGTAAAGGGAAAGAAGTGTGCATAAGAAATATGTAAAGGGAAAGAAGTGTGCATAAGAAATATGTAAAGGGAAAGAAGTGTGCATAAGAAATATGTAAAGGGAAAGAAGTGTGCATAAGAAATATGTAAAGGGAAAGAAGTGTGCATAAGAAATATGTAAAGGGAAAGAAGTGTGCATAAGAAATATGTAAAGGGAAAGAAGTGTGCATAAGAAATATGTAAAGGGAAAGAAGTGTGCATAAGAAATATGTAAAGGGAAAGAAGTGTGCATAAGAAATAAACACCTGATGTCGGAACAAGCCCCCGAGTTAAATATGTAAAGGGAAAGAAGTGTGCATAAGAAATATGTAAAGGGAAAGAAGTGTGCATAAGAAATATGTAAAGGGAAAGAAGTGTGCATAAGAAATATGTAAAGGGAAAGAAGTGTGCATAAGAAATATGTAAAGGGAAAGAAGTGTGCATAAGAAATATGTAAAGGGAAAGAAGTGTGCATAAGAAATAAACACCTGATGTCGGAACAAGCCCTCGAGTTAAATATGTAAAGGGAAAGAAGTGTGCATAAGAAATATGTAAAGGGAAAGAAGTGTGCATAAGAAATATGTAAAGGGAAAGAAGTGTGCATAAGAAATATGTAAAGGGAAAGAAGTGTGCATAAGAAATAAACACCTGATGTCGGAACAAGCCCTCGAGTTAAATATGTAAAGAGAAAGAAGTGTGCATAAGAAATATGTAAAGGGAAAGAAGTGTGCATAAGAAATAAACACCTGATGTCGGAACAAGCCCTCGAGTTAAATATGTAAAGGGAAAGAAGTGTGCATAAGAAATATGTAAAGGGAAAGAAGTGTGCATAAGAAATAAACACCTGATGTCGGAACAAGCCCTCGAGTTAAATATGTAAAGGGAAAGAAGTGTGCATAAGAAATATGTAAAGGGAAAGAAGTGTGCATAAGAAATATGTAAAGGGAAAGAAGTGTGCATAAGAAATATGTAAAGGGAAGAAGTGTGCATAAGAAATAAACACCTGATGTCGGAACAAGCCCTCGAGTTAAATATGTAAAGGGAAAGAAGTGTGCATAAGAAATATGTAAAGGGAAAGAAGTGTGCATAAGAAATAAACACCTGATGTCGGAACAAGCCCTCGAGTTACATATGTAAAGGGAAAGAAGTGTGCATAAAAAATATGTAAAGGGAAAGAAGTGTGCATAAGAAATATGTAAAGGGAAAGAAGTGTGCATAAGAAATATGTAAAGGGAAAGAAGTGTGCATAAGAAATATGTAAAGGGAAAGAAGTGTGCATAAGAAATATGTAAAGGGAAAGAAGTGTGCATAAGAAATATGTAAAGGGAAAGAAGTGTGCATAAGAAATAAACACCTGATGTCGGAACAAGCCCTCGAGTTAAATATGTAAAGGGAAAGAAGTGTGCATAAGAAATATGTAAAGGGAAAGAAGTGTGCATAAGAAATATGTAAAGGGAAAGAAGTGTGCATAAGAAATAAACACCTGATGTCGGAACAAGCCCTCGAGTTAAATATGTAAAGGGAAAGAAGTGTGCATAAGAAATATGTAAAGGGAAAGAAGTGTGCATAAGAAATATGTAAAGGGAAAGAAGTGTGCATAAGAAATATGTAAAGGGAAAGAAGTGTGCATAAGAAATAAACACCTGATGTCGGAACAAGCCCTCGAGTTAAATATGTAAAGGGAAAGAAGTGTGCATAAGAAATATGTAAAGGGAAAGAAGTGTGCATAAGAAATATGTAAAGGGAAAGAAGTGTGCATAAGAAATAAACACCTGATGTCGGAACAAGCCCTCGAGTTAAATATGTAAAGGGAAAGAAGTGTGCATAAGAAATATGTAAAGGGAAAGAAGTGTGCATAAGAAATATGTAAAGGGAAAGAAGTGTGCATAAGAAATATGTAAAGGGAAAGAAGTGTGCATAAGAAATATGTAAAGGGAAAGAAGTGTGCATAAGAAATATGTAAAGGGAAAGAAGTGTGCATAAGAAATATGTAAAGGGAAAGAAGTGTGCATAAGAAATATGTAAAGGGAAAGAAGTGTGCATAAGAAATATGTAAAGGGAAAGAAGTGTGCATAAGAAATATGTAAAGGGAAAGAAGTGTGCATAAGAAATATGTAAAGGGAAAGAAGTGTGCATACGAAATATGTAAAGGGAAAGAAGTGTGCATAAGAAATAAACACCTGATGTCGGAACAAGCCCTCGAGTTAAATATGTAAAGGGAAAGAAGTGTGCATAAGAAATATGTAAAGGGAAAGAAGTGTGCATAAGAAATATGTAAAGGGAAAGAAGTGTGCATAAGAAATATGTAAAGGGAAAGAAGTGTGCATAAGAAATATGTAAAGGGAAAGAAGTGTGCATAAGAAATATGTAAAGGGAAAGAAGTGTGCATAAGAAATAAACACCTGATGTCGGAACAAGCCCTCGAGTTAAATATGTAAAGGGAAAGAAGTGTGCATAAGAAATATGTAAAGGGAAAGAAGTGTGCATAAGAAATATGTAAAGGGAAAGAAGTGTGCATAAGAAATATGTAAAGGGAAAGAAGTGTGCATAAGAAATATGTAAAGGGAAAGAAGTGTGCATAAGAAATATGTAAAGGGAAAGAAGTGTGCATAAGAAATATGTAAAGGAAAAGAAGTGTGCATAAGAAATATGTAAAGGGAAAGAAGTGTGCATAAGAAATAAACACCTGATGTCGGAACAAGCCCTCGAGTTAAATATGTAAAGGGAAAGAAGTGTGTATAAGAAATATGTAAAGGGAAAGAAGTGTGCATAAGAAATATGTAAAGGGAAAGAAGTGTGCATAAGAAATATGTAAAGGGAAAGAAGTGTGCATAAGAAATAAACACCTGATGTCGGAACAAGCCCTCGAGTTAAATATGTAAAGGGAAAGAAGTGTGCATAAGAAATATGTAAAGGGAAAGAAGTGTGCATAAGAAATATGTAAAGGGAAAGAAGTGTGCATAAGAAATATGTAAAGGGAAAGAAGTGTGCATAAGAAATAAACACCTGATGTCGGAACAAGCCCTCGAGTTAAATATGTAAAGGGAAAGAAGTGTGCATAAGAAATATGTAAAGGGAAAGAAGTGTGCATAAGAAATATGTAAAGGGAAAGAAGTGTGCATAAGAAATAAACACCTGATGTCGGAACAAGCCCTCGAGTTAAATATGTAAAGGGAAAGAAGTGTGCATAAGAAATAAACACCTGATGTCGGAACAAGCCCTCGAGTTAAATATGTAAAGGGAAAGAAGTGTGCATAAGAAATATGTAAAGGGAAAGAAGTGTGCATAAGAAATATGTAAAGGGAAAGAAGTGTGCATAAGAAATATGTAAAGGGAAAGAAGTGTGCATAAGAAATAAACACCTGATGTCGGAACAAGCCCTCGAGTTAAATATGTAAAGGGAAAGAAGTGTGCATAAGAAATATGTAAAGGGAAAGAAGTGTGCATAAGAAATATGTAAAGGGAAAGAAGTGTGCATACGAAATAAACACCTGATGTCGGAACAAGCCCTCGAGTTAAATATGTAAAGGGAAAGAAGTGTGCATAAGAAATATGTAAAGGGAAAGAAGTGTGCATAAGAAATATGTAAAGGGAAAGAAGTGTGCATAAGAAATATGTAAAGGGAAAGAAGTGTGCATAAGAAATATGTAAAGGGAAAGAAGTGTGCATAAGAAATATGTAAAGAGAAAGAAGTGTGCATAAGAAATATGTAAAGGGAAAGAAGTGTGCATAAGAAATATGTAAAGGGAAAGAAGTGTGCATAAGAAATATGTAAAGGGAAAGAAGTGTGCATAAGAAATATGTAAAGGGAAAGAAGTGTGCATAAGAAATAAACACCTGATGTCGGAACAAGCCCTCGAGTTAAATATGTAAAGGGAAAGAAGTGTGCATAAGAAATATGTAAAGGGAAAGAAGTGTGCATAAGAAATATGTAAAGGGAAAGAAGTGTGCATAAGAAATATGTAAAGGGAAAGAAGTGTGCATAAGAAATATGTAAAGGGAAAGAAGTGTGCATCAGAAATATGTAAAGGGAAAGAAGTGTGCATAAGAAATATGTAAAGGGAAAGAAGTGTGCATAAGAAATATGTAAAGGGAAAGAAGTGTGCATAAGAAATATGTAAAGGGAAAGAAGTGTGCATAAGAAATATGTAAAGGGAAAGAAGTGTGCATAAGAAATAAACACCTGATGTCGGAACAAGCCCTCGAGTTAAATATGTAAAGGGAAAGAAGTGTGCATAAGAAATAAACACCTGATGTCGGAACAAGCCCTCGAGTTAAATATGTAAAGGGAAAGAAGTGTGCATAAGAAATATGTAAAGGGAAAGAAGTGTGCATAAGAAATATGTAAAGGGAAAGAAGTGTGCATAAGAAATATGTAAAGGGAAAGAAGTGTGCATAAGATATATGTAAAGGGAAAGAAGTGTGCATAAGAAATAAACACCTGATGTCGGAACAAGCCCTCGAGTTAAATATGTAAAGGGAAAGAAGTGTGCATAAGAAATATGTAAAGGGAAAGAAGTGTGCATAAGAAATATGTAAAGGGAAAGAAGTGTGCATAAGAAATATGTAAAGGGAAAGAAGTGTGCATAAGAAATATGTGAAGGGAAATAAGTGTGCATAAGAAATATGTAAAGGGAAAGAAGTGTGCATAAGAAATATGTAAAGGGAAAGAAGTGTGCATAAGAAATATGTAAAGGGAAAGAAGTGTGCATAAGAAATATGTAAAGGGAAAGAAGTGTGCATAAGAAATATGTAAAGGGAAAGAAGTGTGCATAAGAAATAAAAACCTGATGTCGGAACAAGCCCTCGAGTTAAATATGTAAAGGGAAAGAAGTGTGCATAAGAAATAAACACCTGATGTCGGAACAAGCCCTCGAGTTAAATATGTAAAGGGAAAGAAGTGTGCATAAGAAATATGTAAAGGGAAAGAAGTGTGCATAAGAAATATGTAAAGGGAAAGAAGTGTGCATAAGAAATATGTAAAGGGAAAGAAGTGTGCATAAGATATATGTAAAGGGAAAGAAGTGTGCATAAGAAATAAACACCTGATGTCGGAACAAGCCCTCGAGTTAAATATGTAAAGGGAAAGAAGTGTGCATAAGAAATATGTAAAGGGAAAGAAGTGTGCATAAGAAATATGTAAAGGGAAAGAAGTGTGCATAAGAAATATGTAAAGGGAAAGAAGTGTGCATAAGAAATATGTAAAGGGAAAGAAGTGTGCATAAGAAATAAACACCTGATGTCGGAACAAGCCCTCGAGTTAAATATGTAATGGGAAAGAAGTGTGCATAAGAAATATGTAAAGGGAAAGAAGTGTGCATAAGAAATATGTAAAGGGAAAGAAGTGTGCATAAGAAATAAACACCTGATGTCGGAACAAGCCCTCGAGTTAAATATGTAAAGGGAAAGAAGTGTGCATAAGAAATATGTAAAGGGAAAGAAGTGTGCATAAGAAATATGTAAAGGGAAAGAAGTGTGCATAAGAAATATGTAAAGGGAAAGAAGTGTGCATAAGAAATAAACACCTGATGTCGGAACAAGCCCTCGAGTTAAATATGTAAAGGGAAAGAAGTGTGCATAAGAAATATGTAAAGGGAAAGAAGTGTGCATAAGAAATATGTAAAGGGAAAGAAGTGTGCATAAGAAATATGTAAAGGGAAAGAAGTGTGCATAAGAAATAAACACCTGATGTCGGAACAAGCCCTCGAGTTAAATATGTAAAGGGAAAGAAGTGTGCATAAGAAATAAACACCTGATGTCGGAACAAGCCCTCGAGTTAAATATGTAAAGGGAAAGAAGTGTGCATAAGAAATATGTAAAGGGAAAGAAGTGTGCATAAGAAATATGTAAAGGGAAAGAAGTGTGCATAAGAAATATGTAAAGGGAAAGAAGTGTGCATAAGAAATAAACACCTGATGTCGGAACAAGCCCTCGAGTTAAATATGTAAAGGGAAAGAAGTGTGCATAAGAAATATGTAAAGGGAAAGAAGTGTGCATAAGAAATATGTAAAGGGAAAGAAGTGTGCATACGAAATAAACACCTGATGTCGGAACAAGCCCTCGAGTTAAATATGTAAAGGGAAAGAAGTGTGCATAAGAAATATGTAAAGGGAAAGAAGTGTGCATAAGAAATATGTAAAGGGAAAGAAGTGTGCATAAGAAATATGTAAAGGGAAAGAAGTGTGCATAAGAAATATGTAAAGGGAAAGAAGTGTGCATAAGAAATATGTAAAGAGAAAGAAGTGTGCATAAGAAATATGTAAAGGGAAAGAAGTGTGCATAAGAAATATGTAAAGGGAAAGAAGTGTGCATAAGAAATATGTAAAGGGAAAGAAGTGTGCATAAGAAATATGTAAAGGGAAAGAAGTGTGCATAAGAAATAAACACCTGATGTCGGAACAAGCCCTCGAGTTAAATATGTAAAGGGAAAGAAGTGTGCATAAGAAATATGTAAAGGGAAAGAAGTGTGCATAAGAAATATGTAAAGGGAAAGAAGTGTGCATAAGAAATATGTAAAGGGAAAGAAGTGTGCATAAGAAATATGTAAAGGGAAAGAAGTGTGCATCAGAAATATGTAAAGGGAAAGAAGTGTGCATAAGAAATATGTAAAGGGAAAGAAGTGTGCATAAGAAATATGTAAAGGGAAAGAAGTGTGCATAAGAAATATGTAAAGGGAAAGAAGTGTGCATAAGAAATATGTAAAGGGAAAGAAGTGTGCATAAGAAATAAACACCTGATGTCGGAACAAGCCCTCGAGTTAAATATGTAAAGGGAAAGAAGTGTGCATAAGAAATAAACACCTGATGTCGGAACAAGCCCTCGAGTTAAATATGTAAAGGGAAAGAAGTGTGCATAAGAAATATGTAAAGGGAAAGAAGTGTGCATAAGAAATATGTAAAGGGAAAGAAGTGTGCATAAGAAATATGTAAAGGGAAAGAAGTGTGCATAAGATATATGTAAAGGGAAAGAAGTGTGCATAAGAAATAAACACCTGATGTCGGAACAAGCCCTCGAGTTAAATATGTAAAGGGAAAGAAGTGTGCATAAGAAATATGTAAAGGGAAAGAAGTGTGCATAAGAAATATGTAAAGGGAAAGAAGTGTGCATAAGAAATATGTAAAGGGAAAGAAGTGTGCATAAGAAATATGTGAAGGGAAATAAGTGTGCATAAGAAATATGTAAAGGGAAAGAAGTGTGCATAAGAAATATGTAAAGGGAAAGAAGTGTGCATAAGAAATATGTAAAGGGAAAGAAGTGTGCATAAGAAATATGTAAAGGGAAAGAAGTGTGCATAAGAAATATGTAAAGGGAAAGAAGTGTGCATAAGAAATAAAAACCTGATGTCGGAACAAGCCCTCGAGTTAAATATGTAAAGGGAAAGAAGTGTGCATAAGAAATAAACACCTGATGTCGGAACAAGCCCTCGAGTTAAATATGTAAAGGGAAAGAAGTGTGCATAAGAAATATGTAAAGGGAAAGAAGTGTGCATAAGAAATATGTAAAGGGAAAGAAGTGTGCATAAGAAATATGTAAAGGGAAAGAAGTGTGCATAAGATATATGTAAAGGGAAAGAAGTGTGCATAAGAAATAAACACCTGATGTCGGAACAAGCCCTCGAGTTAAATATGTAAAGGGAAAGAAGTGTGCATAAGAAATATGTAAAGGGAAAGAAGTGTGCATAAGAAATATGTAAAGGGAAAGAAGTGTGCATAAGAAATATGTAAAGGGAAAGAAGTGTGCATAAGAAATATGTAAAGGGAAAGAAGTGTGCATAAGAAATAAACACCTGATGTCGGAACAAGCCCTCGAGTTAAATATGTAATGGGAAAGAAGTGTGCATAAGAAATATGTAAAGGGAAAGAAGTGTGCATAAGAAATATGTAAAGGGAAAGAAGTGTGCATAAGAAATAAACACCTGATGTCGGAACAAGCCCTCGAGTTAAATATGTAAAGGGAAAGAAGTGTGCATAAGAAATATGTAAAGGGAAAGAAGTGTGCATAAGAAATATGTAAAGGGAAAGAAGTGTGCATAAGAAATATGTAAAGGGAAAGAAGTGTGCATAAGAAATAAACACCTGATGTCGGAACAAGCCCTCGAGTTAAATATGTAAAGGGAAAGAAGTGTGCATAAGAAATATGTAAAGGGAAAGAAGTGTGCATAAGAAATATGTAAAGGGAAAGAAGTGTGCATAAGAAATAAACACCTGATGTCCGAACAAGCCCTCGAGTTAAATATGTAAAGGGAAAGAAGTGTGCATAAGAAATATGTAAAGGGAAAGAAGTGTGCATAAGAAATATGTAAAGGGAAAGAAGTGTGCATAAGAAATATGTAAAGGGAAAGAAGTGTGCATAAGAAATATGTAAAGGGAAAGAAGTGTGCATAAGAAATATGTAAAGGGAAAGAAGTGTGCATAAGAAATATGTAAAGGGAAAGAAGTGTGCATAAGAAATATGTAAAGGGAAAGAAGTGTGCATAAGAAATATGTAAAGGGAAAGAAGTGTGCATAAGAAATATGTAAAGGGAAAGAAGTGTGCATAAGAAATATGTAAAGGGAAAGAAGTGTGCATAATAAATAAACACCTGATGTCGGAACAAGCCCTCGAGTTAAATATGTAAAGGGAAAGAAGTGTGCATAAGAAATATGTAAAGGGAAAGAAGTGTGCATAAGAAATATGTAAAGGGAAAGAAGTGTGCATAAGAAATATGTAAAGGGAAAGAAGTGTGCATAAGAAATAAACACCTGATGTCGGAACAAGCCCTCGAGTTAAATATGTAAAGGGAAAGAAGTGTGCATAAGAAATATGTAAAGGGAAAGAAGTGTGCATAAGAAATATGTAAAGGGAAAGAAGTGTGCATAAGAAATATGTAAAGGGAAAGAAGTGTGCATAAGAAATATGTAAAGGGAAAGAAGTGTGCATAAGAAATAAACACCTGATGTCGGAACAAGCCCTCGAGTTAAATATGTAAAGGGAAAGAAGTGTGCATAAGAAATATGTAAAGGGAAAGAAGTGTGCATAAGAAATAAACACCTGATGTCGGAACAAGCCCTCGAGTTAAATATGTAAAGGGAAAGAAGTGTGCATAAGAAATATGTAAAGGGAAAGAAGTGTGCATAAGAAATAAACACCTGATGTCGGAACAAGCCCTCGAGTTAAATATGTAAAGGGAAAGAAGTGTGCATAAGAAATAGGTAAAGGGAAAGAAGTGTACATAAGAAATATGTAAAGGGAAAGAAGTGTGCATAAGAAATATGTAAAGGGAAAGAAGTGTGCATAAGAAATAAACACCTGATGTCGGAACAAGCCCTCGAGTTAAATATGTAAAGGGAAAGAAGTGTGCATAAGAAATATGTAAAGGGAAAGAAGTGTGCATAAGAAATAAACACCTGATGTCGGAACAAGCCCTCGAGTTAAATATGTAAAGGGAAAGAAGTGTGCATAAAAAATATGTAAAGGGAAAGAAGTGTGCATAAGAAATATGTAAAGGGAAAGAAGTGTGCATAAGAAATATGTAAAGGGAAAGAAGTGTGCATAAGAAATATGTAAAGGGAAAGAAGTGTGCATAAGAAATATGTAAAGGGAAAGAAGTGTGCATAAGAAATAAACACCTGATGTCGGAACAAGCCCTCGAGTTAAATATGTAAAGGGAAAGAAGTGTGCATAAGAAATATGTAAAGGGAAAGAAGTGTGCATAAGAAATATGTAAAGGGAAAGAAGTGTGCATAAGAAATAAACACCTGATGTCGGAACAAGCCCTCGAGTTAAATATGTAAAGGGAAAGAAGTGTGCATAAGAAATATGTAAAGGGAAAGAAGTGTGCATAAGAAATATGTAAAGGGAAAGAAGTGTGCATAAGAAATATGTAAAGGGAAAGAAGTGTGCATAAGAAATAAACACCTGATGTCGGAACAAGCCCTCGAGTTAAATATGTAAAGGGAAAGAAGTGTGCATAAGAAATATGTAAAGGGAAAGAAGTGTGCATAAGAAATATGTAAAGGGAAAGAAGTGTGCATAAGAAATAAACACCTGATGTCGGAACAAGCCCTCGAGTTAAATATGTAAAGGGAAAGAAGTGTGCATAAGAAATATGTAAAGGGAAAGAAGTGTGCATAAGAAATATGTAAAGGGAAAGAAGTGTGCATAAGAAATATGTAAAGGGAAAGAAGTGTGCATAAGAAATATGTAAAGGGAAAGAAGTGTGCATAAGAAATATGTAAAGGGAAAGAAGTGTGCATAAGAAATATGTAAAGGGAAAAGAAGTGTGCATAAGAAATATGTAAAGGGAAAGAAGTGTGCATAAGAAATATGTAAAGGGAAAGAAGTGTGCATAAGAAATATGTAAAGGGAAAGAAGTGTGCATAAGAAATATGTAAAGGGAAAGAAGTGTGCATACGAAATATGTAAAATGAAAGAAGTGTGCATAAGAAATAAACACCTGATGTCGGAACAAGCCCTCGAGTTAAATATGTAAAGGGAAAGAAGTGTGCATAAGAAATATGTAAAGGGAAAGAAGTGTGCATAAGAAATATGTAAAGGGAAAGAAGTGTGCATAAGAAATATGTAAAGGGAAAGAAGTGTGCATAAGAAATATGTAAAGGGAAAGAAGTGTGCATAAGAAATATGTAAAGGGAAAGAAGTGTGCATAAGAAATATGTAAAGGGAAAGAAGTGTGCATAAGAAATAAACACCTGATGTCGGAACAAGCCCTCGAGTTAAATATGTAAAGGGAAAGAAGTGTGCATAAGAAATATGTAAAGGGAAAGAAGTGTGCATAAGAAATATGTAAAGGGAAAGAAGTGTGCATAATAAATATGTAAAGGGAAAGAAGTGTGCATAAGAAATAAACACCTGATGTCGGAACAAGCCCTCGAGTTAAATATGTAAAGGGAAAGAAGTGTGCATAAGAAATAAACACCTGATGTCGGAACAAGCCCTCGAGTTAAATATGTAAAGGGAAAGAAGTGTGCATAAGAAATATGTAAAGGGAAAGAAGTGTGCATAAGAAATATGTAAAGGGAAAGAAGTGTGCATAAGAAATATGTAAAGGGAAAGAAGTGTGCATAAGAAATAAACACCTGATGTCGGAACAAGCCCTCGAGTTAAATATGTAAAGGAAAAGAAGTGTGCATAAGAAATATGTAAAGGGAAAGAAGTGTGCATAAGAAATATGTAAAGGGAAAGAAGTGTGCATAAGAAATAAACACCTGATGTCGGAACAAGCCCTCGAGTTAAATATGTAAAGGGAAAGAAGTGTGCATAAGAAATATGTAAAGGGAAAGAAGTGTGCATAAGAAATATGTAAAGGGAAAGAAGTGTGCATAAGAAATATGTAAAGGGAAAGAAGTGTGCATAAGAAATATGTAAAGGGAAAGAAGTGTGCATAAGAAATATGTAAAGGGAAAGAAGTGTGCATAAGAAATATGTAAAGGGAAAGAAGTGTGCATAAGAAATATGTAAAGGGAAAGAAGTGTGCATAAGAAATATGTAAAGGGAAAGAAGTGTGCATAAGAAATATGTAAAGGGAAAGAAGTGTGCATAAGAAATAAACACCTGATGTCGGAACAAGCCCTCGAGTTAAATATGTAAAGGGAAAGAAGTGTGCATAAGAAATATGTAAAGGGAAAGAAGTGTGCATAAGAAATATGTAAAGGGAAAGAAGTGTGCATAAGAAATATGTAAAGGGAAAGAAGTGTGCATAAGAAATATGTAAAGGGAAAGAAGTGTGCATAAGAAATATGTAAAGGGAAAGAAGTGTGCATAAGAAATATGTAAAGGGAAAGAAGTGTGCATAAGAAATATGTAAAGGGAAAGAAGTGTGCATCAGAAATATGTAAAGGGAAAGAAGTGTGCATAAGAAATATGTAAAGGGAAAGAAGTGTGCATAAGAAATAAACACCTGATGTCGGAACAAGCCCTCGAGTTAAATATGTAAAGGGAAAGAAGTGTGCATAAGAAATATGTAAAGGGAAAGAAGTGTGCATAAGAAATATGTAAAGGGAAAGAAGTGTGCATAAGAAATATGTAAAGGGAAATAAGTGTGCATAAGAAATATGTAAAGGGAAAGAAGTGTGCATAAGAAATATGTAAAGGGAAAGAAGTGTGCATAAGAAATATGTAAAGGGAAATAAGTGTGCATAAGAAATATGTAAAGGGAAAGAAGTGTGCATAAGAAATATGTAAAGGGAAAGAAGTGTGCATAAGAAATATGTAAAGGGAAAGAAGTGTGCATAAGAAATATGTAAAGGGAAAGAAGTGTGCATAAGAAATAAACACCTGATGTCGGAACAAGCCCTCGAGTTAAATATGTAAAGGGAAAGAAGTGTGCATAAGAAATAAACACCTGATGTCGGAACAAGCCCTCGAGTTAAATATGTAAAGGGAAAGAAGTGTGCATAAGAAATAAACACCTGATGTCGGAACAAGCCCTCGAGTTAAATATGTAAAGGGAAAGAAGTGTGCATAAGAAATATGTAAAGGGAAAGAAGTGTGCATAATAAATATGTAAAGGGAAAGAAGTGTGCATAAGAAATATGTAAAGGGAAAGAAGTGTGCATAAGAAATATGTAAAGGGAAAGAAGTGTGCATAAGAAATATGTAAAGGGAAAGAAGTGTGCATAAGAAATATGTAAAGGGAAAGAAGTGTGCATAAGAAATAAACACCTGATGTCGGAACAAGCCCTCGAGTTAAATATGTAAAGGGAAAGAAGTGTGCATAAGAAATATGTAAAGGGAAAGAAGTGTGCATAAGAAATATGTAAAGGGAAAGAAGTGTGCATAAGAAATAAACACCTGATGTCGGAACAAGCCCTCGAGTTAAATATGTAAAGGGAAAGAAGTGTGCATAAGAAATAAACACCTGATGTCGGAACAAGCCCTCGAGTTAAATATGTAAAGGGAAAGAAGTGTGCATAAGAAATATGTAAAGGGAAAGAAGTGTGCATTAGAAATATGTAAAGGGAAAGAAGTGTGCATAAGAAATATGTAAAGGGAAAGAAGTTTGCATAAGAAATATGTAAAGGGAAAGAAGTGTGCATAAGAAATAAACACCTGATGTCGGAACAAGCCCTCGAGTTTAATATGTAAAGGGAAAGAAGTGTGCATAAGAAATATGTAAAGGGAAAGAAGTGTGCATAAGAAATATGTAAAGGGAAAGAAGTGTGCATAAGAAATATGTAAAGGGAAAGAAGTGTGCATAAGAAATAAACACCTGATGTCGGAACAAGCCCTCGAGTTAAATATGTAAAGGGAAAGAAGTGTGCATAAGAAATATGTAAAGGGAAAGAAGTGTGCATAAGAAATAAACACCTGATGTCGGAACAAGCCCTCGAGTTAAATATGTAAAGGGAAAGAAGTGTGCATAAGAAATATGTAAAGGGAAAGAAGTGTGCATAAGAAATATGTAAAGGGAAAGAAGTGTGCATAAGAAATATGTAAAGGGAAAGAAGTGTGCATAAGAAATAAACACCTGATGTCGGAACAAGCCCTCGAGTTAAATATGTAAAGGGAAAGAAGTGTGCATAAGAAATAAACACCTGATGTCGGAACAAGCCCTCGAGTTAAATATGTAAAGGGAAAGAAGTGTGCATAAGAAATAAACACCTGATGTCGGAACAAGCCCTCGAGTTAAATATGTAAAGGGAAAGAAGTGTGCATAAGAAATATGTAAAGGGAAAGAAGTGTGCATAAGAAATATGTAAAGGGAAAGAAGTGTGCATAAGAAATATGTAAAGGGAAAGAAGTGTGCATAAGAAATGCGTAAAGGGAAAGAAGTGTGCATAAGAAATAAACACCTGATGTCGGAACAAGCCCTCGAGTTAAATATGTAAAGGGAAAGAAGTGTGTATAAGAAATATGTAAAGGGAAAGAAGTGTGCATAAGAAATATGTAAAGGGAAAGAAGTGTGCATAAGAAATATGTAAAGGGAAAGAAGTGTGCATAAGAAATAAACACCTGATGTCGGAACAAGCCCTCGAGTTAAATATGTAAAGGGAAAGAAGTGTGCATAAGAAATAAACACCTGATGTTGGAACAAGCCCTCGAGTTAAATATGTAAAGGGAAAGAAGTGTGCATAAGAAATAAACACCTGATGTCGGAACAAGCCCTCGAGTTAAATATGTAAAGGGAAAGAAGTGTGCATAAGAAATATGTAAAGGGAAAGAAGTGTGCATAAGAAATATGTAAAGGGAAAAAAGTGTGCATAAGAAATATGTAAAGGGAAAGAAGTGTGCATAAGAAATATGTAAAGGGAAAGAAGTGTGCATAAGAAATAAACACCTGATGTCGGAACAAGCCCTCGAGTTAAATATGTAAAGGGAAAGAAGTGTGCATAAGAAATATGTAAAGGGAAAGAAGTGTGCATAAGAAATAAACACCTGATGTCGGAACAAGCCCTCGAGTTAAATATGTAAAGGGAAAGAAGTGTGCATAAGAAATATGTAAAGGGAAAGAAGTGTGCATAAGAAATATGTAAAGGGAAAGAAGTGTGCATAAGAAATATGTAAAGGGAAAGAAGTGTGCATAAGAAATAAACACCTGATGTCGGAACAAGCCCTCGAGTTAAATATGTAAAGGGAAAGAAGTGTGCATAAGAAATAAACACCTGATGTCGGAACAAGCCCTCGAGTTAAATATGTAAAGGGAAAGAAGTGTGCATAAGAAATAAACACCTGATGTCGGAACAAGCCCTCGAGTTAAATATGTAAAGGGAAAGAAGTGTGCATAAGAAATATGTAAAGGGAAAGAAGTGTGCATAAGAAATATGTAAAGGGAAAGAAGTGTGCATAAGAAATATGTAAAGGGAAAGAAGTGTGCATAAGAAATATGTAAAGAGAAAGAAGTGTGCATAAGAAATAAACACCTGATGTCGGAACAAGCCCTCGAGTTAAATATGTAAAGGGAAAGAAGTGTGCATAAGAAATATGTAAAGTGAAAGAAGTGTGCATAAGAAATATGTAAAGGGAAAGAAGTGTGCATAAGAAATATGTAAAGGGAAAGAAGTGTGCATAAGAAATATGTAAAGGGAAAGAAGTGTGCATAAGAAATAAACACCTGATGTCGGAACAAGCCCTCGAGTTAAATATGTAAAGGGAAAGAAGTGTGTATAAGAAATATGTAAAGGGAAAAAAGTGTGCATAAGAAATATGTAAAGGGAAAGAAGTGTGCATAAGAAATATGTAAAGGGAAAGAAGTGTGCATAAGAAATAAACACCTGATGTCGGAACAAGCCCTCGAGTTAAATATGTAAAGGGAAAGAAGTGTGCATCAGAAATAAACACCTGATGTTGGAACAAGCCCTCGAGTTAAATATGTAAAGGGAAAGAAGTGTGCATAAGAAATAAACACCTGATGTCGGAACAAGCCCTCGAGTTAAATATGTAAAGGGAAAGAAGTGTGCATAAGAAATATGTAAAGGGAAAGAAGTGTGCATAAGAAATATGTAAAGGGAAAGAAGTGTGCATAAGAAATATGTAAAGGGAAAGAAGTGTGCATAAGAAATATGTAAAGGGAAAGAATTGTGCATAAGAAATATGTAAAGGGAAAGAAGTGTGCATAAGAAATATGTAAAGGGAAAGAATTGTGCATAAGAAATATGTAAAGGGAAAGAAGTGTGCATAAGAAATATGTAAAGGGAAAGAAGTGTGCATTAGAAATATGTAAAGGGAAAGACGTGTGCATAAGAAATATGTAAAGGGAAAGAAGTGTGCATAAGAAATATGTAAAGGGAAAGAAGTGTGCATAAGAAATATGTAAAGGGAAAGAAGTGTGCATAAGAAATATGTAAAGGGAAAGAAGTGTGAATAAGAAATATGTAAAGGGAAAGAAGTGTGCATAAGGAATATGTAAAGGGAAAGAAGTGTGCATAAGAAATATGTAAAGGGAAAGAAGTGTGCATAAGAAATATGTAAAGGGAAAGAAGTGTGCATAAGAAATATGTAAAGGGAAAGAAGTGTGCATAAGAAATATGTAAAGGGAAAGAAGTGTGCATAAGAAATATGTAAAGGGAAAGAAGTGTGCATAAGAAATAAACACCTGATGTCGGAACAAGCCCTCGAGTTAAATATTTAAAGGGAAAGAAGTGTGCATAAGAAATAAACACCTGATGTCGGAACAAGCCCTCGAGTTAAATATGTAAAGGGAAAGAAGTGTGCATAAGAAATATGTAAAGGGAAAGAAGTGTGCATAAGAAATATGTAAAGGGAAAGAAGTGTGCATAAGAAATATGTAAAGGGAAAGAAGTGTGCATAAGAAATATGTAAAGGGAAAGAAGTGTGCATAAGAAATATGTAAAGGGAAAGAAGTGTGCATAAGAAATATGTAAAGGGAAAGAAGTGTGCATAATAAATATGTAAAGGGAAAGAAGTGTGCATAAGAAATATGTAAAGGGAAAGAAGTGTGCATAAGAAATATGTAAAGGGAAAGAAGTGTGCATAAGAAATATGTAAAGGGAAAGAAGTGTGCATAAGAAATAGGTAAAGGGAAAGAAGTGTGCATAAGAAAAAAAACACCTGATGTCGGAACAAGCCCTCGAGTTAAATATGTAAAGGGAAAGAAGTGTGCATAAGAAATATGTAAAGGGAAAGAAGTGTGCATAAGAAATAAACACCTGATGTCGGAACAAGCCCTCGAGTTAAATATGTAAAGGGAAAGAAGTGTGCATAAGAAATAAACACCTGATGTCGGAACAAGCCCTCGAGTTAAATATGTAAAGGGAAAGAAGTGTGCATAAGAAATATGTAAAGGGAAAGAAGTGTGCATAAGAAATATGTAAAGGGAAAGAAGTGTGCATAAGAAATATGTAAAGGGAAAGAAGTGTGCATAAGAAATATGTAAAGGGAAAAAAGTGTGCATAAGAAATATGTAAAGGGAAAGAAGTGTGCATAAGAAATATGTAAAGGGAAAGAAGTGTGCATAAGAAATAAACACCTGATGTCGGAACAAGCCCTCGAGTTAAATATGTAAAGGGAAAGAAGTGTGCATAAGAAATATGTAAAGGGAAAGAAGTGTGCATCAGAAATAAACACCTGATGTCGGAACAAGCCCTCGAGTTAAATATGTAAAGGGAAAGAAGTGTGCATAAGAAATATGTAAAGGGAAAGAAGTGTGCATAAGAAATATGTAAAGGGAAAGAAGTGTGCATAAGAAATATGTAAAGGGAAAGAAGTGTGCATAAGAAATAAACACCTGATGTCGGAACAAGCCCTCGAGTTAAATATGTAAAGGGAAAGAAGTGTGCATAAGAAATAAACACCTGATGTCGGAACAAGCCCTCGAGTTAAATATGTAAAGGGAAAGAAGTGTGCATAAGAAATATGTAAAGGGAAAGAAGTGTGCATAAGAAATATGTAAAGGGAAAGAAGTGTGCATAAGAAATATGTAAAGGGAAAGAAGTGTGCATAAGAAATATGTAAAGAGAAAGAAGTGTGCATAAGAAATAAACACCTGATGTCAGAACAAGCCCTCGAGTTAAATATGTAAAGGGAAAGAAGTGTGCATAAGAAATATGTAAAGGGAAAGAAGTGTGCATAAGAAATATGTAAAGGGAAAGAAGTGTGCATAAGAAATATGTAAAGGGAAAGAAGTGTGCATAAGAAATATGTAAAGGGAAAGAAGTGTGCATAAGAAATAAACACCTGATGTCGGAACAAGCCCTCGAGTTAAATATGTAAAGGGAAAGAAGTGTGTATAAGAAATATGTAAAGGGAAAAAAGTGTGCATAAGAAATATGTAAAGGGAAAGAAGTGTGCATAAGAAATATGTAAAGGGAAAGAAGTGTGCATAAGAAATAAACACCTGATGTCGGAACAAGCCCTCGAGTTAAATATGTAAAGGGAAAGAAGTGTGCATCAGAAATAAACACCTGATGTTGGAACAAGCCCTCGAGTTAAATATGTAAAGGGAAAGAAGTGTGCATAAGAAATAAACACCTGATGTCGGAACAAGCCCTCGAGTTAAATATGTAAAGGGAAAGAAGTGTGCATAAGAAATATGTAAAGGGAAAGAAGTGTGCATAAGAAATATGTAAAGGGAAAGAAGTGTGCATAAGAAATATGTAAAGGGAAAGAAGTGTGCATAAGAAATATGTAAAGGGAAAGAAGTGTGCATAAGAAATATGTAAAGGGAAAGAAGTGTGCATAAGAAATATGTAAAGGGAAAGAATTGTGCATAAGAAATATGTAAAGGGAAAGAAGTGTGCATAAGAAATATGTAAAGGGAAAGAAGTGTGCATTAGAAATATGTAAAGGGAAAGACGTGTGCATAAGAAATATGTAAAGGGAAAGAAGTGTGCATAAGAAATATGTAAAGGGAAAGAAGTGTGCATAAGAAATATGTAAAGGGAAAGAAGTGTGCATAAGAAATATGTAAAGGGAAAGAAGTGTGAATAAGAAATATGTAAAGGGAAAGAAGTGTGCATAAGGAATATGTAAAGGGAAAGAAGTGTGCATAAGAAATATGTAAAGGGAAAGAAGTGTGCATAAGAAATATGTAAAGGGAAAGAAGTGTGCATAAGAAATATGTAAAGGGAAAGAAGTGTGCATAAGAAATATGTAAAGGGAAAGAAGTGTGCATAAGAAATATGTAAAGGGAAAGAAGTGTGCATAAGAAATAAACACCTGATGTCGGAACAAGCCCTCGAGTTAAATATGTAAAGGGAAAGAAGTGTGCATAAGAAATAAACACCTGATGTCGGAACAAGCCCTCGAGTTAAATATGTAAAGGGAAAGAAGTGTGCATAAGAAATATGTAAAGGGAAAGAAGTGTGCATAAGAAATATGTAAAGGGAAAGAAGTGTGCATAAGAAATATGTAAAGGGAAAGAAGTGTGCATAAGAAATATGTAAAGGGAAAGAAGTGTGCATAAGAAATATGTAAAGGGAAAGAAGTGTGCATAAGAAATATGTAAAGGGAAAGAAGTGTGCATAAGAAATATGTAAAGGGAAAGAAGTGTGCATAAGAAATATGTAAAGGGAAAGAAGTGTGCATAAGAAATATCTAAAGGGAAAGAAGTGTGCATAAGAAATATGTAAAGGGAAAGAAGTGTGCATAAGAAATATGTAAAGGGAAAGAAGTGTGCATAAGAAAAAAAACACCTGATGTCGGAACAAGCCCTCGAGTTAAATATGTAAAGGGAAAGAAGTGTGCATAAGAAATATGTAAAGGGAAAGAAGTGTGCATAAGAAATATGTAAAGGGAAAGAAGTGTGCATAAGAAATATGTAAAGTGAAAGAAGTGTGCATAAGAAATATGTAAAGGGAAAGAAGTGTGCATAAGAAATATTTAAAGGGAAAGAAGTGTGCATAAGAAATATGTAAAGGGAAAGAAGTGTGCATAAGAAATAAACACCTGATGTCGGAACAAGCCCTCGAGTTAAATATGTAAAGGGAAAGAAGTGTGCATAAGAAATAAACACCTGATGTCGGAACAAGCCCTCGAGTTAAATATGTAAAGGGAAAGAAGTGTGCATAAGAAATATGTAAAGGGAAAGAAGTGTGCATAAGAAATATGTAAAGGGAAAGAAGTGTGCATAAGAAATATGTAAAGGGAAAGAAGTGTGCATAAGAAATATGTAAAGGGAAAGAAGTGTGCATAAGAAATAAACACCTGATGTCGGAACAAGCCCTCGAGTTAAATATGTAAAGGGAAAGAAGTGTGCATAAGAAATATGTAAAGGGAAAGAAGTGTGCATAAGAAATATGTAAAGGGAAAGAAGTGTGCATAAGAAATATGTAAAGGGAAAGAAGTGTGCATAAGAAATATGTAAAGGGAAAGAAGTGTGCATAAGAAATAAACACCTGATGTCGGAACAAGCCCTCGAGTTAAATATGTAAAGGGAAAGAAGTGTGCATAAGAAATATGTAAAGGGAAAGAAGTGTGCATAAGAAATATGTAAAGGGAAAGAAGTGTGCATAAGAAATATGTAAAGGGAAAGAAGTGTGCATAAGAAATATGTAAAGGGAAAGAAGTGTGCATAAGAAATAAACACCTGATGTCGGAACAAGCCCTCGAGTTAAATATGTAAAGGGAAAGAAGTGTGTATACGAAATATGTAAAGGGAAAGAAGTGTGCATAAGAAATATGTAAAGGGAAAGAAGTGTGCATAAGAAATATGTAAAGGGAAAGAGGTGTGCATAAGAAATAAACACCTGATGTCGGAACAAGCCCTCGAGTTAAATATGTAAAGGGAAAGAAGTGTGCATAAGAAATAAACACCTGATGTTGGAACAAGCCCTCGAGTTAAATATGTAAAGGGAAAGAAGTGTGCATAAGAAATAAACACCTGATGTCGGAACAAGCCCTCGAGTTAAATATGTAAAGGGAAAGAAGTGTGCATAAGAAATATGTAAAGGGAAAGAAGTGTGCATAAGAAATATGTAAAGGGAAAGAAGTGTGCATAAGAAATATGTAAAGGGAAAGAAGTGTGCATAAGAAATATGTAAAGGGAAAGAAGTGTGCATCAGAAATATGTAAAGGGAAAGAAGTGTGCATAAGAAATATGTAAAGGGAAAGAAGTGTGCATAAGAAATATGTAAAGGGAAAGAAGTGTGCATAAGAAATATGTAAAGGGAAAGAAGTGTGCATTAGAAATATGTAAAGGGAAAGAAGTGTGCATAAGAAATATGTAAAGGGAAAGAAGTGTGCATAAGAAATATGTAAAGGGAAAGAAGTGTGCATAAGAAATATGTAAAGGGAAAGAAGTGTGCATAAGAAATATGTAAAGTGAAAGAAGTGTGCATAAGAAATATGTAAAGGGAAAGAAGTGTGCATAAGAAATATGTAAAGGGAAAGAAGTGTGCATAGAAAATATGTAAAGGGAAAAAAGTGTGCATAAGAAATAAACACCTGATGTCGGAACAAGCCCTCGAGTTAAATATGTAAAGGGAAAGAAGTGTGCATAAGAAATAAACACCTGATGTCGGAACAAGCCCTCGAGTTAAATATGTAAAGGGAAAGAAGTGTGCATAAGAAATATGTAAAGGGAAAGAAGTGTGCATACGAAATATGTAAAGGGAAAGAAGTGTGCATAAGAAATATCTAAAGGGAAAGAAGTGTGCATAAGAAATATGTAAAGGGAAAGAAGTGTGCATAAGAAATATGTAAAGGGAAAGAAGTGTGCATAAGAAATATGTAAAGGGAAAGAAGTGTGCATAAGAAATATGTAAAGGGAAAGAAGTGTGCATAAGAAATATGTAAAGGGAAAGAAGTGTGCATAAGAAATATGTAAAGGGAAAGAAGTGTGCATAAGAAATAAACACCTGATGTCGGAACAAGCCCTCGAGTTAAATATGTAAAGGGAAAGAAGTGTGCATAAGAAATAAACACCTGATGTCGGAACAAGCCCTCGAGTTAAATATGTAAAGGGAAAGAAGTGTGCATAAGAAATATGTAAAGGGAAAGAAGTGTGCATAAGAAATATGTAAAGGGAAAGAAGTGTGCATAAAAAATATGTAAAGGGAAGGAAGTGTGCATAAGAAATAAACACCTTATGTCGGAACAAGCCCTCGAGTTAAATATGTAAAGGGAAAGAAGTGTGCATAAGAAATATACACCTGATGTCGGAACAAGCCCTCGAGTTAAATATGTAAAGGGAAAGAAGTGTGCATAAGAAATATGTAAAGGGAAAGAAGTGTGCATAAGAAATATGTAAAGGGAAAGAAGTGTGCATAAGAAATATGTAAAGGGAAAGAAGTGTGCATAAGAAATATGTAAAGGTAAAGAAGTGTGCATAAGAAATAAACACCTGATGTCGGAACAAGCCCTCGAGTTAAATATGTAAAGGGAAAGAAGTGTGCATAAGAAAAATGTAAAGGGAAAGAAGTGTGCATAAGAAATATGTAAAGGGAAAGAAGTGTGCATAAGAAATATGTAAAGGGAAAGAAGTGTGCATAAGAAATATGTAAAGGGAAAGAAGTGTGCATAAGAAATATGTAAAGGGAAAGAAGTGTGCATAAGAAATATGTAAAGGGAAAGAAGTGTGCATAAGAAATATGTAAAGGAAAAGAAGTGTGCATAAGAAATATGTAAAGGGAAAGAAGTGTGCATAAGAAATATGTAAAGGGAAAGAAGTGTGCATAAGAAATATGTAAAGGGAAAGAAGTGTGCATAAGAAATATGTAAAGGGAAAGAAGTGTGCATAAGAAATAAACACCTGATGTCGGAACAAGCCCTCGAGTTAAATATGTAAAGGGAAAGAAGTGTGCATAAGAAATATGTAAAGGGAAAGAAGTGTGCATAAGAAATAAACACCTGATGTCGGAACAAGCCCTCGAGTTAAATATGTAAAGGGAAAGAAGTGTGCATAAGAAATATGTAAAGGGAAAGAAGTGTGCATAAGAAATATGTAAAGGGAATGAAGTGTGCATAAGAAATAAACACCTGATGTCGGAACAAGCCCTCGAGTTAAATATGTAAATGGAAAGAAGTGTGCATAAGAAATATGTAAAGGGAAAGAAGTGTGCATAAGAAATATGTAAAGGGAAAGAAGTGTGCATAAGAAATATGTAAAGGGAAAGAAGTGTGCATAAGAAATAAACACCTGATGTCGGAACAAGCCCTCGAGTTAAATATGTAAAGAGAAAGAAGTGTGCATAAGAAATATGTAAAGGGAAAGAAGTGTGCATAAGAAATATGTAAAGGGAAAGAAGTGTGCATAAGAAATATGTAAAGGGAAAGAAGTGTGCATAAGAAATATGTAAAGGGAAAGAAGTGTGCATAAGAAATATGTAAAGGGAAAGAAGTGTGCATAAGAAATATGTAAAGGGAAAGAAGTGTGCATAAGAAATATGTAAAGGGAAAGAAGTGTGCATAAGAAATATGTAAAGGGAAAGAAGTGTGCATAAGAAATATGTAAAGGGAAAGAAGTGTGCATAAGAAATAAACACCTGATGTCGGAACAAGCCCTCGAGTTAAATATGTAAAGGGAAAGAAGTGTGCATAAGAAATATGTAAAGGGAAAGAAGTGTGCATAAGAAATAAACACCTGATGTCGGAACAAGCCCTCGAGTTAAATATGTAAAGGGAAAGAAGTGTGCATAAGAAATATGTAAAGGGAAAGAAGTGTGCATAAGAAATATGTAAAGGGAAAGAAGTGTGCATAAGAAATATGTAAAGGGAAAGAAGTGTGCATAAGAAATAAACACCTGATGTCGGAACAAGCCCTCGAGTTAAATATGTAAAGGGAAAGAAGTGTGCATAAGAAATATGTAAAGGGAAAGAAGTGTGCATAAGAAATAAACACCTGATGTCGGAACAAGCCCTCGAGTTAAATATGTAAAGGGAAAGAAGTGTGCATAAGAAATATGTAAAGGGAAAGAAGTGTGCATAAGAAATATGTAAAGGGAAAGAAGTGTGCATAAGAAATATGTAAAGGGAAATAAGTGTGCATAAGAAATATGTAAAGGGAAAGAAGTGTGCATAAGAAATATGTAAAGGGAAAGAAGTGTGCATAAGAAATATGTAAAGGGAAAGAAGTGTGCATAAGAAATATGTAAAGGGAAAGAAGTGTGCATAAGAAATATGTAAAGGGAAAGAAGTGTGCATAAGAAATATGTAAAGGGAAAGAAGTGTGCATAAGAAATATGTAAAGGGAAAGAAGTGTGCATAAGAAATAAACACCTGATGTCGGAACAAGCCCTCGAGTTAAATATGTAAAGGGAAAGAAGTGTGCATAAGAAATATGTAAAGGGAAAGAAGTGTGCATAAGAAATAAACACCTGATGTCGGAACAAGCCCTCGAGTTAAATATGTAAAGGGAAAGAAGTGTGCATAAGAAATATGTAAAGGGAAAGAAGTGTGCATAAGAAATATGTAAAGGGAATGAAGTGTGCATAAGAAATAAACACCTGATGTCGGAACAAGCCCTCGAGTTAAATATGTAAATGGAAAGAAGTGTGCATAAGAAATATGTAAAGGGAAAGAAGTGTGCATAAGAAATATGTAAAGGGAAAGAAGTGTGCATAAGAAATAAACACCTGATGTCGGAACAAGCCCTCGAGTTAAATATGTAAAGAGAAAGAAGTGTGCATAAGAAATATGTAAAGGGAAAGAAGTGTGCATAAGAAATATGTAAAGGGAAAGAAGTGTGCATAAGAAATATGTAAAGGGAAAGAAGTGTGCATAAGAAATATGTAAAGGGAAAGAAGTGTGCATAAGAAATATGTAAAGGGAAAGAAGTGTGCATAAGAAATATGTAAAGGGAAAGAAGTGTGCATAAGAAATATGTAAAGGGAAAGAAGTGTGCATAAGAAATATGTAAAGGGAAAGAAGTGTGCATAAGAAATATGTAAAGGGAAAGAAGTGTGCATAAGAAATAAACACCTGATGTCGGAACAAGCCCTCGAGTTAAATATGTAAAGGGAAAGAAGTGTGCATAAGAAATATGTAAAGGGAAAGAAGTGTGCATAAGAAATAAACACCTGATGTCGGAACAAGCCCTCGAGTTAAATATGTAAAGGGAAAGAAGTGTGCATAAGAAATATGTAAAGGGAAAGAAGTGTGCATAAGAAATATGTAAAGGGAAAAAATTGTGCATAAGAAATAAACACCTGATGTCGGAACAAGCCCTCGAGTTAAATATGTAAAGGGAAAGAAGTGTGCATAAGAAATATGTAAAGGGAAAGAAGTGGGCATAAGAAATATGTAAAGGGAAAGAAGTGTGCATAAGAAATATGTAAAGGGAAAGAAGTGTGCATAAGAAATATGTAAAGGGAAAGAAGTGTGCATAAGAAAAATGTAAAGGGAAAGAAGTGTGCATAAGAAATATGTAAAGGGAAAGAAGTGTGCATACGAAATATGTAAAGGGAAAGAAGTGTGCATAAGAAATAAACACCTGATGTCGGAACAAGCCCTCGAGTTAAATATGTAAAGGGAAAGAAGTGTGCATAAGAAATAAACACCTGATGTCGGAACAAGCCCTCGAGTTAAATATGTAAAGGGAAAGAAGTGTGCATAAGAAATATGTAAAGGGAAAGAAGTGTGCATAAGAAATAAACACCTGATGTCGGAACAAGCCCTCGAGTTAAATATGTAAAGGGAAAGAAGTGTGCATAAGAAATATGTAAAGGGAAAGAAGTGTGCATAAGAAATATGTAAAGGGAAAGAAGTGTGCATAAGAAATATGTAAAGGGAAAGAAGTGTGCATAAGAAATATGTAAAGGGAAAGAAGTGTGCATAAGAAATATGTAAAGGGAAAGAAGTGTGCATAAGAAATATGTAAAGGGAAAGAAGTGTGCATAAGAAATATGTAAAGGGAAAGAAGTGTGCATAAGAAATATGTAAAGGGAAAAAAGTGTGCATAATAAATATGTAAAGGGAAAGAAGTGTGCATAAGAAATATGTAAAGGGAAAGAAGTGTGCATAAGAAATAAACACCTGATGTCGGAACAAGCCCTCGAGTTAAATATGTAAAGGGAAAGAAGTGTGCATAAGAAATATGTAAAGGGAAAGAAGTGTGCATAAGAAATATGTAAAGGGAAAGAAGTGTGCATAAGAAATATGTAAAGGGAAAGAAGTGTGCATAAGAAATATGTAAAGGGAAAGAAGTGTGCATAAGAAATATGTAAAGGGAAATAAGTGTGCATAAGAAATATGTAAAGGGAAAGAAGTGTGCATAAGAAATATGTAAAGGGAAAGAAGTGTGCATAAGAAATATGTAAAGGGAAAGAAGTGTGCATAAGAAATATGTAAAGGGAAAGAAGTGTGCATAAGAAATATGTAAAGGGAAAGAAGTGTGCATAAGAAATATGTAAAGGGAAAGAAGTGTGCATAAGAAATATGTAAAGGGAAAGAAGTGTGCATAAGAAATATGTAAAGGGAAAGAAGTGTGCATACGAAATATGTAAAGGGAAAGAAGTGTGCATAAGAAATAAACACCTGATGTCGGAACAAGCCCTCGAGTTAAATATGTAAAGGGAAAGAAGTGTGCATAAGAAATAAACACCTGATGTCGGAACAAGCCCTCGAGTTAAATATGTAAACGGAAAGAAGTGTGCATAAGAAATATGTAAAGGGAAAGAAGTGTGCATAAGAAATATGTAAAGGGAAAGAAGTGTGCATAAGAAATATGTAAACGGAAAGAAGTGTGCATAAGAAATATGTAAAGGGAAAGAAGTGTGCATAAGAAATATGTAAAGGGAAAGAAGTGTGCATAAGAAATATGTAAAGGGAAAGAAGTGTGCATAAGAAATATGTAAAGGGAAAGAAGTGTGCATAAGAAATATGTAAAGGGAAAGAAGTGTGCATAAGAAATATGTAAAGGGAAAGAAGTGTGCATAAGAAATATGTAAAGGGAAAGAAGTGTGCATAAGAAATAAACACCTGATGTCGGAACAAGCCCTCGAGTTAAATATGTAAAGGGAAAGAAGTGTGCATAAGAAATATGTAAAGGGAAAGAAGTGTGCATAAGAAATAAACACCTGATGTCGGAACAAGCCCTCGAGTTAAATATGTAAAGGGAAAGAAGTGTGCATAAGAAATATGTAAAGGGAAAGAAGTGTGCATAAGAAATAAACACCTGATGTCGGAACAAGCCCTCGAGTTAAATATGTAAAGGGAAAGAAGTGTGCATAAGAAATATGTAAAGGGAAAGAAGTGTGCATAAGAAATATGTAAAGGGAAAGAAGTGTGCATAAGAAATATGTAAAGGGAAAGAAGTGTGCATAAGAAATATGTAAAGGGAAAGAAGTGTGCATAAGAAATATGTAAAGGGAAAGAAGTGTGCATAAGAAATATGTAAAGGGAAAGAAGTGTGCATAAGAAATATGTAAAGGGAAAGAAGTGTGCATAAGAAATATGTAAAGGGAAAGAAGTGTGCATAAGAAATAAACACCGGATGTCGGAACAAGCCCTCGAGTTAAATATGTAAAGGGAAAGAAGTGTGCATAAGAAATATGTAAAGGGAAAGAAGTGTGCATAAGAAATATGTAAAGGGAAAGAAGTGTGCATAAGAAATATGTAAAGGGAAAGAAGTGTGCATAAGAAATATGTAAAGGGAAAGAAGTGTGCATAAGAAATATGTAAAGGGAAAGAAGTGTGCATAAGAAATATGTAAAGGGAAAGAAGTGTGCATAAGAAATAAACACCTGATGTCGGAACAAGCCCTCGAGTTAAATATGTAAAGGGAAAGAAGTGTGCATAAGAAATATGTAAAGGGAAAGAAGTGTGCATAAGAAATAAACACGTGATGTCGGAACAAGCCCTCGAGTTAAATATGTAAAGGGAAAGAAGTGTGCATAAGAAATATGTAAAGGGAAAGAAGTGTGCATAAGAAATAAACACCTGATGTCGGAACAAGACCTCGAGTTAAATATGTAAAGGGAAAGAAGTGTGCATAAGAAATATGTAAAGGGAAAGAAGTGTGCATAAGAAATATGTAAAGGGAAAGAAGTGTGCATAAGAAATATGTAAAGGGAAAGAAGTGTGCATAAGAAATAAACACCTGATGTCGGAACAAGCCCTCGAGTTAAATATGTAAAGGGAAAGAAGTGTGCATAAGAAATAAACACCTGATGTCGGAACAAGCCCTCGAGTTAAATATGTAAAGGGAAAGAAGTGTGCATAAGAAATAAACACCTGATGTCGGAACAAGCCCTCGAGTTAAATATGTAAAGGGAAAGAAGTGTGCATAAGAAATATGTAAAGGGAAAGAAGTGTGCATAATAAATATGTAAAGGGAAAGAAGTGTGCATAAGAAATATGTAAAGGGAAAGAAGTGTGCATAAGAAATATGTAAAGGGAAAGAAGTGTGCATAAGAAATATGTAAAGGGAAAGAAGTGTGCATAAGAAATATGTAAAGGGAAAGAAGTGTGCATAAGAAATAAACACCTGATGTCGGAACAAGCCCTCGAGTTAAATATGTAAAGGGAAAGAGGTGTGCATAAGAAATATGTAAAGGGAAAGAGAGTGTGCATAAGAAATATGTAAAGGGAAAGAAGTGTGCATAAGAAATAAACACCTGATGTCGGAACAAGCCCTCGAGTTAAATATGTAAAGGGAAAGAAGTGTGCATAAGAAATAAACACCTGATGTCGGAACAAGCCCTCGAGTTAAATATGTAAAGGGAAAGAAGTGTGCATAAGAAATATGTAAAGGGAAAGAAGTGTGCATTAGAAATATGTAAAGGGAAAGAAGTGTGCATAAGAAATATGTAAAGGGAAAGAAGTTTGCATAAGAAATATGTAAAGGGAAAGAAGTGTGCATAAGAAATAAACACCTGATGTCGGAACAAGCCCTCGAGTTTAATATGTAAAGGGAAAGAAGTGTGCATAAGAAATATGTAAAGGGAAAGAAGTGTGCATAAGAAATATGTAAAGGGAAAGAAGTGTGCATAAGAAATATGTAAAGGGAAAGAAGTGTGCATAAGAAATAAACACCTGATGTCGGAACAAGCCCTCGAGTTAAATATGTAAAGGGAAAGAAGTGTGCATAAGAAATATGTAAAGGGAAAGAAGTGTGCATAAGAAATAAACACCTGATGTCGGAACAAGCCCTCGAGTTAAATATGTAAAGGGAAAGAAGTGTGCATAAGAAATATGTAAAGGGAAAGAAGTGTGCATAAGAAATATGTAAAGGGAAAGAAGTGTGCATAAGAAATATGTAAAGGGAAAGAAGTGTGCATAAGAAATAAACACCTGATGTCGGAACAAGCCCTCGAGTTAAATATGTAAAGGGAAAGAAGTGTGCATAAGAAATAAACACCTGATGTCGGAACAAGCCCTCGAGTTAAATATGTAAAGGGAAAGAAGTGTGCATAAGAAATAAACACCTGATGTCGGAACAAGCCCTCGAGTTAAATATGTAAAGGGAAAGAAGTGTGCATAAGAAATATGTAAAGGGAAAGAAGTGTGCATAAGAAATATGTAAAGGGAAAGAAGTGTGCATAAGAAATATGTAAAGGGAAAGAAGTGTGCATAAGAAATGCGTAAAGGGAAAGAAGTGTGCATAAGAAATAAACACCTGATGTCGGAACAAGCCCTCGAGTTAAATATGTAAAGGGAAAGAAGTGTGTATAAGAAATATGTAAAGGGAAAGAAGTGTGCATAAGAAATATGTAAAGGGAAAGAAGTGTGCATAAGAAATATGTAAAGGGAAAGAAGTGTGCATAAGAAATAAACACCTGATGTCGGAACAAGCCCTCGAGTTAAATATGTAAAGGGAAAGAAGTGTGCATCAGAAATAAACACCTGATGTTGGAACAAGCCCTCGAGTTAAATATGTAAAGGGAAAGAAGTGTGCATAAGAAATAAACACCTGATGTCGGAACAAGCCCTCGAGTTAAATATGTAAAGGGAAAGAAGTGTGCATAAGAAATATGTAAAGGGAAAGAAGTGTGCATAAGAAATATGTAAAGGGAAAAAAGTGTGCATAAGAAATATGTAAAGGGAAAGAAGTGTGCATAAGAAATATGTAAAGGGAAAGAAGTGTGCATAAGAAATAAACACCTGATGTCGGAACAAGCCCTCGAGTTAAATATGTAAAGGGAAAGAAGTGTGCATAAGAAATATGTAAAGGGAAAGAAGTGTGCATAAGAAATAAACACCTGATGTCGGAACAAGCCCTCGAGTTAAATATGTAAAGGGAAAGAAGTGTGCATAAGAAATATGTAAAAGGAAATAAGTGTGCATAAGAAATATGTAAAGGGAAAGAAGTGTGCATAAGAAATATGTAAAGGGAAAGAAGTGTGCATAAGAAATAAATACCTGATGTCGGAACAAGCCCTCGAGTTAAATATGTAAAGGGAAAGAAGTGTGCATAAGAAATAAACACCTGATGTCGGAACAAGCCCTCGAGTTAAATATGTAAAGGGAAAGAAGTGTGCATAAGAAATAAACACCTGATGTCGGAACAAGCCCTCGAGTTAAATATGTAAAGGGAAATAAGTGTGCATAAGAAATATGTAAAGGGAAAGAAGTGTGCATAAGAAATATGTAAAGGGAAAGAAGTGTGCATAAGAAATATGTAAAGGGAAAGAAGTGTGCATAAGAAATATGTAAAGAGAAAGAAGTGTGCATAAGAAATAAACACCTGATGTCGGAACAAGCCCTCGAGTTAAATATGTAAAGGGAAAGAAGTGTGCATAAGAAATATGTAAAGGGAAAGAAGTGTGCATAAGAAATATGTAAAGGGAAAGAAGTGTGCATAAGAAATATGTAAAGGGAAAGAAGTGTGCATAAGAAATATGTAAAGGGAAAGAAGTGTGCATAAGAAATAAACACCTGATGTCGGAACAAGCCCTCGAGTTAAATATGTAAAGGGAAAGAAGTGTGTATAAGAAATATGTAAAGGGAAAAAAGTGTGCATAAGAAATATGTAAAGGGAAAGAAGTGTGCATAAGAAATATGTAAAGGGAAAGAAGTGTGCATAAGAAATAAACACCTGATGTCGGAACAAGCCCTCGAGTTAAATATGTAAAGGGAAAGAAGTGTGCATCAGAAATAAACACCTGATGTTGGAACAAGCCCTCGAGTTAAATATGTAAAGGGAAAGAAGTGTGCATAAGAAATAAACACCTGATGTCGGAACAAGCCCTCGAGTTAAATATGTAAAGGGAAAGAAGTGTGCATAAGAAATATGTAAAGGGAAAGAAGTGTGCATAAGAAATATGTAAAGGGAAAGAAGTGTGCATAAGAAATATGTAAAGGGAAAGAAGTGTGCATAAGAAATATGTAAAGGGAAAGAATTGTGCATACGAAATATGTAAAGGGAAAGAAGTGTGCATAAGAAATATGTAAAGGGAAAGAATTGTGCATAAGAAATATGTAAAGGGAAAGAAGTGTGCATAAGAAATATGTAAAGGGAAAGAAGTGTGCATTAGAAATATGTAAAGGGAAAGACGTGTGCATAAGAAATATGTAAAGGGAAAGAAGTGTGCATAAGAAATATGTAAAGGGAAAGAAGTGTGCATAAGAAATATGTAAAGGGAAAGAAGTGTGCATAAGAAATATGTAAAGGGAAAGAAGTGTGCATAAGAAATATGTAAAGGGAAAGAAGTGTGCATAAGAAATATGTAAAGGGAAAGAAGTGTGCATAAGAAATATGTAAAGGGAAAGAAGTGTGCATAAGAAATAAACACCTGATGTCGGAACAAGCCCTCGAGTTAAATATGTAAAGGGAAAGAAGTGTGCATAAGAAATAAACACCTGATGTCGGAACAAGCCCTCGAGTTAAATATGTAAAGGGAAAGAAGTGTGCATAAGAAATATGTAAAGGGAAAGAAGTGTGCATAAGAAATATGTAAAGGGAAAGAAGTGTGCATAAGAAATATGTAAAGGGAAAGAAGTGTGCATAAGAAATATGTAAAGGGAAAGAAGTGTGCATAAGAAATATGTAAAGGGAAAGAAGTGTGCATAAGAAATATGTAAAGGGAAAGAAGTGTGCATAATAAATATGTAAAGGGAAAGAAGTGTGCATAAGAAATATGTAAAGGGAAAGAAGTGTGCATAAGAAATATGTAAAGGGAAAGAAGTGTGCATAAGAAATATGTAAAGGGAAAGAAGTGTGCATAAGAAATATGTAAAGGGAAAGAAGTGTGCATAAGAAAAAAAACACCTGATGTCGGAACAAGCCCTCGAGTTAAATATGTAAAGGGAAAGAAGTGTGCATAAGAAATATGTAAAGGGAAAGAAGTGTGCATAAGAAATAAACACCTGATGTCGGAACAAGCCCTCGAGTTAAATATGTAAAGGGAAAGAAGTGTGCATAAGAAATAAACACCTGATGTCGGAACAAGCCCTCGAGTTAAATATGTAAAGGGAAAGAAGTGTGCATAAGAAATATGTAAAGGGAAAGAAGTGTGCATAAGAAATATGTAAAGGGAAAGAAGTGTGCATAAGAAATATGTAAAGGGAAAGAAGTGTGCATAAGAAATATGTAAAGGGAAAAAAGTGTGCATAAGAAATATGTAAAGGGAAAGAAGTGTGCATAAGAAATATGTAAAGGGAAAGAAGTGTGCATAAGAAATAAACACCTGATGTCGGAACAAGCCCTCGAGTTAAATATGTAAAGGGAAAGAAGTGTGCATAAGAAATATGTAAAGGGAAAGAAGTGTGCATCAGAAATAAACACCTGATGTCGGAACAAGCCCTCGAGTTAAATATGTAAAGGGAAAGAAGTGTGCATAAGAAATATGTAAAGGGAAAGAAGTGTGCATAAGAAATATGTAAAGGGAAAGAAGTGTGCATAAGAAATATGTAAAGGGAAAGAAGTGTGCATAAGAAATAAACACCTGATGTCGGAACAAGCCCTCGAGTTAAATATGTAAAGGGAAAGAAGTGTGCATAAGAAATAAACACCTGATGTCGGAACAAGCCCTCGAGTTAAATATGTAAAGGGAAAGAAGTGTGCATAAGAAATAAACACCTGATGTCGGAACAAGCCCTCGAGTTAAATATGTAAAGGGAAAGAAGTGTGCATAAGAAATATGTAAAGGGAAAGAAGTGTGCATAAGAAATATGTAAAGGGAAAGAAGTGTGCATAAGAAATATGTAAAGGGAAAGAAGTGTGCATAAGAAATATGTAAAGAGAAAGAAGTGTGCATAAGAAATAAACACCTGATGTCGGAACAAGCCCTCGAGTTAAATATGTAAAGGGAAAGAAGTGTGCATAAGAAATATGTAAAGGGAAAGAAGTGTGCATAAGAAATATGTAAAGGGAAAGAAGTGTGCATAAGAAATATGTAAAGGGAAAGAAGTGTGCATAAGAAATATGTAAAGGGAAAGAAGTGTGCATAAGAAATAAACACCTGATGTCGGAACAAGCCCTCGAGTTAAATATGTAAAGGGAAAGAAGTGTGTATAAGAAATATGTAAAGGGAAAAAAGTGTGCATAAGAAATATGTAAAGGGAAAGAAGTGTGCATAAGAAATATGTAAAGGGAAAGAAGTGTGCATAAGAAATAAACACCTGATGTCGGAACAAGCCCTCGAGTTAAATATGTAAAGGGAAAGAAGTGTGCATCAGAAATAAACACCTGATGTTGGAACAAGCCCTCGAGTTAAATATGTAAAGGGAAAGAAGTGTGCATAAGAAATAAACACCTGATGTCGGAACAAGCCCTCGAGTTAAATATGTAAAGGGAAAGAAGTGTGCATAAGAAATATGTAAAGGGAAAGAAGTGTGCATAAGAAATATGTAAAGGGAAAGAAGTGTGCATAAGAAATATGTAAAGGGAAAGAAGTGTGCATAAGAAATATGTAAATGGAAAGAAGTGTGCATAAGAAATATGTAAAGGGAAAGAAGTGTGCATAAGAAATATGTAAAGGGAAAGAATTGTGCATAAGAAATATGTAAAGGGAAAGAAGTGTGCATAAGAAATATGTAAAGGGAAAGAAGTGTGCATTAGAAATATGTAAAGGGAAAGACGTGTGCATAAGAAATATGTAAAGGGAAAGAAGTGTGCATAAGAAATATGTAAAGGGAAAGAAGTGTGCATAAGAAATATGTAAAGGGAAAGAAGTGTGCATAAGAAATATGTAAAGGGAAAGAAGTGTGAATAAGAAATATGTAAAGGGAAAGAAGTGTGCATAAGGAATATGTAAAGGGAAAGAAGTGTGCATAAGAAATATGTAAAGGGAAAGAAGTGTGCATAAGAAATATGTAAAGGGAAAGAAGTGTGCATAAGAAATATGTAAAGGGAAAGAAGTGTGCATAAGAAATATGTAAAGGGAAAGAAGTGTGCATAAGAAATATGTAAAGGGAAAGAAGTGTGCATAAGAAATAAACACCTGATGTCGGAACAAGCCCTAGAGTTAAATATGTAAAGGGAAAGAAGTGTGCATAAGAAATAAACACCTGATGTCGGAACAAGCCCTCGAGTTAAATATGTAAAGGGAAAGAAGTGTGCATAAGAAATATGTAAAGGGAAAGAAGTGTGCATAAGAAATATGTAAAGGGAAAGAAGTGTGCATAAGAAATATGTAAAGGGAAAGAAGTGTGCATAAGAAATATGTAAAGGGAAAGAAGTGTGCATAAGAAATATGTAAAGGGAAAGAAGTGTGCATAAGAAATATGTAAAGGGAAAGAAGTGTGCATAAGAAATATGTAAAGGGAAAGAAGTGTGCATAAGAAATATGTAAAGGGAAAGAAGTGTGCATAAGAAATATCTAAAGGGAAAGAAGTGTGCATAAGAAATATGTAAAGGGAAAGAAGTGTGCATAAGAAATATGTAAAGGGAAAGAAGTGTGCATAAGAAAAAAAACACCTGATGTCGGAACAAGCCCTCGAGTTAAATATGTAAAGGGAAAGAAGTGTGCATAAGAAATATGTAAAGGGAAAGAAGTGTGCATAAGAAATATGTAAAGGGAAAGAAGTGTGCATAAGAAATATGTAAAGTGAAAGAAGTGTGCATAAGAAATATGTAAAGGGAAAGAAGTGTGCATAAGAAATATTTAAAGGGAAAGAAGTGTGCATAAGAAATATGTAAAGGGAAAGAAGTGTGCATAAGAAATAAACACCTGATGTCGGAACAAGCCCTCGAGTTAAATATGTAAAGGGAAAGAAGTGTGCATAAGAAATAAACACCTGATGTCGGAACAAGCCCTCGAGTTAAATATGTAAAGGGAAAGAAGTGTGCATAAGAAATATGTAAAGGGAAAGAAGTGTGCATAAGAAATATGTAAAGGGAAAGAAGTGTGCATAAGAAATATGTAAAGGGAAAGAAGTGTGCATAAGAAATATGTAAAGGGAAAGAAGTGTGCATAAGAAATAAACACCTGATGTCGGAACAAGCCCTCGAGTTAAATATGTAAAGGGAAAGAAGTGTGCATAAGAAATATGTAAAGGGAAAGAAGTGTGCATAAGAAATATGTAAAGGGAAAGAAGTGTGCATAAGAAATATGTAAAGGGAAAGAAGTGTGCATAAGAAATATGTAAAGGGAAAGAAGTGTGCATAAGAAATATGTAAAGGGAAAGAAGTGTGCATAAGAAATATGTAAAGGGAAAGAAGTGTGCATAAGAAATATGTAAAGGGAAAGAAGTGTGCATAAGAAATATGTAAAGGGAAAGAAGTGTGCATAAGAAATATGTAAAGGGAAAGAAGTGTGCATAAGAAATATGTAAAGGGAAAGAAGTGTGCATAAAAAATATGTAAAGGGAAAGAAGTGTGCATAAGAAATATGTAAAGGGAAAGAAGTGTGCATAAGAAATATGTAAAGGGAAAGAAGTGTGCATAAGAAATATGTAAAGGGAAAGAAGTGTGCATAAGAAATATGTAAAGGGAAAGAAGTGTGCATAAGAAATATGTAAAGGGAAAGAAGTGTGCATAAGAAATATGTAAAGGGAAAGAAGTGTGCATAAGAAATATGTAAAGGGAAAGAAGTGTGCATAAGAAATATGTAAAGGGAAAGAAGTGTGCATAAGAAATATGTAAAGGGAAAGAAGTGTGCATAAGAAATATGTAAAGGGAAAGAAGTGTGCATAAGAAATATGTAAAGGGAAAGAAGTGTGCATAAGAAATATGTAAAGGGAAAGAAGTGTGCATAAGAAATATGTAAAGGGAAAGAAGTGTGCATAAGAAATATGTAAAGGGAAATAAGTGTGCATAAGAAATATGTAAAGGGAAAGAAGTGTGCATAAGAAATATGTAAAGGGAAAGAAGTGTGCATAAGAAATATGTAAAGGGAAAGAAGTGTGCATAAGAAATATGTAAAGGGAAAGAAGTGTGCATAAGAAATATGTAAGGGGAAAGAAGTGTGCATGAGAAATATGTAAAGGGAAAGAAGTGTGCATAAGAAATATGTAAAGGGAAAGAAGTGTGCATAAGAAATATGTAAAGGGAAAGAAGTGTGCATAAGAAATATGTAAGGGGAAAGAAGTGTGCATAAGAAATATGTAAAGGGAAAGAAGTGTGCATAAGAAATATGTAAAGGGAAAGAAGTGTGCATACGAAATATGTAAAGGGAAAGAAGTGTGCATAAGAAATAAACACATGATGTGGGAACAAGCCCTCGAGTTAAATATGTAAAGGGAAAGAAGTGTGCATAAGAAATATGTAAAGGGAAAGAAGTGTGCATAAGAAATAAACACATGATGTGGGAACAAGCCCTCGAGTTAAATATGTAAAGGGAAAGAAGTGTGCATAAGAAATATGTAAAGGGAAAGAAGTGTGCATAAGAAATATGTAAAGGGAAAGAAGTGTGCATAAGAAATATGTAAAGGGAAAGAAGTGTGCATAAGAAATATGTAAAGGGAAAGAAGTGTGCATAAGAAATATGTAAAGGGAAAGAAGTGTGCATAAGAAATATGTAAAGGGAAAGAAGTGTGCATAAGAAATATGTAAAGGGAAAGAAGTGTGCATAAGAAATATGTAAAGGGAAAGAAGTGTGCATAAGAAATATGTAAAGGGAAAGAAGTGTGCATAAGAAATATGTAAAGGGAAAGAAGTGTGCATAAGAAATAATAAAGGGAAAGAAGTGTGCATAAGAAATATGTAAAGGGAAAGAAGTGTGCATAAGGAATATGTAAAGGGAAATAAGTGTGCATAAGAAATATGTAAAGGAAAAGAAGTGTGCATAAGAAATATGTAAAGGGAAAGAAGTGTGCATAAGAAATATGTAAAGGGAAAGAAGTGTGCATAAGAAATATGTAAAGGGAAAGAAGTGTGCATAAGAAATATGTAAAGGGAAAGAAGTGTGCATAAGAAATATGTAAAGGGAAAGAAGTGTGCATAAGAAATATGTAAAGGGAAAGAAGTGTGCATAAGAAATATGTAAAGGAAAAGAAGTGTGCATAAGAAATATGTAAAGGGAAAGAAGTGTGCATAAGAAATATGTAAAGGGAAAGAAGTGTGCATAAGAAATATGTAAAGGGAAAGAAGTGTGCATAAGAAATATGTAAAGGGAAAGAAGTGTGCATAAGAAATATGTAAAGGGAAAGAAGTGTGCATAAGAAATATGTAAAGGGAAAGAAGTGTGCATAAGAAATATGTAAAGGGAAAGAAGTGTGCATAAGAAATATGTAAAGGGAAAGAAGTGTGCATAAGAAATAAACACATGATGTGGGAACAAGCCCTCGAGTTAAATATGTAAAGGGAAAGAAGTGTGCATAAGAAATATGTAAAGGGAAAGAAGTGTGCATAAGAAATATGTAAAGGGAAAGAAGTGTGCATAAGAAATATGTAAAGGGAAAGAAGTGTGCATAAGAAATATGTAAAGGGAAAGAAGTGTGCATAAGAAATATGTAAAGGGAAAGAAGTGTGCATAAGAAATATGTAAAGGGAAATAAGTGTGCATAAGAAATATGTAAAGGGAAATAAGTGTGCATAAGAAATATGTAAAGGGAAAGAAGTGTGCATAAGAAATATGTAAAGGGAAAGAAGTGTGCATAAGAAATATGTAAAGGGAAAGAAGTGTGCATAAGAAATATGTAAAGGGAAAGAAGTGTGCATAAGAAATATGTAAAGGGAAAGAAGTGTGCATAAGAAATATGTAAAGGGAAAGAAGTGTGCATAAGAAATATGTAAAGGGAAATAAGTGTGCATAAGAAATATGTAAAGGGAAAGAAGTGTGCATAAGAAATATGTAAAGGGAAAGAAGTGTGCATAAGAAATATGTAAAGGGAAAGAAGTGAGCATAAGAAATATGTAAAGGGAAAGAAGTGTGCATAAGAAATATGTAAAGGGAAAGAAGTGTGCATAAGAAATATGTAAAGGGAAAGAAGTGTGCATAAGAAATATGTAAAGGGAAAGAAGTGTGCATAAGAAATATGTAAAGGGAAAGAAGTGTGCATAATAAATATGTAAAGGGAAAGAAGTGTGCATAAGAAATATGTAAAGGGAAAGAAGTGTGCATAAGAAATATGTAAAGGGAAAGAAGTGTGCATAAGAAATATGTAAAGGGAAAGAAGTGTGCATAAGAAATATGTAAAGGGAAAGAAGTGTGCATAAGAAATATGTAAAGGGAAAGAAGTGTGCATAATAAATATGTAAAGGGAAAGAAGTGTGCATAAGAAATATGTAAAGGGAAAGAAGTGTGCATAAGAAATATGTAAAGGGAAAGAAGTGTGCATAAGAAATATGTAAAGGGAAAGAAGTGTGCATAAGAAATATGTAAAGGAAAAGAAGTGTGCATAAGAAATATGTAAAGGGAAAGAAGTGTGCATAAGAAATATGTAAAGGGAAAGAAGTGTGCATAAGAAATATGTAAAGGGAAAGAAGTGTGCATAAGAAATATGTAAAGGGAAAGAAGTGTGCATAAGAAATATGTAAAGGGAAAGAAGTGTGCATAAGAAATATGTAAAGGGAAAGAAGTGTGCATAAGAAATATGTAAAGGGAAAGAAGTGTGCATAAGAAATATGTAAAGGGAAAGAAGTGTGCATAAGAAATATGTAAAGGGAAAGAAGTGTGCATAAGAAATAAACACATGATGTGGGAACAAGCCCTCGAGTTAAATATGTAAAGGGAAAGAAGTGTGCATAAGAAATATGTAAAGGGAAAGAAGTGTGCATAAGAAATATGTAAAGGGAAAGAAGTGTGAATAAGAAATATGTAAAGGGAAAGAAGTGTGCATAAGAAATATGTAAAGGGAAAGAAGTGTGCATAAGAAATATGTAAAGGGAAAGAAGTGTGCATAAGAAATATGTAAAGGGAAATAAGTGTGCATAAGAAATATGTAAAGGGAAATAAGTGTGCATAAGAAATATGTAAAGGGAAAGAAGTGTGCATAAGAAATATGTAAAGGGAAAGAAGTGTGCATAAGAAATATGTAAAGGGAAAGAAGTGTGCATAAGAAATATGTAAAGGAAAAGAAGTGTGCATAAGAAATATGTAAAGGGAAAGAAGTGTGCATAAGAAATATGTAAAGGGAAAGAAGTGTGCATAAGAAATATGTAAAGGGAAAGAAGTGTGCATAAGAAATATGTAAAGGGAAAGAAGTGTGCATAAGAAATATGTAAAGGGAAAGAAGTGTGCATAAGAAATATGTAAAGGGAAAGAAGTGTGCATAAGAAATATGTAAAGGGAAAGAAGTGTGCATAAGAAATATGTAAAGGGAAAGAAGTGTGCATAAGAAATATGTAAAGGGAAAGAAGTGTGCATAAGAAATATGTAAAGGGAAAGAAGTGTGCATAAGAAATATGTAAAGGGAAAGAAGTGTGCATAAGAAATATGTAAAGGGAAAGAAGTGTGCATAAGAAATATGTAAAGGGAAAGAAGTGTGCATAAGAAATATGTAAAGGGAAAGAAGTGTGCATAAGAAATATGTAAAGGGAAAGAAGTGTGCATAAGAAATATGTAAAGGGAAAGAAGTGTGCATACGAAATATGTAAAGGGAAAGAAGTGTGCATAAGAAATAAACACATGATGTGGGAACAAGCCCTCGAGTTAAATATGTAAAGGGAAAGAAGTGTGCATAAGAAATATGTAAAGGGAAAGAAGTGTGCATAAGAAATATGTAAAGGGAAAGAAGTGTGCATAAGAAATATGTAAAGGGAAAGAAGTGTGCATAATAAATATGTAAAGGGAAAGAAGTGTGCATAAGAAATATGTAAAGGGAAAGAAGTGTGCATAAGAAATATGTAAAGGGAAAGAAGTGTGCATAAGAAATATGTAAAGGGAAAGAAGTGTGCATAAGAAATATGTAAAGGGAAAGGAGTGTGCATAAGAAATATGTAAAGGGAAAGAAGTGTGCAAAAGAAATATGTAAAGGGAAAGAAGTGTGCATAAGAAATATGTAAAGGGAAAGAAGTGTGCATAAGAAATATGTAAAGGGAAAGAAGTGTGCATAAGAAATATGTAAAGGGAAAGAAGTGTGCATAAGAAATACGTAAAGGGAAAGAAGTGTGCATAAGAAATATGTAAAGGGAAAGAAGTGTGCATAAGAAATATGTAAAGGGAAAGAAGTGTGCATAAGAAATATGTAAAGGGAAAGAAGTGTGCATAAGAAATATGTAAATGGAAAGAAGTGTGCATAAGAAATATGTAAAGGGAAAGAAGTGTGCATAAGAAATATGTAAAGGGAAAGAAGTGTGCATAAGAAATATGTAAAGGGAAAGAAGTGTGCATAAGGAATATGTAAAGGAAAAGAAGTGTGCATAAGAAATATGTAAAGGGAAAGAAGTGTGCATAAGAAATATGTAAAGGGAAAGAAGTGTGCATAAGAAATATGTAAAGGGAAAGAAGTGTGCATAAGAAATATGTAAAGGGAAAGAAGTGTGCATACGAAATATGTAAAGGGAAAGAAGTGTGCATAAGAAATATGTAAAGGAAAAGAAGTGTGCATAAGAAATATGTAAAGGGAAAGAAGTGTGCATAAGAAATATGTAAAGGGAAAGAAGTGTGCATAAGAAATATGTAAAGGGAAAGAAGTGTGCATAAGAAATATGTAAAGGGAAAGAAGTGTGCATAAGAAATATGTAAATGGAAAGAAGTGTGCATAAGAAATATGTAAAGGGAAAGAAGTGTGCATAAGAAATATGTAAAGGGAAAGAAGTGTGCATAAGAAATATGTAAAGGGAAAGAAGTGTGCATAAGAAATATGTAAAGGGAAAGAAGTGTGCATAAGAAATATGTAAAGGGAAAGAAGTGTGCATAAGAAATATGTAAAGGGAAAGAAGTGTGCATAAGAAATATGTAAAGGGAAAGAAGTGTGCATAAGAAATATGTAAAGGGAAAGAAGTGTGCATAAGAAATATGTAAAGGGAAAGAAGTGTGCATAAGAAATATGTAAAGGGAAAGAAGTGTGCATAAGAAATATGTAAAGGGAAAGAAGTGTGCATAAGAAATATGTAAAGGGAAAGAAGTGTGCATAAGAAATAAACACATGATGTGGGAACAAGCCCTCGAGTTAAATATGTAAAGGGAAAGAAGTGTGCATAAGAAATATGTAAAGGGAAAGAAGTGTGCATAAGAAATATGTAAAGGGAAAGAAGTGTGCATAAGAAATATGTAAAGGGAAAGAAGTGTGCATAAGAAATATGTAAAGGGAAAGAAGTGTGCATAAGAAATATGTAAAGGGAAAGAAGTGTGCATAAGAAATATGTAAAGGGAAAGAAGTGTGCATAAGAAATATGTAAAGGGAAATAAGTGTGCATAAGAAATATGTAAAGGGAAAGAAGTGTGCATAAGAAATATGTAAAGGGAAAGAAGTGTGCATAAGAAATATGTAAAGGGAAAGAAGTGTGCATAAGAAATATGTAAAGGGAAAGAAGTGTGCATAAGAAATATGTAAAGGGAAAGAAGTGTGCATAAGAAATATGTAAAGGGAAAGAAGTGTGCATAAGAAATATGTAAAGGGAAAGAAGTGTGCATAAGAAATATGTAAAGGGAAAGAAGTGTGCATAAGAAATATGTAAAGGGAAAGAAGTGTGCATAAGAAATATGTAAAGGGAAAGAAGTGTGCATAAGAAATATGTAAAGGGAAAGAAGTGTGCATAAGAAATATGTAAAGGGAAAGAAGTGTGCATAAGAAATATGTAAAGGGAAAGAAGTGTGCATAAGAAATATGTAAAGGGAAAGAAGTGTGCATAAGAAATATGTAAAGGGAAAGAAGTGTGCATAAGAAATATGTAAAGGAAAAGAAGTGTGCATAAGAAATATGTAAAGGGAAAGAAGTGTGCATAAGAAATATGTAAAGGAAAAGAAGTGTGCATACGAAATATGTAAAGGGAAAGAAGTGTGCATAAGAAATATGTAAAGGGAAAAAAGTGTGCATAAGAAATATGTAAAGGGAAAGAAGTGTGCATAAGAAATATGTAAAGGGAAAGAAGTGTGCATAAGAAATATGTAAAGGGAAAGAAGTGTGCATAAGAAATATGTAAAGGGAAAGAAGTGTGCATAAGAAATATGTAAAGGGAAAGAAGTGTGCATAAGAAATATGTAAAGGGAAAGAAGTGTGCATAAGAAATATGTAAAGGGAAAGAAGTGTCCATAAGAAATATGTAGGGGGAAAGAAGTGTGCATAAGAAATATGTAAAGGGAAAGAAGTGTGCATAAGAAATATGTAAAGGGAAAGAAGTGTGCATAAGAAATATGTAAAGGGAAAGAAGTGTGCATAAGAAATATGTAAAGGGAAAGAAGTGTGCATAAGAAATATGTAAAGGGAAAGAAGTGTGCATAAGAAAAATGTAAAGGGAAAGAAGTGTGCATAAGAAATATGTAAAGGGAAAGAAGTGTGTATAAGAAATATGTAAAGGGAAAGAAGTGTGCATAAGAAATATGTAAAGGGAAAGAAGTGTGCATAAGAAATATGTAAAGGGAAAGAAGTGTGCATAAGAAATATGTAAAGGGAAAGAAGTGTGCATAAGAAATATGTAAAGGGAAAAAAGTGTGCATAAGAAATATGTAAAGGGAAAGAAGTGTGCATAAGAAATATGTAAAGGGAAAGAAGTGTGCATAAGAAATATGTAAAGGGAAAGAAGTGTGCATAAGAAATAGTTAAAGGGAAAGAAGTGTCCATAAGAGATATGTAGGGGGAAAGAAGTGTGCATAAGAAATATGTAAAGGGAAAGAAGTGTGCATAAGAAATATGTAAAGGGAAAGAAGTGTGCATAAGAAATATGTAAAGGGAAAGAAGTGTGCATAAGAAATATGTAAAGGGAAAGAAGTGTGCATAAGAAATATGTAAAGGGAAAGAAGTGTGCATAAGAAATATGTAAAGGGAAAGAAGTGTGCATAAGAAATATGTAAAGGGAAAGAAGTGTGCATAAGAAATATGTAAAGGGAAAGAAGTGTGCATAAGAAATATGTAAAGGGAAAGAAGTGTGCATAAGAAATATGTAAAGGGAAAGAAGTGTGCATAAGAAATATGTAAAGGGAAAGAAGTGTGCATAAGAAATATGTAAAGGAAAAGAAGTGTGCATAAGAAATATGTAAAGGGAAAGAAGTGTGCATACGAAATATGTAAAGGGAAAGAAGTGTGCATAAGAAATAAACACATGATGTGGGAACAAGCCCTCGAGTTAAATATGTAAAGGGAAAGAAGTGTGCATAAGAAATATGTAAAGGGAAAGAAGTGTGCATAAGAAATATGTAAAGGGAAAGAAGTGTGCATAAGAAATATGTAAAGGGAAAGAAGTGTGCATAATAAATATGTAAAGGGAAAGAAGTGTGCATAAGAAATATGTAAAGGGAAAGAAGTGTGCATAAGAAATATGTAAAGGGAAAGAAGTGTGCATAAGAAATATGTAAAGGGAAAGAAGTGTGCATAAGAAATATGTAAAGGGAAAGGAGTGTGCATAAGAAATATGTAAAGGGAAAGAAGTGTGCATAAGAAATATGTAAAGGGAAAGAAGTGTGCATAAGAAATATGTAAAGGGAAAGAAGTGTGCATAAGAAATATGTAAAGGGAAAGAAGTGTGCATAAGAAATATGTAAAGGGAAAGAAGTGTGCATAAGAAATATGTAAAGGGAAAGAAGTGTGCATAAGAAATATGTAAAGGGAAAGAAGTGTGCATAAGAAATATGTAAAGGGAAAGAAGTGTGCATAAGAAATATGTAAAGGGAAAGAAGTGTGCATAAGAAATATGTAAATGGAAAGAAGTGTGCATAAGAAATATGTAAAGGGAAAGAAGTGTGCATAAGAAATATGTAAAGGGAAAGAAGTGTGCATAAGAAATATGTAAAGGGAAAGAAGTGTGCATAAGGAATATGTAAAGGAAAAGAAGTGTGCATAAGAAATATGTAAAGGGAAAGAAGTGTGCATAAGAAATATGTAAAGGGAAAGAAGTGTGCATAAGAAATATGTAAAGGGAAAGAAGTGTGCATAAGAAATATGTAAAGGGAAAGAAGTGTGCATACGAAATATGTAAAGGGAAAGAAGTGTGCATAAGAAATATGTAAAGGAAAAGAAGTGTGCATAAGAAATATGTAAAGGGAAAGAAGTGTGCATAAGAAATATGTAAAGGGAAAGAAGTATGCATAAGAAATATGTAAAGGGAAAGAAGTGTGCATAAGAAATATGTAAAGGGAAAGAAGTGTGCATAAGAAATATGTAAATGGAAAGAAGTGTGCATAAGAAATATGTAAAGGGAAAGAAGTGTGCATAAGAAATATGTAAAGGGAAAGAAGTGTGCATAAGAAATATGTAAAGGGAAAGAAGTGTGCATAAGAAATATGTAAAGGGAAAGAAGTGTGCATAAGAAATATGTAAAGGGAAAGAAGTGTGCATAAGAAATATGTAAAGGGAAAGAAGTGTGCATAAGAAATATGTAAAGGGAAAGAAGTGTGCATAAGAAATATGTAAAGGGAAAGAAGTGTGCATAAGAAATATGTAAAGGGAAAGAAGTGTGCATAAGAAATATGTAAAGGGAAAGAAGTGTGCATAAGAAATATGTAAAGGGAAAGAAGTGTGCATAAGAAATATGTAAAGGGAAAGAAGTGTGCATAAGAAATAAACACATGATGTGGGAACAAGCCCTCGAGTTAAATATGTAAAGGGAAAGAAGTGTGCATAAGAAATATGTAAAGGGAAAGAAGTGTGCATAAGAAATATGTAAAGGGAAAGAAGTGTGCATAAGAAATATGTAAAGGGAAAGAAGTGTGCATAAGAAATATGTAAAGGGAAAGAAGTGTGCATAAGAAATATGTAAAGGGAAAGAAGTGTGCATAAGAAATATGTAAAGGGAAAGAAGTGTGCATAAGAAATATGTAAAGGGAAATAAGTGTGCATAAGAAATATGTAAAGGGAAAGAAGTGTGCATAAGAAATATGTAAAGGGAAAGAAGTGTGCATAAGAAATATGTAAAGGGAAAGAAGTGTGCATAAGAAATATGTAAAGGGAAAGAAGTGTGCATAAGAAATATGTAAAGGGAAAGAAGTGTGCATAAGAAATATGTAAAGGGAAAGAAGTGTGCATAAGAAATATGTAAAGGGAAAGAAGTGTGCATAAGAAATATGTAAAGGGAAAGAAGTGTGCATAAGAAATATGTAAAGGGAAAGAAGTGTGCATAAGAAATATGTAAAGGGAAAGAAGTGTGCATAAGAAATATGTAAAGGGAAAGAAGTGTGCATAAGAAATATGTAAAGGGAAAGAAGTGTGCATAAGAAATATGTAAAGGGAAAGAAGTGTGCATAAGAAATATGTAAAGGGAAAGAAGTGTGCATAAGAAATATGTAAAGGGAAAGAAGTGTGCATAAGAAATATGTAAAGGAAAAGAAGTGTGCATAAGAAATATGTAAAGGGAAAGAAGTGTGCATAAGAAATATGTAAAGGAAAAGAAGTGTGCATACGAAATATGTAAAGGGAAAGAAGTGTGCATAAGAAATATGTAAAGGGAAAAAAGTGTGCATAAGAAATATGTAAAGGGAAAGAAGTGTGCATAAGAAATATGTAAAGGGAAAGAAGTGTGCATAAGAAATATGTAAAGGGAAAGAAGTGTGCATAAGAAATATGTAAAGGGAAAGAAGTGTGCATAAGAAATATGTAAAGGGAAAGAAGTGTGCATAAGAAATATGTAAAGGGAAAGAAGTGTGCATAAGAAATATGTAAAGGGAAAGAAGTGTCCATAAGAAATATGTAGGGGGAAAGAAGTGTGCATAAGAAATATGTAAAGGGAAAGAAGTGTGCATAAGAAATATGTAAAGGGAAAGAAGTGTGCATAAGAAATATGTAAAGGGAAAGAAGTGTGCATAAGAAATATGTAAAGGGAAAGAAGTGTGCATAAGAAATATGTAAAGGGAAAGAAGTGTGCATAAGAAAAATGTAAAGGGAAAGAAGTGTGCATAAGAAATATGTAAAGGGAAAGAAGTGTGTATAAGAAATATGTAAAGGGAAAGAAGTGTGCATAAGAAATATGTAAAGGGAAAGAAGTGTGCATAAGAAATATGTAAAGGGAAAGAAGTGTGCATAAGAAATATGTAAAGGGAAAGAAGTGTGCATAAGAAATATGTAAAGGGAAAAAAGTGTGCATAAGAAATATGTAAAGGGAAAGAAGTGTGCATAAGAAATATGTAAAGGGAAAGAAGTGTGCATAAGAAATATGTAAAGGGAAAGAAGTGTGCATAAGAAATAGTTAAAGGGAAAGAAGTGTCCATAAGAGATATGTAGGGGGAAAGAAGTGTGCATAAGAAATATGTAAAGGGAAAGAAGTGTGCATAAGAAATATGTAAAGGGAAAGAAGTGTGCATAAGAAATATGTAAAGGGAAAGAAGTGTGCATAAGAAATATGTAAAGGGAAAGAAGTGTGCATAAGAAATATGTAAAGGGAAAGAAGTGTGCATAAGAAATATGTAAAGGGAAAGAAGTGTGCATAAGAAATATGTAAAGGGAAAGAAGTGTGCATAAGAAATATGTAAAGGGAAAGAAGTGTGCATAAGAAATATGTAAAGGGAAAGAAGTGTGCATAAGAAATATGTAAAGGGAAAGAAGTGTGCATAAGAAATATGTAAAGGGAAAGAAGTGTGCATAAGAAATATGTAAAGGAAAAGAAGTGTGCATAAGAAATATGTAAAGGGAAAGAAGTGTGCATAAGAAATATGTAAAGGAAAAGAAGTGTGCATAAGAAATATGTAAAGGAAAAGAAGTGTGCATACGAAATATGTAAAGGGAAAGAAGTGTGCATAAGAAATATGTAAAGGGAAAGAAGTGTGCATAAGAAATATGTAAAGGGAAAGAAGTGTGCATAAGAAATATGTAAAGGGAAAGAAGTGTGCATAAGAAATATGTAAAGGGAAAGAAGTGTGCATAAGAAATATGTAAAGGGAAAGAAGTGTGCATAAGAAATATGTAAAGGGAAAGAAGTGTGCATAAGAAATATGTAAAGGGAAAGAAGTGAGCATAAGAAATATGTAAAGGGAAAGAAGTGTGCATACGAAATATGTAAAGGGAAAGAAGTGTGCATAAGAAATATGTAAAGGGAAAGAAGTGTGCATAAGAAATATGTAAAGGGAAAGAAATGTGCATAAGAAATATGTAAAGGGAAAGAAGTGTGCATAGGAAATATGTAAAGGGAAAGAAGTGTGCATAAGAAATATGTAAAGGGAAAGAAGTGTGCATAAGAAATATGTAAAGGGAAAGAAGTGTGCATAAGAAATATGTAAAGGGAAAGAAGTGTGCATAAGAAATATGTAAAGGGAAAGAAGTGTGCATAAGAAATATGTAAAGGGAAAGAAGTGTGCATAAGAAATATGTAAAGGGAAAGAAGTGTGCATAAGAAATATGTAAAGGGAAAGAAGTGTGCATAGGAAATATGTAAAGGGAAAGAAGTGTGCATAAGAAATATGTAAAGGGAAAGAAGTGTGCATAAGAAATATGTAAAGGGAAAGAAGTGTGCATAAGAAATATGTAAAGGGAAAGAAGTGTGCATAAGAAATATGTAAAGGGAAAGAAGTGTGCATAAGAAATATGTAAAGGGAAAGAAGTGTGCATAAGAAATATGTAAAGGGAAAGAAGTGTGCATAAGAAATATGTAAAGGGAAAGAAGTGTGCATAAGAAATATGTAAAGGGAAAGAAGTGTGCATAAGAAATATGTAAAGGGAAAGAAGTGTGCATAAGAAATATGTAAAGGGAAAGAAGTGTGCATAAGAAATATGTAAAGGGAAAGAAGTGTGCATAAGAAATTTGTAAAGGGAAAGAAGTGTGCATAAGAAATATGTAAAGGGAAAGAAGTGTGCATAATAAATATGTAAAGGGAAAGAAGTGTGCATAAGAAATATGTAAAGGGAAAGAAGTGTGCATAAAAAAATATGTAAAGGGAAAGAAGTGTGCATAAGAAATATGTAAAGGGAAAGAAGTGTGCATAAGAAATATGTAAAGGGAAAGAAGTGTGCATAAGAAATATGTAAAGGGAAAGAAGTGTGCATAAGAAATATGTAAAGGGAAAGAAGTGTGCATAAGAAATATGTAAAGGGAAAGAAGTGTGCATAAGAAATATGTAAAGGGAACGAAGTGTGCATGTGCATAAGAAATATGTAAAGGGAAAGAAGTGTGCATAAGAAATATGTAAAGGGAAAGAAGTGTGCATAAGAAATATGTAAAGGGAAAGAAGTGTGCATAAGAAATATGTAAAGGGAAAGAAGTGTGCATAAGAAATATGTAAAGGGAAAGAAGTGTGCATAAGAAATATGTAAAGGGAAAGAAGTGTGCATAAGAAATATGTAAAGGGAAAGAAGTGTGCATAAGAAATATGTAAAGGGAAAGAAGTGTGCATAAGAAATATGTAAAGGGAAAGAAGTGTGCATAAGAAATATGTAAAGGGAAAGAAGTGTGCATAAGAAATATGTAAAGGGAAAGAAGTGTGCATAAGAAATATGTAAAGGGAAAGAAGTGTGCATAAGAAATATGTAAAGGGAAAGAAGTGTGCATAAGAAATATGTAAAGGGAAAGAAGTGTGCATAAGAAATATGTAAAGGGAAAGAAGTGTGCATAAGAAATATGTAAAGGGAAAGAAGTGTGCATAAGAAATATGTAAAGGGAAAGAAGTGTGCATAAGAAATATGTAAAGGGAAAGAAGTGTGCATAAGAAATATGTAAAGGGAAAGAAGTGTGCATAAGAAATATGTAAAGGGAAAGAAGTGTGCATAAGAAATATGTAAAGGGAAAGAAGTGTGCATAAGAAATATGTAAAGGGAAAGAAGTGTGCATAAGAAATATGTAAAGGGAAAGAAGTGTGCATAAGAAATATGTAAAGGGAAAGAAGTGTGCATAAGAAATATGTAAAGGGAAAGAAGTGTGCATAAGAAATATGTAAAGGGAAAGAAGTGTGCATAAGAAATATGTAAAGGGAAAGAAGTGTGCATAAGAAATATGTAAAGGGAAAGAAGTGTGCATAAGAAATATGTAAAGGGAAAGAAGTGTGCATAAGAAATATGTAAAGGGAAAGAAGTGTGCATAAGAAATATGTAAAGGGAAAGAAGTGTGCATAAGAAATATGTAAAGGGAAAGAAGTGTGCATAAGAAATATGTAAAGGGAAAGAAGTGTGCATAAGAAATATGTAAAGGGAAAGAAGTGTGCATAAGAAATATGTAAAGGGAAAGAAGTGTGCATAAGAAATATGTAAAGGGAAAGAAGTGTGCATAAGAAATATGTAAAGGGAAAGAAGTGTGCATAAGAAATATGTAAAGGGAAAGAAGTGTGCATAAGAAATATGTAAAGGGAAAGAAGTGTGCATAAGAAATATGTAAATGGAAAGAAGTGTGCATAAGAAATATGTAAAGGGAAAGAAGTGTGCATAAGAAATATGTAAAGGGAAAGAAGTGTGCATAAGAAATATGTAAAGGGAAAGAAGTGTGCATAAGAAATATGTAAAGGGAAAGAAGTGTGCATAAGAAATATGTAAAGGGAAAGAAGTGTGCATAAGAAATATGTAAAGGGAAAGAAGTGTGCATAAGAAATATGTAAAGGGAAAGAAGTGTGCATAAGAAATATGTAAAGGGAAAGAAGTGTGCATAAGAAATATGTAAAGGGAAAGAAGTGTGCATAAGAAATATGTAAAGGGAAAGAAGTGTGCATAAGAAATATGTAAAGGGAAAGAAGTGTGCATAAGAAATATGTAAAGGGAAAGAAGTGTGCATAAGAAATATGTAAAGGGAAAGAAGTGTGCATAAGAAATATGTAAAGGGAAAGAAGTGTGCATAAGAAATATGTAAAGGGAAAGAAGTGTGCATAAGAAATATGTAAAGGGAAAGAAGTGTGCATAAGAAATATGTAAAGGGAAAGAAGTGTGCATAAGAAATATGTAAAGGGAAAGAAGTGTGCATAAGAAATATGTAAAGGGAAAGAAGTGTGCATAATAAATATGTAAAGGGAAAGAAGTGTGCATAAGAAATATGTAAAGGGAAAGAAGTGTGCATAAGAAATATGTAAAGGGAAAGAAGTGTGCATAAGAAATATGTAAAGGGAAAGAAGTGTGCATAAGAAATATGTAAAGGGAAAGAAGTGTGCATGAGAAATATGTAAAGGGAAAGAAGTGTGCATAAGAAATATGTAAAGGGAAAGAAGTGTGCATAAGAAATATGTAAAGGGAAAGAAGTGTGCATAAGAAATATGTAAAGGGAAAGAAGTGTGCATAAGAAATATGTAAAGGGAAAGAAGTGTGCATAAGAAATATGTAAAGGGAAAGAAGTGTGCATAAGAAATATGTAAAGGGAAAGAAGTGTGCATAAGAAATATGTAAAGGGAAAGAAGTGTGCATAAGAAATATGTAAAGGGAAAGAAGTGTGCATAAGACATATGTAAAGGGAAAGAAGTGTGCATAAGAAATATGTAAAGGGAAAGAAGTGTGCATAAGAAATATGTAAAGGGAAAGAAGTGTGCATAAGAAATATGTAAAGGGAAAGAAGTGTGCATAAGAAATATGTAAAGGGAAAGAAGTGTGCATATGAAATATGTAAAGGGAAAGAAGTGTGCATAAGAAATATGTAAAGGGAAAGAAGTGTGCATAAGAAATATGTAAAGGGAAAGAAGTGTGCATAAGAAATATGTAAAGGGAAAGAAGTGTGCATAAGAAATATGTAAAGGGAAAGAAGTGTGCATAAGAAATATGTAAAGGGAAAGAAGTGTGCATAAGAAATATGTAAAGGGAAAGAAGTGTGCATAAGAAATATGTAAAGGAAAAGAAGTGTGCATAAGAAATATGTAAAGGGAAAGAAGTGTGCATAAGAAATATGTAAAGGGAAAGAAGTGTGCATAAGAAATATGTAAAGGGAAAGAAGTGTGCATAAGAAATAAACACATGATGTCGGGACAAGCCCTCGAGTTAAATATGTAAAGGGAAAGAAGTGTGCATAAGAAATAATAAAGAGAAAGAAGTGTGCATAAGAAATATGTAAAGGGAAAGAAGTGTGCATAAGAAATATGTAAAAGGAAAGAAGTGTGCATAAGAAATATGTAAAAGGAAAGAAGTGTGCATAGGAAATATGTAAAGGGAAAGAAGTGTGCATAAGAAATATGTAAAGGGAAAGAAGTGTGCATAAGAAATATGTAAAGAGAAAGAAGTGTGCATAAGAAATATGTAAAGGGAAAGAAGTGTGCATAAGAAATATGTAAAGGGAAAGAAGTGTGCATAAGAAATATGTAAAGGGAAAGAAGTGTGCATAAGAAATATGTAAAGGGAAAGAAGTGTGCATAAGAAATATGTAAAGGGAAAGAAGTGTGCATAAGAAATATGTAAAGGGAAAGAAGTGTGCATAAGAAATATGTAAAGGGAAAGAAGTGTGCATAAGAAATATGTAAAGGGAAAGAAGTGTGCATAAGAAATAATAAAGGAAAAGAAGTGTGCATAAGAAATATGTAAAGGGAAAGAAGTGTGCATAAGAAATATGTAAAGGGAAAGAAGTGTGCATAAGAAATAAACACATGATGTGGGAACAAGCCCTCGAGTTAAATATGTAAAGGGAAAGAAGTGTGCATAAGAAATATGTAAAGGGAAAGAAGTGTGCATAAGAAATATGTAAAGGGAAAGAAGTGTGCATAAGAAATATGTAAAGGGAAAGAAGTGTGCATAAGAAATATGTAAAGGGAAAGAAGTGTGCATAAGAAATATGTAAAGGGAAAGAAGTGTGCATAAGAAATATGTAAAGGGAAAGAAGTGTGCATAAGAAATATGTAAAGAGAAAGAAGTGTGCATAAGAAATATGTAAAGGGAAAGAAGTGTGCATTAGAAATATGTAAAGGGAAAGAAGTGTGCATAAGAAATATGTAAAGGGAAAGAAGTGTGCATAAGAAATATGTAAAGGGAAAGAAGTGTGCATAAGAAATATGTAAAGGGAAAGAAGTGTGCATAAGAAATATGTAAAGGGAAAGAAGTGTGCATAAGAAATATGTAAAGGGAAAGAAGTGTGCATAAGAAATATGTAAAGGGAAAGAAGTGTGCATAAGAAATATGTAAAGGGAAAGAAGTGTGCATAAGAAATATGTAAAGGGAAAGAAGTGTGCATAATAAATATGTAAAGGGAAAGAAGTGTGCATAAGAAATATGTAAAGGGAAAGAAGTGTGCATAAGAAATATGTAAAGGGAAAGAAGTGTGCATAATAAATATGTAAAGGGAAAGAAGTGTGCATAAGAAATATGTAAAGGGAAAGAAGTGTGCATAAGAAATATGTAAAGGGAAAGAAGTGTGCATAAGACATATGTAAAGGGAAAGAAGTGTGCATAAGAAATATGTAAAGGGAAAGAAGTGTGCATAAGAAATATGTAAAGGGAAAGAAGTGTGCATAAGAAATATGTAAAGGGAAAGAAGTGTGCATAAGAAATATGTAAAGGGAAAGAAGTGTGCATAAGAAATATGTAAAGGGAAAGAAGTGTGCATAAGAAATATGTAAAGGGAAAGAAGTGTGCATAAGACATATGTAAAGGGAAAGAAGTGTGCATAAGAAATATGTAAAGGGAAAGAAGTGTGCATAAGAAATATGTAAAGGGAAAGAAGTGTGCATAAGAAATATGTAAAGGGAAAGAAGTGTGCATAAGAAATATGTAAAGGGAAAGAAGTGTGCATATGAAATATGTAAAGGGAAAGAAGTGTGCATAAGAAATATGTAAAGGGAAAGAAGTGTGCATAAGAAATATGTAAAGGGAAAGAAGTGTGCATAAGAAATATGTAAAGGGAAAGAAGTGTGCATAAGAAATATGTAAAGGGAAAGAAGTGTGCATAAGAAATATGTAAAGGGAAAGAAGTGTGCATAAGAAATATGTAAAGGGAAAGAAGTGTGCATAAGAAATATGTAAAGGAAAAGAAGTGTGCATAAGAAATATGTAAAGGGAAAGAAGTGTGCATAAGAAATATGTAAAGGGAAAGAAGTGTGCATAAGAAATATGTAAAGGGAAAGAAGTGTGCATAAGAAATAAACACATGATGTCGGGACAAGCCCTCGAGTTAAATATGTAAAGGGAAAGAAGTGTGCATAAGAAATAATAAAGAGAAAGAAGTGTGCATAAGAAATATGTAAAGGGAAAGAAGTGTGCATAAGAAATATGTAAAAGGAAAGAAGTGTGCATAAGAAATATGTAAAAGGAAAGAAGTGTGCATAGGAAATATGTAAAGGGAAAGAAGTGTGCATAAGAAATATGTAAAGGGAAAGAAGTGTGCATAAGAAATATGTAAAGAGAAAGAAGTGTGCATAAGAAATATGTAAAGGGAAAGAAGTGTGCATAAGAAATATGTAAAGGGAAAGAAGTGTGCATAAGAAATATGTAAAGGGAAAGAAGTGTGCATAAGAAATATGTAAAGGGAAAGAAGTGTGCATAAGAAATATGTAAAGGGAAAGAAGTGTGCATAAGAAATATGTAAAGGGAAAGAAGTGTGCATAAGAAATATGTAAAGGGAAAGAAGTGTGCATAAGAAATATGTAAAGGGAAAGAAGTGTGCATAAGAAATAATAAAGGAAAAGAAGTGTGCATAAGAAATATGTAAAGGGAAAGAAGTGTGCATAAGAAATATGTAAAGGGAAAGAAGTGTGCATAAGAAATAAACACATGATGTGGGAACAAGCCCTCGAGTTAAATATGTAAAGGGAAAGAAGTGTGCATAAGAAATATGTAAAGGGAAAGAAGTGTGCATAAGAAATATGTAAAGGGAAAGAAGTGTGCATAAGAAATATGTAAAGGGAAAGAAGTGTGCATAAGAAATATGTAAAGGGAAAGAAGTGTGCATAAGAAATATGTAAAGGGAAAGAAGTGTGCATAAGAAATATGTAAAGGGAAAGAAGTGTGCATAAGAAATATGTAAAGGGAAAGAAGTGTGCATAAGAAATATGTAAAGGGAAAGAAGTGTGCATAAGAAATATGTAAAGGGAAAGAAGTGTGCATAAGAAATATGTAAAGGGAAAGAAGTGTGCATAAGAAATATGTAAAGGGAAAGAAGTGTGCATAAGAAATATGTAAAGGGAAAGAAGTGTGCATAAGAAATATGTAAAGGGAAAGAAGTGTGCATAAGAAATATGTAAAGGGAAAGAAGTGTGCATAAGAAATATGTAAAGGGAAAGAAGTGTGCATAAGAAATATGTAAAGGGAAAGAAGTGTGCATAAGACATATGTAAAGGGAAAGAAGTGTGCATAAGAAATATGTAAAGGGAAAGAAGTGTGCATAAGAAATATGTAAAGGGAAAGAAGTGTGCATAAGAAATATGTAAAGGGAAAGAAGTGTGCATAAGAAATATGTAAAGGGAAAGAAGTGTGCATATGAAATATGTAAAGGGAAAGAAGTGTGCATAAGAAATATGTAAAGGGAAAGAAGTGTGCATAAGAAATATGTAAAGGGAAAGAAGTGTGCATAAGAAATATGTAAAGGGAAAGAAGTGTGCATAAGAAATATGTAAAAGGAAAGAAGTGTGCATAAGAAATATGTAAAGGGAAAGAAGTGTGCATAAGAAATATGTAAAGGGAAAGAAGTGTGCATAAGAAATATGTAAAGGGAAAGAAGTGTGCATAAGAAATAAACACATGATGTGGGAACAAGCCCTCGAGTTAAATATGTAAAGGGAAAGAAGTGTGCATAAGAAATATGTAAAGGGAAAGAAGTGTGCATAAGAAATATGTAAAGGGAAAGAAGTGTGCATAAGAAATATGTAAAGGGAAAGAAGTGTGCATAAGAAATATGTAAAGGGAAAGAAGTGTGCATAAGAAATATGTAAAGGGAAAGAAGTGTGCATAAGAAATATGTAAAGGGAAAGAAGTGTGCATAAGAAATATGTAAAGGGAAAGAAGTGTGCATAAGAAATATGTAAAGGGAAAGAAGTGTGCATAAGAAATATGTAAAGGGAAAGAAGTGTGCATAAGAAATATGTAAAGGGAAATAAGTGTGCATAAGAAATATGTAAAGGGAAAGAAGTGTGCATAAGAAATATGTAAAGGGAAAGAAGTGTGCATAAGAAATATGTAAAGGGAAAGAAGTGTGCATAAGAAATATGTAAAGGGAAAGAAGTGTGCATAAGAAATATGTAAAGGGAAAGAAGTGTGCATAAGAAATATGTAAAGGGAAAGAAGTGTGCATAAGAAATATGTAAAGGGAAAGAAGTGTGCATAAGAAATATGTAAAGGGAAAGAAGTGTGCATAAGAAATATGTAAAGGGAAAGAAGTGTGCATAAGAAATATGTAAAGGGAAAGAAGTGTGCATAAGAAATATGTAAAGGGAAAGAAGTGTGCATAAGAAATATGTAAAGGGAAAGAAGTGTGCATAAGACATATGTAAAGGGAAAGAAGTGTGCATAAGAAATATGTAAAGGGAAAGAAGTGTGCATAAGAAATATGTAAAGGGAAAGAAGTGTGCATAAGAAATATGTAAAGGGAAAGAAGTGTGCATAAGAAATATGTAAAGGGAAAGAAGTGTGCATATGAAATATGTAAAGGGAAAGAAGTGTGCATAAGAAATATGTAAAGGGAAAGAAGTGTGCATAAGAAATATGTAAAGGGAAAGAAGTGTGCATAAGAAATATGTAAAGGGAAAGAAGTGTGCATAAGAAATATGTAAAGGGAAAGAAGTGTGCATAAGAAATATGTAAAGGGAAAGAAGTGTGCATAAGAAATATGTAAAGGGAAAGAAGTGTGCATAAGAAATAAACACATGATGTGGGAACAAGCCCTCGAGTTAAATATGTAAAGGGAAAGAAGTGTGCATAAGAAATATGTAAAGGGAAAGAAGTGTGCATAAGAAATATGTAAAGGGAAAGAAGTGTGCATAAGAAATATGTAAAGGGAAAGAAGTGTGCATAAGAAATATGTAAAGGGAAAGAAGTGTGCATAAGAAATATGTAAAGGGAAAGAAGTGTGCATAAGAAATATGTAAAGGGAAAGAAGTGTGCATAAGAAATATGTAAAGAGAAAGAAGTGTGCATAAGAAATATGTAAAGGGAAAGAAGTGTGCATTAGAAATATGTAAAGGGAAAGAAGTGTGCATAAGAAATATGTAAAGGGAAAGAAGTGTGCATAAGAAATATGTAAAGGGAAAGAAGTGTGCATAATAAATATGTAAAGGGAAAGAAGTGTGCATAAGAAATATGTAAAGGGAAAGAAGTGTGCATAAGAAATATGTAAAGGGAAAGAAGTGTGCATAAGAAATATGTAAAGGGAAAGAAGTGTGCATAAGAAATATGTAAATGGAAAGAAGTGTGCATAAGAAATATGTAAAGGGAAAGAAGTGTGCATAAGAAATATGTAAAGGGAAAGAAGTGTGCATAAGAAATATGTAAAGGGAAAGGAGTGTGCATAAGAAATATGTAAAGGGAAAGAAGTGTGCATAAGAAATATGTAAAGGAAAAGAAGTGTGCATAAGAAATATGTAAAGGGAAAGAAGTGTGCATAAGAAATATGTAAAGGGAAAGAAGTGTGCATAAGAAATATGTAAAGGGAAAGAAGTGTGCATAAGAAATATGTAAAGGGAAAGAAGTGTGCATAAGAAATATGTAAATGGAAAGAAGTGTGCATAAGAAATATGTAAAGGGAAAGAAGTGTGCATAAGAAATATGTAAAGGGAAAGAAGTGTGCATAAGAAATATGTAAAGGGAAAGAAGTGTGCATAAGAAATATGTAAAGGGAAAGAAGTGTGCATAAGAAATATGTAAAGGGAAAGAAGTGTGCATAAGAAATATGTAAAGGGAAAGAAGTGTGCATAAGAAATATGTAAAGGGAAAGAAGTGTGCATAAGAAATATGTAAAGGGAAAGAAGTGTGCATAAGAAATATGTAAAGGGAAAGAAGTGTGCATAAGAAATATGTAAAGGGAAAGAAGTGTGCATAAGAAATAACACATGATGTGGGAACAAGCCTCGAGTTAAATATGTAAAGGGAAAGAAGTGTGCATAAGAAATATGTAAAGGGAAAGAAGTGTGCATAAGAAATATGTAAAGGGAAAGAAGTGTGCATAAGAAATATGTAAAGGGAAAGAAGTGTGCATAAATATGTAAAGGGAAAGAAGTGTGCATAAGAAATAAACACATGATGTGGGAACAAGCCTCGAGATAAATATGTAAAGGGAAAGAAGTGTGCATAAGAAATATGTAAAGGGAAAGAAGTGTGCATAAGAAATATGTAAAGGGAAAGAAGTGTGCATAAGAAATATGTAAAGGGAAAGAAGTGTGCATAAGAAATATGTAAAGGGAAAGAAGTGTGCATAAGAAATATGTAAAGGGAAAGAAGTGTGCATAAGAAATATGTAAAGGGAAAGAAGTGTGCATAAGAAATATGTAAAGGGAAAGAAGTGTGCATAAGAAATATGTAAAGGGAAAGAAGTGTGCATAAGAAATATGTAAAGGGAAAGAAGTGTGCATAAGAAATATGTAAAGGGAAAGAAGTGTGCATAAGAAATATGTAAAGGGAAAGAAGTGTGCATAAGAAATATGTAAAGGGAAAGAAGTGTGCATAAGAAATATGTAAAGGGAAAGAAGTGTGCATAAGAAATATGTAAAGGGAAAGAAGTGTGCATAAGAAATATGTAAAGGGAAAGAAGTGTGCATAAGAAATATGTAAAGGGAAAGAAGTGTGCATAAGAAATATGTAAAGGGAAAGAAGTGTGCATAAGAAATATGTAAAGGGAAAGAAGTGTGCATAAGAAATATGTAAAGGGAAAGAAGTGTGCATAAGAAATATGTAAAGGGAAAGAAGTGTGCATAAGAAATATGTAAAGGGAAAGAAGTGTGCATAAGAAATATGTAAAGGGAAAGAAGTGTGCATAAGAAATATGTAAAGGGAAAGAAGTGTGCATAAGAAATATGTAAAGGGAAAGAAGTGTGCATAAGAAATATGTAAAGGGAAAGAAGTGTGCATAAGAAATATGTAAAGGGAAAGAAGTGTGCATAAGAAATATGTAAAGGGAAAGAAGTGTGCATAAGAAATATGTAAAGGGAAAGAAGTGTGCATAAGAAATATGTAAAGGGAAAGAAGTGTGCATAAGAAATATGTAAAGGGAAAGAAGTGTGCATAAGAAATATGTAAAGGGAAAGAAGTGTGCATAAGAAATATGTAAAGGGAAAGAAGTGTGCATAAGAAATATGTAAAGGGAAAGAAGTGTGCATAAGAAATATGTAAAGGGAAAGAAGTGTGCATAAGAAATATGTAAAGGGAAAGAAGTGTGCATAAGAAATATGTAAAGGGAAAGAAGTGTGCATAAGAAATATGTAAAGGGAAAGAAGTGTGCATAAGAAATATGTAAAGGGAAAGAAGTGTGCATAAGAAATATGTAAAGGGAAAGAAGTGTGCATAAGAAATATGTAAAGGGAAAGAAGTGTGCATAAGAAATATGTAAAGGGAAAGAAGTGTGCATAAGAAATATGTAAAGGGAAAGAAGTGTGCATAAGAAATATGTAAAGGGAAAGAAGTGTGCATAAGAAATATGTAAAGGGAAAGAAGTGTGCATAAGAAATATGTAAAGGGAAAGAAGTGTGCATAAGAAATATGTAAAGGGAAAGAAGTGTGCATAAGAAATATGTAAAGGGAAAGAAGTGTGCATAAGAAATATGTAAAGGGAAAGAAGTGTGCATAAGAAATATGTAAAGGGAAAGAAGTGTGCATAAGAAATATGTAAAGGGAAAGAAGTGTGCATAAGAAATATGTAAAGGGAAAGAAGTGTGCATAAGAAATATGTAAAGGGAAAGAAGTGTGCATAAGAAATATGTAAAGGGAAAGAAGTGTGCATAAGAAATATGTAAAGGGAAAGAAGTGTGCATAAGAAATATGTAAAGGGAAAGAAGTGTGCATAAGAAATATGTAAAGGGAAAGAAGTGTGCATAAGAAATATGTAAAGGGAAAGAAGTGTGCATAAGAAATATGTAAAGGGAAAGAAGTGTGCATAAGAAATATGTAAAGGGAAAGAAGTGTGCATAAGAAATATGTAAAGGGAAAGAAGTGTGCATAAGAAATATGTAAAGGGAAAGAAGTGTGCATAAGAAATATGTAAAGGGAAAGAAGTGTGCATAAGAAATATGTAAAGGGAAAGAAGTGTGCATAAGAAATATGTAAAGGGAAAGAAGTGTGCATAAGAAATATGTAAAGGGAAAGAAGTGTGCATAAGAAATATGTAAAGGGAAAGAAGTGTGCATAAGAAATATGTAAAGGGAAAGAAGTGTGCATAAGAAATATGTAAAGGGAAAGAAGTGTGCATAAGAAATATGTAAAGGGAAAGAAGTGTGCATAAGAAATATGTAAAGGGAAAGAAGTGTGCATAAGAAATATGTAAAGGGAAAGAAGTGTGCATAAGAAATATGTAAAGGGAAAGAAGTGTGCATAAGAAATATGTAAAGGGAAAGAAGTGTGCATAAGAAATATGTAAAGGGAAAGAAGTGTGCATAAGAAATATGTAAAGGGAAAGAAGTGTGCATAAGAAATATGTAAAGGGAAAGAAGTGTGCATAAGAAATATGTAAAGGGAAAGAAGTGTGCATAAGAAATATGTAAAGGGAAAGAAGTGTGCATAAGAAATATGTAAAGGGAAAGAAGTGTGCATAAGAAATATGTAAAGGGAAAGAAGTGTGCATAAGAAATATGTAAAGGGAAAGAAGTGTGCATAAGAAATATGTAAAGGGAAAGAAGTGTGCATAAGAAATATGTAAAGGGAAAGAAGTGTGCATAAGAAATATGTAAAGGGAAAGAAGTGTGCATAAGAAATATGTAAAGGGAAAGAAGTGTGCATAAGAAATATGTAAAGGGAAAGAAGTGTGCATAAGAAATATGTAAAGGGAAAGAAGTGTGCATAAGAAATATGTAAAGGGAAAGAAGTGTGCATAAGAAATATGTAAAGGGAAAGAAGTGTGCATAAGAAATATGTAAAGGGAAAGAAGTGTGCATAAGAAATATGTAAAGGGAAAGAAGTGTGCATAAGAAATATGTAAAGGGAAAGAAGTGTGCATAAGAAATATGTAAAGGGAAAGAAGTGTGCATAAGAAATATGTAAAGGGAAAGAAGTGTGCATAAGAAATATGTAAAGGGAAAGAAGTGTGCATAAGAAATATGTAAAGGGAAAGAAGTGTGCATAAGAAATATGTAAAGGGAAAGAAGTGTGCATAAGAAATATGTAAAGGGAAAGAAGTGTGCATAAGAAATATGTAAAGGGAAAGAAGTGTGCATAAGAAATATGTAAAGGGAAAGAAGTGTGCATAAGAAATATGTAAAGGGAAAGAAGTGTGCATAAGAAATATGTAAAGGGAAAGAAGTGTGCATAAGAAATATGTAAAGGGAAAGAAGTGTGCATAAGAAATATGTAAAGGGAAAGAAGTGTGCATAAGAAATATGTAAAGGGAAAGAAGTGTGCATAAGAAATATGTAAAGGGAAAGAAGTGTGCATAAGAAATATGTAAAGGGAAAGAAGTGTGCATAAGAAATATGTAAAGGGAAAGAAGTGTGCATAAGAAATATGTAAAGGGAAAGAAGTGTGCATAAGAAATATGTAAAGGGAAAGAAGTGTGCATAAGAAATATGTAAAGGGAAAAAGTGTGCATAAGAAATATGTAAAGGGAAAGAAGTGTGCATAATAAATATGTAAAGGGAAAGAAGTGTGCATAAGAAATATGTAAAGGGAAAGAAGTGTGCATAAGAAATATGTAAAGAGAAAGAAGTGTGCATAAGAAATATGTAAAGGGAAAGAAGTGTGCATAAGAAATATGTAAAGGGGAAAGAAGTGTGCATAAGAAATAAACACATGATGTGGGAACAAGCCCTCGAGTTAAATATGTAAAGGGAAAGAAGTGTGCATAAGAAATATGTAAAGGGAAAGAAGTGTGCATAAGAAATATGTAAAGGGAAAGAAGTGTGCATAAGAAATATGTAAAGGGAAAGAAGTGTGCATAAGAAATAAACACATGATGTGGGAACAAGCCCTCGAGTTAAATATGTAAAGGGAAAGAAGTGTGCATAAGAAATATGTAAAGGGAAAGAAGTGTGCATAAGAAATATGTAAAGGGAAAAAAGTGTGCATAAGAAATATTTAAAGGAAAGAAGTGTGCATACGAAATATGTAAAGGGAAAGAAGTGTGCATAAGAAATATGTAAAGGGAAAGAAGTGTGCATAAGAAATATGTAAAGGGAAAGAAGTGTGCATAAGAAATATGTAAAGGGAAAGAAGTGTGCATAAGAAATAAACACATGATGTGGGAACAAGCCCTCGAGTTAAATATGTAAAGGGAAAGAAGTGTGCATAAGAAATATGTAAAGGGAAAGAAGTATGCATAAGAAATATGTAAAGGGAAAGAAGTGTGCATAAGAAATATGTAAAGGGAAAGAAGTGTGCATAAGAAATATGTAAAGGGAAAGAAGTGTGCATAAGAAATATGTGTAAAGGGAAAGAAGTGTGCATAAGAAATATGTAAGGGAAAGAAGTGTGCATAAGAAATATGTAAAGGGAAAGAAGTGTGCATAAGAAATATGTAAAGGGAAAGAAGTGTGCATAAGAAATATGTAAAGGGAAAGAAGTGTGCATAAGAAATATGTAAAGGGAAAGAAGTGTGCATAAGAAATATGTAAAGGGAAAGAAGTGTGCATAAGAAATATGTAAAGGGAAAGAAGTGTGCATAAGAAATATGTAAAGGGAAATAAGTGTGCATAAGAAATATGTAAAGGGAAAGAAGTGTGCATAAGAAATATGTAAAGGGAAAGAAGTGTGCATAAGAAATATGTAAAGGGAAGAAGAAGTGTGCATAAGAAATATGTAAAGGGAAAGAAGTGTGCATGAGAAATATGTAAAGGGAAAGAAGTGTGCATAAGAAATATGTAAAGGGAAAGAAGTGTGCATAAGAAATATGTAAAGGGAAAGAAGTGTGCATAAGAAATATGTAAAGGGAAAGAAGTGTGCATAAGAAATATGTAAAGGGAAAGAAGTGTGCATAAGAAATATGTAAAGGGAAAGAAGTGTGCATAAGAAATATGTAAAGGGAAAGAAGTGTGCATAAGAAATATGAAAAGGGAAAGAAGTGTGCATAAGAAATATGTAAAGGGAAAGAAGTGTGCATAAGAAATATGTAAAGGGAAAGAAGTGTGCATAAGAAATATGTAAAGGGAAAGAAGTGTGCATAAGAAATATGTAAAGGGAAAGAAGTGTGCATAAGAAATATGTAAAGGGAAAGAAGTGTGCATAAGAAATATGTAAAGGGAAAGAAGTGTGCATAAGAAATATGTAAAGGGAAAGAAGTGTGCATAAGAAATATGTAAAGGGAAAGAAGTGTGCATAAGAAATATGTAAAGGGAAAGAAGTGTGCATAAGAAATATGTAAAGGGAAAGAAGTGTGCATAAGAAATATGTAAAGGAAAAGAAGTGTGCATAAGAAATATGTAAAGGGAAAGAAGTGTGCATAAGAAATATGTAAAGGGAAAGAAGTGTGCATAAGAAATATGTAAAGGGAAAGAAGAGTGCATAAGAAATATGTAAAGGGAAAGAAGTGTGCATAAGAAATATGTAAAGGGAAAGAAGTGTGCATAAGAAATATGTAAAGGGAAAGAAGTGTGCATAAGAAATATGTAAAGGGAAAGAAGTGTGCATAAGAAATATGTAAAGGGAAAGAAGTGTGCATAAGAAATATGTAAAGGGAAAGAAGTGTGCATAAGAAATATGTAAAGGGAAAGAAGTGTGCATAAGAAATAAACACATGATGTGGGAACAAGCCCTCGAGTTAAATATGTAAAGGGAAAGAAGTGTGCATAAGAAATAAACACATGATGTGGGAACAAGCCCTCGAGTTAAATATGTAAAGGGAAAGAAGTGTGCATAAGAAATATGTAAAGGGAAAGAAGTGTGCATAAGAAATATGTAAAGGGAAAGAAGTGTGCATAAGAAATATGTAAAGGGAAAGAAGTGTGCATAAGAAATATGTAAAGGGAAAGAAGTGTGCATAAGAAATATGTAAAGGGAAAGAAGTGTGCATAAGAAATATGTAAGGGAAAGAAGTGTGCATAAGAAATATGTAAAGGGAAAGAAGTGTGCATAAGAAATATGTAAAGGGAAAGAAGTGTGCATAAGAAATATGTAAAGGGAAAGAAGTGTGCATAAGAAATATGTAAAGGGAAAGAAGTGTGCATAAGAAATATGTAAAGGGAAAGAAGTGTGCATAAGAAATATGTAAAGGGAAAGAAGTGTGCATAAGAAATATGTAAAGGGAAAGAAGTGTGCATAAGAAATATGTACAGGGAAAGAAGTGTGCATAAGAAATATGTAAAGGGAAAGAAGTGTGCATAAGAAATATGTAAAGGGAAAGAAGTGTGCATAAGAAATATGTAAAGGGAAAGAAGTGTGCATAAGAAATATGTAAAGGGAAAGAAGTGTGCATAAGAAATATGTAAAGGGAAAGAAGTGTGCATAAGAAATATGTAAAGGGAAAGAAGTGTGCATAAGAAATATGTAAAGGGAAAGAAGTGTGCATAAGAAATATGAAAAGGGAAAGAAGTGTGCATAAGAAATATGTAAAGGGAAAGAAGTGTGCATAAGAAATATGTAAAGGGAAAGAAGTGTGCATAAGAAATATGTAAAGGGAAAGAAGTGTGCATAAGAAATATGTAAAGGGAAAGAAGTGTGCATAAGAAATATGTAAAGGGAAAGAAGTGTGCATAAGAAATATGTAAAGGGAAAGAAGTGTGCATAAGAAATATGTAAAGGGAAAGAAGTGTGCATAAGAAATATGTAAAGGGAAAGAAGTGTGCATAAGAAATATGTAAAGGGAAAGAAGTGTGCATACGAAATATGTAAAGGGAAAGAAGTGTGCATAAGAAATATGTAAAGAGAAAGAAGTGTGCATAAGAAATATGTAAAGGGAAAGAAGTGTGCATAAGAAATATGTAAAGGGAAAGAAGTGTGCATAAGAAATATGTAAAGGGAAAGAAGTGTGCATAAGAAATATGTAAAGGGAAAGAAGTGTGCATAAGAAATATGTAAAGGGAAAGAAGTGTGCATAAGAAATATGTAAAGGGAAAGAAGTGTGCATAAGAAATATGTAAAGGGAAAGAAGTGTGCATAAGAAATATGTAAAGGGAAAGAAGTGTGCATAAGAAATATGTAAAGGGACAGAAGTGTGCATAAGAAATATGTAAAGGGAAAGAAATGTGCATAAGAAATATGTAAAGGGAAAGAAGTGTGCATAAGAAATATGTAAAGGGAAAGAAGTGTGCATAAGAAATATGTAAAGGGAAAGAAGTGTGCATAAGAAATATGTAAAGGGAAAGAAGTGTGCATAAGAAATATGTAAAGGGAAAGAAGTGTGCATAAGAAATATGTAAAGGGAAATAAGTGTGCATAAGAAATATGTAAAGGGAAAGAAGTGTGCATAAGAAATATGTAAAGGGAAAGAAGTGTGCATAAGAAATATGTAAAGGGAAAGAAGTGTGCATAAGAAATATGTAAAGGGAAAGAAGTGTGCATAAGAAATATGTAAAGGGAAAGAAGTGTGCATAAGAAATATGTAAAGGGAAAGAAGTGTGCATAAGAAATATGTAAAGGGAAAGAAGTGTGCATAAGAAATATGTAAAGGGAAAGAAGTGTGCATAAGAAATATGTAAAGGGAAAGAAGTGTGCATAAGAAATATGTAAAGGGAAAGAAGTGTGCATAAGAAATATGTAAAGGGAAAGAAGTGTGCATAAGAAATATGTAAAGGGGAAGAAGTGTGCATAAGAAATATGTAAAGGGAAAGAAGTGTGCATAAGAAATATGTAAAGGGAAAGAAGTGTGCATAAGAAATATGTAAAGGGAAAGAAGTGTGCATAAGAAATATGTAAAGGGAAAGAAGTGTGCATAAGAAATATGTAAAGGGAAAGAAGTGTGCATAAGAAATATGTAAAGGGAAAGAAGTGTGCATAAGAAATATGTAAAGGAAAGAAGTGTGCATAAGAAATATGTAAAGGGAAAGAAGTGTGCATAAGAAATATGTAAAGGGAAAGAAGTGTGCATAAGAAATATGTAAAGGGAAAGAAGTGTGCATAAGAAATATGTAAAGGGGAAAGAAGTGTGCATAAGAAATATGTAAAGGGAAAGAAGTGTGCATAAGAAATATGTAAAGGGAAAGAAGTGTGCATAAGAAATATGTAAAGGGAAAGAAGTGTGCATAAGAAATATGTAAAGGGAAAGAAGTGTGCATAAGAAATATGTAAAGGGAAAGAAGTGTGCATAAGAAATATGTAAAGGGAAAGAAGTGTGCATAAGAAATATGTAAAGGGAAAGAAGTGTGCATAAGAAATATGTAAAGGGATAGAAGTGTGCATAAGAAATATGTAAAGGGAAAGAAGTGTGCATAAGAAATATGTAAAGGGAAAGAAGTGTGCATAAGAAATATGTAAAGGGAAAGAAGTGTGCATAAGAAATATGTAAAGGGAAAGAAGTGTGCATAAGAAATATGTAAAGGGAAAGAAGTGTGCATAAGAAATATGTAAAGGGAAAGAAGTGTGCATAAGAAATAAACACATGATGTGGGAACAAGCCCTCGAGTTAAATATGTAAAGGGAAAGAAGTGTGCATAAGAAATATGTAAAGGGAAAGAAGTGTGCATACGAAATATGTAAAGGGAAAGAAGTGTGCATAAGAAATATGTAAAGGGAAAGAAGTGTGCATAAGAAATATGTAAAGGGAAAGAAGTGTGCATAAGAAATATGTAAAGGGAAAGAAGTGTGCATAAGAAATATGTAAAGGGAAAGAAGTGTGCATAAGAAATATGTAAAGGGAAAGAAGTGTGCATAAGAAATATGTAAAGGGAAAGAAGTGTGCATAAGAAATATGTAAAGGGAAAGAAGTGTGCATAATAAATATGTAAAGGGAAAGAAGTGTGCATAATAAATATGTAAAGGGAAAGAAGTGTGCATAAGAAATATGTAAAGGGAAAGAAGTGTGCATAAGAAATATGTAAAGGGAAAGAAGTGTGCATAAGAAATATGTAAAGGGAAAGAAGTGTGCATAAGAAATATGTAAAGGGAAAGAAGTGTGCATAAGAAATAAACACATGAGGGAAAGAAGTGTGCATAAGAAATATGTAAAGGGAAAGAAGTGTGCATAAGAAATATGTAAAGGGAAAGAAGTGTGCATAAGAAATATGTAAAGGGAAAGAAGTGTGCATAAGAAATATGTAAAGGGAAAGAAGTGTGCATAAGAAATATGTAAAGGGAAAGAAGTGTGCATAAGAAATATGTAAAGGGAAAGAAGTGTGCATAAGAAATATGTAAAGGGAAAGAAGTGTGCATAAGAAATATGTAAAGGGAAAGAAGTGTGCATAAGAAATATGTAAAGGGAAAGAAGTGTGCATAAGAAATATGTAAAGGGAAAGAAGTGTGCATAAGAAATATGTAAAGGGAAAGAAGTGTGCATAAGAAATATGTAAAGGGAAAGAAGTGTGCATAAGAAATATGTAAAGGGAAAGAAGTGTGCATAAGAAATATGTAAAGGGAAAGAAGTGTGCATAAGAAATATGTAAAGGGAAAGAAGTGTGCATAAGAAATATGTAAAGGGAAAGAAGTGTGCATAAGAAATATGTAAAGGGAAAGAAGTGTGCATAAGAAATATGTAAAGGGAAAGAAGTGTGCATAAGAAATATGTAAAGGGAAAGAAGTGTGCATAAGAAATATGTAAAGGGAAAGAAGTGTGCATAAGAAATATGTAAAGGGAAAGAAGTGTGCATAAGAAATATGTAAAGGGAAAGAAGTGTGCATAAGAAATATGTAAAGGGAAAGAAGTGTGCATAAGAAATATGTAAAGGGAAAGAAGTGTGCATAAGAAATATGTAAAGGGAAAGAAGTGTGCATAAGAAATATGTAAAGGGAAAGAAGTGTGCATAAGAAATATGTAAAGGGAAAGAAGTGTGCATAAGAAATAAGAAATATGTAAAGGGAAAGAAGTGTGCATAAGAGGGAAGAAGTGGATATGTAAAGGGAAAGAAGTGTGCATAAGAAATATGTAAAGGGAAAGAAGTGTGCATAAGAAATATGTAAAGGGAAAGAAGTGTGCATAAGAAATATGTAAAGGGAAAGAAGTGTGCATAAGAAATATGTAAAGGGAAAGAAGTGTGCATAAGAAATATGTAAAGGGAAAGAAGTGTGCATAAGAAATATGTAAAGGGAAAGAAGTGTGCATAAGAAATATGTAAAGGGAAAGAAGTGTGCATAAGAAATATGTAAAGGGAAAGAAGTGTGCATAAGAAATATGTAAAGGGAAAGAAGTGTGCATAAGAAATATGTAAAGGGAAAGAAGTGTGCATAAGAAATATGTAAAGGGAAAGAAGTGTGCATAAGAAATATGTAAAGGGAAAGAAGTGTGCATAAGAAATATGTAAAGGGAAAGAAGTGTGCATAAGAAATATGTAAAGGGAAAGAAGTGTGCATAAGAAATATGTAAAGGGAAAGAAGTGTGCATAAGAAATATGTAAAGGGAAAGAAGTGTGCATAAGAAATATGTAAAGGGAAAGAAGTGTGCATAAGAAATATGTAAAGGGAAAGAAGTGTGCATAAGAAATATGTAAAGGGAAAGAAGTGTGCATAAGAAATATGTAAAGGGAAAGAAGTGTGCATAAGAAATATGTAAAGGGAAAGAAGTGTGCATAAGAAATATGTAAAGGGAAAGAAGTGTGCATAAGAAATATGTAAAGGGAAAGAAGTGTGCATAAGAAATATGTAAAGGGAAAGAAGTGTGCATAAGAAATATGTAAAGGGAAAGAAGTGTGCATAAGAAATATGTAAAGGGAAAGAAGTGTGCATAAGAAATATGTAAAGGGAAAGAAGTGTGCATAAGAAATATGTAAAGGGAAAGAAGTGTGCATAAGAAATATGTAAAGGGAAAGAAGTGTGCATAAGAAATATGTAAAGGGAAAGAAGTGTGCATAAGAAATATGTAAAGGGAAAGAAGTGTGCATAAGAAATATGTAAAGGGAAAGAAGTGTGCATAAGAAATATGTAAAGGGAAAGAAGTGTGCATAAGAAATATGTAAAGGGAAAGAAGTGTGCATAAGAAATATGTAAAGGGAAAGAAGTGTGCATAAGAAATATGTAAAGGGAAAGAAGTGTGCATAAGAAATATGTAAAGGGAAAGAAGTGTGCATAAGAAATATGTAAAGGGAAAGAAGTGTGCATAAGAAATATGTAAAGGGAAAGAAGTGTGCATAAGAAATATGTAAAGGGAAAGAAGTGTGCATAAGAAATATGTAAAGGGAAAGAAGTGTGCATAAGAAATATGTAAAGGGAAAGAAGTGTGCATAAGAAATATGTAAAGGGAAAGAAGTGTGCACAAGAAATATGTAAAGGGAAAGAAGTGTGCATAAGAAATATGTAAAGGGAAAGAATTGTGCATAAGAAATATGTAAAGGGAAAGAAGTGTGCATAAGAAATATGTAAAGGGAAAGAAGTGTGCATAAGAAATATGTAAAGGGAAAGAAGTGTGCATAAGAAATATGTAAAGGGAAAGAAGTGTGCATAAGAAATATGTAAAGGGAAAGAAGTGTGCATAAGAAATATGTAAAGGGAAAGAAGTGTGCATAAGAAATAAACACATGATGTCGGGACAAGCCCTCGAGTTAAATATGTAAAGGGAAAGAAGTGTGCATAAGAAATATGTAAAGGGAAAGAAGTGTGAATAAGAAATATGTAAAGGGAAAGAAGTGTGCATAAGAAATATGTAAAGGGAAAGAAGTGTGCATAAGAAATATGTAAAGGGAAAGAAGTGTGCATAAGAAATATGTAAAGGGAAAGAAGTGTGCATAAGAAATATGTAAAGGGAAAGAAGTGTGCATCAGAAATATGTAAAGGGAAAGAAGTGTGCATAAGAAATATGTAAAGGGAAAGAAGTGTGCATAAGAAATATGTAAAGGGAAAGAAGGGTGCATAAGAAATATGTAAAGGGAAAGAAGTGTGCATAAGAAATATGTAAAGGGAAAGAAGTGTGCATAAGAAATATGTAAAGGGAAAGAAGTGTGCATAAGAAATATGTAAAGGGAAAGAAGTGTGCACAAGAAATATGTAAAGGGAAAGAAGTGTGCACAAGAAATATGTAAAGGGAAAGAAGTGTGCATAAGAAATATGTAAAGGGAAAGAAGTGTGCATACAAAATATGTAAAGGGAAATAAGTGTGCATAAGAAATATGTAAAGGGAAAGAAGTGTGCATAAGAAATATGTAAAGGGAAAGAAGTGTGCATAAGAAATATGTAAAGGGAAAGAAGTGTGCATAAGAAATATGTAAAGGGAAAGAAGTGTGCATAAGAAATATGTAAAGGGAAAGAAGTGTGCATAAGAAATAAACACATGATGTCGGGACAAGCCCTCGAGTTAAATATGTAAAGGGAAAGAAGTGTGCATAAGAAATATGTAAAGGAAAAGAAGTGTGCATAAGAAATATGTAAAGGGAAAGAAGTGTGCATAATAAATATGTAAAGGGAAAGAAGTGTGCATAAGAAATATGTAAAGGGAAAGAAGTGTGCATAAGAAATATGTAAAGGGAAAGAAGTGTGCATAAGAAATATGTAAAAGGAAAGAAGTGTGCATAAGAAATATGTAAAGGGAAAGAAGTGTGCATAAGAAATATGTAAAGGGACAGAAGTGTGCATAAGAAATATGTAAAGGGAATGAAGTGTGCATAAGAAATATGTAAAGGGAAAGAAGTGTGCATAAGAAATATGTAAAGGGAAAGAAGTGTGCATAAGAAATATGTAAAGGGAAAGAAGTGTGCATAAGAAATATGTAAAGGGAAAGAAGTGTGCATAAGAAATATGTAAAGGGAAAGAAGTGTGCATAAGAAATATGTAAAGGGAAAGAAGTGTGCATAAGAAATATGTAAAGGGAAAGAAGTGTGCATAAGAAATATGTAAAGGGAAAGAAGTGTGCATAAGAAATATGTAAAGGGAAAGAAGTGTGCATAAGAAATAAACACATGATGTGGGAACAAGCCCTCGAGTTAAATATGTAAAGGGAAAGAAGTGTGCATAAGAAATATGTAAAGGGAAAGAAGTGTGCATAAGAAATATGTAAAAGGAAAGAAGTGTGCATAAGAAATATGTAAAGGGAAAGAAGTGTGCATAAGAAATATGTAAAGGGAAAGAAGTGTGCATAAGAAATATGTAAAGGGAAAGAAGTGTGCATAAGAAATATGTAAAGGGACAGAAGTGTGCATAAGAAATATGTAAAGGGAAAGAAGTGTGCATAAGAAATATGTAAAGGGAAAGAAGTGTGCATAAGAAATATGTAAAGGGAAAGAAGTGTGCATAAGAAATATGTAAAGGGAAAGAAGTGTGCATAAGAAATATGTAAAGGGAAAGAAGTGTGCATAAGAAATATGTAAAGGGAAAGAAGTGTGCATAAGAAATATGTAAAGGGAAAGAAGTGTGCATAAGAAATATGTAAAGGGAAAGAAGTGTGCATAAGAAATATGTAAAGGGAAAGAAGTGTGCATAAGAAATAAACACATGATGTGGGAACAAGCCCTCGAGTTAAATATGTAAAGGGAAAGAAGTGTGCATAAGAAATATGTAAAGGGAAAGAAGTGTGCATAAGAAATATGTAAAGGGAAAGAAGTGTGCATAAGAAATATGTAAAGGGAAAGAAGTGTGCATAAGAAATATGTAAAGGGAAAGAAGTGTGCATAAGAAATATGTAAAGGGAAAGAAGTGTGCATAAGAAATATGTAAAGGGAAAGAAGTGTGCATAAGAAATATGTAAAGGGAAAGAAGTGTGCATAAGAAATATGTAAAGGGAAATAAGTGTGCATAAGAAATATGTAAAGGGAAATAAGTGTGCATAAGAAATATGTAAAGGGAAAGAAGTGTGCATAAGAAATATGTAAAGGGAAAGAAGTGTGCATAAGAAATATGTAAAGGGAAAGAAGTGTGCATAAGAAATATGTAAAGGGAAAGAAGTGTGCATAAGAAATATGTAAAGGGAAAGAAGTGTGCATAAGAAATATGTAAAGGGAAAGAAGTGTGCATAAGAAATATGTAAAGGGAAAGAAGTGTGCATAAGAAATATGTAAAGGGAAAGAAGTGTGCATAAGAAATATGTAAAGGGAAAGAAGTGTGCATAAGAAATATGTAAAGGGAAAGAAGTGTGCATAAGAAATATGTAAAGGGAAAGAAGTGTGCATAAGAAATATGTAAAGGGAAAGAAGTGTGCATAAGAAATATGTAAAGGGAAAGAAGTGTGCATAAGAAATATGTAAAGGGAAAGAAGTGTGCATAAGAAATATGTAAAGGGAAAGAAGTGTGCATAAGAAATATGTAAAGGGAAAGAAGTGTGCATAAGAAATATGTAAAGGGAAAGAAGTGTGCATAAGAAATATGTAAAGGGAAAGAAGTGTGCATAAGAAATATGTAAAGGGAAAGAAATGTGCATAAGAAATATGTAAAGGGAAAGAAGTGTGCATAAGAAATATGTAAAGGGAAAGAAGTGTGCATAAGAAATATGTAAAGGGAAAGAAGTGTGCATAAAAAATATGTAAAGGGAAAGAAGTGTGCATAAGAAATATGTAAAGGGAAAGAAGTGTGCATAAGAAATATGTAAAGGGAAAGAAGTGTGCATAAGAAATATGTAAAGGGAAAGAAGTGTGCATAAGAAATATGTAAAGGGAAAGAAGTGTGCATAAGAAATATGTAAAGGGAAAGAAGTGTGCATAAGAAATAAACACATGATGTGGGAACAAGCCCTCGAGTTAAATATGTAAAGGGAAAGAAGTGTGCATAAGAAATATGTAAAGGGAAAGAAGTGTGCATAAGAAATATGTAAAGGGAAAGAAGTGTGCATAAGAAATATGTAAAGGGAAAGAAGTGTGCATAATAAATATGTAAAGGGAAAGAAGTGTGCATAAGAAATATGTAAAGGGAAAGAAGTGTGCATAAGAAATATGTAAAGGGAAAGAAGTGTGCATAAGAAATATGTAAAGGGAAAGAAGTGTGCATAAGAAATATGTAAAGGGAAAGAAGTGTGCATAAGAAATATGTAAAGGGAAAGAAGTGTGCATAAGAAATATGTAAAGGGAAAGAAGTGTGCATAAGAAATATGTAAAGGGAAAGAAGTGTGCATAAGAAATATGTAAAGGGAAAGAAGTGTGCATAAGAAATATGTAAAGGGAAAGAAGTGTGCATAAGAAATATGTAAAGGGAAAGAAGTGTGCATAAGAAATATGTAAAGGGAAAGAAGTGTGCACAAGAAATATGTAAAGGGAAAGAAGTGTGCATAATAAATATGTAAAGGGAAAGAAGTGTGCATAAAAAATATGTAAAGGGAAAGAAGTGTGCATAAGAAATATGTAAAGGGAAAGAAGTGTGCATAAGAAATATGTAAAGGGAAAGAAGTGTGCATAAGAAATATGTAAAGGGAAAGAAGTGTGCATAAGAAATATGTAAAGGGAAAGAAGTGTGCATAAGAAATATGTAAAGGGAAAGAAGTGTGCATAAGAAATATGTAAAGGGAAAGAAGTGTGCATAAGAAATAAACACATGATGTCGGGACAAGCCCTCGAGTTAAATATGTAAAGGGAAAGAAGTGTGCATAAGAAATATGTAAAGGGAAAGAAGTGTGCATAAGAAATATGTAAAGGGAAAGAAGTGTGCATAAGAAATATGTAAAGGGAAAGAAGTGTGCATAAGAAATAAACACATGATGTGGGAACAAGCCCTCGAGTTAAATATGTAAAGGGAAAGAAGTGTGCATAAGAAATATGTAAAGGGAAAGAAGTGTGCATAAGAAATATGTAAAGGGAAAGAAGTGTGCATAATAAATATGTAAAGGGAAAGAAGTGTGCATAAGAAATATGTAAAGAGAAAGAAGTGTGCATAAGAAATATGTAAAGGGAAAGAAGTGTGCATAAGAAATATGTAAAGGGAAAGAAGTGTGCATAAGAAATATGTAAAGGGAAAGAAGTGTGCATAAGAAATATGTAAAGGGAAAGAAGTGTGCATAAGAAATATGTAAAGGGAAAGAAGTGTGCATAAGAAATATGTAAAGGGAAAGAAGTGTGCATCAGAAATATGTAAAGGGAAAGAAGTGTGCATAAGAAATATGTAAAGGGAAAGAAGTGTGCATAAGAAATATGTAAAGGGAAAGAAGTGTGCATAAGAAATATGTAAAGGGAAAGAAGTGTGCATAAGAAATATGTAAAGGGAAAGAAGTGTGCATAAGAAATATGTAAAGGGAAAGAAGTGTGCATAAGAAATATGTAAAGGGAAAGAAGTGTGCATAAGAAATATGTAAAGGGAAAGAAGTGTGCATAAGAAATATGTAAAGGGAAAGAAGTGTGCATAATAAATATGTAAAGGGAAAGAAGTGTGCATAATAAATATGTAAAGGGAAAGAAGTGTGCATAAGAAATATGTAAAGGGAAAGAAGTGTGCATAAGAAATATGTAAAGGGAAAGAAGTGTGCATCAGAAATATGTAAAGGGAAAGAAGTGTGCATAAGAAATATGTAAAGGGAAAGAAGTGTGCATAAGAAATATGTAAAGGGAAAGAAGTGTGCATAAGAAATAAACACATGATGTGGGAACAAGCCCTCGAGTTAAATATGTAAAGGGAAAGAAGTGTGCATAAGAAATATGTAAAGGGAAAGAAGTGTGCATAAGAAATATGTAAAGGGAAAGAAGTGTGCATAAGAAATATGTAAAGGGAAAGAAGTGTGCATAAGAAATATGTAAAGGGAAAGAAGTGTGCATAAGAAATATGTAAAGGGAAAGAAGTGTGCATAAGAAATATGTAAAGGGAAAGAAGTGTGCATAAGAAATATGTAAAGGGAAAGAAGTGTGCATAAGAAATATGTAAAGGGAAAGAAGTGTGCATAAGAAATATGTAAAGGGAAAGAAGTGTGCATAAGAAATATGTAAAGGGAAAGAAGTGTGCATAAGAAATATGTAAAGGGAAAGAAGTGTGCATAAAAAATATGTAAAGGGAAAGAAGTGTGCATAAGAAATATGTAAAGGGAAAGAAGTGTGCATAAGAAATATGTAAAGGGAAAGAAGTGTGCATAAGAAATATGTAAAGGGAAAGAAGTGTGCATACGAAATATGTAAAGGGAAAGAAGTGTGCATAAGAAATATGTAAAGGGAAAGAAGTGTGCATAAGAAATATGTAAAGGGAAAGAAGTGTGCATAAGAAATATGTAAAGGGAAAGAAGTGTGCATAAGAAATATGTAAAGGGAAAGAAGTGTGCATAAGAAATATGTAAAGGGAAAGAAGTGTGCATAAGAAATATGTAAAGGGAAAGAAGTGTGCATAAGACATATGTAAAGGGAAAGAAGTGTGCATAAGAAATATGTAAAGGGAAAGAAGTGTGCATAATAAATATGTAAAGGGAAAGAAGTGTGCATAAGAAATATGTAAAGGGAAAGAAGTGTGCATAAGAAATATGTAAAGGGAAAGAAGTGTGCATAAGAAATATGTAAAGGGAAAGAAGTGTGCATAAGAAATATGTAAAGGGAAAGAAGTGTGCATAAGAAATATGTAAAGGGAAAGAAGTGTGCATAAGAAATATGTAAAGGGAAAGAAGTGTGCATCAGAAATTTGTAAAGGGAAAGAAGTGTGCATAAGAAATAAACACATGATGTCGGGACAAGCCCTCGAGTTAAATATGTAAAGGGAAAGAAGTGTGCATAAGAAATATGTAAAGGGAAAGAAGTGTGCATAAGAAATATGTAAAGGGAAAGAAGTGTGCATAAGAAATATGTAAAGGGAAAGAAGTGTGCATAAGAAATATGTAAAGGGAAAGAAGTGTGCATAAGAAATATGTAAAGGGAAAGAAGTGTGCATAAGAAATATGTAAAGTGAAAGAAGTGTGCATAAGAAATATGTAAAGGGAAAGAAGTGTGCATAAGATATATGTAAAGGGAAAGAAGTGTGCATAAGAAATATGTAAAGGGAAAGAAGTGTGCATAAGAAATAAACACATGATGTGGGAACAAGCCCTCGAGTTAAATATGTAAAGGGAAAGAAGTGTGCATAAGAAATATGTAAAGGGAAAGAAGTGTGCATAAGAAATATGTAAAGGGAAAGAAGTGTGCATAAGAAATATGTAAAGGGAAAGAAGTGTGCATAAGAAATATGTAAAGAGAAAGAAGTGTGCATAAGAAATATGTAAAGGGAAAGAAGTGTGCATAAGAAATATGTAAAGGGAAAGAAGTGTGCATAAGAAATATGTAAAGGGAAAGAAGTGTGCATAAGAAATATGTAAAGGGAAAGAAGTGTGCATAAGAAATATGTAAAGGGAAAGAAGTGTGCATAAGAAATATGTAAAGAGAAAGAAGTGTGCATCAGAAATATGTAAAGAGAAAGAAGTGTGCATAAGAAATATGTAAAGGGAAAGAAGTGTGCATAAGAAATATGTAAAGGGAAAGAAGTGTGCATAAGAAATATGTAAAGGGAAAGAAGTGTGCATAAGAAATATGTAAAGGGAAAGAAGTGTGCATAAGAAATATGTAAAGGGAAAGAAGTGTGCATAAGAAATATGTAAAGGGAAAGAAGTGTGCATAAGAAATATGTAAAGGGAAAGAAGTGTGCATAAGAAATATGTAAAGGGAAAGAAGTGTGCATAAGAAATATGTAAAGGGAAAGAAGTGTGCATAAGAAATATGTAAAGGGAAAGAAGTGTGCATAAGAAATATGTAAAGGGAAAGAAGTGTGCATAAGAAATATGTAAAGGGAAAGAAGTGTGCATAAGAAATAAACACATGATGTGGAAACAAGCCCTCGAGTTAAATATGTAAAGGGAAAGAAGTGTGCATAAGAAATATGTAAAGGGAAAGAAGTGTGCATAAGAAATATGTAAAGGGAAAGAAGTGTGCATAAGAAATATGTAAAGGGAAAGAAGTGTGCATAAGAAATATGTAAAGGGAAAGAAGTGTGCATAAGAAATATGTAAAGGGAAATAAGTGTGCATAAGAAATATGTAAAGGGAAAGAAGTGTGCATAAGATATATGTAAAGGGAAAGAAGTGTGCATAAGAAATATGTAAAGGGAAAGAAGTGTGCATAAGAAATAAACACATGATGTGGGAACAAGCCCTCGAGTTAAATATGTAAAGGGAAAGAAGTGTGCATAAGAAATATGTAAAGGGAAAGAAGTGTGCATAAGAAATATGTAAAGGGAAAGAAGTGTGCATAAGAAATATGTAAAGGGAAAGAAGTGTGCATAAGAAATATGTAAAGAGAAAGAAGTGTGCATAAGAAATATGTAAAGGGAAAGAAGTGTGCATAAGAAATATGTAAAGGGAAAGAAGTGTGCATAAGAAATATGTAAAGGGAAAGAAGTGTGCATAAGAAATATGTAAAGGGAAAGAAGTGTGCATAAGAAATATGTAAAGAGAAAGAAGTGTGCATCAGAAATATGTAAAGAGAAAGAAGTGTGCATAAGAAATATGTAAAGGGAAAGAAGTGTGCATAAGAAATATGTAAAGGGAAAGAAGTGTGCATAAGAAATATGTAAAGGGAAAGAAGTGTGCATAAGAAATATGTAAAGGGAAAGAAGTGTGCATAAGAAATATGTAAAGGGAAAGAAGTGTGCATAAGAAATATGTAAAGGGAAAGAAGTGTGCATAAGAAATATGTAAAGGGAAAGAAGTGTGCATAAGAAATATGTAAAGGGAAAGAAGTGTGCATAAGAAATATGTAAAGGGAAAGAAGTGTGCATAAGAAATATGTAAAGGGAAAGAAGTGTGCATAAGAAATATGTAAAGGGAAAGAAGTGTGCATAAGAAATATGTAAAGGGAAAGAAGTGTGCATAAGAAATAAACACATGATGTGGAAACAAGCCCTCGAGTTAAATATGTAAAGGGAAAGAAGTGTGCATAAGAAATATGTAAAGGGAAAGAAGTGTGCATAAGAAATATGTAAAGGGAAAGAAGTGTGCATAAGAAATATGTAAAGGGAAAGAAGTGTGCATAAGAAATATGTAAAGAGAAAGAAATGTGCATAAGAAATATGTAAAGGGAAAGAAGTGTGCATAAGAAATATGTAAAGGGAAAGAAGTGTGCATAAGAAATATGTAAAGGGAAAGAAGTGTGCATAAGAAATATGTAAAGGGAAAGAAGTGTGCATAAGAAATATGTAAAGGGAAAGAAGTGTGCATAAGAAATATCTAAAGGGAAAGAAGTGTGCATAAGAAATATGTAAAGGGAAAGAAGTGTGCATAAGAAATATGTAAAGGGAAAGAAGTGTGCATAAGAAATATGTAAAGGGAAAGAAGTGTGCATAAGAAATATGTAAAGGGAAAGAAGTGTGCATAAGAAATATGTAAAGGGAAAGAAGTGTGCATAAGAAATATGTAAAGGGAAAGAAGTGTGCATAAGAAATATGTAAAGGGAAAGAAGTGTGCATAAGAAATATGTAAAGGGAAAGAAGTGTGCATAAGAAATATGTAAAGGGAAAGAAGTGTGCATAATAAATATGTAAAGGGAAAGAAGTGTGCATAAGAAATATGTAAAGGGAAAGAAGTGTGCATCAGAAATATGTAAAGGGAAAGAAGTGTGCATAAGAAATATGTAAAGGGAAAGAAGTGTGCATACGAAATATGTAAAGGGAAAGAAGTGTGCATAAGAAATAAACACATGATGTGGGAACAAGCCCTCGAGTTAAATATGTAAAGGGAAAGAAGTGTGCATAAGAAATATGTAAAGGGAAACAAGTGTGCATAAGAAATATGTAAAGGGAAAGAAGTGTGCATAAGAAATATGTAAAGGGAAAGAAGTGTGCATAAGAAATATGTAAAGGGAAAGAAGTGTGCATAAGAAATATGTAAAGGGAAAGAAGTGTGCATAAGAAATATGTAAAGGGAAATAAGTGTGCATAAGAAATATGTAAAGGGAAAGAAGTGTGCATAAGAAATATGTAAAGGGAAAGAAGTGTGCATAAGAAATATGTAAAGGGAAAGAAGTGTGCATAAGAAATATGTAAAGGGAAAGAAGTGTGCATAAGAAATATGTAAAGGGAAAGAAGTGTGCATAAAAAATATGTAAAGGGAAAGAAGTGTGCATAAGAAATATGTAAAGGGAAAGAAGTGTGCATAAGAAATATGTAAAGGGAAAGAAGTGTGCATAAGAAATATGTAAAGGGAAAGAAGTGTGCATACGAAATATGTAAAGGGAAAGAAGTGTGCATAAGAAATATGTAAAGGGAAAGAAGTGTGCATAAGAAATATGTAAAGGGAAAGAAGTGTGCATAAGAAATATGTAAAGGGAAAGAAGTGTGCATAAGAAATATGTAAAGGGAAAGAAGTGTGCATAAGAAATATGTAAAGGGAAAGAAGTGTGCATAAGAAATATGTAAAGGGAAAGAAGTGTGCATAAGAAATATGTAAAGGGACAGAAGTGTGCATAAGAAATAAACACATGATGTCGGGACAAGCCCTCGAGTTAAATATGTAAAGGGAAAGAAGTGTGCATAAGAAATATGTAAAGGGAAAGAAGTGTGCATAAGAAATATGTAAAGGGAAAGAAGTGTGCATAAGAAATATGTAAAGGGAAAGAAGTGTGCATAAGAAATATGTAAAGGAAAAGAAGTGTGCATAAGAAATATGTAAAGGGAAAGAAGTGTGCATAAGAAATATGTAAAGGGAAAGAAGTGTGCATAAGAAATATGTAAAGGGAAAGAAGTGTGCATAAGAAATATGTAAAGGGAAAGAAGTGTGCATAAGAAATATGTAAAGGGAAAGAAGTGTGCATAAGAAATAAACACATGATGTGGGAACAAGCCCTCGAGTTAAATATGTAAAGGGAAAGAAGTGTGCATAAGAAATATGTAAAGGGAAAGAAGTGTGCATAAGAAATATGTAAAGGGAAAGAAGTGTGCATAAGAAATATGTAAAGGGAAAGAAGTGTGCATAAGAAATATGTAAAGAGAAAGAAGTGTGCATAAGAAATATGTAAAGGGAAAGAAGTGTGCATAAGAAATATGTAAAGGGAAAGAAGTGTGCATAAGAAATATGTAAAGGGAAAGAAGTGTGCATAAGAAATATGTAAAGGGAAAGAAGTGTGCATAAGAAATATGTAAAGGGAAAGAAGTGTGCATAAGAAATATGTAAAGAGAAAGAAGTGTGCATAAGAAATATGTAAAGGGAAAGAAGTGTGCATAAGAAATATGTAAAGGGAAAGAAGTGTGCATAAGAAATATGTAAAGGGAAAGAAGTGTGCATAAGAAATAAACACATAATGTCGGGACAAGCCCTCGAGTTAAATATGTAAAGGGAAAGAAGTGTGCATAAGAAATATGTAAAGGGAAAGAAGTGTGCATAAGAAATATGTAAAGGGAAAGAAGTGTGCATAAGAAATATGTAAAGGGAAAGAAGTGTGCATAAGAAATATGTAAAGGGAAAGAAGTGTGCATAAGAAATATGTAAAGGGAAAGAAGTGTGCATAAGAAATATGTAAAGGGAAAGAAGTGTGCATAAGAAATAAACACATAATGTCGGGACAAGCCCTCGAGTTAAATATGTAAAGGGAAAGAAGTGTGCATAAGAAATATGTAAAGGGAAAGAAGTGTGCATAAGAAATATGTAAAGGGAAAGAAGTGTGCATAAGAAATATGTAAAGGGAAAGAAGTGTGCATAAGAAATATGTAAAGGGAAAGAAGTGTGCATAAGAAATATGTAAAGGGAAAGAAGTGTGCATAATAAATATGTAAAGGGAAAGAAGTGTGCATAAGAAATATGTAAAGGGAAAGAAGTGTGCATAAGAAATATGTAAAGGGAAAGAAGTGTGCATAAGAAATATGTAAAGGGAAAGAAGTGTGCATAAGAAATATGTAAAGGGAAAGAAGTGTGCATAAGAAATAAACACATAATGTCGGGACAAGCCCTCGAGTTAAATATGTAAAGGGAAAGAAGTGTGCATAAGAAATATGTAAAGGGAAAGAAGTGTGCATAAGAAATATGTAAAGGGAAAGAAGTGTGCATAAGAAATATGTAAAGGGAAAGAAGTGTGCATAAGAAATATGTAAAGGGAAAGAAGTGTGCATAAGAAATATGTAAAGGGAAAGAAGTGTGCATAAGAAATATGTAAAGGGAAAGAAGTGTGCATAAGAAATAAACACAAAATGTCGGGACAAGCCCTCGAGTTAAATATGTAAAGGGAAAGAAGTGTGCATAAGAAATATGTAAAGGGAAAGAAGTGTGCATAAGAAATATGTAAAGGGAAAGAAGTGTGCATAAGAAATATGTAAAGGGAAAGAAGTGTGCATAAGAAATATGTAAAGGGAAAGAAGTGTGCATAAGAAATATGTAAAGGGAAAGAAGTGTGCATAATAAATATGTAAAGGGAAAGAAGTGTGCATAAGAAATATGTAAAGGGAAAGAAGTGTGCATAAGAAATATGTAAAGGGAAAGAAGTGTGCATAAGAAATATGTAAAGGGAAAGAAGTGTGCATAAGAAATATGTAAAGGGAAAGAAGTGTGCATAAGAAATATGTAAAGGGAAAGAAGTGTGCATAAGAAATATGTAAAGGGAAAGAAGTGTGCATAAGAAATATGTAAAGGGAAAGAAGTGTGCATAAGAAATATGTAAAGGGAAAGAAGTGTGCATAAGAAATATGTAAAGAGAAAGAAGTGTGCATCAGAAATATGTAAAGGGAAAGAAGTGTGCATAAGAAATATGTAAAGGGAAAGAAGTGTGCATAAGAAATATGTAAAGGGAAAGAAGTGTGCATAAGAAATATGTAAAGGGAAAGAAGTGTGCATAAGAAATATGTAAAGGGAAAGAAGTGTGCATAAGAAATATGTAAAGGGAAAGAAGTGTGCATAAGAAATATGTAAAGGGAAAGAAGTGTGCATAATAAATATGTAAAGGGAAAGAAGTGTGCATAAGAAATATGTAAAGGGAAAAAAGTGTGCATAAGAAATATGTAAAGGGAAAGAAGTGTGCATAAGAAATATGTAAAGGGAAAGAAGTGTGCATAAGAAATATGTAAAGGGAAAGAAGTGTGCATAAGAAATATGTAAAGGGAAAGAAGTGTGCATAAGAAATATGTAAAGGGAAAGAAGTGTGCATAAGAAATATGTAAAGGGAAAGAAGTGTGCATAAGAAATATGTAAAGGGAAAGAAGTGTGCATAAGAAATATGTAAAGGGAAAGAAGTGTGCATAAGAAATATGTAAAGGGAAAGAAGTGTGCATAAGAAATAAACACATAATGTCGGGACAAGCCCTCGAGTTAAATATGTAAAGGGAAAGAAGTGTGCATAAGAAATATGTAAAGGGAAAGAAGTGTGCATAAGAAATATGTAAAGGGAAAGAAGTGTGCATAAGAAATATGTAAAGGGAAAGAAGTGTGCATAAGAAATATGTAAAGGGAAAGAAGTGTGCATAAGAAATATGTAAAGGGAAAGAAGTGTGCATAATAAATATGTAAAGGGAAAGAAGTGTGCATAAGACATATGTAAAGGGAAAGAAGTGTGCATAAGAAATATGTAAAGGGAAAGAAGTGTGCATAAGAAATATGTAAAGGGAAAGAAGTGTGCATAAGAAATATGTAAAGGGAAAGAAGTGTGCATAAGAAATATGTAAAGGGAAAGAAGTGTGCATAAGAAATATGTAAAGGGAAAGAAGTGTGCATAAGAAATAAACACATAATGTCGGGACAAGCCCTCGAGTTAAATATGTAAAGGGAAAGAAGTGTGCATAAGAAATATGTAAAGGGAAAGAAGTGTGCATAAGAAATATGTAAAGGGAAAGAAGTGTGCATAAGAAATATGTAAAGGGAAAGAAGTGTGCATAAGAAATATGTAAAGGGAAAGAAGTGTGCATAAGAAATATGTAAAGGGAAAGAAGTGTGCATAAGAAATATGTAAAGGGAAAGAAGTGTGCATAAGAAATATGTAAAGGGAAAGAAGTGTGCATAAGAAATATGTAAAGGGAAAGAAGTGTGCATAAGAAATATGTAAAGGGAAAGAAGTGTGCATAAGAAATATGTAAAGGGAAAGAAGTGTGCATAAGAAATATGTAAAGGGAAAGAAGTGTGCATAAGAAATATGTAAAGGGAAAGAAGTGTGCATAAGAAATAAACACATGATGTGGGAACAAGCCCTCGAGTTAAATATGTAAAGGGAAAGAAGTGTGCATAAGAAATATGTAAAGGGAAAGAAGTGTGCATAAGAAATATGTAAAGGGAAAGAAGTGTGCATAAGAAATATGTAAAGGGAAAGAAGTGTGCATAAGAAATATGTAAAGGGAAAGAAGTGTGCATAAGAAATATGTAAAGGGAAAGAAGTGTGCATAAGAAATATGTAAAGGGAAAGAAGTGTGCATAAGAAATATGTAAAGGGAAAGAAGTGTGCATAAGAAATATGTAAAGGGAAAGAAGTGTGCATAAGAAATATGTAAAGGGAAAGAAGTGTGCATAAGAAATATGTAAAGGGAAAGAAGTGTGCATAAGAAATATGTAAAGGGAAAGAAGTGTGCATAAGAAATATGTAAAGGGAAAGAAGTGTGCATAAGAAATATGTAAAGGGAAAGAAGTGTGCATAAGAAATATGTAAAGGGAAAGAAGTGTGCATAAGAAATATGTAAAGGGAAAGAAGTGTGCATAAGAAATATGTAAAGGGAAAGAAGTGTGCATAAAAAATATGTAAAGGGAAAGAAGTGTGCATAAGAAATATGTAAAGGGAAAGAAGTGTGCATACAAAATATGTAAAGGGAAAGAAGTGTGCATAATAAATATGTAAAGGGAAAGAAGTGTGCATAAGAAATATGTAAAGGGAAAGAAGTGTGCATAAGAAATATGTAAAGGGAAAGAAGTGTGCATAAGAAATAAACACATGATGTGGGAACAAGCCCTCGAGTTAAATATGTAAAGGGAAAGAAGTGTGCATAAGAAATATGTAAAGGGAAAGAAGTGTGCATAAGAAATATGTAAAGGGAAAGAAGTGTGCATAAGAAATATGTAAAGGGAAAGAAGTGTGCATAAGAAATATGTAAAGGGAAAGAAGTGTGCATAAGAAATATGTAAAGGGAAAGAAGTGTGCATAATAAATATGTAAAGGGAAAGAAGTGTGCATAAGAAATATGTAAAGGGAAAGAAGTGTGCATAAGAAATATGTAAAGGGAAAGAAGTGTGCATAATAAATATGTAAAGGGAAAGAAGTGTGCATAAGAAATATGTAAAGGGAAAGAAGTGTGCATAAGAAATATGTAAAGGGAAAGAAGTGTGCATAAGAAATATGTAAAGGGAAAGAAGTGTGCATAAGAAATAAACACATGATGTCGGGACAAGCCCTCGAGTTAAATATGTAAAGGGAAAGAAGTGTGCATAAGAAATATGTAAAGGGAAAGAAGTGTGCATAAGAAATATGTAAAGGGAAAGAAGTGTGCATAAGAAATATGTAAAGGGAAAGAAGTGTGCATAAGAAATATGTAAAGGGAAAGAAGTGTGCATAAGAAATATGTAAAGGGAAAGAAGTGTGCATAAGAAATATGTAAAGGGAAAGAAGTGTGCATAAGAAATATGTAAAGGGAAAGAAGTGTGCATAAGAAATATGTAAAGGGAAAGAAGTGTGCATAAGAAATATGTAAAGGGAAAGAAGTGTGCATAAGAAATATGTAAAGGGAAAGAAGTGTGCATAAGAAATATGTAAAGGGAAAGAAGTGTGCATAAGAAATATGTAAAGGGAAAGAAGTGTGCATAAGAAATAAACACATGATGTGGGAACAAGCCCTCGAGTTAAATATGTAAAGGGAAAGAAGTGTGCATAAGAAATATGTAAAGGGAAAGAAGTGTGCATAAGAAATATGTAAAGGGAAAGAAGTGTGCATAAGAAATATGTAAAGGGAAAGAAGTGTGCATAAGAAATATGTAAAGGGAAAGAAGTGTGCATAAGAAATATGTAAAGGGAAAGAAGTGTGCATAAGAAATATGTAAAGGGAAAGAAGTGTGCATAAGAAATATGTAAAGGGAAAGAAGTGTGCATAAGAAATATGTATAGGGAAAGAAGTGTGCATAAGAAATATGTAAAGGGAAAGAAGTGTGCATAAGAAATATGTAAAGGGAAAGAAGTGTGCATAAGAAATATGTAAAGGGAAAGAAGTGTGCATAAGAAATATGTAAAGGGAAAGAAGTGTGCATAAGAAATATGTAAAGGGAAAGAAGTGTGCATAAGAAATATGTAAAGGGAAAGAAGTGTGCATAAGAAATATGTAAAGGGAAAGAAGTGTGCATAAGAAATATGTAAAGGGAAAGAAGTGTGCATAAGAAATATGTAAAGGGAAAGAAGTGTGCATACGAAATATGTAAAGGGAAAGAAGTGTGCATAAGAAATATGTAAAGGGAAAGAAGTGTGCATAAGAAATATGTAAATGGAAAGAAGTGTGCATAAGAAATATGTAAAGGGAAAGAAGTGTGCATAAGAAATAAACACATGATGTGGGAACAAGCCCTCGAGTTAAATATGTAAAGGGAAATAAGTGTGCATAAGAAATATGTAAAGGGAAAGAAGTGTGCATAAGAAATATGTAAAGGGAAAGAAGTGTGCATAAGAAATATGTAAAGGGAAATAAGTGTGCATAAGAAATATGTAAAGGGAAATAAGTGTGCATAAGAAATATGTAAAGGGAAAGAAGTGTGCATAAGAAATATGTAAAGGGAAAGAAGTGTGCATAAGAAATGTGTAAAGGGAAAGAAGTGTGCATAAGAAATATGTAAAGGGAAAGAAGTGTGCATAAGAAATATGTAAAGGGAAAGAAGTGTGCATACGAAATATGTAAAGGGAAAGAAGTGTGCATAAGAAATATGTAAAGGGAAAGAAGTGTGCATAAGAAATATGTAAATGGAAAGAAGTGTGCATAAGAAATATGTAAAGGGAAAGAAGTGTGCATAAGAAATAAACACATGATGTGGGAACAAGCCCTCGAGTTAAATATGTAAAGGGAAATAAGTGTGCATAAGAAATATGTAAAGGGAAAGAAGTGTGCATAAGAAATATGTAAAGGGAAAGAAGTGTGCATAAGAAATATGTAAAGGGAAATAAGTGTGCATAAGAAATATGTAAAGGGAAATAAGTGTGCATAAGAAATATGTAAAGGGAAAGAAGTGTGCATAAGAAATATGTAAAGGGAAAGAAGTGTGCATAAGAAATGTGTAAAGGGAAAGAAGTGTGCATAAGAAATATGTAAAGGGAAATAAGTGTGCATAAGAAATATGTAAAGGGAAAGAAGTGTGCATAAGAAATATGTAAAGGGAAAGAAGTGTGCATAAGAAATATGTAAAGGGAAAGAAGTGTGCATAAGAAATAAACACATGATGTCGGGACAAGCCCTCGAGTTAAATATGTAAAGGGAAAGAAGTGTGCATAAGAAATATGTAAAGGGAAAGAAGTGTGCATAAGAAATATGTAAAGGGAAAGAAGTGTGCATATGAAATATGTAAAGGGAAAGAAGTGTGCATAAGAAATATGTAAAGGGAAAGAAGTGTGCATAAGAAATATGTAAAGGGAAAGAAGTGTGCATAAGAAATATGTAAAGGGAAAGAAGTGTGCATAAGAAATATGTAAAGGGAAAGAAGTGTGCATAAGAAATATGTAAAGGGAAAGAAGTGTGCATAAGAAATATGTAAAGGGAAAGAAGTGTGCATAAGAAATATGTAAAGGGAAAGAAGTGTGCATAAGAAATATGTAAAGGGAAAGAAGTGTGCATAAGAAATATGTAAAGGGAAAGAAGTGTGCATAAGAAATAAACACATGATGTGGGAACAAGCCCTCGAGTTAAATATGTAAAGGGAAAGAAGTGTGCATAAGAAATATGTAAAGGGAAAGAAGTGTGCATAAGAAATATGTAAAGGGAAAGAAGTGTGCATAAGAAATATGTAAAGGGAAAGAAGTGTGCATAAGAAATATGTAAAGGGAAAGAAGTGTGCATAAGAAATATGTAAAGGGAAAGAAGTGTGCATAAGAAATATGTAAAGGGAAAGAAGTGTGCATAAGAAATATGTAAAGGGAAAGAAGTGTGCATAAGAAATATGTAAAGGGAAAGAAGTGTGCATAAGAAATATGTAAAGGGAAAGAAGTGTGCATAAGAAATATGTAAAGGGAAAGAAGTGTGCATAAGAAATATATAAAGGGAAAGAAGTGTGCATAAGAAATATGTAAAGGGAAAGAAGTGTGCATAAGAAATATGTAAAGGGAAAGAAGTGTGCATAAGAAATATGTAAAGGGAAAGAAGTGTGCATAAGAAATATGTAAAGGGAAAGAAGTGTGCATAAGAAATATGTAAAGGGAAAGAAGTGTGCATACAAAATATGTAAAGGGAAAGAAGTGTGCATAAGAAATATGTAAAGGGAAAGAAGTGTGCATAAGAAATATGTAAAGGGAAAGAAGTGTGCATAAGAAATATGTAAAGGGAAAGAAGTGTGCATAAGAAATAAACACATGATGTGGGAACAAGCCCTCGAGTTAAATATGTAAAGGGAAAGAAGTGTGCATAATAAATATGTAAAGGGAAAGAAGTGTGCATAAGAAATATGTAAAGGGAAAGAAGTGTGCATAATAAATATGTAAAGGGAAAGAAGTGTGCATAAGAAATATGTAAAGGGAAAGAAGTGTGCATAAGAAATATGTAAAGGGAAAGAAGTGTGCATAAGAAATATGTAAAGGGAAAGAAGTGTGCATAAGAAATATGTAAAGGGAAAGAAGTGTGCATAAGAAATATGTAAAGGGAAAGAAGTGTGCATAAGAAATATGTAAAGGGAAAGAAGTGTGCATAAGAAATATGTAAAGGGAAAGAAGTGTGCATAAGAAATATGTAAAGGGAAAGAAGTGTGCATAAGAAATATGTAAAGGGAAAGAAGTGTGCATAAGAAATATGTAAAGGGAAAGAAGTGTGCATAAGAAATATGTAAAGGGAAAGAAGTGTGCATAAGAAATATGTAAAGGGAAAGAAGTGTGCATAAGAAATATGTAAAGGGAAAAAAGTGTGCATAAGAAATATGTAAAGGGAAAGAAGTGTGCATAAGAAATATGTAAAGGGAAAGAAGTGTGCATAAGAAATATGTAAAGGGAAAGAAGTGTGCATAAGAAATATGTAAAGGGAAAGAAGTGTGCATAAGAAATATGTAAAGGGAAAGAAGTGTGCATAAGAAATATGTAAAGGGAAAGAAGTGTGCATAAGAAATATGTAAAGGGAAAGAAGTGTGCATAAGAAATATGTAAAGGGAAAGAAGTGTGCATAAGAAATATGTAAAGGGAAAGAAGTGTGCATAAGAAATATGTAAAGGGAAAGAAGTGTGCATAAGAAATATGTAAAGGGAAAGAAGTGTGCATAAGAAATATGTAAAGGGAAAGAAGTGTGCATAAGAAATATGTAAAGGGAAAGAAGTGTGCATAAGAAATATGTAAAGGGAAAGAAGTGTGCATAAGAAATATGTAAAGGGAAAGAAGTGTGCATAAGAAATATGTAAAGGGAAAGAAGTGTGCATACAAAATATGTAAAGGGAAAGAAGTGTGCATAAGAAATATGTAAAGGGAAAGAAGTGTGCATAAGAAATATGTAAAGGGAAAGAAGTGTGCATAAGAAATATGTAAAGGGAAAGAAGTGTGCATAAGAAATAAACACATGATGTGGGAACAAGCCCTCGAGTTAAATATGTAAAGGGAAAGAAGTGTGCATAATAAATATGTAAAGGGAAAGAAGTGTGCATAATAAATATGTAAAGGGAAAGAAGTGTGCATAATAAATATGTAAAGGGAAAGAAGTGTGCATAATAAATTTGTAAAGGGAAAGAAGTGTGCATAAGAAATATGTAAAGGGAAAGAAGTGTGCATAAGAAATATGTAAAGGGAAAGAAGTGTGCATAATAAATATGTAAAGGGAAAGAAGTGTGCATAAGAAATATGTAAAGGGAAAGAAGTGTGCATAAGAAATATGTAAAGGGAAAGAAGTGTGCATAAGAAATATGTAAAGGGAAAGAAGTGTGCATAAGAAATATGTAAAGGGAAAGAAGTGTGCATAAGAAATATGTAAAGGGAAAGAAGTGTGCATAAGAAATATGTAAAGGGAAAGAAGTGTGCATAAGAAATATGTAAAGGGAAAGAAGTGTGCATAAGAAATATGTAAAGGGAAAGAAGTGTGCATAAGAAATATGTAAAGGGAAAGAAGTGTGCATAAGAAATATGTAAAGGGAAAGAAGTGTGCATAAGAAATATGTAAAGGGAAAGAAGTGTGCATAAGAAATATGTAAAGGGAAAGAAGTGTGCATAAGAAATATGTAAAGGGAAAGAAGTGTGCATAAGAAATATGTAAAGGGAAAGAAGTGTGCATAAGAAATATGTAAAGGGAAAGAAGTGTGCATAAGAAATATGTAAAGGGAAAGAAGTGTGCATAAGAAATAAACACATGATGTGGGAACAAGCCCTCGAGTTAAATATGTAAAGGGAAAGAAGTGTGCATAAGAAATATGTAAAGGGAAAGAAGTGTGCATAAGAAATATGTAAAGGGAAAGAAGTGTGCATAAGAAATATGTAAAGGGAAAGAAGTGTGCATACGAAATATGTAAAGGGAAAGAAGTGTGCATAAGAAATATGTAAAGGGAAAGAAGTGTGCATAAGAAATATGTAAAGGGAAAGAAGTGTGCATAAGAAATATGTATAGGGAAAGAAGTGTGCATAAGAAATATGTAAAGGGAAAGAAGTGTGCATAAGAAATATGTAAAGGGAAAGAAGTGTGCATAAGAAATATGTAAAGGGAAAGAAGTGTGCATAAGAAATATGTAAAGGGAAAGAAGTGTGCATAAGAAATATGTAAAGGGAAAGAAGTGTGCATAAGAAATATGTAAAGGGAAAGAAGTGTGCATAAGAAATATGTAAAGGGAAAGAAGTGTGCATAAGAAATATGTAAAGGAAAGAAGTGTGCATAAGAAATATGTAAAGGGAAAGAAGTGTGCATCAGAAATATGTAAAGGGAAAGAAGTGTGCATAAGAAATATGTAAAGGGAAAGAAGTGTGCATAAGAAATATGTAAAGGGAAAGAAGTGTGCATAAGAAATATGTAAAGGGAAAGAAGTGTGCATAAGAAATATGTAAAGGGAAAGAAGTGTGCATAAGAAATAAACACATGATGTGGAAACAAGCCCTCGAGTTAAATATGTAAAGGGAAAGAAGTGTGCATAAGAAATATGTAAAGGGAAAGAAGTGTGCATAAGAAATATGTAAAGGGAAAGAAGTGTGCATAAGAAATATGTAAAGGGAAAGAAGTGTGCATAAGAAATATGTAAAGGGAAAGAAGTGTGCATAAGAAATATGTAAAGGGAAAGAAGTGTGCATAAGAAATATGTAAAGGGAAAGAAGTGTGCATAAGAAATATGTAAAGGGAAAGAAGTGTGCATAAGAAATATGTAAAGGGAAAGAAGTGTGCATAAGAAATATGTAAAGGGAAAGAAGTGTGCATAAGAAATATGTAAAGGGAAAGAAGTGTGCATAAGAAATATGTAAAGGGAAAGAAGTGTGCATAAGAAATATGTAAAGGGAAAGAAGTGTGCATAAGAAATATGTAAAGGGAAAGAAGTGTGCATAAGAAATATGTAAAGGGAAAGAAGTGTGCATAAGAAATATGTAAAGGGAAAGAAGTGTGCATAAGAAATATGTAAAGGGAAAGAAGTGTGCATAAGAAATATGTAAAGGGAAAGAAGTGTGCATAAGAAATATGTAAAGGGAAAGAAGTGTGCATAAGAAATATGTAAAGGGAAAGAAGTGTGCATAAGAAATATGTAAAGGGAAAGAAGTGTGCATAAGAAATATGTAAAGGGAAAGAAGTGTGCATAAGAAATATGTAAAGGGAAAGAAGTGTGCATAAGAAATATGTAAAGGGAAAGAAGTGTGCATAAGAAATATGTAAAGGGAAAGAAGTGTGCATAAGAAATATGTAAAGGGAAAGAAGTGTGCATAAGAAATATGTAAAGGGAAAGAAGTGTGCATAAGAAATATGTAAAGGGAAAGAAGTGTGCATAAGAAATATGTAAAGGGAAAGAAGTGTGCATAAGAAATATGTAAAGGGAAAGAAGTGTGCATAAGAAATATGTAAAGGGAAAGAAGTGTGCATAAGAAATAAAGAAAGAAGTGAGCATAAGAAATATGTAAAGGGAAAGAAGTGTGCATAAGAAATATGTAAAGGGAAAGAAGTGTGCATAAGAAATATGTAAAGGGAAAGAAGTGTGCATAAGAAATATGTAAAGGGAAAGAAGTGTGCATAAGAAATATGTAAAGGGAAAGAAGTGTGCATAAGAAATATGTAAAGGGAAAGAAGTGTGCATAAGAAATATGTAAAGGGAAAGAAGTGTGCATAAGAAATATGTAAAGGGAAAGAAGTGTGCATAAGAAATATGTAAAGGGAAAGAAGTGTGCATAAGAAATATGTAAAGGGAAAGAAGTGTGCATAAGAAATATGTAAAGGGAAAGAAGTGTGCATAAGAAATATGTAAAGGGAAAGAAGTGTGCATAAGAAATATGTAAAGGGAAAGAAGTGTGCATAAGAAATATGTAAAGGGAAAGAAGTGTGCATAAGAAATATGTAAAGGGAAAGAAGTGTGCATAAGAAATATGTAAAGGGAAAGAAGTGTGCATAAGAAATATGTAAAGGGAAAGAAGTGTGCATAAGAAATATGTAAAGGGAAAGAAGTGTGCATAAGAAATATGTAAAGGGAAAGAAGTGTGCATAAGAAATATGTAAAGGGAAAGAAGTGTGCATAAGAAATATGTAAAGGGAAAGAAGTGTGCATAAGAAATATGTAAAGGGAAAGAAGTGTGCATAAGAAATATGTAAAGGGAAAGAAGTGTGCATAAGAAATATGTAAAGGGAAAGAAGTGTGCATAAGAAATATGTAAAGGGAAAGAAGTGTGCATAAGAAATATGTAAAGGGAAAGAAGTGTGCATAAGAAATATGTAAAGGGAAAGAAGTGTGCATAAGAAATATGTAAAGGGAAAGAAGTGTGCATAAGAAATATGTAAAGGGAAAGAAGTGTGCATAAGAAATATGTAAAGGGAAAGAAGTGTGCATAAGAAATATGTAAAGGGAAAGAAGTGTGCATAAGAAATATGTAAAGGGAAAGAAGTGTGCATAAGAAATATGTAAAGGGAAAGAAGTGTGCATAAGAAATATGTAAAGGGAAAGAAGTGTGCATAAGAAATATGTAAAGGGAAAGAAGTGTGCATAAGAAATATGTAAAGGGAAAGAAGTGTGCATAAGAAATATGTAAAGGGAAAGAAGTGTGCATAAGAAATATGTAAAGGGAAAGAAGTGTGCATAAGAAATATGTAAAGGGAAAGAAGTGTGCATAAGAAATATGTAAAGGGAAAGAAGTGTGCATAAGAAATATGTAAAGGGAAAGAAGTGTGCATAAGAAATATGTAAAGGGAAAGAAGTGTGCATAAGAAATATGTAAAGGGAAAGAAGTGTGCATAAGAAATATGTAAAGGGAAAGAAGTGTGCATAAGAAATATGTAAAGGGAAAGAAGTGTGCATAAGAAATATGTAAAGGGAAAGAAGTGTGCATAAGAAATATGTAAAGGGAAAGAAGTGTGCATAAGAAATATGTAAAGGGAAAGAAGTGTGCATAAGAAATATGTAAAGGGAAAGAAGTGTGCATAAGAAATATGTAAAGGGAAAGAAGTGTGCATAAGAAATATGTAAAGGGAAAGAAGTGTGCATAAGAAATATGTAAAGGGAAAGAAGTGTGCATAAGAAATATGTAAAGGGAAAGAAGTGTGCATAAGAAATATGTAAAGGGAAAGAAGTGTGCATAAGAAATATGTAAAGGGAAAGAAGTGTGCATAAGAAATATGTAAAGGGAAAGAAGTGTGCATAAGAAATATGTAAAGGGAAAGAAGTGTGCATAAGAAATATGTAAAGGGAAAGAAGTGTGCATAAGAAATATGTAAAGGGAAAGAAGTGTGCATAAGAAATATGTAAAGGGAAAGAAGTGTGCATAAGAAATATGTAAAGGGAAAGAAGTGTGCATAAGAAATATGTAAAGGGAAAGAAGTGTGCATAAGAAATATGTAAAGGGAAAGAAGTGTGCATAAGAAATATGTAAAGGGAAAGAAGTGTGCATAAGAAATATGTAAAGGGAAAGAAGTGTGCATAAGAAATATGTAAAGGGAAAGAAGTGTGCATAAGAAATATGTAAAGGGAAAGAAGTGTGCATAAGAAATATGTAAAGGGAAAGAAGTGTGCATAAGAAATATGTAAAGGGAAAGAAGTGTGCATAAGAAATATGTAAAGGGAAAGAAGTGTGCATAAGAAATATGTAAAGGGAAAGAAGTGTGCATAAGAAATATGTAAAGGGAAAGAAGTGTGCATAAGAAATATGTAAAGGGAAAGAAGTGTGCATAAGAAATATGTAAAGGGAAAGAAGTGTGCATAAGAAATATGTAAAGGGAAAGAAGTGTGCATAAGAAATATGTAAAGGGAAAGAAGTGTGCATAAGAAATATGTAAAGGGAAAGAAGTGTGCATAAGAAATATGTAAAGGGAAAGAAGTGTGCATAAGAAATATGTAAAGGGAAAGAAGTGTGCATAAGAAATATGTAAAGGGAAAGAAGTGTGCATAAGAAATATGTAAAGGGAAAGAAGTGTGCATAAGAAATATGTAAAGGGAAAGAAGTGTGCATAAGAAATATGTAAAGGGAAAGAAGTGTGCATAAGAAATATGTAAAGGGAAAGAAGTGTGCATAAGAAATATGTAAAGGGAAAGAAGTGTGCATAAGAAATATGTAAAGGGAAAGAAGTGTGCATAAGAAATATGTAAAGGGAAAGAAGTGTGCATAAGAAATATGTAAAGGGAAAGAAGTGTGCATAAGAAATATGTAAAGGGAAAGAAGTGTGCATAAGAAATATGTAAAGGGAAAGAAGTGTGCATAAGAAATATGTAAAGGGAAAGAAGTGTGCATAAGAAATATGTAAAGGGAAAGAAGTGTGCATAAGAAATATGTAAAGGGAAAGAAGTGTGCATAAGAAATATGTAAAGGGAAAGAAGTGTGCATAAGAAATATGTAAAGGGAAAGAAGTGTGCATAAGAAATATGTAAAGGGAAAGAAGTGTGCATAAGAAATATGTAAAGGGAAAGAAGTGTGCATAAGAAATATGTAAAGGGAAAGAAGTGTGCATAAGAAATATGTAAAGGGAAAGAAGTGTGCATAAGAAATATGTAAAGGGAAAGAAGTGTGCATAAGAAATATGTAAAGGGAAAGAAGTGTGCATAAGAAATATGTAAAGGGAAAGAAGTGTGCATAAGAAATATGTAAAGGGAAAGAAGTGTGCATAAGAAATATGTAAAGGGAAAGAAGTGTGCATAAGAAATATGTAAAGGGAAAGAAGTGTGCATAAGAAATATGTAAAGGGAAAGAAGTGTGCATAAGAAATATGTAAAGGGAAAGAAGTGTGCATAAGAAATATGTAAAGGGAAAGAAGTGTGCATAAGAAATATGTAAAGGGAAAGAAGTGTGCATAAGAAATATGTAAAGGGAAAGAAGTGTGCATAAGAAATATGTAAAGGGAAAGAAGTGTGCATAAGAAATATGTAAAGGGAAAGAAGTGTGCATAAGAAATATGTAAAGGGAAAGAAGTGTGCATAAGAAATATGTAAAGGGAAAGAAGTGTGCATAAGAAATATGTAAAGGGAAAGAAGTGTGCATAAGAAATATGTAAAGGGAAAGAAGTGTGCATAAGAAATATGTAAAGGGAAAGAAGTGTGCATAAGAAATATGTAAAGGGAAAGAAGTGTGCATAAGAAATATGTAAAGGGAAAGAAGTGTGCATAAGAAATATGTAAAGGGAAAGAAGTGTGCATAAGAAATATGTAAAGGGAAAGAAGTGTGCATAAGAAATATGTAAAGGGAAAGAAGTGTGCATAAGAAATATGTAAAGGGAAAGAAGTGTGCATAAGAAATATGTAAAGGGAAAGAAGTGTGCATAAGAAATATGTAAAGGGAAAGAAGTGTGCATAAGAAATATGTAAAGGGAAAGAAGTGTGCATAAGAAATATGTAAAGGGAAAGAAGTGTGCATAAGAAATATGTAAAGGGAAAGAAGTGTGCATAAGAAATATGTAAAGGGAAAGAAGTGTGCATAAGAAATATGTAAAGGGAAAGAAGTGTGCATAAGAAATATGTAAAGGGAAAGAAGTGTGCATAAGAAATATGTAAAGGGAAAGAAGTGTGCATAAGAAATATGTAAAGGGAAAGAAGTGTGCATAAGAAATATGTAAAGGGAAAGAAGTGTGCATAAGAAATATGTAAAGGGAAAGAAGTGTGCATAAGAAATATGTAAAGGGAAAGAAGTGTGCATAAGAAATATGTAAAGGGAAAGAAGTGTGCATAAGAAATATGTAAAGGGAAAGAAGTGTGCATAAGAAATATGTAAAGGGAAAGAAGTGTGCATAAGAAATATGTAAAGGGAAAGAAGTGTGCATAAGAAATATGTAAAGGGAAAGAAGTGTGCATAAGAAATATGTAAAGGGAAAGAAGTGTGCATAAGAAATATGTAAAGGGAAAGAAGTGTGCATAAGAAATATGTAAAGGGAAAGAAGTGTGCATAAGAAATATGTAAAGGGAAAGAAGTGTGCATAAGAAATATGTAAAGGGAAAGAAGTGTGCATAAGAAATATGTAAAGGGAAAGAAGTGTGCATAAGAAATATGTAAAGGGAAAGAAGTGTGCATAAGAAATATGTAAAGGGAAAGAAGTGTGCATAAGAAATATGTAAAGGGAAAGAAGTGTGCATAAGAAATATGTAAAGGGAAAGAAGTGTGCATAAGAAATATGTAAAGGGAAAGAAGTGTGCATAAGAAATATGTAAAGGGAAAGAAGTGTGCATAAGAAATATGTAAAGGGAAAGAAGTGTGCATAAGAAATATGTAAAGGGAAAGAAGTGTGCATAAGAAATATGTAAAGGGAAAGAAGTGTGCATAAGAAATATGTAAAGGGAAAGAAGTGTGCATAAGAAATATGTAAAGGGAAAGAAGTGTGCATAAGAAATATGTAAAGGGAAAGAAGTGTGCATAAGAAATATGTAAAGGGAAAGAAGTGTGCATAAGAAATATGTAAAGGGAAAGAAGTGTGCATAAGAAATATGTAAAGGGAAAGAAGTGTGCATAAGAAATATGTAAAGGGAAAGAAGTGTGCATAAGAAATATGTAAAGGGAAAGAAGTGTGCATAAGAAATATGTAAAGGGAAAGAAGTGTGCATAAGAAATATGTAAGGAAAGTGCATAAGAAATATGTAAAGGGAAAGAAGTGTGCATAAGAAATATGTAAAGGGAAAGAAGTGTGCATAAGAAATATGTAAAGGGAAAGAAGTGTGCATAAGAAATATGTAAAGGGAAAGAAGTGTGCATAAGAAATATGTAAAGGGAAAGAAGTGTGCATAAGAAATATGTAAAGGGAAAGAAGTGTGCATAAGAAATATGTAAAGGGAAAGAAGTGTGCATAAGAAATATGTAAAGGGAAAGAAGTGTGCATAAGAAATATGTAAAGGGAAAGAAGTGTGCATAAGAAATATGTAAAGGGAAAGAAGTGTGCATAAGAAATATGTAAAGGGAAAGAAGTGTGCATAAGAAATATGTAAAGGGAAAGAAGTGTGCATAAGAAATATGTAAAGGGAAAGAAGTGTGCATAAGAAATATGTAAAGGGAAAGAAGTGTGCATAAGAAATATGTAAAGGGAAAGAAGTGTGCATAAGAAATATGTAAAGGGAAAGAAGTGTGCATAAGAAATATGTAAAGGGAAAGAAGTGTGCATAAGAAATATGTAAAGGGAAAGAAGTGTGCATAAGAAATATGTAAAGGGAAAGAAGTGTGCATAAGAAATATGTAAAGGGAAAGAAGTGTGCATAAGAAATATGTAAAGGGAAAGAAGTGTGCATAAGAAATATGTAAAGGGAAAGAAGTGTGCATAAGAAATATGTAAAGGGAAAGAAGTGTGCATAAGAAATATGTAAAGGGAAAGAAGTGTGCATAAGAAATATGTAAAGGGAAAGAAGTGTGCATAAGAAATATGTAAAGGGAAAGAAGTGTGCATAAGAAATATGTAAAGGGAAAGAAGTGTGCATAAGAAATATGTAAAGGGAAAGAAGTGTGCATAAGAAATATGTAAAGGGAAAGAAGTGTGCATAAGAAATATGTAAAGGGAAAGAAGTGTGCATAAGAAATATGTAAAGGGAAAGAAGTGTGCATAAGAAATATGTAAAGGGAAAGAAGTGTGCATAAGAAATATGTAAAGGGAAAGAAGTGTGCATAAGAAATATGTAAAGGGAAAGAAGTGTGCATAAGAAATATGTAAAGGGAAAGAAGTGTGCATAAGAAATATGTAAAGGGAAAGAAGTGTGCATAAGAAATATGTAAAGGGAAAGAAGTGTGCATAAGAAATATGTAAAGGGAAAGAAGTGTGCATAAGAAATATGTAAAGGGAAAGAAGTGTGCATAAGAAATATGTAAAGGGAAAGAAGTGTGCATAAGAAATATGTAAAGGGAAAGAAGTGTGCATAAGAAATATGTAAAGGGAAAGAAGTGTGCATAAGAAATATGTAAAGGGAAAGAAGTGTGCATAAGAAATATGTAAAGGGAAAGAAGTGTGCATAAGAAATATGTAAAGGGAAAGAAGTGTGCATAAGAAATATGTAAAGGGAAAGAAGTGTGCATAAGAAATATGTAAAGGGAAAGAAGTGTGCATAAGAAATATGTAAAGGGAAAGAAGTGTGCATAAGAAATATGTAAAGGGAAAGAAGTGTGCATAAGAAATATGTAAAGGGAAAGAAGTGTGCATAAGAAATATGTAAAGGGAAAGAAGTGTGCATAAGAAATATGTAAAGGGAAAGAAGTGTGCATAAGAAATATGTAAAGGGAAAGAAGTGTGCATAAGAAATATGTAAAGGGAAAGAAGTGTGCATAAGAAATATGTAAAGGGAAAGAAGTGTGCATAAGAAATATGTAAAGGGAAAGAAGTGTGCATAAGAAATATGTAAAGGGAAAGAAGTGTGCATAAGAAATATGTAAAGGGAAAGAAGTGTGCATAAGAAATATGTAAAGGGAAAGAAGTGTGCATAAGAAATATGTAAAGGGAAAGAAGTGTGCATAAGAAATATGTAAAGGGAAAGAAGTGTGCATAAGAAATATGTAAAGGGAAAGAAGTGTGCATAAGAAATATGTAAAGGGAAAGAAGTGTGCATAAGAAATATGTAAAGGGAAAGAAGTGTGCATAAGAAATATGTAAAGGGAAAGAAGTGTGCATAAGAAATATGTAAAGGGAAAGAAGTGTGCATAAGAAATATGTAAAGGGAAAGAAGTGTGCATAAGAAATATGTAAAGGGAAAGAAGTGTGCATAAGAAATATGTAAAGGGAAAGAAGTGTGCATAAGAAATATGTAAAGGGAAAGAAGTGTGCATAAGAAATATGTAAAGGGAAAGAAGTGTGCATAAGAAATATGTAAAGGGAAAGAAGTGTGCATAAGAAATATGTAAAGGGAAAGAAGTGTGCATAAGAAATATGTAAAGGGAAAGAAGTGTGCATAAGAAATATGTAAAGGGAAAGAAGTGTGCATAAGAAATATGTAAAGGGAAAGAAGTGTGCATAAGAAATATGTAAAGGGAAAGAAGTGTGCATAAGAAATATGTAAAGGGAAAGAAGTGTGCATAAGAAATATGTAAAGGGAAAGAAGTGTGCATAAGAAATATGTAAAGGGAAAGAAGTGTGCATAAGAAATATGTAAAGGGAAAGAAGTGTGCATAAGAAATATGTAAAGGGAAAGAAGTGTGCATAAGAAATATGTAAAGGGAAAGAAGTGTGCATAAGAAATATGTAAAGGGAAAGAAGTGTGCATAAGAAATATGTAAAGGGAAAGAAGTGTGCATAAGAAATATGTAAAGGGAAAGAAGTGTGCATAAGAAATATGTAAAGGGAAAGAAGTGTGCATAAGAAATATGTAAAGGGAAAGAAGTGTGCATAAGAAATATGTAAAGGGAAAGAAGTGTGCATAAGAAATATGTAAAGGGAAAGAAGTGTGCATAAGAAATATGTAAAGGGAAAGAAGTGTGCATAAGAAATATGTAAAGGGAAAGAAGTGTGCATAAGAAATATGTAAAGGGAAAGAAGTGTGCATAAGAAATATGTAAAGGGAAAGAAGTGTGCATAAGAAATATGTAAAGGGAAAGAAGTGTGCATAAGAAATATGTAAAGGGAAAGAAGTGTGCATAAGAAATATGTAAAGGGAAAGAAGTGTGCATAAGAAATATGTAAAGGGAAAGAAGTGTGCATAAGAAATATGTAAAGGGAAAGAAGTGTGCATAAGAAATATGTAAAGGGAAAGAAGTGTGCATAAGAAATATGTAAAGGGAAAGAAGTGTGCATAAGAAATATGTAAAGGGAAAGAAGTGTGCATAAGAAATATGTAAAGGGAAAGAAGTGTGCATAAGAAATATGTAAAGGGAAAGAAGTGTGCATAAGAAATATGTAAAGGGAAAGAAGTGTGCATAAGAAATATGTAAAGGGAAAGAAGTGTGCATAAGAAATATGTAAAGGGAAAGAAGTGTGCATAAGAAATATGTAAAGGGAAAGAAGTGTGCATAAGAAATATGTAAAGGGAAAGAAGTGTGCATAAGAAATATGTAAAGGGAAAGAAGTGTGCATAAGAAATATGTAAAGGGAAAGAAGTGTGCATAAGAAATATGTAAAGGGAAAGAAGTGTGCATAAGAAATATGTAAAGGGAAAGAAGTGTGCATAAGAAATATGTAAAGGGAAAGAAGTGTGCATAAGAAATATGTAAAGGGAAAGAAGTGTGCATAAGAAATATGTAAAGGGAAAGAAGTGTGCATAAGAAATATGTAAAGGGAAAGAAGTGTGCATAAGAAATATGTAAAGGGAAAGAAGTGTGCATAAGAAATATGTAAAGGGAAAGAAGTGTGCATAAGAAATATGTAAAGGGAAAGAAGTGTGCATAAGAAATATGTAAAGGGAAAGAAGTGTGCATAAGAAATATGTAAAGGGAAAGAAGTGTGCATAAGAAATATGTAAAGGGAAAGAAGTGTGCATAAGAAATATGTAAAGGGAAAGAAGTGTGCATAAGAAATATGTAAAGGGAAAGAAGTGTGCATAAGAAATATGTAAAGGGAAAGAAGTGTGCATAAGAAATATGTAAAGGGAAAGAAGTGTGCATAAGAAATATGTAAAGGGAAAGAAGTGTGCATAAGAAATATGTAAAGGGAAAGAAGTGTGCATAAGAAATATGTAAAGGGAAAGAAGTGTGCATAAGAAATATGTAAAGGGAAAGAAGTGTGCATAAGAAATATGTAAAGGGAAAGAAGTGTGCATAAGAAATATGTAAAGGGAAAGAAGTGTGCATAAGAAATATGTAAAGGGAAAGAAGTGTGCATAAGAAATATGTAAAGGGAAAGAAGTGTGCATAAGAAATATGTAAAGGGAAAGAAGTGTGCATAAGAAATATGTAAAGGGAAAGAAGTGTGCATAAGAAATATGTAAAGGGAAAGAAGTGTGCATAAGAAATATGTAAAGGGAAAGAAGTGTGCATAAGAAATATGTAAAGGGAAAGAAGTGTGCATAAGAAATATGTAAAGGGAAAGAAGTGTGCATAAGAAATATGTAAAGGGAAAGAAGTGTGCATAAGAAATATGTAAAGGGAAAGAAGTGTGCATAAGAAATATGTAAAGGGAAAGAAGTGTGCATAAGAAATATGTAAAGGGAAAGAAGTGTGCATAAGAAATATGTAAAGGGAAAGAAGTGTGCATAAGAAATATGTAAAGGGAAAGAAGTGTGCATAAGAAATATGTAAAGGGAAAGAAGTGTGCATAAGAAATATGTAAAGGGAAAGAAGTGTGCATAAGAAATATGTAAAGGGAAAGAAGTGTGCATAAGAAATATGTAAAGGGAAAGAAGTGTGCATAAGAAATATGTAAAGGGAAAGAAGTGTGCATAAGAAATATGTAAAGGGAAAGAAGTGTGCATAAGAAATATGTAAAGGGAAAGAAGTGTGCATAAGAAATATGTAAAGGGAAAGAAGTGTGCATAAGAAATATGTAAAGGGAAAGAAGTGTGCATAAGAAATATGTAAAGGGAAAGAAGTGTGCATAAGAAATATGTAAAGGGAAAGAAGTGTGCATAAGAAATATGTAAAGGGAAAGAAGTGTGCATAAGAAATATGTAAAGGGAAAGAAGTGTGCATAAGAAATATGTAAAGGGAAAGAAGTGTGCATAAGAAATATGTAAAGGGAAAGAAGTGTGCATAAGAAATATGTAAAGGGAAAGAAGTGTGCATAAGAAATATGTAAAGGGAAAGAAGTGTGCATAAGAAATATGTAAAGGGAAAGAAGTGTGCATAAGAAATATGTAAAGGGAAAGAAGTGTGCATAAGAAATATGTAAAGGGAAAGAAGTGTGCATAAGAAATATGTAAAGGGAAAGAAGTGTGCATAAGAAATATGTAAAGGGAAAGAAGTGTGCATAAGAAATATGTAAAGGGAAAGAAGTGTGCATAAGAAATATGTAAAGGGAAAGAAGTGTGCATAAGAAATATGTAAAGGGAAAGAAGTGTGCATAAGAAATATGTAAAGGGAAAGAAGTGTGCATAAGAAATATGTAAAGGGAAAGAAGTGTGCATAAGAAATATGTAAAGGGAAAGAAGTGTGCATAAGAAATATGTAAAGGGAAAGAAGTGTGCATAAGAAATATGTAAAGGGAAAGAAGTGTGCATAAGAAATATGTAAAGGGAAAGAAGTGTGCATAAGAAATATGTAAAGGGAAAGAAGTGTGCATAAGAAATATGTAAAGGGAAAGAAGTGTGCATAAGAAATATGTAAAGGGAAAGAAGTGTGCATAAGAAATATGTAAAGGGAAAGAAGTGTGCATAAGAAATATGTAAAGGGAAAGAAGTGTGCATAAGAAATATGTAAAGGGAAAGAAGTGTGCATAAGAAATATGTAAAGGGAAAGAAGTGTGCATAAGAAATATGTAAAGGGAAAGAAGTGTGCATAAGAAATATGTAAAGGGAAAGAAGTGTGCATAAGAAATATGTAAAGGGAAAGAAGTGTGCATAAGAAATATGTAAAGGGAAAGAAGTGTGCATAAGAAATATGTAAAGGGAAAGAAGTGTGCATAAGAAATATGTAAAGGGAAAGAAGTGTGCATAAGAAATATGTAAAGGGAAAGAAGTGTGCATAAGAAATATGTAAAGGGAAAGAAGTGTGCATAAGAAATATGTAAAGGGAAAGAAGTGTGCATAAGAAATATGTAAAGGGAAAGAAGTGTGCATAAGAAATATGTAAAGGGAAAGAAGTGTGCATAAGAAATATGTAAAGGGAAAGAAGTGTGCATAAGAAATATGTAAAGGGAAAGAAGTGTGCATAAGAAATATGTAAAGGGAAAGAAGTGTGCATAAGAAATATGTAAAGGGAAAGAAGTGTGCATAAGAAATATGTAAAGGGAAAGAAGTGTGCATAAGAAATATGTAAAGGGAAAGAAGTGTGCATAAGAAATATGTAAAGGGAAAGAAGTGTGCATAAGAAATATGTAAAGGGAAAGAAGTGTGCATAAGAAATATGTAAAGGGAAAGAAGTGTGCATAAGAAATATGTAAAGGGAAAGAAGTGTGCATAAGAAATATGTAAAGGGAAAGAAGTGTGCATAAGAAATATGTAAAGGGAAAGAAGTGTGCATAAGAAATATGTAAAGGGAAAGAAGTGTGCATAAGAAATATGTAAAGGGAAAGAAGTGTGCATAAGAAATATGTAAAGGGAAAGAAGTGTGCATAAGAAATATGTAAAGGGAAAGAAGTGTGCATAAGAAATATGTAAAGGGAAAGAAGTGTGCATAAGAAATATGTAAAGGGAAAGAAGTGTGCATAAGAAATATGTAAAGGGAAAGAAGTGTGCATAAGAAATATGTAAAGGGAAAGAAGTGTGCATAAGAAATATGTAAAGGGAAAGAAGTGTGCATAAGAAATATGTAAAGGGAAAGAAGTGTGCATAAGAAATATGTAAAGGGAAAGAAGTGTGCATAAGAAATATGTAAAGGGAAAGAAGTGTGCATAAGAAATATGTAAAGGGAAAGAAGTGTGCATAAGAAATATGTAAAGGGAAAGAAGTGTGCATAAGAAATATGTAAAGGGAAAGAAGTGTGCATAAGAAATATGTAAAGGGAAAGAAGTGTGCATAAGAAATATGTAAAGGGAAAGAAGTGTGCATAAGAAATATGTAAAGGGAAAGAAGTGTGCATAAGAAATATGTAAAGGGAAAGAAGTGTGCATAAGAAATATGTAAAGGGAAAGAAGTGTGCATAAGAAATATGTAAAGGGAAAGAAGTGTGCATAAGAAATATGTAAAGGGAAAGAAGTGTGCATAAGAAATATGTAAAGGGAAAGAAGTGTGCATAAGAAATATGTAAAGGGAAAGAAGTGTGCATAAGAAATATGTAAAGGGAAAGAAGTGTGCATAAGAAATATGTAAAGGGAAAGAAGTGTGCATAAGAAATATGTAAAGGGAAAGAAGTGTGCATAAGAAATATGTAAAGGGAAAGAAGTGTGCATAAGAAATATGTAAAGGGAAAGAAGTGTGCATAAGAAATATGTAAAGGGAAAGAAGTGTGCATAAGAAATATGTAAAGGGAAAGAAGTGTGCATAAGAAATATGTAAAGGGAAAGAAGTGTGCATAAGAAATATGTAAAGGGAAAGAAGTGTGCATAAGAAATATGTAAAGGGAAAGAAGTGTGCATAAGAAATATGTAAAGGGAAAGAAGTGTGCATAAGAAATATGTAAAGGGAAAGAAGTGTGCATAAGAAATATGTAAAGGGAAAGAAGTGTGCATAAGAAATATGTAAAGGGAAAGAAGTGTGCATAAGAAATATGTAAAGGGAAAGAAGTGTGCATAAGAAATATGTAAAGGGAAAGAAGTGTGCATAAGAAATATGTAAAGGGAAAGAAGTGTGCATAAGAAATATGTAAAGGGAAAGAAGTGTGCATAAGAAATATGTAAAGGGAAAGAAGTGTGCATAAGAAATATGTAAAGGGAAAGAAGTGTGCATAAGAAATATGTAAAGGGAAAGAAGTGTGCATAAGAAATATGTAAAGGGAAAGAAGTGTGCATAAGAAATATGTAAAGGGAAAGAAGTGTGCATAAGAAATATGTAAAGGGAAAGAAGTGTGCATAAGAAATATGTAAAGGGAAAGAAGTGTGCATAAGAAATATGTAAAGGGAAAGAAGTGTGCATAAGAAATATGTAAAGGGAAAGAAGTGTGCATAAGAAATATGTAAAGGGAAAGAAGTGTGCATAAGAAATATGTAAAGGGAAAGAAGTGTGCATAAGAAATATGTAAAGGGAAAGAAGTGTGCATAAGAAATATGTAAAGGGAAAGAAGTGTGCATAAGAAATATGTAAAGGGAAAGAAGTGTGCATAAGAAATATGTAAAGGGAAAGAAGTGTGCATAAGAAATATGTAAAGGGAAAGAAGTGTGCATAAGAAATATGTAAAGGGAAAGAAGTGTGCATAAGAAATATGTAAAGGGAAAGAAGTGTGCATAAGAAATATGTAAAGGGAAAGAAGTGTGCATAAGAAATATGTAAAGGGAAAGAAGTGTGCATAAGAAATATGTAAAGGGAAAGAAGTGTGCATAAGAAATATGTAAAGGGAAAGAAGTGTGCATAAGAAATATGTAAAGGGAAAGAAGTGTGCATAAGAAATATGTAAAGGGAAAGAAGTGTGCATAAGAAATATGTAAAGGGAAAGAAGTGTGCATAAGAAATATGTAAAGGGAAAGAAGTGTGCATAAGAAATATGTAAAGGGAAAGAAGTGTGCATAAGAAATATGTAAAGGGAAAGAAGTGTGCATAAGAAATATGTAAAGGGAAAGAAGTGTGCATAAGAAATATGTAAAGGGAAAGAAGTGTGCATAAGAAATATGTAAAGGGAAAGAAGTGTGCATAAGAAATATGTAAAGGGAAAGAAGTGTGCATAAGAAATATGTAAAGGGAAAGAAGTGTGCATAAGAAATATGTAAAGGGAAAGAAGTGTGCATAAGAAATATGTAAAGGGAAAGAAGTGTGCATAAGAAATATGTAAAGGGAAAGAAGTGTGCATAAGAAATATGTAAAGGGAAAGAAGTGTGCATAAGAAATATGTAAAGGGAAAGAAGTGTGCATAAGAAATATGTAAAGGGAAAGAAGTGTGCATAAGAAATATGTAAAGGGAAAGAAGTGTGCATAAGAAATATGTAAAGGGAAAGAAGTGTGCATAAGAAATATGTAAAGGGAAAGAAGTGTGCATAAGAAATATGTAAAGGGAAAGAAGTGTGCATAAGAAATATGTAAAGGGAAAGAAGTGTGCATAAGAAATATGTAAAGGGAAAGAAGTGTGCATAAGAAATAAACACATGATGTCGGGACAAGCCCTCGAGTTAAATATGTAAAGGGAAAGAAGTGTGCATAAGAAATAATAAAGGGAAAGAAGTGTGCATAAGAAATATGTAAAGGGAAAGAAGTGTGCATAAGAAATATGTAAAGGGAAAGAAGTGTGCATAAGAAATATGTAAAGGGAAAGAAGTGTGCATAAGAAATATGTAAAGGGAAAGAAGTGTGCATAAGAAATATGTAAAGGGAAAGAAGTGTGCATAAGAAATATGTAAAGAGAAAGAAGTGTGCATAAGAAATATGTAAAGGGAAAGAAGTGTGCATAAGAAATATGTAAAGGGAAAGAAGTGTGCATAAGAAATATGTAAAGGGAAAGAAGTGTGCATAAGAAATATGTAAAGGGAAAGAAGTGTGCATAAGAAATATGTAAAGGGAAAGAAGTGTGCATAAGAAATATGTAAAGGGAAAGAAGTGTGCATAAGAAATATGTAAAGGGAAAGAAGTGTGCATAAGAAATATGTAAAGGGAAAGAAGTGTGCATAAGAAATATGTAAAGGGAAAGAAGTGTGCATAAGAAATATGTAAAGGGAAAGAAGTGTGCATAAGAAATATGTAAAGGGAAAGAAGTGTGCATAAGAAATATGTAAAGGGAAAGAAGTGTGCATAAGAAATATGTAAAGGGAAAGAAGTGTGCATAAGAAATATGTAAAGGGAAAGAAGTGTGCATAAGAAATATGTAAAGGGAAAGAAGTTCTTTCCCTTTACATATTTCTTATGCACACTTCTTTCCCTTTACATATTTCTTATGCACACTTCTTTCCCTTTACATATTTCTTATGCACACTTCTTTCCCTTTACATATTTCTTATGCACACTTCTTTCCCTTTATTATTTCTTATGCACACTTCTTTCCCTTTACATATTTAACTCGAGGGCTTGTCCCGACATCATGTGTTTATTTCTTATGCACACTTCTTTCCCTTTACATATTTCTTATGCACACTTCTTTCCCTTTACATATTTCTTATGCACACTTCTTTCCCTTTACATATTTCTTATGCACACTTCTTTCCCTTTACATATTTCTTATGCACACTTCTTTCCCTTTACATATTTCTTATGCACACTTCTTTCCCTTTACATATTTCTTATGCACACTTCTTTCCCTTTACATATTTCTTATGCACACTTCTTTCCCTTTACATATTTATTATGCACACTTCTTTCCTTTTACATATTTCTTATGCACACTTCTTTCCCTTTACATATTTCTTATGCACACTTCTTTCCCTTTATTATTTCTTATGCACACTTCTTTCCCTTTACATATTTCTTATGCACACTTCTTTCCCTTTACATATTTCTTATGCACACTTCTTTCCCTTTACATATTTCTTATGCACACTTCTTTCCCTTTACATATTTAACTCGAGGGCTTGTTCCCACATCATGTGTTTATTTCTTATGCACACTTCTTTCCCTTTACATATTTAACTCGAGGGCTTGTTCCCACATCATGTGTTTATTTCTTATGCACACTTCTTTCCCTTTACATATTTCTTATGCACACTTCTTTCCCTTTACATATTTCTTATGCACACTTCTTTCCCTTTACATATTTAACTCGAGGGCTTGTTCCCACATCATGTGTTTATTTCTTATGCACACTTCTTTCCCTTTACATATTTCTTATGCACACTTCTTTCCCTTTACATATTTCTTATGCACACTTCTTTCCCTTTACATATTTCTTATGCACACTTCTTTCCCTTTACATATTTCTTATGCACACTTCTTTCCCTTTACATATTTCTTATGCACACTTCTTTCCCTTTACATATTTCTTATGCACACTTCTTTCCCTTTACATATTTCTTATGCACACTTATTTCCCTTTACATATTTCTTATGCACACTTATTTCCCTTTACATATTTCTTATGCACACTTCTTTCCCTTTACATATTTCTTATGCACACTTCTTTCCCTTTACATATTTCTTATGCACACTTCTTTCCCTTTACATATTTCTTATGCACACTTCTTTCCCTTTACATATTTCTTATGCACACTTCTTTCCCTTTACATATTTCTTATGCACACTTCTTTCCCTTTACATATTTCTTATGCACACTTCTTTCCCTTTACATATTTCTTATGCACACTTCTTTCCCTTTACATATTTCTTATGCACACTTCTTTCCCTTTACATATTTCTTATGCACACTTCTTTCCCTTTACATATTTCTTATGCACACTTCTTTCCCTTTACATATTTCTTATGCACACTTCTTTCCCTTTACATATTTCTTATGCACACTTCTTTCCCTTTACATATTTCTTATGCACACTTCTTTCCCTTTACATATTTCTTATGCACACTTATTTCCCTTTACATATTTCTTATGCACACTTCTTTCCCTTTACATATTTCTTATGCACACTTCTTTCCCTTTACATATTTCTTATGCACACTTCTTTCCCTTTACATATTTCTTATGCACACTTCTTTCCCTTTACATATTTCTTATGCACACTTCTTTCCCTTTACATATTTCTTATGCACACTTCTTTCCCTTTACATATTTCTTATGCACACTTCTTTCCCTTTACATATTTCTTATGCACACTTCTTTCCCTTTACATATTTCTTATGCACACTTCTTTCCCTTTACATATTTCTTATGCACACTTCTTTCCCTTTACATATTTCTTATGCACACTTCTTTCCCTTTACATATTTCTTATGCACACTTCTTTCCCTTTACATATTTATTATGCACACTTCTTTCCCTTTACATATTTCTTATGCACACTTCTTTCCCTTTACATGTTTCTTATGCACACTTCTTTCCCTTTACATATTTCTTATGCACACTTCTTTCCCTTTACATATTTCTTATGCACACTTCTTTCCCTTTACATATTTCTTATGCACACTTCTTTCCCTTTACATATTTCTTATGCACACTTCTTTCCCTTTACATATTTCTTATGCACACTTCTTTCCCTTTACATATTTCTTATGCACACTTCTTTCCCTTTACATATTTATTATGCACACTTCTTTCCCTTTACATATTTCTTATGCACACTTCTTTCCCTTTACATATTTCTTATGCACACTTCTTTCCCTTTACATATTTATTATGCACACTTCTTTCCCTTTACATATTTCTTATGCACACTTCTTTCCCTTTACATATTTATTATGCACACTTCTTTCCCTTTACATATTTCTTATGCACACTTCTTTCCCTTTACATATTTATTATGCACACTTCTTTCCCTTTACATATTTCTTATGCACACTTCTTTCCTTTTACATATTTCTTATGCACACTTCTTTCCCTTTACATATTTCTTATGCACACTTCTTTCCCTTTACATATTTATTATGCACACTTCTTTCCCTTTACATATTTCTTATGCACACTTCTTTCCCTTTACATGTTTCTTATGCACACTTCTTTCCCTTTACTTATTTCTTATGCACACTTCTTTCCCTTTACATATTTCTTATGCACACTTCTTTCCCTTTACATATTTCTTATGCACACTTCTTTCCCTTTACATATTTATTATGCACACTTCTTTCCCTTTACATATTTCTTATGCACACTTCTTTCCCTTTACATATTTCTTATGCACACTTCTTTCCCTTTACATATTTCTTATGCACACTTCTTTCCCTTTACATATTTCTTATGCACACTTCTTTCCCTTTACATATTTCTTATGCACACTTCTTTCCCTTTACATATTTCTTATGCACACTTCTTTCACTTTACATATTTCTTATTCACACTTCTTTCCCCTTACATATTTCTTATGCACACTTCTTTCCCTTTACATATTTCTTATGCACACTTCTTTCCCTTTACATATTTCTTATGCACACTTCTTTCCCTTTACATATTTCTTATGCACACTTCTTTCCCTTTACATATTTCTTATGCACACTTCTTTCCCTTTACATATTTCTTATGCACACTTCTTTCCCTTTACATATTTCTTATGCACACTTCTTTCCCTTTACATATTTCTTATGCACACTTCTTTCCCTTTACATATTTCTTATGCACACTTCTTTCCCTTTACATATTTCTTATGCACACTTCTTTCCCTTTACATATTTCTTATGCACACTTCTTTCCCTTTACATATTTCTTATGCACACTTCTTTCCCTTTACATATTTCTTATTCACACTTCTTTCCCTTTACATATTTCTTATGCACACTTCTTTCCCTTTACATATTTCTTATGCACACTTCTTTCCCTTTACATATTTCTTATGCACACTTCTTTCCCTTTACATATTTCTTATTCACACTTCTTTCCCTTTACATATTTCTTATGCACACTTCTTTCCCTTTACATATTTCTTATGCACACTTCTTTCCCTTTACATATTTCTTATGCACACTTCTTTCCCTTTACATATTTCTTATGCACACTTCTTTCCCTTTACATATTTCTTATGCACACTTCTTTCCCTTTACATATTTCTTATGCACACTTATTTCCCTTTACATATTTCTTATGCACACTTCTTTCCCTTTACATATTTCTTATGCACACTTCTTTCCCTTTACATATTTCTTATGCACACTTCTTTCCCTTTACATATTTCTTATGCACACTTCTTTCCCTTTACATATTAGTTATGCACACTTCTTTCCCTTTACATATTTCTTATGCACACTTCTTTCCCTTTACATATTTCTTATGCACACTTCTTTCCCTTTACATATTTCTTATGCACACTTCTTTCCCTTTACATATTTCTTATGCACACTTCTTTCCCTTTACCTATTTCTTATGCACACTTCTTTCCCTTTACATATTTCTTATGCACACTTCTTTCCCTTTACATATTTAACTCGAGGGCTTGTTCCCACATCATGTGTTTATTTCTTATGCACACTTCTTTCCCTTTACATATTTCTTATGCACACTTCTTTCCCTTTACATATTTCTTATGCACACTTCTTTCCCTTTATTATTTCTTATGCACACTTTTTTCCCTTTACATATTTCTTATGCACACTTCTTTCCCTTTACATATTTCTTATGCACACTTCTTTCCCTTTACATATTTCTTATGCACACTTCTTTCCCTTTACATATTTCTTATGCACACTTCTTTCCCTTTACATATTTCTTATGCACACTTCTTTCCCTTTACATATTTCTTATGCACACTTATTTCCCTTTACATATTTCTTATGCACACTTCTTTCCCTTTACATATTTCTTATGCACACTTCTTTCCCTTTACATATTTCTTATGCACACTTCTTTCCCTTTACATATTTCTTATGCACACTTCTTTCCCTTTACATATTTCTTATGCACACTTCTTTCCCTTTACATATTTCTTATGCACACTTCTTTCCCTTTACATATTTCTTATGCACACTTCTTTCCCTTTACATATTTCTTATGCACACTTCTTTCCATTTACATATTTCTTATGCACACTTCTTTCCCTTTACATATTTCTTATGCACACTTCTTTCCCTTTACATATTTCTTATGCACACTTCTTTCCCTTTACATATTTCTTATGCACACTTCTTTCTCTTTACATATTTCTTATGCACACTTCTTTCCCTTTACATATTTTGTATGCACACTTCTTTCCCTTTACATATTTCTTATGCACACTTCTTTCCCTTTACATATTTCTTATGCACACTTCTTTCCCTTTACATATTTCTTATGCACACTTCTTTCCCTTTACATATTTCTTATGCACACTTATTTCCCTTTACATATTTCTTATGCACACTTCTTTCCCTTTACATATTTATTATGCACACTTCTTTCCCTTTACATATTTCTTATGCACACTTCTTTCCCTTTACATATTTCTTATGCACACTTCTTTCCCTTTAAATATTTCTTATGCACACTTCTTTCCCTTTACATATTTCTTATGCACACTTCTTTCCCTTTACATATTACTTATGCACACTTCTTTCCCTTTACATATTTCTTATGCACACTTCTTTCCCTTTACATATTTCTTATGCACACTTCTTTCCCTTTACATATTTCTTATGCACACTTCTTTCCCTTTACATATTTATTATGCACACTTCTTTCCTTTTACATATTTCTTATGCACACTTCTTTCCCTTTACATATTTCTTATGCACACTTCTTTCCCTTTATTATTTATTATGCACACTTCTTTCCCTTTACATATTTCTTATGCACACTTCTTTCCCTTTACATATTTCTTATGCACACTTCTTTCCCTTTACATATTTCTTATGCACACTTCTTTCCCTTTACATATTTAACTCGAGGGCTTGTTCCCACATCATGTGTTTATTTCTTATGCACACTTCTTTCCCTTTACATATTTAACTCGAGGGCTTGTTCCCACATCATGTGTTTATTTCTTATGCACACTTCTTTCCCTTTACATATTTCTTATGCACACTTCTTTCCCTTTACATATTTCTTATGCACACTTCTTTCCCTTTACATATTTAACTCGAGGGCTTGTTCCCACATCATGTGTTTATTTCTTATGCACACTTCTTTCCCTTTACATATTTCTTATGCACACTTCTTTCCCTTTACATATTTCTTATGCACACTTCTTTCCCTTTACATATTTCTTATGCACACTTCTTTCCCTTTACATATTTCTTATGCACACTTCTTTCCCTTTACATATTTCTTATGCACACTTCTTTCCCTTTACATATTTCTTATGCACACTTCTTTCCCTTTACATATTTCTTATGCACACTTATTTCCCTTTACATATTTCTTATGCACACTTATTTCCCTTTACATATTTCTTATGCACACTTCTTTCCCTTTACATATTTCTTATGCACACTTCTTTCCCTTTACATATTTCTTATGCACACTTCTTTCCCTTTACATATTTCTTATGCACACTTCTTTCCCTTTACATATTTCTTATGCACACTTCTTTCCCTTTACATATTTCTTATGCACACTTCTTTCCCTTTACATATTTAACTCGAGGGCTTGTTCCCACATCATGTGTTTATTTCTTATGCACACTTCTTTCCCTTTACATATTTCTTATGCACACTTCTTTCCCTTTACATATTTCTTATGCACACTTCTTTCCCTTTATTATTTCTTATGCACACTTTTTTCCCTTTACATATTTCTTATGCACACTTCTTTCCCTTTACATATTTCTTATGCACACTTCTTTCCCTTTACATATTTCTTATGCACACTTCTTTCCCTTTACATATTTCTTATGCACACTTCTTTCCCTTTACATATTTCTTATGCACACTTCTTTCCCTTTACATATTTCTTATGCACACTTATTTCCCTTTACATATTTCTTATGCACACTTCTTTCCCTTTACATATTTCTTATGCACACTTCTTTCCCTTTACATATTTCTTATGCACACTTCTTTCCCTTTACATATTTCTTATGCACACTTCTTTCCCTTTACATATTTCTTATGCACACTTCTTTCCCTTTACATATTTCTTATGCACACTTCTTTCCCTTTACATATTTCTTATGCACACTTCTTTCCCTTTACATATTTCTTATGCACACTTCTTTCCATTTACATATTTCTTATGCACACTTCTTTCCCTTTACATATTTCTTATGCACACTTCTTTCCCTTTACATATTTCTTATGCACACTTCTTTCCCTTTACATATTTCTTATGCACACTTCTTTCTCTTTACATATTTCTTATGCACACTTCTTTCCCTTTACATATTTTGTATGCACACTTCTTTCCCTTTACATATTTCTTATGCACACTTCTTTCCCTTTACATATTTCTTATGCACACTTCTTTCCCTTTACATATTTCTTATGCACACTTCTTTCCCTTTACATATTTCTTATGCACACTTATTTCCCTTTACATATTTCTTATGCACACTTCTTTCCCTTTACATATTTATTATGCACACTTCTTTCCCTTTACATATTTCTTATGCACACTTCTTTCCCTTTACATATTTCTTATGCACACTTCTTTCCCTTTAAATATTTCTTATGCACACTTCTTTCCCTTTACATATTTCTTATGCACACTTCTTTCCCTTTACATATTACTTATGCACACTTCTTTCCCTTTACATATTTCTTATGCACACTTCTTTCCCTTTACATATTTCTTATGCACACTTCTTTCCCTTTACATATTTCTTATGCACACTTCTTTCCCTTTACATATTTATTATGCACACTTCTTTCCTTTTACATATTTCTTATGCACACTTCTTTCCCTTTACATATTTCTTATGCACACTTCTTTCCCTTTATTATTTCTTATGCACACTTCTTTCCCTTTACATATTTCTTATGCACACTTCTTTCCCTTTACATATTTCTTATGCACACTTCTTTCCCTTTACATATTTCTTATGCACACTTCTTTCCCTTTACATATTTAACTCGAGGGCTTGTTCCCACATCATGTGTTTATTTCTTATGCACACTTCTTTCCCTTTACATATTTAACTCGAGGGCTTGTTCCCACATCATGTGTTTATTTCTTATGCACACTTCTTTCCCTTTACATATTTCTTATGCACACTTCTTTCCCTTTACATATTTCTTATGCACACTTCTTTCCCTTTACATATTTAACTCGAGGGCTTGTTCCCACATCATGTGTTTATTTCTTATGCACACTTCTTTCCCTTTACATATTTCTTATGCACACTTCTTTCCCTTTACATATTTCTTATGCACACTTCTTTCCCTTTACATATTTCTTATGCACACTTCTTTCCCTTTACATATTTCTTATGCACACTTCTTTCCCTTTACATATTTCTTATGCACACTTCTTTCCCTTTACATATTTCTTATGCACACTTCTTTCCCTTTACATATTTCTTATGCACACTTATTTCCCTTTACATATTTCTTATGCACACTTATTTCCCTTTACATATTTCTTATGCACACTTCTTTCCCTTTACATATTTCTTATGCACACTTCTTTCCCTTTACATATTTCTTATGCACACTTCTTTCCCTTTACATATTTCTTATGCACACTTCTTTCCCTTTACATATTTCTTATGCACACTTCTTTCCCTTCTTTCTTCACACTTCTTTCCCTTTACATATTTCTTATGCACACTTCTTTCCCTTTACATATTTCTTATGCACACTTCTTTCCCTTTACATATTTCTTATGCACACTTCTTTCCCTTTACATATTTCTTATGCACACTTCTTTCCCTTTACATATTTCTTATGCACACTTCTTTCCCTTTACATATTTCTTATGCACACTTCTTTCCCTTTACATATTTCTTATGCACACTTCTTTCCCTTTACATATTTCTTATGCACACTTCTTTCCCTTTACATATTTCTTATGCACACTTCTTTCCCTTTACATATTTCTTATGCACTTCTTTCCCTTTACATATTTCTTATGCACACTTCTTTCCCTTTACATATTTCTTATGCACACTTCTTTCCCTTTACATATTTCTTATGCACACTTCTTTCCCTTTACATATTTCTTATGCACACTTCTTTCCCTTTACATATTTCTTATGCACACTTCTTTCCCTTTACATATTTCTTATGCACACTTCTTTCCCTTTACATATTTCTTATGCACACTTCTTTCCCTTTACATATTTCTTATGCACACTTCTTTCCCTTTACATATTTCTTATGCACACTTCTTTCCCTTTACATATTTCTTATGCACACTTCTTTCCCTTTACATATTTCTTATGCACACTTCTTTCCCTTTACATATTTCTTATGCACACTTCTTTCCCTTTACATATTTCTTATGCACACTTCTTTCCCTTTACATATTTCTTATGCACACTTCTTTCCCTTTACATATTTCTTATGCACACTTCTTTCCCTTTACATATTTCTTATGCACACTTCTTTCCCTTTACATATTTCTTATGCACACTTCTTTCCCTTTACATATTTCTTATGCACACTTCTTTCCCTTTACATATTTCTTATGCACACTTCTTTCCCTTTACATATTTCTTATGCACACTTCTTTCCCTTTACATATTTCTTATGCACACTTCTTTCCCTTTACATATTTCTTATGCACACTTCTTTCCCTTTACATATTTCTTATGCACACTTCTTTCCCTTTACATATTTCTTATGCACACTTCTTTCCCTTTACATATTTCTTATGCACACTTCTTTCCCTTTACATATTTCTTATGCACACTTCTTTCCCTTTACATATTTCTTATGCACACTTCTTTCCCTTTACATATTTCTTATGCACACTTCTTTCCCTTTACATATTTCTTATGCACACTTCTTTCCCTTTACATATTTCTTATGCACACTTCTTTCCCTTTACATATTTCTTATGCACACTTCTTTCCCTTTACATATTTCTTATGCTCGACTTCTTTCCCTTTACATATTTCTTATGCACACTTCTTTCCCTTTACATATTTCTTATGCACACTTCTTTCCCTTTACATATTTCTTATGCACACTTCTTTCCCTTTACATATTTCTTATGCACACTTCTTTCCCTTTACATATTTCTTATGCACACTTCTTTCCCTTTACATATTTCTTATGCACACTTCTTTCCCTTTACATATTTCTTATGCACACTTCTTTCCCTTTACATATTTCTTATGCACACTTCTTTCCCTTTACATATTTCTTATGCACACTTCTTTCCCTTTACATATTTCTTATGCACACTTCTTTCCCTTTACATATTTCTTATGCACACTTCTTTCCCTTTACATATTTCTTATGCACACTTCTTTCCCTTTACATATTTCTTATGCACACTTCTTTCCCTTTACATATTTCTTATGCACACTTCTTTCCCTTTACATATTTCTTATGCACACTTCTTTCCCTTTACATATTTCTTATGCACACTTCTTTCCCTTTACATATTTCTTATGCACACTTCTTTCCCTTTACATATTTCTTATGCACACTTCTTTCCCTTTACATATTTCTTATGCACACTTCTTTCCCTTTACATATTTCTTATGCACACTTCTTTCCCTTTACATATTTCTTATGCACACTTCTTTCCCTTTACATATTTCTTATGCACACTTCTTTCCCTTTACATATTTCTTATGCACACTTCTTTCCCTTTACATATTTCTTATGCACACTTCTTTCCCTTTACATATTTCTTATGCACACTTCTTTCCCTTTACATATTTCTTATGCACACTTCTTTCCCTTTACATATTTCTTATGCACACTTCTTTCCCTTTACATATTTCTTATGCACACTTCTTTCCCTTTACATATTTCTTATGCACACTTCTTTCCCTTTACATATTTCTTATGCACACTTCTTTCCCTTTACATATTTCTTATGCACACTTCTTTCCCTTTACATATTTCTTATGCACACTTCTTTCCCTTTACATATTTCTTATGCACACTTCTTTCCCTTTACATATTTCTTATGCACACTTCTTTCCCTTTACATATTTCTTATGCACACTTCTTTCCCTTTACATATTTCTTATGCACACTTCTTTCCCTTTACATATTTCTTATGCACACTTCTTTCCCTTTACATATTTCTTATGCACACTTCTTTCCCTTTACATATTTCTTATGCACACTTCTTTCCCTTTACATATTTCTTATGCACACTTCTTTCCCTTTACATATTTCTTATGCACACTTCTTTCCCTTTACATATTTCTTATGCACACTTCTTTCCCTTTACATATTTCTTATGCACACTTCTTTCCCTTTACATATTTCTTATGCACACTTCTTTCCCTTTACATATTTCTTATGCACACTTCTTTCCCTTTACATATTTCTTATGCACACTTCTTTCCCTTTACATATTTCTTATGCACACTTCTTTCCCTTTACATATTTCTTATGCACACTTCTTTCCCTTTACATATTTCTTATGCACACTTCTTTCCCTTTACATATTTCTTATGCACACTTCTTTCCCTTTACATATTTCTTATGCACACTTCTTTCCCTTTACATATTTCTTATGCACACTTCTTTCCCTTTACATATTTCTTATGCACACTTCTTTCCCTTTACATATTTCTTATGCACACTTCTTTCCCTTTACATATTTCTTATGCACACTTCTTTCCCTTTACATATTTCTTATGCACACTTCTTTCCCTTTACATATTTCTTATGCACACTTCTTTCCCTTTACATATTTCTTATGCACACTTCTTTCCCTTTACATATTTCTTATGCACACTTCTTTCCCTTTACATATTTCTTATGCACACTTCTTTCCCTTTACATATTTCTTATGCACACTTCTTTCCCTTTACATATTTCTTATGCACACTTCTTTCCCTTTACATATTTCTTATGCACACTTCTTTCCCTTTACATATTTCTTATGCACTCTTCTTTCCCTTTACATATTTCTTATGCACACTTCTTTCCCTTTACATATTTAACTCGAGGCTTGTTCCCACATCATGTGTTTATTTCTTATGCACACTTCTTTCCCTTTACATATTTCTTATGCACACTTCTTTCCCTTTACATATTTCTTATGCACACTTCTTTCCCTTTACATATTTCTTATGCACACTTCTTTCCCTTTACATATTTCTTATGCACACTTCTTTCCCTTTACATATTTCTTATGCACACTTCTTTCCCTTTACATATTTCTTATGCACACTTCTTTCCCTTTACATATTTCTTATGCACACTTCTTTCCCTTTACATATTTCTTATGCACACTTCTGTCCCTTTACATATTTCGTATGCACACTTCTTTCCCTTTACATATTTCTTATGCACACTTCTTTCCCTTTACATATTTCTTATGCACACTTCTTTCCCTTTACATATTTCTTATGCACACTTCTTTCCTTTTACATATTTCTTATGCACACTTCTTTCCCTTTACATATTTCTTATGCACACTTCTTTCCCTTTACATATTTCTTATGCACACTTCTTTCCCTTTACATATTTCTTATGCACACTTCTTTCCCTTTACATATTTCTTATGCACACTTCTTTTCCTTTACATATTTCTTATGCACACTTCTTTCCCTTTACATATTTAACTCGAGGGCTTGTCCCGACATCATGTGTTTATTTCTTATGCACTCTTCTTTCCCTTTACATATTTCTTATGCACACTTCTTTCCCTTTACATATTTCTTATGCACACTTCTTTCCCTTTACATATTTCTTATGCACACTTCTTTCCCTTTACATATTTCTTATGCACACTTCTTTCCCTTTACATATTTCTTATGCACACTTCTTTCCCTTTACATATTTTTTATGCACACTTCTTTCCCTTTACATATTTCTTGTGCACACTTCTTTCCCTTTACATATTTCTTGTGCACACTTCTTTCCCTTTACATATTTCTTGTGCACACTTCTTTCCCTTTACATATTTCTTATGCACACTTCTTAACCTTTACATATTTCTTATGCACACTTCTTTCCCTTTACATATTTCTTATGCACACTTCTTTCCCTTTACATATTTCTTATGCACACTTCTTTCCCTTTACATATTTCTTATGCACACTTCTTTCCCTTTACATATTTCGTATGCACACTTCTTTCCCTTTACATATTTCTTATGCACACTTCTTTCCCTTTACATATTTCTTATGCACACTTCTTTCCCTTTACATATTTCTTATGCACACTTCTTTCCCTTTACATATTTCTTATGCACACTTCTTTCCCTTTACATATTTCTTATGCACACTTCTTTCCCTTTACATATTTCTTATGCACACTTCTTTCCCTTTACATATTTCTTATGCACACTTCTTTCCCTTTACATATTTCTTATGCACACTTCTTTCCCTTTACATATTTCTTATGCACACTTCTTTCCCTTTACATATTTCTTATGCACACTTCTTTCCCTTTACATATTTCTTATGCACACTTCTTTCCCTTTACATATTTCTTATGCACACTTCTTTCCCTTTACATATTTCTTATGCACACTTCTTTCCCTTTACATATTTCTTATGCACACTTCTTTCCCTTTACATATTTCTTATGCACACTTATTTCCCTTTACATATTTCTTATGCACACTTATTTCCCTTTACATATTTCTTATGCACACTTCTTTCCCTTTACATATTTCTTATGCACACTTCTTTCCCTTTACATATTTCTTATGCACACTTCTTTCCCTTTACATATTTCTTATGCACACTTCTTTCCCTTTACATATTTATTATGCACACTTCTTTCCCTTTACATATTTCTTATGCACACTTCTTTCCCTTTACATATTTCTTATGCACACTTCTTTCCCTTTACATATTTAACTCGAGGGCTTGTTCCCACATCATGTGTTTATTTCTTATGCACACTTCTTTCCCTTTACATATTTCTTATGCACACTTCTTTCCCTTTACATATTTCTTATGCACACTTCTTTCCCTTTACATATTTCTTATGCACACTTCTTTCCCTTTACATATTTCTTATGCACACTTCTTTCCCTTTACATATTTCTTATGCACACTTCTTTCCCTTTACATATTTTTTATGCACACTTCTTTCCCTTTACATATTTCGTATGCACACTTCTTTCCCTTTACATATTTCTTATGCACACTTCTTTCCCTTTACATATTTCTTATGCACATTTCTTCCCCTTTACATATTTCTTATGCACACTTCTTTCCCTTTACATATTTCTTATGCACACTTCTTTCCCTTTACATATTTCTTATGCACACTTCTTTCCCTTTACATATTTCTTATGCACACTTCTTTCCCTTTACATATTTCTTATGCACACTTCTTTCCCTTTACATATTTCTTATGCACACTTCTTTCCCTTTACATATTTCTTATGCACACTTCTTTCCCTTTACATATTTCTTATGCACACTTCGTTCCCTTTACATATTTCTTATGCACACTTCTTTCCCTTTACATATTTCTTATGCACACTTCTTTCCCTTTACATATTTCTTATGCACACTTCTTTCCTTTTACATATTTCTTATGCACACTTCTTTCCCTTTACATATTTCTTATGCACACTTCTTTCCCTTTACATATTTCTTATGCACACTTCTTTCCCTTTACATATTTCTTATGCACCCTTCTTTCCCTTTACATATTTCTTATGCACACTTCTTTCCCTTTACATATTTCTTATGCACACTTCTTTCCCTTTACATATTTCTTATGCACACTTCTTTCCCTTTACATATTTCTTATGCACACTTCTTTCCCTTTACATATTTCTTATGCACACTTCTTTCCCTTTACATATTTATTATGCACACTTCTTTCCCTTTACATATTTCTTATGCACACTTCTTTCCCTTTACATATTTCTTATGCACACTTCTTTCCCTTTACATATTTCTTATGCACACTTCTTTCCCTTTACATCTTTAACTCGAGGGCTTGTCCCGACATCATGTGTTTATTTCTTATGCACACTTCTTTCCCTTTACATATTTCTTATGCACACTTCTTTCCCTTTACATATTTCTTATGCACACTTCTTTCCCTTTACATATTTCTTATGCACACTTCTTTCCCTTTACATATTTCTTATGCACACTTCTTTCCCTTTACATATTTCTTATGCACACTTCTTTCCCTTTACATATTTCTTATGCACACTTCTTTCCCTTTACATATTTCTTATGCACACTTCTTTCCCTTTACATATTTATTATGCACACTTATTTCCCTTTACATATTTCTTATGCACACTTATTTCCCTTTACATATTTCTTATGCACACTTCTTTCCCTTTACATATTTCTTATGCACACTTCTTTCCCTTTACATATTTCTTATGCACACTTCTTTCCCTTTACATATTTATTATGCACACTTCTTTCCCTTTACATATTTATTATGCACACTTCTTTCCCTTTACATATTTATTATGCACACTTCTTTCCCTTTACATATTTATTATGCACACTTCTTTCCCTTTACATATTTAACTCGAGGGCTTGTTCCCACATTATGTGTTTATTTCTTATGCACACTTCTTTCCCTTTACATATTTCTTATGCACACTTCTTTCCCTTTACATATTTCTTATGCACACTTCTTTCCCTTTACATATTTCTTATGCACACTTCTTTCCCTTTACATATTTCTTATGCACACTTCTTTCCCTTTACATATTTCTTATGCACACTTCTTTCCCTTTACATATTTCTTATGCACACTTCTTTCCCTTTACATATTTCTTATGCACACGTCTTTCCCTTTACATATTTCTTATGCACACTTCTTTCCCTTTACATATTTCTTATGCACACTTCTTTCCCTTTACATATTTCTTATGCACACTTCTTTCCCTTTACATATTTATTATGCACACTTCTTTCCCTTTACATATTTCTTATGCACACTTCTTTCCCTTTACATATTTCTTATGCACACTTCTTTCCCTTTACATATTTAACTCGAGGGCTTGTTCCCACATCATGTGTTTATTTCTTATGCACACTTCTTTCCCTTTACATATTTCTTATGCACACTTCTTTCCCTTTACATATTTCTTATGCACACTTCTTTCCCTTTACATATTTCTTATGCACACTTCTTTCCCTTTACATATTTCTTATGCACACTTCTTTCCCTTTACATATTTCTTATGCACACTTCTTTCCCTTTACATATTTGTTATGCACACTTCTTTCCCTTTACATATTTCTTATGCACACTTCTTTCCCTTTACATATTTCTTATGCACACTTCTTTCCCTTTACATATTTCTTATGCACATTTCTTTCCCTTTACATATTTCTTATGCACACTTCTTTCCCTTTACATATTTCTTATGCACACTTCTTTCCCTTTACATATTTCTTATGCACACTTCTTTCCCTTTACATATTTCTTATGCACACTTCTTTCCCTTTACATATTTCTTATGCACACTTCTTTCCCTTTACATATTTCTTATGCACACTTCTTTCCCTTTACATATTTCTTATGCACACTTCTTTCCCTTTACATATTTCTTATGCACACTTCTTTCCCTTTACATATTTCTTATGCACACTTCTTTCCCTTTACATATTTCTTATGCACACTTCTTTCCTTTTACATATTTCTTATGCACACTTCTTTCCCTTTACATATTTCTTATGCACACTTCTTTCCCTTTACATATTTCTTATGCACACTTATTTCCCTTTACATATTTCTTATGCACCCTTCTTTCCCTTTACATATTTCTTATGCACACTTCTTTCCCTTTACATATTTCTTATGCACACTTCTTTCCCTTTACATATTTCTTATGCACACTTCTTTCCCTTTACATATTTCTTATGCACACTTCTTTCCCTTTACATATTTCTTATGCACACTTCTTTCGCTTTACATATTTATTATGCACACTTCTTTCCCTTTACATATTTCTTATGCACACTTCTTTCCCTTTACATATTTCTTATGCACACTTCTTTCCCTTTACATATTTCTTATGCACACTTCTTTCCCTTTACATATTTAACTCGAGGGCTTGTCCCGACATCATGTGTTTATTTCTTATGCACACTTCTTTCCCTTTACATATTTCTTATGCACACTTCTTTCCCTTTACATATTTCTTATGCACACTTCTTTCCCTTTACATATTTCTTATGCACACTTCTTTCCCTTTACATATTTCTTATGCACACTTCTTTCCCTTTACATATTTATTATGCACACTTCTTTCCCTTTACATATTTCTTATGCACACTTCTTTCCCTTTACATATTTCTTATGCACACTTCTTTCCCTTTACATATTTTGTATGCACACTTCTTTCCCTTTACATATTTCTTATGCACACTTCTTTCCCTTTACATATTTCTTATGCACTCTTCTTTCCCTTTACATATTTCTTATGCACACTTATTTTCCTTTACATATTTCTTATGCACACTTATTTCCCTTTACATATTTCTTATGCACACTTCTTTCCCTTTACATATTTCTTATGCACACTTCTTTCCCTTTACATATTTCTTATGCACACTTCTTTCCCTTTACATATTTCTTATGCACACTTCTTTCCCTTTACATATTTATTATGCACACTTCTTTCCCTTTACATATTTCTTATGCACACTTCTTTCCCTTTACATATTTCTTATGCACACTTCTTTCCCTTTACATATTTAACTCGAGGGCTTGTTCCCACATCATGTGTTTATTTCTTATGCACACTTCTTTCCCTTTACATATTTCTTATGCACACTTCTTTCCCTTTACATATTTCTTATGCACACTTCTTTCCCTTTACATATTTCTTATGCACACTTCTTTCCCTTTACATATTTCTTATGCACACTTCTTTCCCTTTACATATTTCTTATGCACACTTCTTTCCCTTTACATATTTCTTATGCACACTTATTTCCCTTTACATATTTCTTATGCACACTTATTTCCCTTTACATATTTCTTATGCACACTTCTTTCCCTTTACATATTTCTTATGCACACTTCTTTCCCTTTACATATTTCTTATGCACACTTCTTTCCCTTTACATATTTCTTATGCACACTTCTTTCCCTTTACATATTTATTATGCACACTTCTTTCCCTTTACATATTTATTATGCACACTTCTTTCCCTTTACATATTTCTTATGCACACTTCTTTCCCTTTACATATTTCTTATGCACACTTCTTTCCCTTTACATATTTAACTCGAGGGCTTGTTCCCACATCATGTGTTTATTTCTTATGCACACTTCTTTCCCTTTACATATTTCTTATGCACACTTCTTTCCCTTTACATATTTCTTATGCACACTTCTTTCCCTTTACATATTTCTTATGCACACTTCTTTCCCTTTACATATTTCTTATGCACACTTCTTTTCCTTTACATATTTCTTATGCACACTTCTTTCCCTTTACATATTTTTTATGCACACTTCTTTCCCTTTACATATTTCTTATGCACACTTCTTTCCCTTTACATATTTCTTATGCACACTTCTTTCCCTTTACATATTTCTTATGCACATTTCTTTCCCTTTACATATTTCTTATGCACACTTCTTTCCCTTTACATATTTCTTATGCACACTTCTTTCCCTTTACATATTTCTTATGCACACTTCTTTCCCTTTACATATTTCTTATGCACACTTCTTTCCCTTTACATATTTCTTATGCACACTTCTTTCCCTTTACATATTTCTTATGCACACTTCTTTCCCTTTACATATTTCTTATGCACACTTCTTTCCCTTTACATATTTCTTATGCACACTTCTTTCCCTTTACATATTTCTTATGCACACTTCTTTCCCTTTACATATTTCTTATGCACACTTCTTTCCTTTTACATATTTCTTATGCACACTTCTTTCCCTTTACATATTTCTTATGCACACTTCTTTCCCTTTACATATTTCTTATGCACACTTATTTCCCTTTACATATTTCTTATGCACCCTTCTTTCCCTTTACATATTTCTTATGCACACTTCTTTCCCTTTACATATTTCTTATGCACACTTCTTTCCCTTTACATATTTCTTATGCACACTTCTTTCCCTTTACATATTTCTTATGCACACTTCTTTCCCTTTACATATTTCTTATGCACACTTCTTTCCCTTTACATATTTATTATGCACACTTCTTTCCCTTTACATATTTCTTATGCACACTTCTTTCCCTTTACATATTTCTTATGCACACTTCTTTCCCTTTACATATTTCTTATGCACACTTCTTTCCCTTTACATATTTAACTCGAGGCACACTTCTTTCCCTTTACATATTTAACTCGAGGGCTTGTCCCGACATCATGTGTTTATTTCTTATGCACACTTCTTTCCCTTTACATATTTCTTATGCACACTTCTTTCCCTTTACATATTTCTTATGCACACTTCTTTCCCTTTACATATTTCTTATGCACACTTCTTTCCCTTTACATATTTCTTATGCACACTTCTTTCCCTTTACATATTTCTTATGCACACTTCTTTCCCTTTACATATTTCTTATGCACACTTCTTTCCCTTTACATATTTCTTATGCACACTTATTTCCCTTTACATATTTCTTATGCACACTTATTTCCCTTTACATATTTCTTATGCACACTTATTTCCCTTTACATATTTCTTATGCACACTTCTTTCCCTTTACATATTTCTGATGCACACTTCTTTCCCTTTACATATTTCTTATGCACACTTCTTTCCCTTTACATATTTCTTATGCACACTTCTTTCCCTTTACATATTTATTATGCACACTTCTTTCCCTTTACATATTTCTTATGCACACTTCTTTCCCTTTACATATTTCTTATGCACACTTCTTTCCCTTTACATATTTAACTCGAGGGCTTGTTCCCACATCATGTGTTTATTTCTTATGCACACTTCTTTCCCTTTACATATTTCTTATGCACACTTCTTTCCCTTTACATATTTCTTATGCACACTTCTTTCCCTTTACATATTTCTTATGCACACTTCTTTCCCTTTACATATTTCTTATGCACACTTCTTTCCCTTTACATATTTTTTATGCACACTTCTTTCCCTTTACATATTTTTTATGCACACTTCTTTCCCTTTACATATTTCTTATGCACACTTCTTTCCCTTTACATATTTCTTATGCACACTTCTTTCCCTTTACATATTTCTTATGCACATTTCTTTCCCTTTACATATTTCTTATGCACACTTCTTTCCCTTTACATATTTCTTATGCACACTTCTTTCCCTTTACATATTTCTTATGCACACTTCTTTCCCTTTACATATTTCTTATGCACACTTCTTTCCCTTTACATATTTCTTATGCACACTTCTTTCCCTTTACATATTTCTTATGCACACTTCTTTCCCTTTACATATTTCTTATGCACACTTCTTTCCCTTTACATATTTCTTATGCACACTTCTTTCCCTTTACATATTTCTTATGCACACTTCTTTCCCTTTACATATTTCTTATGCACACTTCTTTCCTTTTACATATTTCTTATGCACACTTCTTTCCCTTTACATATTTCTTATGCACACTTCTTTCCCTTTACATATTTCTTATGCACACTTCTTTCCCTTTACATATTTCTTATGCACCCTTCTTTCCCTTTACATATTTCTTATGCACACTTCTTTCCCTTTACATATTTCTTATGCACACTTCTTTCCCTTTACATATTTCTTATGCACACTTCTTTCCCTTTACATATTTCTTATGCACACTTCTTTCCCTTTACATATTTCTTATGCACACTTCTTTCCCTTTACATATTTATTATGCACACTTCTTTCCCTTTACATATTTCTTATGCACACTTCTTTCCCTTTACATATTTCTTATGCACACTTCTTTCCCTTTACATATTTCTTATGCACACTTCTTTCCCTTTACATATTTAACTCGAGGGCTTGTCCCGACATCATGTGTTTATTTCTTATGCACACTTCTTTCCCTTTACATATTTCTTATGCACACTTCTTTCCCTTTACATATTTCTTATGCACACTTCTTTCCCTTTACATATTTATTATGCACACTTCTTTCCCTTTACATATTTCTTATGCACACTTCTTTCCCTTTACATATTTCTTATGCACACTTCTTTCCCTTTACATATTTCTTATGCACACTTCTTTCCCTTTACATATTTTTTATGCACACTTCTTTCCCTTTACATATTTCTTATGCACACTTCTTTCCCTTTACATATTTCTTGTGCACACTTCTTTCCCTTTACATATTTCTTATGCACACTTCTTTCCCTTTACATATTTCTTATGCACACTTCTTTCCCTTTACATATTTCTTGTGCACACTTCTTTCCCTTTACATATTTCTTATGCACACTTCTTTCCCTTTACATATTTCTTATGCACACTTCTTTCCCTTTACATATTTCTTATGCACACTTCTTTCCCTTTACATATTTCTTATGTACACTTCTTTCCCTTTACATATTTCTTATGCACACTTCTTTCCCTTTACATATTTCTTATGCACACTTATTTCCCTTTACATATTTCTTATGCACACTTCTTTCCCTTTACATATTTCTTATGCACACTTCTTTCCCTTTACATATTTCTTATGCACACTTCTTTCCCTTTACATATTTCTTATGCACACTTCTTTCCCTTTACATATTTCTTATGCACACTTCTTTCCCTTTACATATTTCTTATGCACACTTCTTTCCCTTTACATATTTCTTATGCACACTTCTTTCCCTTTACATATTTAACTCGAGGGCTTGTTCCCACATCATGTGTTTATTTCTTATGCACACTTCTTTCCCTTTACATATTTCTTATGCACACTTCTTTCCCTTTACATATTTCTTATGCACACTTCTTTCCCTTTACATATTTCTTATGCACACTTCTTTCCCTTTACATATTTCTTATGCACACTTCTTTCCCTTTACATATTTATTATGCACACTTCTTTCCCTTTACATATTTCTTATGCACACTTCTTTCCCTTTACATATTTCTTATGCACACTTCTTTCCCTTTACATATTTCTTATGCACACTTCTTTCCCTTTACATATTTCTTATGCACACTTCTGTCCCTTTACATATTTCTTATGCACACTTCTTTCCCTTTACATATTTCTTATGCACACTTCTTTCCCTTTACATATTTCTTATGCACACTTCTTTCCCTTTACATATTTCTTATGCACACTTCTTTCCTTTTACATATTTCTTATGCACACTTCTTTCCCTTTACATATTTCTTATGCACACTTCTTTCCCTTTACATATTTCTTATGCACACTTCTTTCCCTTTACATATTTCTTATGCACACTTCTTTCCCTTTACATATTTAACTCGAGGGCTTGTCCCGACATCATGTGTTTATTTCTTATGCACACTTCTTTCCCTTTACATATTTCTTATGCACACTTCTTTCCCTTTACATATTTCTTATGCACACTTCTTTCCCTTTACATATTTCTTATGCACACTTCTTTCCCTTTACATATTTCTTATGCACACTTCTTTCCCTTTACATATTTCGTATGCACACTTCTTTCCCTTTACATATTTCTTATGCACACTTCTTTCCCTTTACATATTTCTTATGCACACTTCTTTCCCTTTACATATTTCTTATGCACACTTCTTTCCCTTTACATATTTCTTATGCACACTTCTTTCCCTTTACATATTTCTTATGCACACTTCTTTCCCTTTACATATTTATTATGCACACTTCTTTCCCTTTACATATTTCTTATGCACACTTCTTTCCCTTTACATATTTCTTATGCACACTTCTTTCCCTTTACATATTTCTTATGCACACTTCTTTCCCTTTACATATTTCTTATGCACACTTCTTTCCCTTTACATATTTCTAATGCACACTTCTTTCCCTTTACATATTTCTTATGCACACTTCTTTCCCTTTACATATTTCTTATGCACACTTCTTTCCCTTTACATATTTCTTATGCACACTTCTTTCCCTTTACATATTTCTTATGCACACTTCTTTCCCTTTACATATTTCTTATGCACACTTCTTTCCCTTTACATATTTCTTATGCACACTTCTTTCCCTTTACATATTTCTTATGCACACTTCTTTCCCTTTACATATTTCTTATGCACACTTCTTTCGCTTTACATATTTCTTATGCACACTTCTTTCCCTTTACATATTTCTTATGCACACTTCTTTCCCTTTACATATTTCTTATGCACACTTCTTTCCCTTTACATATTTCTTATGCACACTTCTTTCCCTTTACATATTTAACTCGAGGGCTTGTTCCCACATCATGTGTTTATTTCTTATGCACACTTCTTTCCCTTTACATATTTCTTATGCACACTTCTTTCCCTTTACATATTTCTTATGCACACTTCTTTCCCTTTACATATTTCTTATGCACACTTCTTTCCCTTTACATATTTCTTATGCACACTTCTTTCCCTTTACATATTTATTATGCACACTTCTTTCCCTTTACATATTTATTATGCACACTTCTTTCCCTTTACATATTTCTTATGCACACTTCTTTCCCTTTACATATTTCTTATGCACACTTCTTTCCCTTTACATATTTCTTATGCACACTTCTGTCCCTTTACATATTTCTTATGCACACTTCTTTCCCTTTACATATTTCTTATGCACACTTCTTTCCCTTTACATATTTCTTATGCACACTTCTTTCCCTTTACATATTTCTTATGCACACTTCTTTCCTTTTACATATTTCTTATGCACACTTCTTTCCCTTTACATATTTCTTATGCACACTTCTTTCCCTTTACATATTTCTTATGCACACTTCTTTCCCTTTACATATTTCTTATGCACACTTCTTTCCCTTTACATATTTAACTCGAGGGCTTGTCCCGACATCATGTGTTTATTTCTTATGCACACTTCTTTCCCTTTACATATTTCTTATGCACACTTCTTTCCCTTTACATATTTCTTATGCACACTTCTTTCCCTTTACATATTTCTTATGCACACTTCTTTCCCTTTACATATTTCTTATGCACACTTCTTTCCCTTTACATATTTCTTATGCACACTTCTTTCCCTTTACATATTTCTTATGCACACTTCTTTCCCTTTACATATTTCTTATGCACACTTCTTTCCCTTTACATATTTCTGATGCACACTTCTTTCCCTTTACATATTTCTTATGCACACTTCTTTCCCTTTACATATTTCTTATGCACACTTCTTTCCCTTTACATATTTCTTATGCACACTTCTTTCCCTTTACATATTTCTTATGCACACTTCTTTCCCTTTACATATTTCTTATGCACACTTCTTTCCCTTTACATATTTCTTATGCACACTTCTTTCCCTTTACATATTTCTTATGCACACTTCTTTCCCTTTACATATTTCTAATGCACACTTCTTTCCCTTTACATATTTCTTATGCACACTTCTTTCCCTTTACATATTTCTTATGCACACTTCTTTCCCTTTACATATTTCTTATGCACACTTCTTTCCCTTTACATATTTCTTATGCACACTTCTTTCCCTTTACATGTTTCTTATGCACACTTCTTTCCCTTTACATATTTCTTATGCACACTTCTTTCCCTTTACATATTTCTTATGCACACTTCTTTCCCTTTACATATTTCTTATGCACACTTCTTTCCCTTTACATATTTCTTATGCACACTTCTTTCCCTTTACATATTTCTTATGCACACTTCTTTCCCTTTACATATTTCTTATGCACACTTCTTTCCCTTTACATATTTCTTATGCACACTTCTTTCCCTTTACATATTTCTTATGCACACTTCTTTCCCTTTACATATTTCTTATGCACACTTCTTTCCCTTTACATATTTCTTATGCACACTTCTTTCCCTTTACATATTTATTATGCACACTTCTTTCCCTTTACATATTTCTTATGCACACTTCTTTCCCTTTACATATTTCTTATGCACACTTCTTTCCCTTTACATATTTCTTATGCACACTTCTTTCCCTTTACATATTTAACTCGAGGGCTTGTTCCCACATCATGTGTTAATTTCTTATGCACACTTCTTTCCCTTTACATATTTCTTATGCACACTTCTTTCCCTTTACATATTTCTTATGCACACTTCTTTCCCTTTACATATTTCTTATGCACACTTCTTTCCCTTTACATATTTCTTATGCACACTTCTTTCCCTTTACATATTTCTTATGCACACTTCTTTCCCTTTACATATTTCTTATGCACACTGCTTTCCCTTTACGTATTTCTTATGCACACTTCTTTCCCTTTACATATTTCTTATGCACACTTCTTTCCCTTTACATATTTCTTATGCACACTTCTTTCCCTTTACATATTTATTATGCACACTTCTTTCCCTTTACATATTTCTTATGCACACTTCTTTCCCTTTACATATTTCTTATGCACACTTCTTTCCCTTTACATATTTCTTATGCACACTTCTTTCCCTTTACATATTTAACTCGAGGGCTTGTCCCGACATCATGTGTTTATTTCTTATGCACACTTATTTCCCTTTACATATTTCTTATGCACACTTCTTTCCCTTTACATATTTCTTATGCACACTTCTTTCCCTTTACATATTTCTTATGCACACTTCTTTCCCTTTACATATTTCTTATGCACACTTCTTTCCCTTTACATATTTCTTATGCACACTTCTTTCCCTTTACATATTTCTTATGCACACTTCTTTCCCTTTACATATTTCTTATGCACACTTCTTTCCCTTTACATATTTCTTATGCACACTTCTTTCCCTTTACATATTTCTTATGCACACTTCTTTCCCTTTACATATTTCTTATGCACACTTCTTTCCCTTTACATATTTCTTATGCACACTTCTTTCCCTTTACATATTTCTTATGCACACTTCTTTCCCTTTACATATTTCTTATGCACACTTCTTTCCCTTTACATATTTCTTATGCACACTTCTTTCCCTTTACATATTTCTTATGCACACTTCTTTCCCTTTACATATTTCTTATGCACACTTCTTTCCCTTTACATATTTCTTATGCACACTTCTTTCCCTTTACATATTTCTTATGCTCCACTTCATTCTTCATATTTCTTATGCACACTTCTTTCCCTTTACATATTTCTTATGCACACTTCTTTCCCTTTACATATTTCTTATGCACACTTCTTTCCCTTTACATATTTCTTATGCACACTTCTTTCCCTTTACATATTTCTTATGCACACTTCTTTCCCTTTACATATTTCTTATGCACACTTCTTTCCCTTTACATATTTCTTATGCACACTTCTTTCCCTTTACATATTTCTTATGCACACTTCTTTCCCTTTACATATTTCTTATGCACACTTCTTTCCCTTTACATATTTCTTATGCACACTTCTTTCCCTTTACATATTTCTTATGCACACTTCTTTCCCTTTACATATTTCTTATGCACACTTCTTTCCCTTTACATATTTCTTATGCACACTTCTTTCCCTTTACATATTTCTTATGCACACTTCTTTCCCTTTACATATTTCTTATGCACACTTCTTTCCCTTTACATATTTCTTATGCACACTTCTTTCCCTTTACATATTTCTTATGCACACTTCTTTCCCTTTACATATTTCTTATGCACACTTCTTTCCCTTTACATATTTCTTATGCACACTTCTTTCCCTTTACATATTTCTTATGCACACTTCTTTCCCTTTACATATTTCTTATGCACACTTCTTTCCCTTTACATATTTCTTATGCACACTTCTTTCCCTTTACATATTTCTTATGCACACTTCTTTCCCTTTACATATTTCTTATGCACACTTCTTTCCCTTTACATATTTCTTATGCACACTTCTTTCCCTTTACATATTTCTTATGCACACTTCTTTCCCTTTACATATTTCTTATGCAC